>CM033472.1:237936184-238536184 GCA_019447015.1 Hymenochirus boettgeri
TACAACAGATATACCATGACCTGGATGAATGAGAACCTTCACAAGCATGAAGAATGGGAGGTTAAATAGCTGTGTCCTACCTCCCGTTCTTCATTAAAACCTGGCTGGTAAACAATATTTCGGTCTGATTGTCCTTTCAAATCGGACGAAAGGACGATTGGACATGGTAGAAAACCATGCCGTGACTGACAGTCCTTTCTCCTGGCGAACCAGTCAGAAGAGCTGAACGGTCGGTCAGGAGAAAAAGTTGCTGGGGAGAGTTTAATTAGAGAAATGTCAATGAAAAGGAGGCAGCTCTGGTACTGGAAGTGTAAATCCAAAAGGAGATTCTAAAAATGCATAAAAAAGGGGAACTTAACCTAAAATATAGACTGTAACATGGCCATTCTCCCTGCTCCGTTCAACTAAAAATACATACAAACAAAGATAAACAGGGGGAGTCTGAAGGAACGTATAGGCTATACATGTGCATGTGCAAATCCATGGAAATTAGGTCACACCAGGTAATTACCAACCCCCATACACCTGGAAATACAAGTTCCATAGTTATCAGATACCTTATCCAGTAACTTGGAGTGAAAGAGTAAAACGGTTTATGGCATCCAGTACATCCAGTATCTGGTCAAAAAGTTCCACATAAATGTTGGATACAAGTCCCAGTGCTAAGGAACGAGGGACAGTACAGAAGTTCATGGGGGACGTCTAGGCAACACAAGTCTCTGCAACAAAGCTTTCATTAGCTTTAGAACTTTATAGAACTTTACATGTTTCAGACACTTGAAAAAGGTCTTTACACGCTAATAAAAGCTTTGTGGTAGACAGTTGTGTGGCCTTGAAGTCCACCTTGAACTGCTGTACGGTTCCTCATTCTTTAGCAATTTCAGTACTCAACACAGGTATACAGGTGGCAGCCTACACAGGTGGGAGTGTGAGGATGTTCTAAATTATACAAGTCCCAGGGTGTTAAGATTAGAAATGGGTAATTCCCTGAAAACTGGTTTATGGTTGAAATTACCTAGTTAAATTTATCTAAAACTGTCCCAGAAACCTCACTGAAGATTCGGTTTTACAGCCGAAACTTTGGGAAGTTTTAAAGGAACCAAACCTGCTTGGCTGAATCTTATTCATACATTTTGTTTAGTTCTCCTTTAAGTTTAGCAGATGGCCTTGTATCGGCAATTTATCTGCAAAACAAATTATTCAGTATTTAGTCCCAAAAGTCCTAACACCACAGAAATGTTAAATTGTATAAATATGTGAAATAATGAACAAGCTAATCTTTTAAACCTTTGTTCTTTAATATGACCCTTCAATTTATATACAGAGGGATAAATTCTAAGCCACTGCAGCAAGATACAAATATTTGTGCAAGTAATTACAGACTGTGTACTGGTAAGGGCATGAGAATCACAGCTAACAATCTGATCACCAGGGTACAAAAAGAAAGGAAGGGGGGAGAGGGATTGTGGGAACTAGACTATGGTAATAGGCCACAATACAGGACTCTGAATTGCTTATTTATAGAAAACAAATTTTCACCTCTAATCTCAAATGCAAATTTTTTATTTTTTTCTAATCTTTTTTCCACGCCAGCAGTAAATACACGCAATGGAAGTTCAGTTAAGTCATTGTTTAAGTTTAGTGTTGTCACTGGTAAATATCTTATTTTGATTGGTGGAAAATTTGAGACACATGTGACACATTTTTAAAAAATAATTTTGGGGGGGGGGGGGATTCCAACAAACAGCAACAGAAGTCTAACAGGGAGATTCAATAAAAGTTCTTATCGTTTAAAATGGTGCTAATTTTGTCCCAACCAATCAGATGTTAGCTTTCAAATGTTACATAAGTTCTGATTGGTTGGGGCAAAATTAGCACCATTTTAAACGATAAGAACTTTTATTGAATAACCCCCTAAGAGTCACCAACTGCTCCTCATAACAGTAAATAACCTCTGAATTTACTAGGCCCCCTAGGATGTTAAATAACTTAAAACGCCAAGAACAACTCAAGATCAATCAAACGTAGCTACAGTAGGCATCGGGTGCCTAAACTGCTTACATTACCTATGCTATAAAAACATTCTGTTCATAATATAACAGCATATGGCAATACATTTTTCCAGTATTCTATTTTGCACTAGGCCCTGAGTCATCGTGTCCGAGTCAAATGCTCGATCCACCTTGTCTTTAATTCGAACCCAGCTCTCTTACAACACAAGAGGTTAGTGGTGACTGAGTCAGTCTGGAGCATTAGAAGCAGAGGGTTTAGCTGCACTGCCAGTAGGAGGTCCGGGCTTGGTGGTGGGGGGATACCATAACATCAAATTAATCACAGATGACATTTTAAGACTTAGAATGTCAATTGCACAAAGTAATTCTTGCAGATTAAGTTTCCCAGAATTATTCTAAGCGAATCCACAGAGGGACGGATTAATGAGGTTAAAACATTATCTGTAAGAAACGAATCCACAGGCACATCCAAGTGAAAAACAGTGTGTGTGTTTGTGAAAAGATATCAACTCAATGAATTACGGTGCAGAGAAGTGTAGAGAAATGTAGTTCAATTGATAACAGGAATTACATTCTGACTCATTCATGTACAGGAAATATAAGGAGTTAAATAGATATGGCCACAGAACACAGTAATTAGCTGATAGATAAATGTCTGGGTCACAGATCAGCAGGAAACAACTAAGATTTTAGAATTCAGGTTTATTTAATAAAAGTTCTTATTGTTAAAAATGGTGCTAATTTTGCCCCAACCAATCAGATATCATTTAACACTTGAAAGATAACATCTGATTGGTTGGGGCAAAATTAGCACCATTTTTAACAAACTTATATTGATTCTCCCTGATGTACAGCTGTGGGGCAAATCCCACTGTGGAGGTAGCAAAGTTGCACTGCATAAGACATCACGACATGTTGGATGATATTCACCGAATGACCCTCTGAAGAATACAGCAATGCAGTGCAGATTAATGGATTGTACCCTCTCGGGAGCATGATCCAGAATGTTTTGCACTGATTGACTGTCTCATTTGTAGAATACTGTTGCGCAGAGGGATACAGTTAATCACCTGAATCTCCAAAGAGCAGGATGTGTAAAGTATTTAATATTCCATTGCCTTGAATGAATCTACAGCAGGTCACTGGTGGGCAGTGCATTGCACCAATTGATATTGAAAAAGAGCAAACATGCAATGTATAGAGAAATGCAGCACTAGAGAAGAGCAGAATATTTACATACCTATTAGTGTCCATTAACTTCTTTTTAAAAGTGCTGTTAGTGGTCAGTAGTGAACAGTATAGTATAGAACAGCAGAGGTGATCAGTAGTGAACAGTATAGTATAGAACAGCAGAGATGGTCAGTAGTCACAGTATAGTATAGATCAGCAAAGGTGGTCAGTAGTGAACAGTATAGTATAAAACAACAGAGGTGGTCAGTAGTGAACAGTACAGTATAGATCAGCAAAGGTGGTCGTAGTAACAGTATAGAATAGTAGAGGTGGTCAGTAGTGAACAGTACAGTAAGAACAGCAGAGGTGGTCAGTAGTGAACAGTATAGTGTAGAACAGCAGAGGTGGTCAGTAGTGAACAGTATAGAATAGCAGAGGTGGTCAGTAGGGGACAGTATAGTATAGAACAGCAGAGGTGGTCAGTAGTGAACTGTACAGTACAGAACAGCAGAGGTGGTCAGTAGTGAACAGTATAGTGTAGAACAGCAGAGGTGGTCAGTAGTGAACAGTATAGAATAGCAGAGGTGGTCAGTAGTGAACAGTATAGTATAGAACAGCAGGTGGTCAGTAGGAACTGTACAGTACAGAACAGCAGAGGTGGTCAGTAGTGAACAGTAAGTGTAGAATAGAACAGCAGTCAGAGGGTGGTCAGTAGTGAACAGATAGGGTAGACGCAGAGGTGGTCAGTAGTGAACAGTATAGAATAGCAGAGGTGGTCAGTAGTGAACAGTATAGTATAGAACAGAGCAGAGGGGTCAGTAGTGAACAGTACAGTATAGAACAGCAGAGGTGGTCAGATTAAGAATAGCAGAGGTGGTCAGTAGTGAACAGTATAGAATAGCAGAGGTGGTCAGTAGTGAACAGTATAGTATAGAACAGCAGAGGTGGTCAGTGTGAACTGTACGTACAGAACAGCAGAGGTGGTCAGTAGTGAACAGTATAGGTTAGTAGACAGCAGAGGTGGTCAGTAGTGAACAGTATAGTGTAGAACAGCAGAGGTGGTCAGTAGTGAACAGTATAGAATAGCAGAGGTGGTCAGTAGTGAACAGTATAGTATAGAACAGCAGAGGTGGTCAGGTGAAACAGTATAGTATAAACACGAGGTGGTCAGTAGTGAACAGTACAGTATAGCAGCAAAGGTGGTCAGTAGTGAACAGTATAGAATATAGAGGTGGTCAGTAGTGAACAGTACAGTATAGAAACAGCAGAGGTGGTCAGTAGTGAACAGTATAGTTAAACAGCAAGGTGGTCATAGTGAACAGTAAAGAATAGCAGAGGTGGTCAGTGTGAACAGTATAGTATAGAACAGCAGAGGTGGTCAGTAGTGAACTGTAACAGTACAGAACAGAAGGTGGTCAGTAGTGAACAGTATGTGTAGAACAGCAGAGGTGGTCAGTTAGTGAACAGTATAAATACAGAGGTGGTCTAGTGAACAGTATAGTATAGAACAGCAGAGTGGTCAGTAGTGAACTGTACAGTACAGAACAGCAGAGGTGGTCAGTAGTGAACAGTATAGTGTAGAACAGCAGAGGTGGTCAGTAGTGAACAGTATAGTGTAGAACAGCAGAGGTGGTCAGTAGTGAACAGTATAGAATAGCAGAGGTGGTCAGTAGTGAACATTATAGTATAGAACAGCAGAGGTGGTCAGTAGTGAACAGTACAGTATAGAACAGCAGAGGTGGTCAGTATAGAATAGCAGAGGTGGTCAGTAGTGAACAGTATAGAATAGCAAGATGGTCAGTAGTGACAGTAATAGTATAAACAGCAGAGGTGGTCAGTAGTGAACATGTACAGTACAGAACAGCAGAGGTGTCAGTAGTGAACAGTATAGTGTAGAACAGCGAGGTGGTCAGTAGTGACAGTATAGTGTAGAACAGCAGAGGTGGTCAGTAGTGACAGTATAGATAGCAGAGGTGGTCAGTAGTGAACAGTATAGTATAGAACAGCAGAGGTGGTCAGTAGTGAACAGTACAGTTTAGAACAGCAGAGGTGGTCAGTATAGAATAGCAGAGGTGGTCAGTATGAACAGTATAGTATAGAACAGCAGAGGTGGTCAGTAGTGAACAGTATAATATAGAATAGGTAGTTCGGTCAATGCTGGATGGCTCACAAAGCCTAGACCACAATGACTTTTTAATGCAACACACTTAAAGTAACCAAAAGAACAAGATAACCTTTTGTCATCTATTATTCAGCTGAGACATCATGACAGTGATAATGTAAACGGGCTCTTGAAGACAATGAGGGAACCTGACAACATTTGGTATTTGATTGCAGCAATCAATAGACAGTGGAAATTCCGCAAACTTTACAGTCAATGAAGGAAGAAAGCTTAGCACATTGACCTGAAGGCATCAATAGGTTTCTGTGTGAATTCATTCTCTTGCCTATGTAGACCACCACAAAGTGCATAAGATCAAGACTAACTCTGCTTTGTACCTTGTTATATAGCCTGTGTCACTGAATGTGATTGGTTAAAAGCAGATCTTACTAAAAGATACCACTTTATTTTTTTTTACATTTCATTCATTTTTGTGGGAGGAGAGAAGTTGCACAACTGTATTCCTGTCAGACACAATGAATAACTTTTTTCAGCCTTGACAACTATGTGATTATGTCTACATGCACCTCAAATGCAGCAGAGACTAGGGTTAGGTGTGTTGTTTCGATATGGTTGTGCCTATTAGTAAATGAAGCACTGATCCAGCATATTACCATATGAAATAATAACATGATCACAGTGCAATCACTGTTGTAATATAGCTAAGCTTTGTGGAAGTGTTGGCATGCCCATATTTGACAACCAAAAGGATTATGGGAGATTATACTTTACAATCTGTCCAGATCTGCTATGAGATTTGTAAATACAAATATTGATTCATAAGGTGGGTTTCAAAGAGGATCGGAGCATATGTTTCTATTTGTTGTATATTAGTTAATATGCAGGAGACACAGGAGGCTAGTAAATTTGTTCTTGTTATCAGATTCTATGGACAGGGTTATAGGATACGTATGAATTGGGCTTGTTCATGTAATAATCATGTTGGGATTAAAGATAAAGAGATGTGTCCAAACTGGGTCCCTCTGGTGATTGTTCATTTTGTCTTCTTACAGAAACTTTCTGTGGAATCGGGCATTTTTAGGGGAGGAGAAAGGGCTTTTAGGGGCAGGGAAACAATTTTACAATACCAGCTTGAAGGCAGCAGATTGACATTTTTTACATTTGCCTTATACTATCCATAAGCATTTTATAAGGATTTTCTTCTCCTTTAGTTTCTAAGTTCCCAATATCCTTAGCCAACCACCTAACAAACACTTGCAAACAACAGTGTGCCTTCTGGCTTCCCACATTTTACAGCATACTGTACATTTACTGATGCTTAAGTAATGGGGAAATGTATGGATCAATCTGTTCCGCTCCTGTGCTGATCTTGTTTTTTTAATCAATGACAGAATTATGCACCAGGCTAAAGGGGACTGAACTGCTAGTTCAATGTCTGTCTCCTCGTCTTCCTGCCTTGGTAGTGGGGACTTAGATTAGACTAGGATAAAAGAACGCAGATTCAACCTACAGTCTTCTCTCCTGTTTTGAGAGGATGCAATTAGAGGCTACAAGGGGCTATGGATGGAGATTTAGCTGTATAAACAAAGAATCTGGTTTCCTGGAGAAGAAGGGCAAAGGCAAATGGAATCATTTATAAAGTAGAACAGTGAAGCATCTGAAGCATGAAAAAGCTTTTCCTTATAATACATATATTAACATATAGTATCTGATGCAATTTAAATATACAATTTTCACTCCAGTGATATTTCAAGCAACAGAGGAACATGATTTATTAACATCACACATGGCTTTCTTGTCTTCCAAACTATTGTTTACTCATCCATCAGTCGTCCATATAATAAAGACCAGAAACTCGTTTTTCTGTATAACAGACAAAAAACTTGAGCGACAGTTTAGATTCCTGACTGTTGAAGCTGTGAGGCCCATAGGGCTCAACAAGTATCTTAGGATACAAGTTTTCTTTCATCCTGGTTTGCCTTTGAGTTTCTTTCTGACAGCGTTTCTGCGGAACTTCCGAAAATCATAAAATCCGATTCAAACACAATGAAATCTGACTTTTTTACATTTTTTCGATTTTCACAATGTTTAAGATTCTATTTTTCTATAAGTTCCAAGGTTCAAAAAGGTAATTGGATTTTTAAAACTGGGAATCATCCAATAAGATGTAAGCTGCAACCAATAAGATGTAAGCTATTTCCTAGCTTACTGCACTAGATAAAATTTAATTGGATAAACTTTTGCACTTTAATTGCATCAACCCCATAGTTATTTATAATTGTGGGGGGTCTGATGGTTCCTGTGTTCTCTGTAGAACAGGAAGGTTTGCGTGAATATTAAACAGACTGATAAGCGTTGGGAATATCACACTGTGAGATCTCTACAGGTGCCTTCCAGGCTCATTAGACACCCACAGACTCTCGATAAGTAGTGGCCTTTTCCTCTTTTAGTTTTAATTAAGTTTTAAGAAGATAGTTCAGGTGAAATAAATGAAAAGTCATTCATCAAACAAAATACCTATCAGCGAGAATGACACAAACACAGCGTCTAGCGGATGGATGGCGCTAAGGATGAACAAAATGAATTTTCTTATCTTCATTGTTCTGCTTGGAGACTTAAATCTTGACATCCATCAGAAAGGAATCTCACACCCAAACTCTAGTGCTAGTCATTTCATGTTCACCCACTTGTTTGGGATTTAAAAATAAAACAACTATTCCATTTTATATCTCATTAATGGTAATGATTAGATCAGGGGCATAATTACAGGGGATCAGGGGGAGCAACCGCAGGGGTCCCAGGAGCCAAGGGGCTCCATCTTCTTATTTTTTCTATGACAAATATAGCATCCTCCCAGAAAACAACTGTGGATGAAGCATGGATAGGGGCCCCATCATAGTTTTGCTGGGGACCCAGTGATTCCTAGTTACACTACTGGATTAGATATATTGTTTATCTTATATACTAAACCACAGTTGAAAATCCATGGACGATCTACTCGGGCAAATCACAAGCCCGCAGTGTATGCACGCAGGCGTGTTCGTGTTGCGCGCCACCAGGGGTTGGGGGAAATGTGCGATGCCGAGCTGAAGATTATTTAAAGAACCAGGGGTTTGCTAGTTTTAAATAATAGCTAGCTTTGATCACTCAATCACTTTGCTGGGTTGATGTTTCATAAAGTTGACCAATAAATGGTTTGGGTGAAGATAGTGAAATGAGATAGAAAAGCAGATTGAAAGAAAATGGTATTTTTTGAGATTCGGTTTTATAGAACCAATTTCCTAACCGCCGTATCTTCTCAGCAAATCCGCTGCCTACTTATCCAAGAATCTGACAGGGCACTAGAGCTAGAAGAGGGGAAATTGACCATAATGTTCAGCACTAAATCATTAATGAAGCTATGAGCAGCAATTTTCTATCCAGGGCAGGAAATAGAGAAGGAAAATTCTGCTTAAACTACAGATTTCAAACATTCAGCTCCATCTGTACCGACGTTCCAAACCACAGCTTTACCCAGTTAATACTAAAATATTCTCCACCATCTGCAGCAAGAGCACAAGGCAGGGGCATTTCCTTCTCTAGCCAATAAAACAAAATAAAATATTGATCACTTTCTTTTCCAAAATTAAGACATGTCCACCCCAACACTCAAAAATATAAAACATGCATGTAACATATTTACCCCCAAAACCAATACCACATTACTTACAGTACTTACACTTGCATGACTGGCGGGTTAGGAGGCGGGGCGACTGACCTCGGGTGGGGAGTTCGTCGCCAGGCATGCTGGAAACTGTAGTCCAGCTGGTGAGTTTCGCGGGTCATGATCCCGTGAGATACGCGTGCATCAAGGTTGACGTAATGCGTGACGTCACGGTTACTATATAAAGGGGATCCGGCACCATTTTGGTTTTACAAATTACCAGGAGGATTGAAGTTCCCCTCCCTCCCTCCCTACAAGTTTTGGGTCATTAGTTAGGCAGTTTGAGTTTTTCAGTTATTCAGGTTGGGGGTTTGTTGGAGTCACAGCTGGCGGATACATCCTTGTAAAGGTTATGGTTTTAAGCCGTTACTCTGGGGACCCAGAGGCGTGGCATATAAGCTTTGGCTACGGCTGGGGGTGTTTAAATAGGAGACAAGGATGTACCATTTTCAAGATCTGGTAATATTCTGATCACATGTAAGGATATGTGTCAATAAACATGCTGTGGCCTTTTATTCACCCAACACTTGTGTCCGCCTGGTTAATTTTAAGTTAAGGGGTTAAAATAAGGGGATGTTAGTTTTAATTGTTAAGCAGCCAAGCTTATCCCAAGCGAGGTGATGCCTGAGGTAGACCATCAGCCCAATGTACACTGCATCATCTTCTTCCTAGTAGCAACAGTCTGTCATGGCCCTTACAGATGTCATAGTGGCCACCTGATGTTCAAGCTTTTAAAAGTTTACAGTAGAGGGTGGTTAACATGGGGCTGAAGATTTTTTTTAGGTACAGTATGTCTTGCAAGTATTGCTGTGTTGCACTTTTGCAACATAGATATTGCATATATACACAGACTGAATGGAAAGGACTTTCTTTTTTTCAAAATGCCTTGGGTATACACACAGGCAGATTGAAGCCAGATATTCCTGCCAACATCAGAAATTGAAACGTCTGCATGGCTATTTTGGCCTGTACAATTCTGCAGTCCTGAAAGATCACAATTTACTGACAGGACCAATCAGTTGGACTGACTGGTTTTTCATAAAAAATGTCAGGAGTGATCGATTACACCAGTAATAACAGCCATTGTTTCAGCCTTATCAGAGAATATATCAGCAGTGTCAGTCAATCAGCTCGCATGTACACAGTCTAAGGGGTACAATATATATTGCAAAAAGTTGAGTCTTTGTATGTGGACTTAGGGCTATGCGTTTTCCGGAATGCATTATCACATTTTTTGTGCAGATTGTATGCGCTCCACTAACGGAATATTGTCAACAGTGCAAACAGATGGTGACGCGCATGAAAAATGTGTGACTACTGTCCATTGTAATGTGGCTTCACCCTTACAGTATATTTTAGCTGGCAAGCTTAAAGGAATAATTCATTCCCAAAGCAAACTATTCCTTTAATGTATTGATTGAAACCCGGGAGGTTAAGGAGCTATACCTCTTCAATCAGTAGCTTAGGATCCGGGAACAAAGCTTTAAGAAACTTACCTTTTGCCCAATCCACCCCGGCTACAATGACAGGTCCTGACTGCTTCCTGGTTCTCTACAGCTATAGCGTGCATGCGCGATCATGCGCACTATAATTAGATAGAACAAGGAAGCGGTCAGAGATTTGACTGTTGCTGCGGTGAATGACGCAAAAGGTAAGTTTCTTGAATCCTCATTCCTGGATCCTGAGCTACTGATTGAAGAAAGGAAGGTAAGACATAGCTCCTTAACCTTCCCGGACTTCAATCAATGCATTAAAGGAAAAGTTCACTTTGGAAGTACTGTATTTTCATTGGAACAAAGCATTACTGGCTAACAGAGGGTCAACAAAAATGAGAACTACAAGAGAGCAGAGAAAATAAAAGAAAAAGAACAACCAGAGAAAATAAATAAATAAGAAATATAAGAAAATCGATGCAAGTAAATAATATATACAGAAGGGAGTTGATCATCTAAACATACACATCAGAGTCACCCAGCCTTTGGAATTTTCACATTACACAGCCTTTTTACTGTTTTCTGCTGGAGAAACAAATAAAATGAATATGTTTAATTAGCTTCCATTGCTTCCGTTGAGTATTCTAATTAGGATTAAGCTGATGAAGTAAAGTTATGTTGAGCCCTTTCTTCTAAATTTACCTTAGTTTGATGCTATAAGGTCTGCTTGTGAAGGTTCTCATTCATCCAGGTCATGGTATATCTGTTGTATGCTTGTGAAGGTTCTCATTCATCCAGGTCATGGTATATCTGTTGTATTCAATTAGATCAACTGGACTTGAAATGTATTTCTTGAAGAATTGTAATGTTAACATACTGGCGAAGGAACGTGACTGGTTCAAGAGCCTCCCCAGGCCCAGCCATCCCTATAAAAGTTGTTTGTTGGTTGGCTGTTGCCTATTAGGATAGGAAGGAGGATTCAATTAAATTCATAATTTCTGATTTATTTTTATATCTCTCACTCACTGTCTTTGAATGACTGAATCCGAATCACTCAGTCAGATGACGAGATCATTCACTTGTCTCGGACACACGGGAGTCGGACCGGATGGGTCGGACAGTGGACACACACAAGACAAGAATGTCAGTCAGTGAAGACACTGTCACTGTGTCACTGACACAGCTCCAGCAGCCTTTCCTGGTCTGCGCGGGCTGAACTTGTGCTCTTTCAGCGCTGACGTCACTAAGTCAGCGCACGCAACGAGTTGAGGTCGGATGGATCGTTCGGTTCGGGATGGAGGCGGAGTCAGATCGGACATCGGTCTTCTCTTCGGAGTCTGGACAGTTGTTGCTGAACACTTACTTGCAAGTTGCTGGTGCTGTGCTGGTAATGTAACAGGTCCGGTCCGGCGCTCACCACCCCCACCCCCCCGCAACAGATTAGGCAGGGAGTTTAAAGAAAAATAATAATACAGTGTGTGACAGTGCGGCAGTGCCGCTTCCCTACAGGGTGCCGCTCTGCAGTGTGCTGCACCCTGCATCATTAGCGAGACGGCCCTGATGAGGTGTTTCTTACAGCAATACTGTAATACAATAGGAGAGAGGACCCTGTCCAAAGAGCTTACAGTCTAGAGGAAATGGGGGCGAGACATTAGGTTATGGGAATCGGTAGGCTGGAAATAGATTGGCAGTGGAGTGTGAAAGGCGGGATCATATTGGGTAGTAAGAGGGGTAATGTTTAGGCCAGGTTATATGCTTGCTTGAAAAGGTGGGTTTTAAGGTTATGTTTGAAGGTATTAAGGGACGGTGAGTGACGGACAGACTGAGGAAGGGATTTCCAGGGCAGAGGGGCAGCACAAGCAAAGTCCTGAATACGGGCATGGGAAGAGGTGACAAGGGTGGATGAGAGAAGGAGATTATTTGCAGAGGTTGAGCCTGGGACGATATTGCTGGATTAGATATTTGAAGGATAGTGTGTTGGATAGTGCTTTATAGAATAGGGTAAGCAGCTTGAACTGGATCCTTTGCATGATGGGCCACCAGTGGAGGGACTGACAGAGAGGAGAGGCATTAGAGAAGCAAGAAGAGAAATGAATGAGCCGGGCAGCAGAGTTGAGGATGGATTGAAGCAGTGCCAGGCGGTTGTTTAATATTCCAGTTGCAGTACTCCGGAATATGAATTCGGCATGGACTAGGATTTTTGTAGCTTCATTCGAGAGGAAGGGACGAATGCGGGAGATGTTTTTGAGTTTGAGCCGACAGGAATTGGCAAGTGAATTGACATGGCGTTTGAAGGAAAGATCGGAATCTAGTGTTATTCCCTGGCAGCGGACATGAGGAGATGGGGATATAGGTGTATTGTTAATATTAATAGTAAGACTAGGGAGGGAACCAGATCGTGAAGGTGGGAAAAGGACAAGTTCAGTCTTGTCCATGTTTAGTTTGAGGAAGCGGGAGGACATAAAGGCAGAAATGGCACTAATACAATATGGATACAACAAATGTGGATACCTGCTAAACAACTGCATGGGTCCCACACAGCAAGAGAAAGGAGGACACGTCCCCCAATAAAGTGCAACAATAATAAATAGCAGGGTATAAGCCACCAAAAATCACTATTAGTAAAATTCAATGATATAGGAATGTTCTTGTGTAAATACAAAATGCATAAAAGTAATAAATAAATAAACAATATACCAGGAAAATAGATTAAATTCCAGCAGCTTATATTATGGGCATATAATATATAAAGTTCCAGCAGCTTATATTATGGGCATATAATATATAAAGTCTTTGGTATATATCCCCCCCCCCAAAAAAATTAGGTAAGGTTCTACCTGTATTTGTAGCCCATGAACACCAGCACCAGCCAAGGACACAGACCCACACACCCTGGACCGGGAACATAGTTCACACTGAAAAATGAAGCCGATGGAACGAAGGGGACAGATGAGTAGCAATGCTCCCGGGTTGGGCTCCCAACTCTCCCAACTTCTCAGCCCGAAGTACTTTACGCAGTAGAGCGGGGGGAAGATGGCGATAACCGTCCTTCCTCTACCGATGTCTGCACATACTCCAAACGCCCAGCACTCTCTCCACCGCCGTAACTCACTAGCACCCGGTCTACGGATCACGTGGGTCCACAGGAAGCGCCTGTTACCTCAATCACAGGGGGAGGGTCTGTGTACCTAGCGCTGGATCTGTGTAGCTGCAAACAGGACAGAGTAAAAAGTCCAATAAGAAACAAAGTATAAAACCAACAATAGGTAACAAATTATACAATAAAAAGTTACAAAATAGAACTATGATGTGGGGATCACCCCAAAAGAGGCATGCAACCCATTTCGTTTATAAAAAAAACTTCATCAGGCATTATACCCTGCTATTCATTATTGTTGCAGAGATTGCACTAAGGCAGTCGGGGACCTGGGATGTCCTTGTAGGGAGATCTAAGATCTGGGGCAGAGATGTAAATTTGGGTATCATCCGCATACAGGTGATACTGGAATCCAAATGAACTAATGAGTTGTCCAAGGCCAAAGGTGTAGATGGATAAAAGAAGAGGACCGAGTACCGAGCCTTGCGGGACCCCCACATGGAGGAGGTGAGGGTTGGAGCTAATTTCGGAGTGGAAAACACTAAAGGTCCTACCAGAGAGATAGGAGGATAGCCAAGAAAGTGCAATGTTTTGGATACCCAAGTAGGCCAGGATCTAAAGAAGTAGAGAGTGGTCAACAGTATCAAAAGCAGATGACAGATCAAGAAGTATGAGCAAAGAGTAGTGACCTTTAGATTTAGCACTAAGTAGATCATTGGTCACTTTAGTGAGGGCAGTTTCCGTGGAGTGGTTAGGGCGGAAGCCTGACTGGAAGTGGTCAAAGAGAGAGTTAGCAGACAGGTGACTGACCAGTTCAGCATAGACAGTAGTTTGGAAGCAAATGGGAGAAGGGTGACAGGCCAGTAGCTGGAAAGAGCAGACGAGTCGAGGGAGGGTTTTTTAAGTATAGCAGATCTTATTTAACATTTCAAAGCTAGCATCTGATTGGTTGGGGCAAATTTAGCACCATTTTAAATGATAAGAACATTTATTGAATCTCCCTGAAGAACTTTTATTGAATCTCCCTGAAGGAGTGGTAAATAACAACAAAGGTTATTTACGGAGACCTCTTCTTTATTAATACGGCCATTATCCCAAATATACTTGTATAGTCTATAAATAGATATTACAGACACTAGTCTTGGTTAACCATTTCAACACCATTTTATTTTAAAGCAGGACTAAAGAAAATCACCTCTCGTCCCAGAAAATAACCGTTGCTTGCAGCCGTAAGGCAGTCAGGTTTACCTTCAAGCCCAGTAATTTCCTTCGTGCACAGAAATATTCCTACGCATAACACATAGAAATGTTACTGAGCAACACGCTGACACCTGGGAATTAGTCTGGATCAGTCTGTGTGTGTGTGTTATCTGACAGACAGCAATTAATTCAATCTATTATACAAAGAAAATGCTGCTTTGTTAACATGATTTTTAGGCCGGCAGTTCCCTGTGCCCATTGGGAAGGGACATTCTATTTGTGTACAATCTCATTTGCCTCATGACTGCACCATTTTATTGAAGAATGGGAGGTTAAATAGCTGTGTCCTACCTCCCGTTCTTCATTAAAACCTGGCTGGTAAACAATATTTCGGTCTGATTGTCCTTTCAAATCGGACGAAAGGACGATTGGACATGGTAGAAACCATGCCGTGATGACAGTCCTTTCTCCTGGCGAACCAGTCAGAAGAGCTGAACGGTCGGTCAGGAGAAAAAGTTGCTGGGAGAGTTTAATTGAGAAAAGTCAATGAAAGGAGGCAGCTCTGGTACTGGAAGTGTAAATCCAAAAGGAGATTCTAAAATGCATAAAAAGGGGACTTAACCTAAAATATAGACTGTAACATGGCCATTCTCCCTGCTCCGTTCAACTAAATACATACAAACAAAGATAACAGGGGGAGTCGAAGGAACGTATAGGCTTACATGTGCATGTGCAAATCCATAATTAGTCACACAAGGTAATTACCAACCCCCATACACCTCAAAAGATACCGAAATACAATGTCCATCCATGGAATACAAGTTCCTAGTTATCAGATACCTTATCCATAACTTGGAGTGAAAGAGTAAAACGGTTTATGGCATCCAGTACATCCAGTACTGGTCAAAAAGTTCCACATAAATGTTGGATACAAGTCCCAGTGCTAAGGAACGAGGACATACAGAAGTTCATGGGGACGTCTAGGCAACACAAGTCTCTGCAACAAAGCTTTCATTAGCTTTAACTTATAGAACTTTACATGTTTCAGACACTTGAAAAAGGTCTTATACACCTAATAAAAGCTTTGTGGTAGACAGTTGTGTGGCCTTGAAGTCCACCTTGAACTCTGTACGGTTCCTCATTCTTTAGCAATTTCAGTACTCAACACAGGTATACAGGTGGCAGCCTACACAGGTGGGAGTGTGAGGATGTTCTAAATTATACAAGTCCCAGGGTGTTAAGATTGAGAATGGGTAATTCCCTGAAAACTGGTTTATGGTTGAAATTACCTAGTTAAATTTATCTAAAACTTTCCCAG
The DNA here is from genome assembly GCA_019447015.1 of Hymenochirus boettgeri. Taxonomy (NCBI): domain Eukaryota; kingdom Metazoa; phylum Chordata; class Amphibia; order Anura; family Pipidae; genus Hymenochirus; species Hymenochirus boettgeri. Next base: position 237,952,240 of record CM033472.1, read on the forward strand.
AAACCTCACTGAAGATTCGGTTTTTACAGCCGAAACTTTGGAAGTTTAAAGGAACCAAACCTTGTGGCTGAATCTTATTCATACATTTTGTTTAGTTCTCCTTTAAGTTTAGCGATGGCCTTGTATCGGCAATTTATCTGCAAAACAAATTATTCAGTATTTAGTCCCAAAGTCCACACAACACCACAGAAATGTTAAATTGTATAAATATGTGATAATGAACAAGCTAATCTTTTAAACCTTTGTTCTTTAATATAACCCTTCAATTTATATACGAGGGATAAATTCTAAGCCACTGCAGCAAGATACAATATTTGTGCAAGTAATTACAGACTGTGTACTGGTAAGGGCATGGAGAATCACAGCTAACAATCTGATCACAGGGTACAAAAAGAAAGGAAGGGGGGAGAGGGATTGTGGGAACTAGACTAGGTAATAGGCCACAATACAGGACTCTGAATTGCTTATTTATAGAAAACAAATTTTCACCTCTAATCTCAAATGCAAATTTTTTTTTTTTCTAACTTTTTTCCACGCCAGCAGTAAATACACGCAATGGAAGTTCAGTTAAGTCATTGTTAAGTTTAGTGTTGTCACTGGTAAATATCTTATTTTGATTGGTGGAAAATTTGAGACACATGTGACACATTTTTAAAAAATAATTTTGGGGGGGGGGGGGATTCCAACAAACAGCAACAGAAGTCTAACAGGGAGATTCAATAAAAGTTCTTATCGTTTAAAATGGTGCTAATTTTGCCCCAACCAATCAGAACTTATGTAACATTTGAAAGCTAACATCTGATTGGTTGGGACAAAATTAGCACCATTTTAACGATAAGAACTTTTATGAATAACCCCCTAAGGTCACCAACTGCTCCTCATAACATTAAATAACCTCTGAATTTACTAGGCCCCCTAGGATTGTAAATAACTTAAAACGCCAAGAACAACTCAGATCAATCAAACTAGCTACGTAGGCTCGCCTAAACTGCTTACATACCTATGCTATAAAAACATTCTGTTCTAATATAACAGCATATGGCATACATTTTTCCAGTATTCTATTTTGCACTAGGCCCTGAGTCATCGTGTCCGAGTCAAATGCTCGATCCACTTGTCTTTAATTCGAACCCAGCTCTCTACACACAAGAGGTTAGTGGTGACTGAGTCAGTCTGGAGCATTAGAAGCAGAGGGTTTAGCTCACTGCCAGTAGGAGGTCCGGGCTTGGTGGTGGGGGATACCATAACATCAAATTAACACAGTGACATTTTAAGACTAGAATGTCAATTGCACAAAGTAATTCTTGCAGATTAAGTTTCCCAAATTATTCTAAGCGAATCCACAGAGGGACGGATTAATGAGGTTTAAAACATTATCTGTAAGAAACGATCCACAGGCACATCCAAGTGAAAAACAGTGTGTGTGTTTGGTAAAGAATATCAACTCAATGATTACGGTGCAGAGATGTAGAGAAATGTAGTTCAATTGATAACAGGAATTACATTCTGACTCATTCATGTACAGGAAATATAAGGAGTTAATAGATATGGCCACAGAACACATAATTAGCTGATAGATAAATGTCTGGGTCACAGATCACAGGAAACAACTAAATTTTAGAATTCAGGTTTATTTAATAAAAGTTCTTATTGTTAAAAATGGTGCTAATTTTGCCCCAACCAATCAGATATCATTTAACACTTGAAAGATAACATCTGATTGGTTGGGCAAAATTAGCACCATTTTTAACAAACTTATATTGATTCTCCCTGATTTACAGCTGTGGGGCAAATCCCACTGTGAGGTAGCAAAGTTGCACTGCATAAGACATCACGACATTTTGGATGATATTCACCGAATGACCCTGCGAAGAATACAGCAATGCAGTGCAGATTAATGGATTGTACCCTCTCGGAGCATGTCCAGAATGTTTGCACTGATTACTGTCTCATTTGTAGAATACTGTTGCGCAAGGGATCAGTTAATCACCTGAATCTCCAAAAAGCAGGATGTGTAAGTATTTAATATTCCATTGCCTTGAATGAATCTACAGCAGGTCACTGGTGGGCAGTGCATTGCACCAATTGATATTGAAAAAGAGCAACATGCAATGTATAGAGAAATGCTCAGCACTAGAGAAGAGCAGAATATTTACATACCTATTATTGTCCATTAACTTCTTTTTAAAAGTCTGTTAGTGGTCAGTAGTGAACAGTAAGTATAGAACAGCAAGGTGATCAGTAGTGAACAGTATAGTATAGAACAGCAGAGATGGTCAGTAGTCAACAGTATAGTATAGATCAGCAAAGGTGGTCAGTGAACAGTATAGTATAACAAGAGGTGGTCAGTAGTGAACAGTACAGTATAGCAAGCAAAGGTGGTCAGTAGTGACAGTATAGAAAGTAGAGGTGGTCAGTAGTGAACAGTACAGTATAGAAACAGCAGGGTGGTCAGTAGTGAACAGTATAGTTAGAACAGCAAGGTGGTCATAGTGAACAGTAAAGAATAGCAGAGGTGGTCAGGGGAACAGTATAGTATAGAACAGCAGAGGTGGTCAGTAGTGACTGTAACAGTACAGAACAGCAAGAGTGGTCAGTAGTGAACAGTATGTGTAGAACAGCGAGGTGGTCTTAGTGAACAGTATAAATACAGAGGTGGTCTAGTGAACAGTATAGTATAGACGCAGAGTGGGTCCAGTAGTGAACGTACAGTAACAGAAACAGCATAGTGTCAGTAGTGAACAGTATAGTGTAAACAGCAGAGTGTGGTCAGTAGTGAACAGTATAGTGTAGTAGAACAGCAGAGGTGGTCAGATAAGTGAACAGTATAGAATGCAGAGGTGGTCAGTAGTGAACATATAGTATAGAACAGCAAGGTGGTCAGTAGTGAACAGTACAGTATAGAACAGCAAGGTGGTCAGATAGAATAGCAGAGGTGGTCAGTAGTGAACAGTATAAATAGCAAGATGGTCAGTAGTGAACAGTATAGTATAGAACAGCAGAGGTGGTCAGTAGTGACTGTACAGTACAGAACAGCAGAGGTGGTCAGTAGTGAACAGTATAGTGTAGAACAGCGAGGTGGTCAGTAGTGACAGTATAGTGTAGAACAGCAGAGGTGGTCAGTAGTGAACGTATAGAATAGCAGAGGGTCTAGTGAACAGTATGTATAGAACAGCAGAGGTGGTCAGTAGTGAAAGTACAGTATAGAACACAGAGGTGGTCAGTATAAATACAGAGGTGGTCAGTAGTGAACATATAGTATAGAACAGCAGAGTGGTCAGTATTGAACAGTATATATATAATAGGTAGTTCGGTCATGCTGGATGGCTCACAAAGCCTAGACCACAATGACTTTTATGCAACACACTTAAAGTAACCAAAAGAACAAGAAACCTTTTGTCATCTATTATTCATCTGAGACATCATGACGTGATAATGTAAACGTGCTCTTGAAGACAATGAGGAACCTGACAACATTTGGTATTTGATTGCAGCAATCAATAGACAGTGGAATTCCGCAAACTTTACAGTCAATGAAGGAAGAAAGCTTAGCACATTGACCTGAAGCATCAATAGGTTTCTGTGTGAATTCATTCTCTTGCCTATGTAGACCACCACAAAGTGCATAAGATCAAGACTAACTCTGCTTTTTACCTTGTTATATAGCCTGTTCACTGAATGTGATTGGTTAAAAGCAGATCTTACAAAAGATACCACTTTATTTTTTTTTACATTTCATTCATTTTTGTGGAGGAGAGAAGTTGCACAACTGTATTCCTGTCAGACACAATGAATAACTTTTTTCAGCCTTGACAACTATGTGATTATGTCTACATGCACCTCAAATGCAGCAGAGACTAGGGTTAGGTGTGTGTTTTCGATATGGTTGTGCCATTAGTAAATGAAGCACTGATCCAGCATATTACCATATGAATAATAACATGATCACAGTGCAATCACTGTTTGTAATATAGCTAAGCTTTGTGGAAGTGTTGGCATGCCCATATTTGACACCAAAAGGATTATGGGAGATTATACTTACAATCTGTCCAGATCTGCTATGAGATTTGTAAATACAAATATTGATTCTAAGGTGGGTTTTCAAGAGGATCGAGCATATGTTTCTATTTGTTGTATATTAGTTAATATGCAGAGACACAGGAGGCTAGTAAATTTGTTCTTGTTATCAGATTCTATGGACAGGTTTAGATACGTATGAATTGGGCTTGTTCATGTAATAATCATGTTGGATTAAAGATAAAGAGATGTGTCCAAACTGGTCCCTCTGGTGATTGTTTCATTTTGTCTTCTTACAGAAACTTTCTGTGGAATCGGCATTTTTAGGGGAGGAAAAGGGCTTTTAGGGGCAGGGAAACAATTTTACAATACCAGCTTGAAGGCAGCAATTGACATTTTTTACATTTGCCTTATACTATCCATAAGCATTTTTAAGGATTTTCTTCTCCTTTAGTTTCTAAGTTCCCAATATCCTTAGCCAACCACCTAACAAACACTGCAAACAACATGTGCCTTCTGGCTTCCCACATTTTACAGCATACTGTACATTTACTGATGCTTAAGTAATGGGGAAATGTATGGATCAATCTGTTCCGCTCCTGTGCTTGATCTTGTTTTTTTAATCAATGACAGAATTATGCACCAGGCTAAAGGGACTGAACTGCTAGTTCAATGTCTGTCTCCTCGTCTTCCTGCCTTGGTGAGTGGGGACTTAGATTAGACTAGGATAAAAAGCGCAGATTCAACCTACGTCTTCTCTCCTGTTTTGAGAGGATGCAATTAGAGGCTACAAGGGTCTATGGATGGAGATTTAGCTGTATAAACAAAGAATCTGGTTTCCTGGAGAAGAAGGGCAAAGGCAAATGGAATCATTTATAAGTAGAACGATTGAAGCATCTAAGCATGAAAAACTTTTCCTTATAATACATATATTAACATATAGTATCTGATGCAATTTAAATACATTTTCACTCCAGTGATATTTCAAGCAACAGAGGAACATGATTTATTAACATCACACATGGCTTTCTTGTCTTCAAACTATTGTTTACTCATCCATCAGTCGTCCATATAATAAAGACCAGAAACTCGTTTTTCTGTATAACGACAAAAAACTTGAGCGACAGTTTAGATTCCTGACTGTTGAACCTGTGAGGCCCATAGGGCTCAACAAGTATCTTAGGATACAGTTTTCTTTCATCCTGGTTTGCCTTTGAGTTTCTTTCTGACAGCGTTTCTGCGGAACTTCCGAAAATCAAAAATCCGATTCAACCACAATGAATCTGACTTTTTTACATTTTTTCGATTTTCACAATGTTTAATTCTATTTTTCTATAAGTTCAAGGTTCAAAAAGGTATTGGTTTTTAAAACTGGGAATCATCCAATAAGATGTAAGCTGCACCAATAGATGTAAGCTATTTCCTAGCTTACTGCACTAGATAAATTTATTGGATAAACTTTTGCACTTAATTTGCATCAACCCCATATTATTTATAATTGTGGGGGGTCTGATGGTTCCTGTTGTTCTCTGTAGAACAGGAAGTTGGCGTGAATATTAAACAGACTGAAAGCGTTGGGAATATCACACGTGAGATCTCTACAGGTGCCTTCCAGGCTCATTAGACACCCACAGACTCTCGATAAGTAGTGGCCTTTTTCCTCTTTTAGTTTAATTAAGTTTTAAGAAGATAGTTCAGGTGAAATAAATGAAAAGTCATTCATCAACAAAATACCTATCACGGAATGACACAAACACAGCGTCTAGCGAGATGGGCGCTAAGGATGAACAAATGAATTTTCTTATCTTCATTGTTCTGCTTGGAGACTTAAATCTTGACATCCATCAAAAGGAATCTCACACCCAAACTCTAGTGCTAGTCATTTCATGTTCACCCACTTGTTTGGGATTTAAAAATAAAACACTATTCAATTTTATATCTCATTAATGGTATGATTAGATCAGGGGCATAATTACGGGGTATCAGGGGGAGCAACCGCAGGGTTCCCAGGATGCCAGGGGCTCCATCTTCTTATTTTTTCTATGACAAATATAGCACCTCCCAGAAAACAACTGTGGATGAAAGCATGGATAGGGGCCCCATCATAGTTTTGCTGGGGACCCAGTGATTTCCTGATTACACTACTGGATTAGATATATTGTTTATCTTATAACTAAACCACAGTTAAAATCCATGACGATCTACTCGGGCAAATCACAAGCCCGCAGTGTATGCACGCAGGCGTGTTCGTTGTCGCGCCACCAAGGGGTTGGGAATGTTGCGATGCCGAGCTAAGATTATTTAAAGAAACCAGGGTTTGCTAGTTTTAAATAATAGCTATCTTTGATCACTCAATCACTTTGCTGGGTTGATGTTTCATAAAGTTGACAATAAATGGTTTGGGTGAAAGATAGTGAAATGAGATAGAAAAGCAGATTGAAAGAAATGGTATTTTTTTTGAGATTCGGTTTTATAGAACCAATTTCCTAACCACCGCCGTATCTTCTCACGCAATCCGCGGCCTACTTATCCAAGAATCTGGACAGGCACTAGAGCTAGAAGAGGGAAATTGACCATATGTTCAGCACTAATCATTAATGAAGCTATGAGCACAATTTTCTATCCAGGGCAGGAAATAGAGAAGGAAAATTCTGCTTAAACTACAGATTTCAAACATTCAGCTCCATCTGTACCCGACGTTCAAACCACAGCCTTTACCCAGTTAATACTAAAATATCTCCACCATCTGCAGCAAGAGCCAAGGCAGGGCATTTCCTTCTCTAGCCAATAAAACAATAAAATATTGATCACTTCTTTTCCAAAATTTAAGAACATGTCCACCCCAACACTCAAAAATATAAAACATGCATGTAACATATTACCCCCCCAAAACCAATACCACTTACTTACAGTACTTACACTTGCATGACTGGCGGTTGGACGGGCGACTGACCTCGGGTGGGAGTTCGTCGCCAGCATGCTGGAAACTGTAGTCAGCTGGTGAGTTTCGCGGGTCATGATCCCTGAGATACGCGTGCATCAAGGTTGACGTAAGCGTGCGTCCACGTTACTAATATAAAGGGGATCCGGCACCATTTTGGTTTACAAATTACCAGGAGGATTGAAGTTCCCCTCCTCCCTCCTCGACAAGTTTTGGTTCATTAGTTGGCAGTTTGAGTTTTTCAGTTATTCAGGTTGGGGTTTTTGTTGGAGTCACAGCTGGCGGATACATCCTTGTAAAGGTTATGGTTTTAAGCCGTTACTCTGGGGACCCAGAGGCTGTGCATATAAGCTTTGCGTACGGCTGGGGTGTTTAAATAGGAGACAAGGATGTACCATTTTCAAGATCTGGTAATATTCTGATCACATGTAGTATATGTGTCAATAACATTGCTGTGGCCTTTTATTCACCCAACACTTGTGTCCGCCTGGTTAATTTTAAGTTAAGGGTTAAAATAAGGGGATGTTAGTTTTAATTGTTAAGCAGCCAAGCTTATCCCAAGCGAGGTGATGCCTGAGGTAGACCATCAGCCCATGTACACTGCATCATCTTCTTCCTAGTAGCAACAGTCTTGTCATGGCCCTTACAGATGTCATAGTGGCCACCTGATGTTCAAGCTTTTAAAGTTTACAGTAGAGGGTGTGTTAACATGGGGCTGAAGATTTTTTTAGGTACAGTATGTCTTGCAAGTATTGCTGTGTTGCACTTTTGCAACATAGATTTGCATATATACACAGACTGAATGGAAAGGACTTTCTTTTTTTCAAAATGCCTTGGGTATACACACAGGCAGATTGAAGCGATATTCCTGCCAACATCATAAATTGAAACGTCTGCATGGCTATTTGGCCTGTACCAATTCTGCAGATCCTGAAAGATCACAATTTCCTGACAGGACCAATCAGTTGCACTGACTGGTTTTTCATAAAAAATGTCAGGAGTGATCGATTACACCAGTAATTACAGCCATTGTTTCAGCCTTATCAGAGATATATCAGCAGTGTCAGTCATCAGCTAGCATGTACACAGTCTAAGGGGTACAATATATATTGCAAAAAGTTTGAGTCTTTGTATGTGGACTTAGGGCTATGCGTTTTCCCGGAATCATTATCACATTTTTGTGCAGATTGGTATGCGCTCCACTAACGGAATATTGTCAACAGTGCAAACAGATGGTGACGCGCATGAAAAATGTGTGACTACTGTCCATTGTAATGTGGCTTCACCCTTACAGTATATTTTAGCTGGCAAGCTTAAAGGATAATTCATTCCAAAGCAAACTATTCCTTTAATTTATTGATTGAAAACCCGGAGGTTAAGGAGCTATACCTCTTCAATCAGTAGCTTAGGATCCGGGACAAAGCTTAGAACTTACCTTTTGCCCAATCCACCCCGGCTACAATGACAGGTCCTGACTGCTTCCTGTTCTCTACAGCTATAGCTGCATGCGCGATCATGCGCACTATAATTAGATAGAACAGGAAGCGGTCAGAGATTTGACTGTTGCTGCGTGTGAATGACGCAAAAGGTAGTTTCTTGAATCCTCATTCCGGATCCTGAGCTACTGATTGAAGAAAGGAAGGTAGACAAGCTCCTAACCTTCCGACTTCAATCAATTCATTAAGGAAAAGTTCACTTTGGAAGTACTTTATTTTCATTGGAACAAAGCATTACTGGCTAACAGAGGGTCACAAAAATGAGAACTCAGAGAGCAAGAAAATAAAAGAAAAAGAACACCAGAGAAATAAATAAATAAGAAATATAAGAAAATCGATGCAAGTAAATAATAATATACAGAAGGAGTTGATCATCTAAACATACACATCAGAGTCACCAGCCTTTAGAATTTTCACATTACACAAGCTTTTTTTACTTTTTCTGCTGAGAAACAAATAAAATGAATATGTTTAATTAGCTTCCATTGCTTCCGTTGAGTATTCTAATTAGTATTAAGCTGAGAAAGTAATTTTGTTGAGCCCTTTCTTCTAAATTTACCTATGGTTTGATGCTATAAGGTCTGCTTGTGAAGGTTCTCATTCATCCAGTCATGGTATAATCTTTGTATTCAATTAATTCAACTGGACTGAAATGTAGTCTTGAAGACGTTCGCTAGTCATCCGACTGGCTTTCTCAATTCATATGACTTGTACAACGAATCTGTGGCAATTATGTACCCTGGAAAATCCACATTAGTCATATCACAGCCAGTGTTTAAGGGTGTGATTAGATAGTGCTAAGAGGTGTTATAGGAAACGCCCAGAGTTAAGGTGTAAAAACAGCATTGTACATGGCAGACAGTTGGTGTCGACCCCCCCCACCTCTATTTAGGCTTGGTTTCTTTATTTCACATAAATGGCCTCCTTAACACCTCTCTTGAACCAGTCACTTCCTTCCCGCAGTATGTTAAACATTACAATCTTTCAAAGGTATGTCCTTTATCCTTAAGGATGCAGATACACTGCTGGTCCTGACCCGAGGAATGTGCTCTCTTGCTGGGCCATACGTGATGCAGTTGCTGTTGTGTCTCCCCCCATACAAATCAGAGCATTCTTCACGGCACTGCACTGCATAGATGATGGCGCTTTCTTGTGTTTAGGTATTGGGTCTTTCGGATGGTACCAATGTGCTGCCTCAGTGTGTTGTTCGTTTAAAAAGCAACGGATACGGGTTTGAAAATTCTTCTTAATTTCTCGGAGACCCTGCTACATTGGATGACCATGTTCTTCCTCCTTCTTGCTTTTCCCCTTCACTGTTGGTATCGTGTTCTTTCTTTCCTTCTACTTCTTTTGACAAAGGCCCAGTCCTGGATATCCCAATTTTAAGGGCCTCCCTAGATGTTTCATTTCTTTAGTTAGCCTTCGCCTCTTGTGCTAGTGGGGATGTTCTCGAGCTCTGTGTTGCAGGAGTCTGATGACACCCAGCTTGTGATCTCAAAGGGTGGTGGAGATCAGTATTTGATGTTTGACTCCCACCACCCTTTAGATCACAACTGGGTGTCATCAGAACCCTGCAACACAGAGCCGAGAACATCCCCACTAGCACAGAGGCGAAGGCTAAAGAAATGAAACATCTCAGAGGAGCCCTTAAAAACTTGTGGATTCCAGACTGGCCTTTGTCAAAAGAAGTAGAAGGAAAGAAAAGAACACAATACCAACAGTGAAGGGGAAAGCAAGAAAGGAGGAAGAACATGGTCATTCCCATATGTACAGGGGTCTCCGAGAATTAAGAAGAATTCAAAACAACCGTATCCCTTTCTGCTTTAAACCGCAACACACTGGGCAGGCAATTGTTACATCCGAAAGACCCACAATACCTAAACACAGAAAAAGCGCATCATATATGCAGTGCAGTGCAGTGAAGAATGCTCTGATTTGTTGTGGGGAGACAAACAGCAACTGCATCACGTATGGCCCAGCACAGAAGAGCCAATCCTCGGGTCAGGACTCAGCCGTGTATCTCATCTTAATGGATAAAGACATACCTTTGAAGATTGTAATTTAACATCGGCGAAGAAGTGGACTGGTTCAATAGAGGTGTTAAGGAGGCCATTTATGTGAAAAAAGAACCAAGCCTAAATGAGAAGTGGGGGGGTTCGACACCAACTGTCCTGCCATGTACAATGCTGTTTTAACACCTTACTCTGGGCGTTCCTATAACACCTCTTAGCCAACTATCTAATCACACCCTTAACACTTGCTGTGATATACTAATTGGATTTTCCGGGTACATATTGCCACAGATTCTTGTACAAGTCATTCTGAATTGAGAAAGCCAGTCGTATGACTAGCGAAACGTCTTCAAGAACTACATTTCAAGTCCAGTTGATCTAATTGAATACAACAGATATGCTATAAGGTCACTTTACTAGGCATGTACTGTATTTCTTGTGTTTTGAATAAAAGGCAATGCTTGTGAAGGTTCTCATTCATCCAGGTCATGGTATATCTGTTGTATTCAATTAGATCAACTGGACTTGAAATGTAGTTCTTGAAGACGTTTCGCTAGGCATCCGACTGCTTTCCTCAATAATATGTCGGGGTCTCCGAAATTAAGAAGAATTTCAAAAAACATCGTATCCCTGTCTCTTTAAACCGAACAACACACTGAGGTCAGCAATTGGTACATCCGAAGACCCAATACCTAAACACAAGAAAAAGCGACTCATATATGCAGTCAGTGCAGTGAAGAATGCTCTGATTTGTATGTGGGGAGACCAACACAGCACGCATCAACGAATGGCCCAGCACAGAAGAGCCAATTCCTCGGGTCAGGACTCAGCCGTGTAATCTGCATCTTAAGGATAAAGGACATACCTTTGAAGTTGTAATGTTAATATCTGGCAACGGAACGTGACTGGTTCAAGAAAGGTGTTAAGGAGGGCCATTTAATGGTGAAAATAAGAAACCAAGCCTAAATAGAGGTGGGGGGTTCACAACAACTGTCTGCCATGTACATGCTGTTTAACACCTTCTCTGGGCGTTCCTATAACACCTCTTAGCCACTATCTAATCACACCCTTAACACCTGGCTGTGATATGCTAATTGGGATTTCCAGGGTACATATTGCCACAGTTCTTGTACAACGTCATTCTGATTGAGAAAGCCAGTTGGATGACTAGCGAACGTCTTCAAGAACTACATTCAAGTCCAGTTTGATCTAATTGAATACAACAGATATAAAGGCAATAATTTCCTCAAGCCTGAGGGGGGGGGGGTTGTCGACTAAACTGCTGGGTCCTCACACCTGATTTACCTTACATTGCTTGTAATACTTGCTGTGATCATTGGCCTAGCTCAGCCCCCTCTCTCACACTGGGTTGCAGTCAGTGGGAGAATGTGCCTTCCCATTGGCCAGGCTCCAGACAAAAGTTCAATCAGTGCTTAATTGGGATACAAATAAAATGTGAAGCTGGATTAATCTGCTCTATGGGCTAGACCTCAACCCCCCATGTTTTTACATTAAAAAGCGACTAGACTAGTGTTGGGCAATTGGCAATTGGTTTGGCCACACTAAGTGCGCTGCTGTCCCTTGCACTGCGATCCACTCTTCGCATGTGGCCAACATTTCGATATTACTGTCATCGACCAGTTGGGTGGAAATGTTGTATGGTGTAGGTGTGGGCGACTGCTACCGATCTCAAATGGCCATTTGTACAGATTGGACAAACAGGCGATCGGGTATGTCAGAAAATTACAGTGAACTGATGCCTGCAGCCAAATATCTTCCCATGTGTACCCAGCCCTAGATATTATTATTTTTATTATTATGGCGCTTTACAATTATCCGTGGCGCTTTACAATAACATAGTCATACATTACATACACGGTAATACATGTTATACAAAGTCATACATATTACATACACTGGTAATCCATAATATAAGTAAACAGAGTGAGGAGCAGGGCCGTCTCTAGACTTTTTGCCACCTGACACAAAATTCCAAATGCCGCAACCCCTTGCCGCCGAGGGGTGTGGTTTTTATAATTGAAAGGGGGTTGTGCTTTGTCCAATGGGATGTGGCTTGTCGGAAGTGGGAGGGGCTTTATACACGTTGATTTAACTTGTGTCTTATCATTGTATTTACATATCATTCCCTCCATTTATTTACAATACATTGAAGGACCCCCACCCTCTAGAATATCGTCTATCTATCTATCTATCTCTCTATCTCTCTATCTATCTATCTATAATCTATCTATCTATCATGCTATAATCTTCTATCTGTCTATATCATCTATCTATCTCTCTACTGCTATCTACTCTATCTATCTATACTTATCTATCTGTCTATCCAATCTATCTATCGAGCTATCTCTCTAACTATCATCGTACTATCTATCTATCTGATAATCTATCTATCTGTCTATATCATCTATCTTCTATCTATCTACTATCTACTATTCTACTACTATCATCTATCTATCTCTCTAACTAGTCATCTTCTATCTATATCTATCTATCTGCCTATATCATCTATCTATCTCATCATCTGGATATATTATTGTATGCTAGTCCTGCTGCCTGGCACATTTATTATGGTTGCTGCCTGCAGTCAGCAGGCTGCAACTTAGTCACTGGGCCCTCAAGAGAGGAACAGAACACGAACCCCCCCCCCTACCCCCCCCTCTCCAGCCTCCCCCCAGGCCCAGCCATCCCTATAAAAGTTGTGTGTTGGTTGGCTGTTGCCTATTAGATAGGAAGGAGAATTCAATTAAATTCTAATTTCTGATTTATTTTTATATCTCTCATCACTCGTCTTTGAATACTGAATCCGAATCACTCAGTAGATACGAGATCATTCACTTGTCTCGGGACACACGGGATCGGACCGGATGGGTCGGACAGTGGACACACACAGACAAGAATGTCAGTCAGTGAAGACCCTGTCACCTGTGGTCACTGACACAACAGGCCAAGCGCAGGCGGGCGGCGCAGCACAGCTCCAGCAGCCTGTCCGGGTCTGCGCGGGCTGAACTTTGCTCTTTCAGCGCTGACGTCACTAAGTCAGCCGCACGCAACGAGTTTGAGGTCGGATTGATCGTTCGGTTCGGGGATGAGCGGAGTTCGAATCGGACATCGGTCTTCTCTCGGAGTCTGGACAGTTTTTTGCCTGAACACTTGCAGTTGCTGGTGCTGTCTCGGTAATGTAACAGGTCCGGTCCGGCGCTCACCCCCCCACCCCCCCGCACAGATTAGCAGTGTTGGGCAGCCGCGATGCCGGCCTCCATTAAAAAAAAATAAAAATACAGTGTGTGACAGTGGGGTGCGCGGGCCGCTTCCCACAGGGTTGCCACTCTGCGTGGCTGCACCCTGCATCATTACGAGATGGCCCTGATGAGGTGTTTCTTACAGCAATACTGTAATACATAGGAGAGAGGACCCTGTCCAAGAGCTTACAGTCTAGAGGAAATGGGGGAGACATTAGGTATGACATCGTAGGCTGGAATAGATTGGCAGTGGAGGGGAAAGGCAGGATCATCTTGCTGCTAGTTAAAGCATACCCAGACGGCAATGAATTCGGGCGCGCACAAAGTTAAGTCTGAGCTTGAGAGATGGTGGTGATATATTTGGAACAATCGTTAAACGTTTGTGGAGTGTTAACTTACTGGCATCCTGATGAGACTACAGATACTTGAGTGGAAGTGAATAATGAGGGGACTACAGGGATAGTGGCACCAGGCAGTGGACGCTTGCGGGTGGGAACAGTACATGCGCGGGAGGCTGGATGATTGCGAGTACAGAGGAAGGATGAATAGGGATACGTCACTAAGCTTGTTGGTGCACCTGAACGGCATGGGGCGCCTGCACCAGATTGGGGGGACCGCGTATTAAGGCAGTTAAAGGAAGATGGTCTGTGATGTGTGACGACGGTAGAAGAGATCAGGGGGCGGAGCTGAAAGGTGTATCAGAAGGGGGAGTGCGAACCAGGGAGGGACGACAGAGGAGAGGCATTAAGAGCAAGAAGAGAAATGAAGAGCGGGCACAGAGTTGAGGATGGATGGAAGCAGTGCAGGCGGTGTTTATATTCCAGTTGCAGTACTCCGGAATATGAATTCCGGATGGACTAGATTTTGTAGCTTAATTCGAGAGGAAGGGACGATGCGGGAGATTTTTTTGAGTTTGGAGCCGACAGGAATTGGCAGGAATTGACATGGGTGTGAAGAAAGATCGGAATCTAGTTTACCCTGGCGGACAGGAGATGGGATATAGGTGTATTGTAATATAATAGTAAGACTGGGAGGGAACCAATTGTGAGGGTGGGAAAAGGACAAGTTCAGTCTTGTCCATGTTAGTTTGAGGAAGCGGGAGGACATAACAGGCAGAAATGGCACTAATACAATATGGATACAACAAAGTGGATACCTGCTAACAACTGCATGGGTCCCACACAGCAAGAGAAAGGAGGACACGTCCCCCAATAAGTGGCAACAAAATAAATAGCAGGTATAAGCCACCAAAAATCACTATAGTAAAATTCAATGATATAGGAATTGATTGTGTAAATACAAAAATGCATAAAAGTAATAAATAAAATAACAATATACCAGGAAAATAGATTAAATTCCAGCAGCTAATATTATGGGCAATAAATATATAAAGTCTTTGGTATATATCCCCCCCCCAAAATTAGGTAAGGTTCTACCTGTATTGTAGCCATGAACACCAGCAACCAGCCAAGGACACAGACCCACACACCCTGGACCGGGAACATAGTTCACACCTGAAAATGAAGCCGATGGAACGAAGGGGACAGATGAGTAGCAATGCTCCCGGGTTGGGCTCCCGACTCTCCCAACTTCTCAGCCGAAGTACTTTACGCAGTAGAGCGGGGGAAGATGGCGATAACCGTCCTTCCTCTACCGATGTCCGCACATACTCCAAACGCCCGACACTCTCTCCACCGCCGTAACTCACTAGCACCCGGTCTACGGATGACGTGGGTCCCAGGAAGCGCCTGTTACCTCAATCACAGGGGGAGGGTTCTGTGTACCTAGCGCGGATCTGTTGTAGCTGCAAACAGGACAGAGTAAAAAGTCCATAAGAAACACAAGTAAAACCAACAATAGGTAACAAATTATCATAAAAGTTACAAATAGAACTATGATGTGGGGATCACCCCAAAAGAGCATGCAACCCTTTCGTTTATAAAAAAACTTCATCAGGCATTATACCTGCTATTCATTATTGTTCAGAGATTGCACTAAGGCAGTCGGGGACCTGGGATGTCCGTTAGGAGATCTAAGATCTGGGGCAAGATGTAATTTTGGGTATCATCCGCATACAGGTGGATACTGGAATCCAAATGAACTAATGAGTTTGTCCAAGGCCAAAGGTGTAGATGGATAAAAGAGAGGACCGAGTACCGAGCCTGTCGGACCCCACATGGAGAGGTGAGGGTTGGAGCTAATTTCGGAGTGGAAAACACTAAAGGTCCACCAGAGAGATAGGAGGATAGCCAAGAAAGTGCAAATGTGTTTTGGATACCCAAGTAGCCAGGATCGAAGAAGTAGAGATGGTCAACTATCAAAATCAGATGACAGATCAAGAAGTATGAGCAAAGAGTAGTGACCTTTAATTTAGCACTAAGTAGATCATTGGTCACTTTAGTGAGGGCAGTTGTTCCGTGGAGTGGTTAGGGCGAAGCCTGACTGGAAGTGGTCAAAAGAGAGAGTTAGCAGACAGTGTGACTGACCAGTTCAAGCATAAACAGTAGTTTGGAGCAAATGGGAGAAGGGTGACAGGCCCAGTAGCTGGCAGAGCAGACGAGTCGAGGGAGGGTTTTTAAGTATAGGGGATACCACGGCATGTTTAAATAAGTGGTAAAAATACCAGTGGAGAGGGCAAGTTAAGAGAGAGTTAAGGCTGTATGAATGAGAGGAGGGAGGGGGATAAGATGAGAGGAATGTGGTCAAGGTGCTGGTAGTGGGACTGTCTGGATAGGAGAGATAAGAGTCCTGTTCTGTAATGGTGGTGAAGCTTGTTATAGTACATTAAAGGATTATTCAATGAAGGGGTAGCCGTGCAGTGGTAGAGGTTGGAAGCTGTAGGGATGTATGGAGGGCATGGAGATAAGTTGTTGAGGGGCCAGAGAGTGAATGGGGGTCGAGATACACAGGTCCCTGCCTCTGTACGTTTGTTTGATAGGGGTTTATGCAGGGAACAGATGAGACAAGATTAAAAATCTAGAAGATGATGATCGGATAGAGGAAAGAGAGTTGAGAAGTTAGAAACGGCAGCAAGGGTAGGGAAGACTAGAGAATCCAATAATCCAAGGGTTCCGCAAGTTCCGTCGGAACTTTAGAATTTCATTTCCGTTTCAAACCGGTTTTGACATATGAACCAGTCTTCACCCTATTATGATGTGGCACAATGGTAGTTGTAACAATAGTGATGACCCGCTGATTGTGGCTGGTTATCATGAGAACCGGAACCAAGGGTTTCTTCAATTACAGAAACTACAGGTATTCGGACATTAACATAAATAACTTTTTTTTTTTTTTTGTTATTTACTATAACTATTTGTAACTTATTTTAGGCTCACTTGATTGTTACTTGAACAAGGTCACATGTGACTTGACATATTGCTAATGGGGCTCACAATAGTTTTCTGTACCCTCTTCAAAACCTTTCGATTGTATTAGTTTGTACTAGTGATGTTCTGATAGAATAAGGGAACAGCTGTTGCGATGATCTGATCTGTATTTGTGGGGTTGAGTTCTCACAATGCAGAACTAAACACGAATTGGGCAGGGACTTTGGGGCGAGGTTCATTGTCCTAGCCTAGCCTGATCATTTTCTTTTCTTTTTTTTAATGGTCCAGTGTATGGAATATACATTATGTCTATTTACTTTGCCTGTTTTATGAAACACTATTCCATTACCTTAGGTGACCACAGCGTGCAAAGTTCTGAACATCGCTGACAGTTCAGAACTTTCAAGATGAGTTTTAAACTTTCAAAACAGAAGTTCTGTCTAGAAATGAAAAGTATTTATTAGCACTTCACCGTAACACAATACGTTGTCAAGCTACAGGAGAAAACAGGCTCTTTTGTTTAACATGAGAAGATCTAGAAATTAGAGAATGAGGAGTTTGGTCTATATATTGCTTCAGAGAAAAGCAACTAGAGAAGTACAATACATTTGTTTGCCTTTTCTCTTCTCTTGTTATGTGACCCTGTTAATGCACAAGTGAATGTAGGACTTTTTGAGGACAAAGAAAGACTGAACTTCATCATCAATTGTAGAAAAGATGCACATGTACCAATTGCTGCAGGTCAAACTGATTTAGGCTGTTAGATACTGTATATCCCTTCCCAATAAAATACCCAGGGGATTAGGACTAGAGATGGTGAACTTCCTAAAATTCGTTGTTTAGAACTATACAACTTCATTGAAAGTTCTATAATTCGAAAATGGACCCATTAAAGTCAATAGGGAATATTAGTTTGAAAGGTTCTGATAAATTACAGTTAAAATAGCAATGGTAACTTACTGTTAATGGCTCGGACCTGAGAAATATTCTGGAAAACACGTACATATCACCAAAACTTGGTAAATACAGTACTAACTTTTCTCATGATCGGGCAATTATCAGCTACGCATGAATTTTCATGGGTTACCAAAATCAATTGCCACTTCGAGGGTTATCATCATATTCAAGGGTGCCCAACGCCCCATCGAGGCCTTCGGCCAAGTTTGAGGGTTAGCGAACGCCTACATTTGAGCATTATCGCTGTTTACTACCCCGATAGTGACCAAACCCTCAAATGTGGCATTCGTAAACCCCTTGAATTCAGCATTCGCTAACCCTCGAATTTGCCCATAACCCTCGAACACGATATTCGGTAACCATCAAATATGACAATAAACACCCGAATGTAGTGTTGGCTCAACCCCAAAATAGTCCCTAACCCTCAAATGGTGTTTCAGCACCCCTGAATAGACAGTACCCTAAAATGTATTAAACGCCAATTTCAGGGTTAAGGAGCGCTAAACAGTTCAGAGAGTTCTAAAAAAAGTCTAAGTTCGTACAAACTCATAAAATCCGAACTTGGGTTCAGTTCCAGTCTATCTAATTAAGTACTTTTCTAGTCCCTACCTAAATCACTAGATCCTTACCCCTGGGCTACCTTTAATCACTTACAATATTCCATGGAAGTTGCGATGGCTGGTCCAACCCCCCCCCAACTCCCACCCTCAACGTGTTCATGCTTGTCAATAAGACATACGCATGCAAGAAGCATGTCCTTCTCATTGGCCTGGTCATAAACTAGGTGAGGGGCTAGAAACGACCATTGATCATAACTTACAGAAGGTTCCTGGCAATTGAAGGTAAGTCCTACATGTGAAGACCTAGACATTTAGGTCCTTGATCCTTGTTACTTTTCATTGGGAGGGGGGTTAACTTTTTAAATGATTTAGGTGTTCTTAGGAGAAAAACATGTTTCATTTTTAGTATTAATTTTGAATCAAGCCCATTTTTGTAGAGAAAATTCAGGTGAGCCATCCTTACTTTAATACCAAAAGTACAATTCCCTCATTTTGGATGTCTGGTCTCCAGTTATCCACAGGGCTGCGGATGTAAGATTTTCTTATGTGAGAAATTAAATCCACCCATCTCCTGTACAAGCAAAGCTTTTTTCACCAAAAGAGTAATCAGTCTGTAAATTGTTTGCTCAGAGATGCAGTGACAGCACATTCATCATGGGAATCAGAGAAATGAGAGACGTTTACAAGGGCGGGCAACTTGTAGCTTCTGAAGCACTGATTTGGGATAAGATTCTCTCTTTAAGAAATCCATTTTCTCTAAAGTGATGAAGTTTGAATCACTTTTTGTATCCTGGAATCTCTATGACTTTCCATGTTGGTAATTCTTCACGTCCTAATGCAATCTGAACAGAATCCCAATATTGAAATATAAATTAAATTAAAACCATCTTAAATGCAGAGGAGAAACAGGTAGTGAAACTTTGGCTATCTAACTATTAATTAGGCTTTGTTTAAAGGTAGGTTTTGTATTGAGGGCACGTCTATAAGGCCACAGCTCCCTTTAACCCCATCTTGTCTATTGAACTACAGAAGGAAGGGCAGATGAATTATTATTAATTTTGTTAAAGGTTAGTCTATTTTAGGGGCAATCTTTCAAGACCAACGTAATAAATGTTTTCTAATTTAATGAAATTACAATGGAATGTTTGATTTAGTTGCTTAAAATATTAGACCTGAGATTCGTGGACCCCTCAAACCAGCCAATCAGTAAGATTAGCGTAGGAACATTGAGCATCCTGTGAAAAACCTAATAGCTCTTTAACTTCTTACACTATCGTCTGTGTAGACGTACAGTAATTTTTTTTCTGCAAGGATTATTCTACAACAGCAAGAGCTCTAAAGTCTTTCCAAACTTATTACTAGCCCCACTCTTTGCTTGGATTTTTTTTTCACCAGAAATATCTGTATTTGTCATTTATTATATTCGCTGGACGTTATTGTCCACCTATTAACTACTGGCTGATCAGTCCAGATCT
Source organism: Hymenochirus boettgeri (assembly GCA_019447015.1). Taxonomy (NCBI): domain Eukaryota; kingdom Metazoa; phylum Chordata; class Amphibia; order Anura; family Pipidae; genus Hymenochirus; species Hymenochirus boettgeri. The sequence continues at coordinate 237,972,284 of CM033472.1, forward strand.
TTTATTTTGTTTATGTATTGTTAACACAACCCCTTTAAAAAAATGTAATTAATGCCCAATAGTCACTGCGCAAGTTAAAAGGATTAATTTATTGTGATATAACCGTAAGTTGTTGATTTCAATCCATAGCGTTGAGCACCTTTAAGAACTTTTTCTCAGCTGTAGTTAAACATGACCTCTACTAGGCCGAGAAGGCTATCACTTGAGAGATGTTAAAATCATTGACTATTTGAAAGCTACTCATGGTCTTTATCTCGCTTAATTTTATCGGTTGATCTGATTTACAAGTCTCGGAAATACATTGTGGTTTACGCAGCCACAATTATCCCCTAAGTTTAATATTATGTTGATTTCTAATCTGCACTCTTAGAAGGACCTCGATCAAATTAAAGCTAGCAGGCAACTTAACTAAGACTAAACCTGGAGCTTGTATAATTGGCCTTCAAAACCTTCATCATATCCATTGGCAAACACTGCGCCAACCATAAATTACTTTTGTTTCGATTACGTTTTCCAGGGGGGGGGGGGGGGGGTGTTATGTTGGGCTAGATTCGTGTGAACATCCGTAAACAGCTAGTTTTTTTATATTCTAAGGACCATATACTCTATTGTGGAACTTAATGTAGCAAGTTCTAAGTATCTACCAAGCCTGGAGAGGAAAACTCCTATGAAGCTACATTATGATAGAAATATGTTTTGAACAAACCATTTTTTTTGAAAGCATAAAGGCTAACTCCTAAAAATGATCACTAGTTTGCAATATGGACAGTAACATTATGACCATAGTCACATAGGGTGTATATCATGATCAAACATTACAATTAAGCACACCATCTAACCATTGATCCAATAAACTGGTTTCTATTTTATCACATAGTTTGCTCCAAATTCCGGATATTGTCCTAAACATGGGGAGCAGTGACATAGCAGTGAGATTCAAACAATAGACATACAACCATCTAGTGCAAATATTTACCCTAACTATGATGTCTATGTAGCCCTGAAAGAGTCACATGTTTATGAAACTTCCATAGCATGTGGAGGGGAGTCCTTGTTGGTGATGGCGCCATTTGAACTTAACTACTGACTATGGAATAAGAGATGGATGTTAAATGGTGGATGATGATTTGTGGATGGGGGATGGCGGATGGGGTGGGGCCTGTTCGCGGACCCGAACCTGATCCGCCGCAGGATTTACTCCCTCCGCGACCTCGGATTAATTCCTCCCTCATTCTCATTCCAATTCCCGGATTTCCACCCTTTCCGAACTTCCGAACCGCGGATTTTTTTTTTAAATTACGCAAATGTCGAAAATATGAGTAGCTCCGTAATTCACGGAATCTCGATCTTTCGGGACCGAAAAACCGAAGGATCCTCTGTAATTACGCGATTCTCGTAATACGGAATTTTCTTAAAAACGAGAAATTCCTTTAAAATTCGAATTTGTTGGGGATTATTTTTAAGACGGAGCAGCCACGACCAAATTGCCATGGCAGCTAATCATGATTATGCCAGCCCCCGGGTATAAAAGGCTGCTTCACAGGCGACAATTTTGGTCAGTGTGTTTGGAGTGTGTTTAGTGAGACCCTGACAGTGTAGGATTTGGAGAGAGATTTTTGCGCTGTTTGAGATTTTTGAGCTTTCCTGTGTGTGCATTTCAGTGTGGTGGTTCGCATTGGTTTGTTACCCACCCCTGTATTCTCAAATGGTGCAGTTTTTCCTACTCCCATTCACCTCTTTCCCTGCATGACGCATAACCCTGAGGGAAGAGTAGCCAATGGGGTGAGTGTATGTCCATGGGGGCCAATGGTACAGGTATATACAATATAAGTACCAGACATATAGCTACCTAAATAGTATTGTATTGTAATTTTTCAAATAAAAATTGTATTATGATCTAATCTGAATATTTGATATATCGAAAATAGTCCCACATTTTTTTTTCAGACTGTTTTATATATATATATATATATATATATATATATAGAATCACGTTATGATTTAAGGGTGCACTCCAAGGTCTGTCCCACAAACTGTATGTTTTCATTTACACATATCACGGCACGTTCGGTCGGCCCTTTGTCTCAGGCCTTTATCAAGCACATCAAGATGTGCAAGCCGTGCATATTACCTTAAGCCACACCCCTTCAACGTGTCCATGTGGTCCTCTCCCAAACCAATCCTACTGCTAATAAAGTGGCTCTAGTGCTACCATACCTAATGGTAACCTAGTTACCATGCAATATCTCGATAAATTTCAATAAAATCATGTTAAAAATAAAATGTGCATAATAACATAGCATATTCTTTACAAGTGTATCTAGTGCATCATAAAAATAGTTGATCATAAATTACTTACAAAAATAATACGTTTTCTTCATATATAAAGTGCACTTAATCTTATGAGCTAACATTGTATATAGGTTAGTGTCGAAATCTAGATCTAATCTTTTTTAGTAATCTCCGCCTTGGTGGTATGTATCTATTCCCATATTTTCTCTCCCATCCGAATATGGCAAAAACAGATATGGAATAGATACATACCACCAAGGGTAGATACTAAAAAAGATTAGATCTAGATTTATACACTACCTATATACAATTTATAGCTCTATACAGATAATCTGCACGTTATATATGAAGATAAACGTAATATATTTTTGTAAAGTACTGTTGGATGATTCACTATTTTATATTAGGCCACTAGATACACTTTTAAAGAATATGCTATTTATTATGCACATTTATTTATTTAACATGATTTTATTGAATTTTTCGAGATAATTGCATGTGAAAATAGGTTTACCATTAGGTATTTGTAAGCACTAGAGCACTTTATTAGCTGTCGGATTGGGTTTGGGAGCGCACATGTGAACGTTGAGGGTGTGGCTTAATGTTGAAATATTGCACTGCTTGCACATGTTGTGTTGGCTTGATAAAGCCTGTACAAAGGCCGAAACTTGCCGTGCTCTGTTGTAAAAAAAATAAACCATACGTTTTGACAAGACCTTGGAGTGCACCTTAAATCCTACCGTGATTAGATTCATCTTGACTAGCAGGTGGACCCGGCAATTCCAGCTGAGTGAGTGCCTGTATTTACTACATGAATATATAATAAATAATATAGATATTATATATGTGTGTGTGGTACTATGAATTTTTTTTTTAAAAAAACTAGTTACAAAAATAAACCAACAACAACAAAAAGGGGGTTTACAGGCGTCGGTCAGGCGCCGCCCAAGTGTGTGGCGCACTTCTTTCTCACTCTACATCTTCTCTTCTCTTCTTCTTCTCTTCTTCTCTTTCTTCTTTCTTCTCTCTCTCCCTCGCCGGCATGCTCGTAGTTCTGTGGGAGGTAAATATTGAGAGAATTGTGTTGAAGATGTTTTGAGCACATTTCCTAAGGCACCATGCTGTAGATGCTAATTTGCACCTGATAACTACTTCAACTACATGTGACTTGCAATGCTATAATGTTGCGTTATGTCTTAAAAGGAAATCTCCGATAAGATATCATTATTTCTAAAATTCTTAGTTATGATATTAATGCCATACCTATTTATGGGAACAGTGATTTCTACTGATTGGCTGTTGGATGGGTTAACCCTGCTCAGATCTCTACTGACGCACTGAATCAACCCAGGGACTGGTCAAGGGCAAAGACCATAACGGTCTCTCATTAGGGTCCTTGCCAAACAGGACTCATTATTCCGTCATGTATTTATACACGACACAATCTTATTGCGAATGGGCAATTAAGGTCTTGGTATGGATAAATACTGCTCCTTTTTTCCTTAAAAGTATATATATTACACTGAACTTCCCACTTACAGCGATATTATTGCATCATGGGGGATCACTGGAAAATCAGCAGTAGGTAATGCTGGCATAAAACATTACTTTTATTGCTAAAAAAAATTGTATCAACATTCTTGGTTTTTGTATCAACTAGGCTGTGCTACATACAAAATTTTTTTGGAAGTGGTGGCAGCCCCCATAAAAGCATTGTCAACCCACAGAAAAAACACCCACAACTACCAATGTTGCTCATGTAGCTTGGATTGTACACTGGAAAATACTATTTATAGTCTTGTTATAACATTTCATTAATTTGTATATGATTTACTTACGATTCCTCAAGCAACGGGCCACCAATTGACTGGAGAGGCATGAGGTGCTGGAGGGGGCTGGGAGGGTGAGAGCCTGGATGGGCTTGGAGTGTGGAGGGCTGGAGAGGGTGTAGGGCCTGTAGAGCTGGTCCTGCTTGCTAGAAAAAAAAATGTTTTGATTTCAACAATCACCAGTCCAATCCATTTAAGTAATATATTACATTATAAGACATTCCGAAAAGGCTACGTATGACATTTTTCTTTCTTGGATAATTTTGACGTTTGGGACCGAATTTCGTGACTTAAGATAAAAAACTGATGGACAAGATAACAGCCCAACAATGGGGAGTCGGGGACAATAAATGGTAATGAGAAGGAGAAGCTCCTGTCCTCTCAAGCCAATTAATCGCTTGTTGCATTTTTTTTAAACGAAAATTTTATCTGTAAATAATAAAATTCACTTAATTTCACTGATAATTCACTAATTAATTTGCTGACAATCAAGGTCAATAAAAAGATAAAAAAAAGTGCTTCGGATGCACTTAAGTGTCTGGCTTGGTGCACTGTTCCTCCTCCTCTGTGGGGCGGTGGACTGCCCGAGGGGGCAATAGACTGCCCGGAGGGCACTGGGCTGCCCGTAGCCTGAGGGCTATTGGTGGTAGTGCTAAAAAAAAAAAGGACATTTATTTTAACTCTCACTGTCATTAAATGGCGATACATTACTAAAACAAAAAATTCTTCGGAGAGTTGTCAAAATTATGCAACATTTGGATAAAGGGCTTGGACACTCAACGTGTTAAAAAGCACACAATAGTTGGCACAATTAATGTGATCCTCAATTTTTTGCACATTATGGCTATCGTATGCACTCGCACGGCAATAACACATGAGCGCACTTAAACACAGCGCCTTGTAATGCTTTGTTTTTTTCTGGGAGTGCTCGTGTTGCGTAACTGTGCCTTGGACAAATGAAGCTTTAGAATTTTTTTTTTTTTTAATAGGCTTGCGCTTAACATTCTTCATCGGGCGGGACAGTGGTGGGGGGTGGGGTACCGAGGAAGATTCCCCTGCAAATTAAACTAAAAAAATACCTAATGAATGATATATCTAAAGGATATATTTAATTATATACTTTGGAATTCTGCGTGAAAAATGCAGATTAAATAAAGGCAATATGTTATGTTTCTTTAAGTCAATCATATTTTCTTATGGCAATGATTTCATAACCTATTCTGGCTAGTACTTATATTTTTATTGTTGTATTGTAGCCATGAAGACTGGAAAAAGTTGGGTTGGGTAGTGGAAGCATCAGTAAGCTTGGGTACTTGTATTAATTTTGTGCTAAACAACATGTTTAATTTTTGGAGTGTAAAAATAAACATTTTATATTGAATCAACATTTTTGAATTATTTGACTTTACTTTCCTTCAAATAAAGGGCCTCCATGTAACTAAAAGTGTGGGTCAGTAAGTGTGTTTAAACTGTGTCTATGTGTGGGTACAGTGTGCATTTATAAGATATAAAGAAATCAATTTTTAATGATCAATTTCATTTGATACTTACTTAGCCTTTAAATAAGGCTGCGCATGGAAATGGAAGGGTGGGCCACAAAATTATGTTTTACCTTGTCTATGTTGGGTATCATTTTGAATTTATAGAGTGTTTTTTGTTAAATAACGGTTCACTTTTTCAGTGATTTATTTTTTTGACTTTACTTACCCTTTAAAAGGGCTGTATATTTGACTAATATAAGCATAATAATAATTTTAATAATAACCAGTGACTGAGAAATCAAACGCACTTTGGAGATCTCTCCTCTCTCTCAAGCCAATTTAGGATTAGTGATATTTTTAAAAACATATATATGAATATGTTTTTGTCAGAAGTGATTAAAATATTTTTACTATGTATTATATAATCCAGTATGTAATAAAAATTATACTTGCCTTCTATCAGCGGCCGTTACGGCGCCCACATATTTGAGGCCTCTTCCTCTTGATATCAGATACCCTTGGAGGTAGAGACAGTGGTCCTGTATCCGAAGCGTCGCGGATGTCGGGCGCTGTAGCCCCCTCCCATTATTCTGCGCTCCGGCCGCCGCACATGAAATGGGTGCCAGGGAAATCGTCATATACCCCCTGAGCAGGAAGTAGTTTTGAGCTTCAACATTTCCTGCACAGCTGACATTTGCTAGGCAGAAGTTACTCCGTTCCTCGTTTTACGAAAATCCCTCGTTTTTCGTGAAACCTCGTTCTGGAGATCCTCGGTTTTACGGAGATTCCCCTCTTTTTACGGAAATTCCTCGCGTTATTTTCGAACATCGTTTTTTTAAAATCACGCTAGCGGAATGTAATTTTTAGTATTGTAGGCATGATACGTGTTTCTACGTACATTACCCGGGTCTCTGAGTGAATTACTTTGTTAACTACCAAGGCTATTTAGAACACTTTTAAAAATAAAATGCGGCATTTTCCCGAACTTGTCATTTTAATATAATACGTTTAAACGGGTCCCTAGTGGATTTTCGAATTTTACGATTTTTTTCGAATCCGCGGATCCTCGCGCGGACCGGTTTTTCGAAGTTCGGACATGCTCTACTATGGAACAGTCATCTCTAGGTCCAGGAAACTCGAAAAGTTTCCGGATCAACTTAATCTGGTGTCAGTGCTTGTAAAAGTATGGCCTCTTTGTGACAATTTTCCTTTTGTGACTTTGATTGGATGGCCATGCGCATCGGAGTCAAATAAAACAGCTTGGGTTACTACTCACGATCGGCAGGTACAGTACTATAGCAAAGGGGAGCTTTACATTCATTTCCTGGCACCATCTTACTTCCTTATGGATGTATTTTTGTTTCCGGGACTTTTTTTTAAATTTTTCTATATAATGTATTAAGTTGCACTTATAGGAGTATATTTTTGGTTATAATGGGATTAGCCCCTTTGCTGGAAGCCTCGTATGATTATATGTGTACATTTGGAAAAAATTTTTTGTTTCCACGTTTCCACCGTTCTCACTTGAAGAAACCTTTCCTAACTGAAGATGAACTTTCTTTTCTTCCCGCACACATGCGAGACCACCCCAATTCCCGAAGCGACCCAAACCTACCTGAGTCAGCCCCGGAACGCCTCCATGTGGTGACGGAACTAACTTCACACACGGCCCGTTAACCCCTGCCACGCCTCTAACGTGACATCATTACGTCACGTTTAAGGCGTGGCTGGGCATAACTGCCCCTCCCTTTAACCCCCACCACACCATGCCCTTTTAGTGCCGTGCAATCAAAACTCGGCCACGCCCTTTCTCCCCAACCTGCCTGGAAGCCAGGTCCGGCAGGGGGGGTGTCTGCTAACTTGTCTAATCTGCCTGCATAGTCAAGCCCGCTTACATTCCCCTCCTATTATTTTAGTTGCCCTTCCCTGAACACCTTCCCTTCCTTTCAAGATGTCCCTTTTATATAGTGGGATTCCAAAAATGGAATGCATATTCCATATGAGGTCTTACCATTGGTGTGTTTTTCGGTCTGGTGAAAAGTGTCTGAATTTTTCCTCCTGCCACAAATAATAATTGGGGCAATTTTTTTTATAACATCAGCGAATATTTTGATCAGAGACATGCCAGTAAATTCAGTGGTCCTCAGTGGACCACAGATCAGTTGTGCTGAATTCGGTGGTTCTGCATTTCCCCCCGATTAGTCAAACTCCAATGTGGTTTAGTCAGTCCATCGGGAAAATAGGTGAAAAGTCACCAGTATATACCATGCCTGTGCAATGAATCTGGTTGTTTTTTGTTTTGTTTCATAGTCACAAAACCCGGAACACAGTTCTGTGTGTTGATGCCCTCTTTTTTCATCAGTCACTAAAACCGTTCCTTTTGCTAATATAGCTCCCTGGAAAAGGAGAGACAGTAAGGTACTTACCCAATCACTCCTCCTCCACGTATTTTTGACATGTCCTGACGGATAGAGAAAAGCACCCATCCTCGCTTCTATCGCATGCACATCCACTTTCTTGCGCATCTCATAGAAGACAGAGTCCATTGGGACCTGCCAGACAGAGGACAGAGGAGCGATTGATCGGGTGTACCTTACCTTCTCTCCTGGCCCTGCAGTTTTCATTGAAGAACGGGGGGTTGAGAGACAGCTCCTTTACCTCCCTTCTTCAATAAACTAATACCACAATTTTTATTTGCAGTGGTGATACCTTTTTAACACATGGGATTTCTTCCCCCGTTATCTAATGTAGCACAAACATCAGAGAACAGAGCCCAGGCGCTACGTGTAAGGAAATAAATATTTTCTTGTATTTGATAATCCCTGTCATGTGTGGGAAGTGGTAACTTGTTTCTAGATTGAAGACCCCAGAATAATGTAAGCGCTTAATTTCCCCTCTACATTATCCTAGTCTAGAGCGGTTGTGTGGATGTGATTTTTTTTGTTAACAGAGAATTATCCAGCTGGGTTCTCTATATTTTTCGAAGTGCGAACAGCCGTACTAAGCGCTACATGTGATTGCTCTCAAAACTGCTTTGGTAGGAGTTTTAAATTTACTAAACCATATATCCAGTTTACCCCTTCACACAATATTTTCTACATGCTTTGTGAGAAGCCACGTTAGCTTTAGGAAAGACAAATTGCACGCGGGAAGAACTAATTGCATTCAGTCTTTTTTGTAAGCTTCGTCTTGCAAAATTAAGCCCTGACCCCCTTTGTCCCTAATTGTAACCTTAGCAACCCTACTACTTGTCCTGGGAAACATGGGTGGTCTAAAAATCATCTATAGATACAGTATAACGGCTATGGAATTCTACTAAAATCGAACATGTTAGCTGAATAAAAAGTCAGAATAATCTATCTGATATAAGGTGCACCTGACATATTGCATCTCCTTATAAAGTTAAGGACAACCATTTTGATCAAGGCTAAAGCCGCCGCCCTATACACCTACAGGGGTGAACTACAGGGGGAGCAGAAAAAACCAGAAAACCGGTGTAGATAAGGCAGGGATAGGGGACCATCATGCATTGCTGGGGGGCCATTACTTCCTAAGTACGCCACTCACTGCACCAGAGCCTTTATCGGGCACCCGGTGCCAACAGACGTAAGTATATACCAACAGTGGCTTTTCCCATTAATCACTAACCTGTTTTTGCTTAGTTTAATGTGTCACAATAGAATTCCCGCTTTCAGCATATAACATTGTTTTCAGGCTGCACATTAGAGCCGCCGCAATAACACGGTTTATTCACACTAAAGATATCAACATTGGTTATCGTGACGTCAAACTCCAGAACAGGAGCGGTGTGACCGTTTGTGGCATATTGCCCCTGAAAGACTGTTTGGAACCTGACTGGTTGGCCTTTGAAGCTGGTGGGTATTGGGTTGGCTAAAATTGGATCAATCCCACTCATATTGGCATCGTGAGACATTTTAAAATAGTCCTTTAATTAGACATTTAATAGTCCTTAACCTTAGTATGGGAGCCAATAAGTGGACTTGGGGCCAACTGAACAATCTCCATAAACAATGTATAGAAGAACATACGAATGCATATGCATCGCTAATGAAGAAAATAGGGCGCTAAATCAGCTACTATGTAACCACAACGGGTTAAAGAAGTTTCGCACTGCCTGCAACCATGTCGCATTTTTTTTCTTGCGCAGCGCAAAGTGAATGCAATAAATTTTGCGCCGTTTTGCGCTAGTTTTTTTCATGGACAATTAACGCCACGCGCTTTCAATGGTGTCTTTAAAATATCGCAAAGGTCGCAACTTACCGCTAGCTTTTTCCGTCAATGTTATTAACGTCGCAATTGGTTAGTAACATTGCGGAAAAGTGCACGTAGGTTGTATCTATATGACAAGCCTGAAGATAGGAAATGGGAGGTACACTGAACAGCTGAATTTGAAACTCTTTTATCAACTGTTGCCATCCTTATTTATTTGGAACTGCCAGTTTTGACCATCATTTGCCACATTGTTGACTCAGAATTAACACCGGAAAATTGAATATTAGAAAATCAAAAAATTTTAACTATCTCATTTCATTCATGTCTACCCTTTTTGTGCCTATTAAGAAGAGACTCCATATCCCCAATGGCATCAACGCATTTTTTAAAAAGTTTCTACCTAGCGTTCAGGTTTTTAATTTCCCAGAGAGCTTTTGTTATCTATAGACTTTCCCTTCTCTTTAAAGTGCAACTTCAAAAGTAGACCGTCTGAAAACAGAAAAGCCTTGAACCTGTTGTCTGTTGTACTGTGGCCAAAAGCAACTTTTTCTGTAAACCAGTTACACAAACATCCGATTGCAAGGAAACATCTATAGATCTATCGGAAAAAGAACCGCAGTAAGTGTTCTCTGCAGAATTACTCTCTAGGCTAAACCCTGAAAGATCTTAACACATGATTGCCCGCTTCAGCATAGATCCTTCCCCGTACGGTTCCAGTGAAGTGTAACCATTAACGTAAATTAGCATTGGGTGGTTGTTATGCCATACTTAATGGGCATGGAAACGGTTTAGGATGATTTGATAGTCAACGTCCTCGATTCTGCATATTAATAGTATTATATCACAGTGACTGGCATAGAATGCCAGTTTGCCCTAAAATTCCTGCTCAAATAACCAGGGTATATAAACCTATTGATAAAGATTTTAATTGATGTGGGATGATCTGTTCGTGTACCTCCCTATAACAAGCCACCGATCTTTAGCGTTAACAAGGTCATTTCTAGGCATAAGCGACTTAGGCAAACAGCTAGGGCCCCTCAATTTTTTTCTTTTAAATACAGTGATCCTTATCAGCATAGGCAAATGGATTGGGGAAAACAACAACTACAGGTATATCACATAAATTATCCTTTTAAGCTTTCGCAGTAAATATTGGCATTATACATTTTTTCACATAAAGGGGTTTTTTTACAATAACATAAAAAAATAAATATCTGTACTGATCACCAGTAAGTTAATTCGTTGGACAATACAATGGTCCCAGCGGGTGGAAGTGGGAGGAATGACAAATAACATATATTTCTGGTGAAATCCAAAGCATCCGTGGGGCTATGAATAAGTTAGGAAGAACGTTACAGCTATTTGCTTTTGTAGGAATAATCCTTGCAGGAAAAAAATACTGTAAGCGTCTACCACAGACGATAGTGTATAGAAGTTAAAGTAGCTACTTCAGGTTTTTTCAACATATCTCAATGTTCCTACGGTAATCTCTCTGATTGGCTGGTTTCGAGGGTCCCAAGGAATCTCAGGTGTCCTCTATTTAGCAACTAAATCAACCATTCCATTGTGATTGTCATTACAAGAAAACATTTCTTCTTTTGTCTTGAAAGCATTTCCCCTAAAATATGACTAACCGTTAACAAATTAATAATAATTCATCTGCCCTTACTCTCTGTAGTTCAAACGAAAAGATTGGGGTTAAAGGGGAGCTGGTGCCTTTATAGAGAAGTGCCCTCAATACAGAACCACTACCTTTAAAAACAACCTAGAATAATAGTTCTAGATACCCAAAGTTTCACTACCTTGTTTCTCTCTGCATTTAAGATGGTTTTAATTTATTTATATTTCAATATTGGGATTCTGTTCAGATTGCATATACGTGAAGAATTACCAACATGGAAAGTCATAGAAATTCCAGGATCAAAAAAGTGATTTCAACTTCATCACTTTAGAGAAAATGGATTTCTTTAAAGAGAATCTTATCCCAAATCAGTGATCTCAGAAGCTACAAGTTGCCAGCCCTTGTAGAACGTCTCTCATTTCTCCTGTAATTCCCATGATGAATGTGCTGTCACTGCATCCTCTGGAGCAACAATTTACAGACTGATTACTCTTTTGGTTGAAAGCTTTGCTTGTTACCGGAGATGGGTGGATTTAATTTTTCTCACAATAAGAATCTTACTCCCGCAGCCCCTGTGGATAACCTGCAGACCAACATCCAAATGAGGATTTGTACTTTTGGTATTAAAGTAAGATGTGCTCATCCTAAAATTTTCTCTACAAAAATGGGCTTTGATCTCAAAATTATTACTAAAAATGAAACATGTTTTTCTCCTTAAGAACACCTATAATCATTAAAAAGTTAACCCCCCCCTCCAATAAAAGTAACAAGGATCAGGACCTAAATGTCTAGGTCTTCACATTGGCTTACCTTCAATTGCCAGGCAACCTTCTTGTAAGTTATGATCAATGGTCGTTTCTAGCCCCTCACCTAGTTTATGACCAGGCCAATGAGAAGACATGCTTCTTGCATAGCGTATGTTCTTATTGGACAAGCCATGAACACGTTGAGGGTGGGAGTTGGGGGATGGGATTTGGACCAGCAATCGCAACTTCCATGGAATATTGTAAGTGATTAAAGGTAAGCCCAGGGGTAAGGATCTAGTGATTTAGGTAGGGACTAGAAAAGTACTTACTAGGCATAGACTAGAACTGAAACCCAAGTTCGGATTTTATGAGTTTGTACAAACTTAGACTTTTTAGAACTCTCTGAACTGTTTAGCGCTCCTTAACCCGAAATTTGGCGTTTAATACATTTTAGGGTTATCGTCGTATTCAGGGTGTTGCTGAACACCACATTTGAGGGTTATGGACTATTTGAGGGTTGAGCCAACACTACACGGGTGTATTGTCATATTGATGGTTACCGAATATCGTGTTCGAGGGTTATGGGCAAATTCGAGGGTTAGCGAATGCTGAATTCAAGGGGTTAACGAATGCCACATTTGAGGGTTATGGTCATATTCGGTTTAGTAAAACAGCGATAATGCTCAAATGTAGCGTTCGCTAACCTCAAACTTGGCCAAGAGCCTCGAATGGGGCGTTTGGCAACCCTTGAATATGATGATAACCCTCGAATGTGGCAATTGATTTTGGTAACCCATGAAAATTCAATGCGGTAGCCTGATAATTTGCCCGATCATGAGAAAAGTTAGTACTGTATTTACCAAGTTTTGGTGTATTTTACGTGTTTTCCAGAATATTTCTCAGGTCCCAGAGCCATTACAGTAAGTTACCATTGCTATTTTAACTGTAATTTATCAGAACCTTTCAAACTAATATTCCCTATTGACTTTAATGGGTCCTTTTCGAATTATAGAATTTTCAATGAAGTTGTATAGTTCTAAAACAAACCGAATTTTTAGGAAGTTCACCCATCTCTAGTCCTCACCCTGGGTTTTTTTTATTGGGAAGGGATATACAGTATCTAACAGCCTAAATCAGTTTGACCTGCAGCAATTGGTACATGTGCATCTTTTTCTACAATTGATGATGAAGTTCAGTCTTTCTTTGTCCCTCAAAAGTCCTACATTCACTTGTGCATTAACAGGTCACATAACAAAAGGAGAAAAGGCAAACAAATTGGTATTTGTACTTCTCTAGTTGACTTTTCTCTGAAGCAATATATAGACCAAACTCCTCTTCTCTAATTTCTAGATCTTCTCATGTTAAACAAAAGGCCTTTTTCCTCCTGTAGCCTTGACAACGTATTGTGTTACGGTGAAGTGCTAATAATACTTTTCATTTCTCAGACAGAACTTCTCTTTGAAAGTTTAAAACTCATCTTGAAGTTCTGAACTGTCAGCGATGTTCAGAACTTTGCACAGCTGTGGTCACCTAAGGTAATGGAATATGTTTCATAAACCACAGGCAAAGTAAATAGACATACTGTATATTCCATACACTGGACCATTAAAAAAAGAAAGAAAAATGATCAGGCTAGGCTAGACAATGAACCTCGCCCCAAATCCCCCCTGCCAAATTCGTGTTTAAGTTGCTGCATTTGTGAGAACTCAACCCCACAAATACAGATCAGATCATCGCAACAGCTGTTCCCTTATTCTATCAGAACATCACTAGTACAAACTAATACAATCGAAAGGTTTGAAGAGGTACAGAAAACTATTGTGAGCCCATTAGCAATATGTCACAGTCACATTACCTTGTTCAATATAACAATCAAGTGAGCCTAAATAAGTTTACAAATAGTAATATAGAAAATAACAAAAAAACAAAAAAAAGTTATTTATGTTAATGTCCGAATACCTGTATTTCCTGTAATGAAGAACCCTTGGTTCCGTTCTCATGATAACCAGCCACAATCAGCTGGTCATCACTATTGTTACAATACCATTGTGCCACATCATCAATAGGGGTGAAGACTGGTTCCATGTCAAAACCGTTTTGAAACGGAAATGACATTCTAAAGTTCCGACGGAACTTGCGGAACCCTTGGATTATGTGGATTCTCTAGTTTCACCTACCTCTGCTCCGTTTCTAACTTCTCCAACTCTCCTTTCCTCTATCCGATCATCATCTTCTCAATTTTTAATCTTGTCTCATCTGTCCCTGCCATAACCCCTATCAAACAAACGTACAGAGCAGGGACCTGTGTAATCTCGACCCCCATTCACTCTCTGGCCCCCTCCAACAACTTATCTCCATGCCCTCCATACATCCTCCCTACAGCTTCCAACCCTACCACTGCACCGGCTTACCTCCCTTCATTGAATAATCCCTTTAATTGTACTATAACAAGCTTCACCACCATTACAGAACAGGGACTCTTATCTCTCCTATCCAGGACATGTCCCACTACCAGCACCCTTGACCACATTCCCTCTCATCTTATTCCCCCTCCCTCCTCTTCATTCATACCAGCCTTAACCTCTCTCTTTAACTTGTCCCTCTCCACTGGTATTTTTACCACTTTATTTAAACATGCGTGGTATCCCCTATACTGTAGTGAGGGCAGTTTCCGTGGAGTGGTTAGGGCGGAAGCCTGACTGGAAGTGGTCAAAGAGAGAGTTAGCAGACAGGTGACTGACCAGTTCAGCATAGACAGTAGTTTGGAAGCAAATGGGAGAAGGGTGACAGGCCAGTAGCTGGAAAGAGCAGACGAGTCGAGGGAGGGTTTTTTAAGTATAGGGGATACCACGGCATGTTTAAATAAAGTGGGAAAAATACCAGTGGAGAGGGACAAGTTAAAGAGAGAGGTTAAGGCTGGTATGAATGAAGAGGAGGGAGGGGGAATAAGATGAGAGGGAATGTGGTCAAGGGTGCTGGTAGTGGGACATGATAGGAGAGATAAGAGTCCCTGTTCTGTAATGGTGGTGAAGCTTGTTATAGTACAATTAAAGGGATTATTCAAGGGAGGTAAGCCGGTGCAGTGGTAGGAGTTGGAAGCTGTAGGGAGGATGTATGGAGGGCATGGAGATAAGTTGTTGGAGGGGGCCAGAGAGTGAATGGGGGTCGAGATTACACAGGTCCCTGCATCTGTACGTTTGTTTGATAGGGGTTATGGCAGGGACAGATGAGACAAGATTAAAAATCTGAGAAGATGATGATCGGATAGAGGAAAAGGAGAGTTGGAGAAGTTAGAAACGGAGCAGAGGTAGGTGAAGACTAGAGAATCCAATAATCCAAGGGTTCCGCAAGTTCCGTCGGAACTTTAGAATGTCATTTCCGTTTCAAAACTGGTTTTGACATGGAACCAGTCTTCACCCCTATTGATGATGTGGCACAATGGTATTGTAACAATAGTGATGACCAGCTGATTGTGGCTGGTTATCATGAGAACCGGAACCAAGGGTTTCTTCAATTACAGGAAACTACAGGTATTCGGACATTAACATAAATAACTTTTTTTTTGTTTTTTTTGTTATTTTACTATATTACTATTTGTAAACTTATTTAGGCTCACTTGATTGTTATACTTGAACAAGGTCACATGTGACTGTGACATATTGCTAATGGGCTCACAATAGTTTTCTGTACCTCTTCAAACCTTTCGATTGTATTAGTTTGTACTAGTGATGTTCTGATAGAACCATAAGGGAACAGCTGTTGCGATGATCTGATCTGTATTTGTGGGGTTGAGTTCTCACAAATGCAGCAACTTAAACACGAATTTGGCAGGGGACTTTGGGGCGAGGTTCATTGTCCTAGCCTAGCCTGATCATTTTTTCTTTCTTTTTTTTAATGGTCCAGTGTATGGAATATACAGTATGTCTATTTACTTTGCCTGTGGTTTATGAAACATATTCCATTACCTTAGGTGACCACAGCTGTGCAAAAGTTCTGAACATCGCTGACAGTTCAGAACTTTCAAGATGAGTTTTAAACTTTCAAAAGAGAAGTTCTGTCTGAGAAATGAAAAGTATTTATTAGCACTTCACCGTAACACAATCCGTTGTCAAGGCTACAGGAGGAAAACAGGCTCTTTTGTTTAACATGAGAAGATCTAGAAATTAGAGAATGAGGAGTTTGGTCTATATATTGCTTCAGAGAAAAGTCAACTAGAGAAGTACAAATACCAATTTGTTTGCCTTTTCTCCTTTTGTTATGTGACCCTGTTAATGCACAAGTGAATGTAGGACTTTTGAGGACAAAGAAAGACTGAACTTCATCATCAATTGTAGAAAAAGATGCACATGTACCAATTGCTGCAGGTCAAACTGATTTAGGCTGTTAGATACTGTATATCCCTTCCCAATAAAAATACCCAGGGTGAGGACTAGAGATGGGTGAACTTCCTAAAATTCGGTTTGTTTTAGAACTATACAACTTCATTAAAAGTTCTATAATTCGAAAATGGACCCATTAAAGTCAATAGGGAATATTAGTTTGAAAGGTTCTGATAAATTACAGTTAAAATAGCAATGGTAACTTACTGTTAATGGCTCTGGGACCTGAGAAATATTCTGGAAAACACGTACATATCACCAAAACTTGGTAAATACAGTACTAACTTTTCTCATGATCGGGCAATTATCAGGCTACCGCATTGAATTTTCATGGGTTACCAAAATCAATTGCCACATTCGAGGGTTATCATCATATTCAAGGGTTGCCAAACGCCCCATTCGAGGCTCTTGGCCAAGTTTGAGGGTTAGCGAACGCTACATTTGAGCATTATCGCTGTTTACTAACCCTCGAATATGACCATAACCCTCAAATGTGGCATTCGTTAACCCCTTGAATTCAGCATTCGCTAACCCTCGAATTTGCCCATAACCCTCGAACACGATATTCGGTAACCATCAAATATGACAATAACACCCGAATGTAGTGTTGGCTCAACCCTCAAAATAGTCCATAACCCTCAAATGTGGTGTTCAGCAACCCCTGAATACGACGATAACCCTAAAATGTATTAAACGCCAAATTTCAGGGTTAAGGAGCGCTAAACAGTTCAGAGAGTTCTAAAAAGTCTAAGTTCGTACAAACTCATAAAATCCGAACTTGGGTTTCAGTTCCAGTCTATGTCTAGTAAGTACTTTTCTAGTCCCTACCTAAATCACTAGATCCTTAACCGCGCTGGTCATTACCTTTAATCACTTACAATTTCCATGGAGATTGCGATTGCTGGTCCAAATCCCATCCCCACAACTCCCACCCTCAACGTGTTCATGGCTTGTCCAATAAGAACATACGCTATGCAAGAAGCATGTCTTCTCATTGGCCTGGTCATAAACTAGGTGAGGGGCTAGAAACGACCATTGATCATAACTTACAAGAAGGTTGCCTGGCAATTGAAGGTAAGCCTACATGTGAAGACCTAGACATTTAGGTCCTGATCCTTGTTACTTTTATTGGGAGGGGGGTTAACTTTTTAATTATTAAGGTGTTCTTTAAGGAGAAAAACATGTTTCATTTTTAGTATATAATTTTGAGATCAAGACCCATTTTTGTAGAGAAAATTTCAGTGAGCACATCTTTACTTTAATACCAAAAGTACAAATCCCTCATTTTGGATGTCTGGTCTGCAGGTTATCTCACAGGGGCTGGCGGAGTAAGATTTCTTATTGTGGAGAAAATTAAATCCACCTCTCCGGTAACAAGCAAAGCTTTTTCAACCAAAAGAGTAATCAGTCTGTAAATTGTTTGCTCCAGAGGATGCAGTGACAGCACATTCATCATGGGAATTACAGGAGAATGAGAGACGTTCTACAAGGGCTGGCAACTGTAGCTTCTGAGATCACTGATTTGGGATAAGATTCTCTTAAAGAATCCATTTTTCTAAAGTGATGAAGTTGAAATCACTTTTTGTATCCTGGAATCTCTATGACTTTCCATGTTGGTAATTCTTCACGTCCTAATGCAATCTGAACAGAATCCCAATATTGAAATATAAATTAAATTAAAACCATCTTAAATGCAGAGGAGAAACAAGGTGTGAAACTTTGGCTATCTAAACTATTATTCTAGTTGTTTTTAAAGGTAGTGGTTCTGTATTGAGGGCACTTTCCTATAAAGGCCCATGTCCCCTTTACACCCCAATCTATTTCGATTTGAAGCTACAGAGATAGGCAGATGAAATTATTAATTGTGTTAACTGCGTTAGTCATATTTTAGGGGAAATGCTTTCAAGACAAATATCTAGTTGTATTCAATTAGATCTAACTGGATTGAATGTAGTCCAGTATGGCCCAGCACAGAAGAGCCAATTCCTCGGGTCAGGACTCAGCCGTTATCTCATCTTAGGGGATAAAGGTACATACGCTTGAAGCATTGTAATGTTAACATCACTGGGCGAAGAAGCGTGACTGGTCAAGAGTAGGTGTTAAGTGAGGCCATTTTATGTGAAAATAAAGAAACCAA
Source organism: Hymenochirus boettgeri (assembly GCA_019447015.1). Classification (NCBI taxonomy): domain Eukaryota; kingdom Metazoa; phylum Chordata; class Amphibia; order Anura; family Pipidae; genus Hymenochirus; species Hymenochirus boettgeri. The sequence goes on from CM033472.1 coordinate 237,991,002, forward strand.
GCCTAAATAGAGGTGGGGGGTTCGACACCACTGTCTGCCATTTACACTGCTTTTAACACCTTACACTGGCGTTCTATAACGACCTCTTAGCCACTATCTAATCACACCCTTAACCTGGCTGTGATATTTAATTGGATTTTCCGCATGGTAGGATTTTGCATAATTGCCACAGATTCTTGTACAAGTCATTCTGAATTGAGAAAGCCAGTCGGATGACTAGCGAAACGTCTTCAAGAACTACATTTCAAGTCCAGTTGATCTAATTGAATACAACAGATATACCATGACCTGGATGAATGAGAACCTTCACAAGCATATTTCAAGACAAAAGAAGAAATGTTTTTCTAATTGTAATGACAATTACAATGGCATGGTTGATTTAGTTGCTTAATAGAGACCTGAGCTTCTTGGACCCCTCAAACCAGCCAATCAGTAGAGATTAGCGTTAGGAACATTGAGCATCCTGTGAAAAACCTGAAGTAGCTCTTTAACTTCTATACACTATCGTCTGTGTAGACGCTACAGTATTTTTTTCCTGCAAGGATTATTCCTACAAAAGCAATAGCTGCTAAAGTCTTCCAAACTTATTACTAGCCCCACGGATTGCTTTGGATTTCACCAGAAATATCTGTTATTTGTCATTTATTCGCTGGACATTGTATTGTCCAACTAATTAACTTACTGGCTGATCAGTACAGATATTTATTTTTTTATGTTATTGTTAACCCCTTTAAAAAAATGTATTAATGCCAATATTTCACTGCGAAAGCTTAAAAGGATTAATTTATTGTGATATACCGTAAGTTGTTGATTTCAATCCATAGGCTGTTGAGCACCTTTAGAACTTTCTCCAGCTGTAGTTAAACATGACCTCTATGCCTGATGAAGGCTATCATTGAGAGATGTTAAAAGTCAGACTATTTTGAAAGCTACTCATGGTCTTTATCTCTCTTAATCTTTATCGGTGATCTGATTTACAAGTCTCGGAATACATTGTGGTTTACGCAGCCACATTATCCCTAAGTTAATATGTATGTTGCTTTCTAATCTGCATCTTAGAAGGACATCGATCAAATAAAGCCTAGCAAGGGCAAACTTAACTAAACCTGGAGCTTGTATAATTGGCTTCAACCTTGCATAATATCCATGGGCAAACACTGCCCCACCATAAATGACTTTTCCATTACGTTTTCTGTTATGTTGGGCTAGATTAGTGTGAGGACATTCCAGTAAACAGCTAGTTTTATATTCTAATGACCATATAACTCATATTGTGAACTTAATGTAGCAAGTTCTAAGTATCTACAAAGCCTGGAGAAGGAAAACTCTATGAAGCTACAGTATGATAGAAATATGTTTTGAACAAAACCATTTTTTTTGAAAGCATAAAATGGCTAACTCCTAAAAATGATCACTATTTTGCAATATGGACAGGTTAACATTATGACAATAGCACATAGGTGTATATCAGGATCAAACATTACATTAAGCACCAGCTAACCATGATCCAAATAAACTGGTTTCTATTTTATCACAATTTTGCTCCAAATTCGGATATATTGTCCTAACATGGGGAGCATAGTGACATAGCAGTGGAGATTAAACATAGACATACAACCATCTAGTGCAAATATGTTACCCTAACTATGATGTCTTAGGTAGCCCTGAAGAAGTCACATGTTGATGAAACGTACATAGGCAGGTGGAGGGGAGGATCCTTGTTTGGTGATGGCGGCCATTTGAACTTAACTACTGACTATGGAATAGAGATGGCCGGTTCGCGGACCCGAACCTGGATCCGCCGCAGATTTATCCCGTCCGCGAACAGCGGATTATTCCGGATTTTCCACCTTCCGAACTTCCGAACCGCGGATTTTTTTTTTTACGCAAATTTTCGAAAATATGAGTATCTCCGTAATTACGAGGATCTTCGGTTTTTCCGGGTCCCGGAAGATCGTAGATTCTCGTAATTACGGAGATACTCGTATTTTCGAAAATTTGCGTAAAAAAAAAATCCGCGGTTCGGAAGTTCGGAAGGTGGAAAATCCGGAAGGTAGTGTATAAATCTAGATCTAATCTTTTTTAGTAATCTCCCCTTGGTGGTATGTATCTATTCCCATATTTTCTCTCCCCGGATCCTCGCGCGGACCGGATTTTTCGAAGTTCGGACATCTCTACTATGGAACAGCATCTCTAGGTCCAGGAACATCGAAAGTCCGGATCAACTTAATCTTGTGCAGTGCTGTAATGTATGGCCGCTTGTGACAATTTTCCTTTTGTGACTGTGATTGGATGGCCATGCGCATCGGAGTGCAATAAAACAGCTTGTTACTCACTATCTGCAGGTACCAGACTATAGCAAAGGGGAGGCTTACATTCATTTTCTGCACCACTTACTTACCTTATGGATGTAGTTTTGTTCAGGGACTTTTTTTTTTATTTTTCTATATATTTATTAAGTTGCACTTATATGAGTATATTTTGTTAATAGATGGATTAAGCCACTTTGGCTGGAAGCTCGTATGATTATATGTGTACATTTGGCAAATAAATTATTTTGTTTCCACAGTTTCACCGTTCTCACTGTGAAGAAACCTTTCCTAACCTGAAGATGAAACTTCTTTTCTTCCCGCACACCTGCGAGACCACCCCAAATTCCCGCGACCCAAACCTACCTGAGTCAGCCTTCGCCACGCCTCCTATGTGTGACGTAAATAACGTCACACGGGCCAGTTACGCCCCTAGCCACGCCTCTAACGTGATATCATTTACGTCACGTTAGAGGCGTGGCTAGGGCATAACTGGCCCCTCCCTTTACCCACCCCCACCATGCCCTTTTAGTGCCGTTGCATCACTCGGCCACGCCTCCTTCTCCCCAACCTGCCTGGAAGCCAGGTCTGGCAGGGTGGGGTGTCTGCTAACTTGTCTAATCTGCCTGCATAGTCAAGCCCCTACATTCCCCCTCCTTATTAATTTAGTTGCCCTTCCCTGAACACCTTCCATTTCCAAGATGTCCCTTTTATATATGGGATTCCAAAAATGGAATGCATATTCCATATGAAGTCTTACCAGTTGGTGTGTTATTTCGATCTGGTGAAAAATTGTCTGAATTTTCCCTCCAAAAAATAATTGGGGCAATTTTTTTTATTAAAACCAGTCGAATATTTGATCAGACATGCCAGTAAAATTCAAGTGGTCCTCAGTGGACCACATGATCATTTGTGCTGAAATATCGGTGGTTCTGCATTTCACCCCGATTATCAAACTACCAATTGGTTTAGTCAGTCCATCGGGAAAATAGGGTGAAAAGTAACCAGTATATACCAGGCCTTGTGCAAGAATCTGGGTGTTTTTGTTTTGTTTCTATAGTCACAAAACCCAGGAACACAGTTCTGTTGTTGATGCCTCTTGTTTCAGTCACTAACAGTTCCTTTTGCTAAATACTATCTCCACTGGAAAAGGAGAGACAGTAAGGTACTTAACCAATCACTCCTCTGCCACGTAGTTTGACAGGTCCTGACGACCCATCTTCTATGCGCATGCACATCGCACTTGCGCATGCGCATAGAAGACAGAGTCCATTGGGACCTGCCAGACTAGAGGACAGAGGAGCGAGTGATCGGGTAAGTACCTTACCTTCTCTCCTGGCTCCTGCAGTTTTCATTGAAGAACGGGGGGTGAGAGACAGCTCCTTTACCTCCCGTTCTTCAATAAAACTAAATACCCCAATTTTTATTTTCAGTGGTGATACCTTTTTACAAATGGGATTCCCCGTTACTGATGTAGCACAAACAGCAGAGAACAGAGCCCAGGGCGCTACGTGTAAGAAATAAATATTTTCTTGTATTATATCCCTGTTCAGGTGTGGGAGTGTAACTTGTTTCTAGATTGAAGACCACAGAATAAGGTAAGCGCTTAATTTCCCCTCTTACATTATCCTAGTCTAGAGCGGTTGTGTGGATGTAATTTTTTTTGTTACAGAGAATTATCCAGCTGGGTTACTCTATATTTTTGAAGTTTGAACAGCCGTACTAGCGCGACAGTGATTGCTCTCAAACTGCTTTGGTAGGAGTTTTAAATTTACTGAAACCATATATCCATTTTACCTTCACACAATATTTTCTACATGCTTTGTGAGAAGCCACGTTAGCTTTATGAAAGACAAATTGCACCGGGAAGAAGCTAATTGCATTCAGTCTTTTTTGTAGCTTCTGCAAAATTAAAGCCCTGACCCACTTGTACCTATATTGTACCTAGCAACCCTACTACTGTGTCTGAGGAAACATGGTGTATTTCTAAAAATCTCTATAGATACAGTATAACGGCTATGGAATTCTACTAAATCGAACATGTTTAGCTGAATAAAAGTCAGAATAATCTTCTGATAGAAGGTGCACCTGACTTATTGCATCTCCTATAAAGTTAAGGACACACAATATTGATAAAAGGCTAACAGCCCGATACACCGATACAGGGGTGAACTACAGGGGAGCAGAAAAAACCCAGAAAACCGGTGTAGATAAGGCAGGGATAAGGGACCATCATAGCATTGCTGGGGGGCCCAGTACTTCCTAAGTACGCCACTGCACCAAGAGCCGTTATCGGCAACCCGGTGCAAACAGACGGTAATGCTATATGCCAACAGTGGCTCCCATGAATCACTACCTGTTTGCTTATGTTTAATGTGTCACAATAGAATTCCGCTTTCAGCATATAACATTGTTTTCAGTGGCTGCACAGTTAGCCGCCGCAATAACCGGTTTATGTCACACTAACAGATATAACATTGGTTAGCGTGACTTTAACTCCAGAACAGGAGCGATGTGACCGTTGGTGCATTGCCCTGAAAGACTGTTGAACCTGACTGGTTTGGCCTTTGAGCTGGTGTGTATTGTGTGGCTAAAAATGATCAATCCCACAGGCGATATTTGGCAATCGTAAAGACATTTTTTAATAGTCCTTAAACCTTAGTATAGGGAGCCAATAATGGACTTGGGCCAACTGAACAATCTCCATAAACAATGTATAGAAGAACATACAGGGAGATGCAATATGCCGCGCTAATGAGAAAATAAGCGCTAAAATCACGCTAACCTATGTACCAACGTGTTAAAGAAGGTTTCGCACTGCCTGCACCATGTCGCATTTTTTTTCTTTGCGCAGCGCAAAGTGATGCAATAAATTTTGCGCCTTTTTTGCGCTAGTTTTTTTCATGACAATTAACGCCGCTTCAATGGTGTCTTTAAAATATGCGCAAAAGGTCGCAACTTACCGCTAGCGTTTTCGCAATGTATTAACGGTCGCAAAGTGGTTAGTACATTGCGGAAACAAGTGCACGTAGGTTGTATCTAGATGGACAGCTGAAGATAGGAAATGGTAGGTACACCTGAACAGCTGAATTTGAAAATCTTTTATCACTGTTGCCTCCTTTATTTATTTGGAACTGCCGGTTTTGACATCATTTTCCACATTTTTGACTCAGAAATTAACACCGGAAAATTGAATATTAGAAAATCAAAAATTTTAACTTATCTCATTTCATTCATGTTACCATCTGTGGTGCCTATTAGAGACTCAATATCCACAATGGCATCAACGGCATTTTTAAAGTTTCTACATAGCAGTTCAGGTTTTTATTTCCCAGAGAGCTTTTGGTTTATCTATAGACTTTCCTTCTTCTTAAAGTGCAAGCTTCAAAGAGACCGGCTGAACAGAAAAAGCCTTGAGACTGTTGTCTGTTTTACTGTGCCAAAAGCAACTTTTTCTGTAAACCAGTTACACAAACATCAGATTGCAAGGAAACATCTATAGATCTATCGGAAAAGAACCGCAGTAAAGGTCTCTGGCAGAATTACTCTCTAGGGCTAAACACTGAAGAGTCTTAATCACATGATTGCCGCTTTCAGCATAGATCTCCGCTAAGGTTACAGTGAAGTGTAACCACTTAACGTTCAAATTAGCATTGGTGTTTTTATGCCACATACTTAATGGTCATGGAAACGGTTTAAGGATGATTTGATAGTCAACGTCCGTCTGATCTGCATATTAAGATTATTTATAGCACAGTGATCTGGGAATAGATGCAGTTTGCCCTAAAATTCCTGCTCAAAATAACCATGGTATACCTATTGATAAAAGATTTTAAATTGAATGGGGATGAGCTGTTCAGGTGTACCTACATATAACAAGCACCGATCTGTTAGCGGTAACAAGGTCATTTCTAGGCATAAGCGACTTAGGCAAACAGCTAGGGCCCCTCAAAGTTTTTCTATTTAAATACAGTGATCCTTATCAGCAATAGAGCAACACACTGTTAATGGGAATGTCCACCCGAAAAACTAAAATTTCCCCCACTACTGGCCCCACTGTGTAGTGTTTGAAAAATCCTTACCTTACATCCCAGCTCCAAATGGTTCTCCTGTAATGTCTGTTCAAACTCCCAGAAAGTGAAGAGCAGGAGCCTGAGAGCTTTCTGGCATGTACAATGAAGCTTTTCACCCCCTCCCTTTCTCCTTCCTCTGGATTCCTCTATGCTGCCTGATGACCTAACTATAAAACTTTTTTCTGTAGTCTAGGGGACCTTATTCCACCCCCAACCACCATATTAGTTTGCAAAAAAATAATCAGTAATGTACTTACAGAGCTTCATTATCCCGCCGTTCTGCACTGCTAGCAGCCGCGTCTGCCTGTCTGGCCCCCTGCTTGAAATTTCCAGCAAGCTGAAGGCTGGGTCAGAACGCCTGGGGAACAAAGCTCTGTAAGTATATTTCTGATTATTTTTTTGCAAACAAACATGGTGGTTGGGGGTGGGATAGGGTCCCCTATACTACAGAAAAAGTTTGTCTGGAAGGGGGAGATACCCTTTAACAACTAGTTTCTGTTCCTGTAGCCTCTCTTCCATACAGTATAATCACTTTGGCTAGAGATGGTCCTCAGCAGTAGAGATGAGTCCCGGTTTCGAAGCAAACCGCGTTTAATTTCAGAACTGCCGGTTTCGAAATTCCGTGGATTCAGGGAATTTTCAGAAATTATTAAAATTCCATTTCGCAAAGTTGGAAATAGAAAATTCTTCATATGGATTTTTGAAATTTCATTAACTTCCGCGGAACCACTGACAGAACAAAACTCACCAGTTTCATTCATCTCTAGTTAGCGGTCACACATTATTGCTGCCTTTCACCAAATTTGGACTTATCGCAATTTATAAAGCGGCGATAACCAGTAGCAAAAAGTAATTTTCACCACCTCGCGCCATTTCGCTGTTCACCATACATCGCCATGGTAACCACTTGATCAAATTTATAAAATGGTGAAAAATGTTAATTTCAGCCATTTAAAATTGCCAAGTCAGAGGTGGCGAAAACATATAAGTGGCCATTTATCTAACTTTCCAATGGGTCCATGGAAGGTGTCAGTACCCTCTAGGTACTAATAAGTACCCAGAGGGGTGTTAGACTATATTCCAGAATTTACTGTAACACGATCTGAGATTTCCCAATAAAGTCAAATGGGGGTCTAAGGGACATATTTATAAAGGGGTATTATTTTCACCATTTTTATGGTGAAGTTATTAAAAGGAGGGATTCTGATCAAAGGCGAAAATTACGTGGCAAAAAGTAGCTCTAATAATGCTGAAAAAGCTCAGTACATATGATGGTAAATAGGTAATACTCCCTGGTGGATTTTCAAAGTAGTATTAATTTGGTTAATACACACTGAACACCTATCTTCGTTATTTAAAATAGCTAAACACATTTAGTGTTTTTATCAGCAAATGATATGATAAATAGTGTAAACCTCACACAGGTGAATTTTCTCTATTTTATTAATAGGATATGATAAATAGTGTAAAACTAAATTTTACACTATTTTCTCATATCCTATCCCATTCTCATATCCTATTAAAAATAATTTTCTCTATTTTATTAAAGGGGAACTGTGGTCTAATGAAAATGAAAGGCCAGTTTCCTACCTTTAAAACGAGCCATCAACCAACTCTCTACGTGTTCCATAGCCCAAGATATAAAGAAATGACTGACCAGAAAGTTAATGGGTGGGAGGCTGACATGTCACATTCCTAAGGCTTCTCCTACACAGTGCCACCGGCGAGCACAACCTCAGACTCCCTCAGTGTGTGAGGGAGACAGGCAGTCCCTCCTCCTCTCTGCTGTGTGAAGGACCTGGGGGGGATGTCAGAGTGGCCCACGGCACCTGTGAGTGGGCGGGGCCACATGGGGTTGTAAGGGAATGGGCCAAGGGGGGCCTGCAACTGGAGGGACCATGGGGTCCATGAGTGGGAGGGACCAGGGGGGCTGCAAAGGGGAGGAGACACAGGGCAGATTGACTGACAGGTTTCAGAGCAGGAAGCAGGAAGTGCAGGGGACCTGGTGATGCTGGTATCATATCACACACAAAAGTGTAAATATCTTCAAAACTATGCAAAATAAACAATGGAAATAAATTGCAAAAATTCTCAGGAAAGCAATTCCTATCAATTTACCTAAAGTAATTTTTGGACCACAGTTCCCCTTTAATAGGATATGATAAACAGTTTGGTGAAACTTCTGGCAATACTGCAAAAAAATTAACAGAAGGCAGAAAAGGGGCAAAAGGCAAAATTTCCTATTTATAAATAGCTTTAAATAATATGCAATAACGTGATGAATAAGGGGAAGTTGTCTGTGCACGTCGCCAATACTAGCACTACACATTGCTGCAGCGATACCTTTTGCAGTGAATATGAACATTTTTATAAATACGAGAAAATAGCGCTCTTTGCCATTGTGAAATGGTGAAAAAAAGATTGTTTATAAATATGCCCCTATGTGTGTTATTAAAGACATTACTTTAAAGGGGAAGTTCAGTGCAAATACATATGCTTTTCAGAAAAAAGAGCAGTATTTTTCCATCCCAATGATCCTAACCTGCCCATTCAGCATTGTGTCTGTGTATAAATAAAGGGTTCCGAAATACTAACTTCCTGTTTGCAGGACCCCTAATAGAGACCGTTATGGCTTTGCCCTTGACCCAGCGCCTTGGTTGATTCAGTTGGTCAGTAGAGATCTGAGCATCTTTGACCCATCCAACAGCCAATCAGTAGAAATAACTGTTAGGAACATTCCAAGGATGTGGTGCATTCTGGGATCGTTAAAACCTGAAATGTCAGCTCACTAATGTCAACAGCAGGGAACAGCAAAGGGTATGAAATAACTGATTCTTCAAAATGGGAGAGAATATGTAGACTAACTAGAGGACTTACACAACTACAACTTCAACAAATATTGATCATTTCCACTGAACTGTCCCTTAGCTCCAGTTCATAAAGTCTGGAGCTTCTGCAGTTGTGTCGGTATGACTACAAGACTTTAGGTTTCCATAGGAACCTTCTGCGCTATAATGCATCTTTTAGAGAAAGTGAAGCTTCCTTAGGAATGGAATGGAACAAAGAGATGAAAACTGTTCAGAGCTATTAGGATACTAACAAGCAGAGAGAACAATACAAAAGCTGCGCTCTCATAGTGTTAAAGTTAATCATATTCAACCCAGAAAAGCTTCGTACACACGTGCGTTTGCGGGTGCCGACCTGTGGTGCACGATGTGTATGAGCGCTTGTTACGCTTTGTCGGCAGAAACGAATGTTCGGTCTGGATACTATGCTCGATTCACCTGGCAAAGGGAGGATGCAGAGCTAGACCGGATTGCTGATTGCAACTTTAGCTAAGTATCACAGCCTACTTAGGGTAACCTCAGGGATGAGGAATTAGCAGTTAAGATCCTCACTTTTCATAGATGGGGTGGTTTGATGGGCTATAATTACCCTTTCATACAAACCCAGTTAAGTAATTATTAAAAATCCTTAATATACACTCAACCTATATACACATAATGAAATGCAACAAATCCAGATACACACGACATTACGCAGTGTTGCATTAAAGGCTAACTAAAGGCAAGGTCTAGGCAAGTTCGATGACTGTTTTTTTTTCTTCTTCTCAAAGGGCAAACCCAAATGTTCTTAGCATGTTCTTTAGCACAAATACACAACTTATTCTGCATACACCAGGGCTTTTGTACTATAATATTTGGGCCACTGAATAACAGAATATTTTTAATATGGAAATTTTCTTTATTGCTCTTATATAAACTTTTTAAAAGAATTAATTTCTTCTATACAAAGACTTGTACATTCACTGATGTTTTTACTTAAATATGATTTTGTGAGCAAATACTTTTTTTTTGGTTTCAAAATGTATTTGGGGCTAATTTTGCATACAAAATATAATTTGACTTACAGCCTCTTTAAATATATTGACAACAAGAATTATTTATTTTTTTTACACAAAATTCCCCTTTCTCGACATGTTTATCATTTCCGCAAAAAAATTACCTTGTCCAATAAATGTACTGAAGGCCAAAGCCATAGTTTTTGTGCATCTGTTGTACTGTAACAGCTGCACAAGATTTTTTTTTTAAAGACAATATATTTTGTAATACAAATTGTACAGGCAACTAACAAAACCCTGACAAAAAATAAAATTTTGTAAGTTAAATGTTCTTTTATTGTAAACTTTGTTTCTACTAAGAGTTCACAGTAGCTGAACCTACATTAAACAGATAATTCCTCTGTGAATTTCGGGACTTAAGCTCAAAAACTGAGGGAAGATACAGCCCAAAACATGGGGGAGTCGGGACAATAAATGGGAATGAGAAATGAGAAGCTCTGTCTCATCAAGCCAAATAAGATTGTGAATTTTTTTTTACGAAAATTTTTATCTTGTGAAATAAAAAATTCAACTTAATTATCACTGATAATTTACTAATATTTGCTGACAATCAAGGTCAATAAAAAATATAAAAAAATTGCTTCTAGGATGTATCTTAAGTGTTCTGGCTGGTGCCCGTTCCTCCTCCTCTTGGGGCGGTGGACCCTGCACGGTGGGGGCGATGGTGAGCCGGAGGGGGCATGGACTGCCCGAGGGGCAATGGGCTGCCTTAGCCTGAGGCTATTGTGGTAGTGCTAAAAAAAAAAGGAAATTATTTAACTCCACTGTCATTAAATGTTCGAATACATTTATAAAACATTCTCGGAGAAGTTGTCAAAAAATTGCAAACATTTGGATAAGGGCTTGGACACATCAACGTGTTAAAAAGAACACAATAGTGTGGCACAATTAATGTGTCCTCAATTTTTGCACAATTATGCTATCGGACTGCACTCGCACGGCACACACATGAGCGCACTGGAAAACCGTGCTTGTATGCTTGTTTCTGGAGCGCTCGGTGCGCTGTGTAATGTGGCCTTGGACAAATGAAAGATTCGAAAATTTTATTTTTTTTAATAGGCGCACTTACATTCTCCTCTGGGGGGACGGTGGGTGGGGGTGGGGTATCCGAGAAAGATTCCCTGCAATAAAATTAAAAAAAAATACATAATGATGAATGATATATCTAAAGGTAATTAATATACTTTGAATTCTGCTTAACAATGCAGATTAAATAAGGCAATATGTATAGTTTCTTAAAAGTCAATCAATATTCTATGGCAATGATTTCTACCTTATCTGGCTAAGTACTTTTTTTTATTGTGTGTATTGTGCCATGGAAAGGGAAAAGTTGGTTGGGGTGTAGGGGAGCATCAGTAGCTGTGTGTACTTGTATCTGTATAGATTTTGTGGGTAACACAACATTTTTTTATTTTGGAGTGTAAAAATAAAATTTTAAATTGATCAACATTTATTTTTGACCTTTACTTTCCCTTCAAATAGGGCTGCATGTAACTAAAACTGTGGGTCAGTAAAGTGTGTTTACTGTGTCTATGTGTGGGTTATCAGTGTGCTTTATAAGATATAAAGAAATCCATTTAATGATCAATTTCATTTTTAACTTTAATTAGCCTTTAAATAAGGCTGCCATGGAATGGGAAGGGTGGGCCACCAAGTATGTTTACCTGTGTCTATGTGTGGGTATCATTTTGTAATTTATAGGTGTTTGTTATGTAATAAAGTCAACTTTTCAGTGATTTATTTTTTGACTTTACTTACCCTTTAATAGGCTGATATTGAATAATATAAGAATAATAATAATGTAATAACCATGAATGAGAAATACAAAGAACTTGATCTCTCTCTCTCTCACCAAATTTAAGGATTATGATTGTTTTAAAAACATATATATGAATATGACTTGTGTACAGTACAATGACTGTTTTAACACCTACTCTTGGGCGTCCTATAACCCTCTTAGCCACTTCTATCACCCCTAACACCTGGCTGTGATATGCTAATGGATTTTCCAGAGGTAGACATAATTGCACAATTCTTGTACAAGTCATTTGAATTGAGAACAGTCGGATGACTAGCGAAACTCTTCAGACTACATTTCAAGTCCATTGATCTAATTGAATACACAGATATATATGGATATGTTTTGTAGAAGTGATTAAAATATTTTACTATGTTATTATTAATACAGGTAATTAATATAAAAAGTATACTTGCCTTCATCATCTGCGTACGGCGCCACATAGTGAGGGCTCCTGCCTCTTTGAGATCAGATACCCCTTGGAGGGTAGAGACAGTGGTCTGGTATCGAAGAAGCGTCGCAGGTGCGGCGCTGTAGCCCCTCCATATTATGCTGGCCTCCGGCGCCGCACATGATGGGGTGCCAGGGAGGGAGGAAATCGTCATACCCTGAGCAGGAGGTAGTTAGTGAGCGCATACAGTTGCTTGCAGCAGCTGACATTTTGCTAGGCAGGAGGAGTTCCGCCTTCCGTTTTTACGAAAATCCGCGATTTAACGAAATCTTCGTTTTTAAGAAATCCCGTTTTTACGTGAAACCTCGTCTTTACGAGATCGCGGGTTTTACGGAGATCCTACGTTTTTACGGAAATCCTCGTATTTTCGAAACATACCGTTTTTTAAAATTCACGCTAGCGGACTGTATTTTAGGTATTGTAGGCATTGATACGTGTTCTAAGGACATTACCCAGGTGTACATTACCAAGGCTATTTAGACCACTTTTTTAATGCGGATTTCCCAACTTTCATTTAATACGTTTAACGGGTCCGCTAGTGGATTTCGAATTTACGGATTTTTCGAAAATCCACGGATCCTCGCGCGGACCGGATTTTTCGAAGTTCGGACATCTCTACTATGGAACAGCATCTCTAGTCCAGGAACATCGAAAGTCCCGGATCAACTTAATCTTGTGCAGTGCTGTAATGTATGGCGCTTGTGACAATTTCCTTTGTGACTCGTGATTGGATGGCCATGCGCATCGGGTGCAATAAACAGCTTGTTACTCACACTACTGCAGGTACCAGACTATAGCAAAGGGGAGGCTTACATTCATTTCGCCACCACTTACTTACCTTATGGTGTAGTTTTGTTCAGGACTTTTTTTTTATTTTTCTATATACTTTATTAAGTTGCACTATATGAGTATATTTGGTTAATAGATGGATTAAGCCACTTTGGCTGGAAGCTCGTATGATATATGGGTACATTGGCAAATAATTATTTTGTTTCCACAGTTTCAACCGTTCTCACTGTGAAGAAAACCTTTTCCTAACATGAAGATGAAACTCTTTTCTTCACGCACACCTGCGAGACCACCCAAATTCCCGCGACCCAAACTACCTGAGTCAGCCTTCAGCACGCTCCTATGTGTGACGTAAATAACGTCACACGGGCCAGTTACGCCCCTAGCCACGCCTCTAACGTGATATCCTTTAGTCACAGTTAGAGGCGTGGCTTAGGGCATAAATGGGCCCTCCCTTATCCCACCCCCACCATGCCCTTTTAGTGCCGTTGCATCAACTCGGCCACGCTCCTTCTCCCCAACCTGCCTGGAAGCCAGGTCTGGCAGGGTGGGGTCGTCTGTAACTGTCTAATCTGCCTGCATAGTCAAGCCCCCTACATTCCCCTCTCGTATTAATTTAGTTGCCCTTGCTGAAACCCTTCCATTTCCAAGATGTCCCTTTTTATATGGGATTCCAAAAATGGAATGCATATTCCCTATGAAGTCTTACCAGTTGGTGTTTTATTTCGATCTGTGTGAAAAATTGTCTGAATTTCCCTCCAAAAAATTATGGGGCAATTTTTTTATTAAAACCAGTCGAATATTTGATCAGACATGCCAGTAAAATTCAAGGGCCTCAGTGGACCACATGATCCATTTGTGCTGAAATAGGTGGTTCTGATTTCACCCCCGATTATCAACTACCAATTGGTTTAGTAGTCCATCGGGAAAATAGGGTGAAAAGTAAGTACCAGTATATACCAGGCCTTGTGCAAGAATACTGGGTGTTTTTGTTTGTTTTCTATAGCCAAAAAACCAGGAAACACAGTTCTGTTGTTGATGCACTGGTTTCAGTCACTAACAGTTCCTTTTGCTAATACATATCCACTGGAAAAGGAGGACAGTAAGGTACTTAACCAATACACTCCCTGCCACGTAGTTTGACAGGTCCTGACGACCCATCTTCATGGATGCACATCGCACGTGCGCATGCGCATTAGAATCAGAAGTCCATTGGGACCTGCAGACTAGAGGACAGAGGAGCGAGTGATCGGGTAAGTACCTTACCTTCTCTCCTGGCTCCTTCAGTTTTCATTGAAGAACGGGGGGTGAGAGACAGCTCCTTTACCTCCGCTTTTCAATAAAACTAAATACCCCAATTTTATTTTCAGTGGAGATACCTTTTTACAAATGGGATTCCCCGTTACTGATGTAGCACAAACAGCAGAGAACAGAGCCCAGGGCGCTACGTGTAAGAATAAAAATTTTCTTGTAGATATCCCTGTTACTGTGTGGGAGTGTAACTTGTTTCTAGACTGAAGACCACAGAATTAGGTAAGCCAAATTCATTCCCTTACATTATCCTAGTCTAGAGCGGTTGTGTGGATGTAAATGTTTTTGTACAGAGATTATCCAGCTGGGTTCTCTATATGTTTTGAAGTTTGCAACAGCCGTACTAGCGCGACAGTGATTTGCTCTCAAACTGCTGTTTGGTAGGAGTTAAATTTACTGAAACAATAATCCATTTGACACTTCACCAAATTTCTACATGCTTTGTGAGAAGACACGTTAGCTTTATGAAAGGACAAATTGCACCGGAAAGGAAGCTAATTGCATTTAGTCTTTTTTGTAGCTTCTGCAAAAATTAAAGCCCTGACCCACTTGTACCTATATTGTACCTAGCAACCCCGACTACATGTTGAGGAAACATGGGTTATTCTAAAAATCTCTATAGATACAGTATAACGGTTAGGAATTCTACTAATCGAACATGTTTAGCTGAATAAAAGTCAGAATATCTTCGATAGAAGGTGCACCTGACATATTGCATCTCCTTATAAAGTTAAGGACACCCAATATTGATAAAAGGCTAACAGCCCGATACACCGATACAGGGGTGTAACTACAGGGGAGCAAAAAACCCAGGAAAACCCGGTAGATAAGGCAGGGATAAGGGACCATCATGCTATGTGTGGGGGTCCGAGACTTCCTAAGTACGCCACTGCACCCAGCTGTTATCGGCAACCCGGTTGCAAACAGACGGTAATGCTATATGCCAAACAGTGGCTCCCATGAATCACTGACCTGTTTGCTTATGTTTTAATGTGACAATAGAATTCCGCTTTCAGCATATAACATTGTTTTTCCGTGGCCTGCCACGTTAGCCGCCGCAATAACGGTTTATGTCACACTAACAGATATAAACATTGGTTAGCGTGACTTAACTCCAGAACAGGGCGAGGTGTGACCGTTGGTGCATTGCCCTGAAAGACTGTTGACCTGATGGTTTGGCCTTTGAGCTGGTGTGTATTGTGGCTGTGGCTAAAAATATCAATCCCACAGGCGATCTTTGGCAATCGTAAAGACATTTTAATAGTCCTAAACCTTTAGTATGGGAGCCAATAATGGACTTGGGCCAACTGAACAAATCCATAAACAATGTATAGAAGAACATACAGGGAGATGCAATATGCCGCCGCTAATAGAGAACAATAAGCGCTTAAAACACGCTAACCTATGTACAACGTGTTAAAGGAAGGTTTCGCACTGCTGCCACCATGTCGATTTTTTTCTTTGCGCCAGCGCAAGTGATGACAATAAATTTGCGCCTTTTTTTGCGCTAGTTTTTTTTTCATGACAATTAACGCCGCTTCATGGTGTCTTTAAAATATGGCAAAAGGTCGCAACTTACCGCTAGCGTTTTCGCAATGTATAACGGTCGCAAAGTGGTTATACATGCGGAAACAAGTGCAACGTAGGTTGTATCTAGTCGGACAGCTGAAGATGGAAATGGTTAGGTACACCTGAACCGCTGAATTTGAAAACATTTTATCACTGTTGCCTCCTTATTTATTTGGAACTCGGTTTTTTTGACATCATTTTCCACATTTTTGACTCAGAAATTAACACCAAAAATTGAATATAGTAGAAAATCAAAAATTTGAACTTATCTCATTTCATTCATGTACCATCTGTGGTGGGCTATAGAGACTCAAATCCACAATGGCATCAACGGCATTTTAAAGTTTTACATAGCAGTTTCAGGTTTTTATTCCCAGAGAGAACTTGGTTATCTATAGACTTCCTTCTTAAGTGCAAGCTTCAAAGAGACCGCTGAACAGAAAAAGCCTTGAGACTGTTGTCTGTGTTACTGTGCAAAGACACTTTTTCTGTAAACCAGTTACACAAACATCAGATTGCAAGAAACATCTATAGATCTATCGGAAAAGAAACCGCAGTAAAGGTCTCTGGCAATTACTCTCTAGGGCTAAACACTGAAGAGTCTTCATCACATGATTGCGCTTTCAGCATAGATCTCCGCTAAGGTTCCTGTGAAGTGTAAACCACTTAACGTTCAAATTAGCATTGGTTTGTTTTTATGCCACATACTTAATGGTCATGGAACGGTTTAAGGATGGATGATAGTCACGTCTCCATCTGATATGCATATTAAGATTATTATAGCACAGTGATCTTGGAATAGATGCAGTTTGCCCTAAAAATTCCTGCTCAAATAAAGCATGTATACCTATTGATAAAAGATTTTTAAATTGAATGGGGATGAGCTGTTCAGGTGTAACCTACTATAACAAGCCACGATCTGTTAGCGGTAACAAGGTCATTTCTAGGATAAGCGACTTAGAAAACAGCTTGGGCCCTCAAAGTTTTTATTTAAATACAGTGATCCTATCAGCAATAAACAACACACTTAATGGAATGTCACCAGAAAAATAAATTTCCCCCACTGGTAGGGTTTGAAAATCCTACTACATCCAGACATCCAATGTTCTCCTGTAATGTTGTCAAATCCCAAAAGTGAAGAGCAGGAGGCCGAAGTGGATGTAAATGAAGCTTTTCACCCCCTCCTTCTCCTTCTCTGGATTCCTCTCTGCGCCTGATGAACCTAAAACTAAAAACTTTTTTTATCTAGGGACCTATCCACCCCAACCCCATATAAGTTTGCAAAAAAATAATCAGTTAATGTACTTACAAGCTCATATCCGCCGTTCTGCACTGCTGGCACGAGGTCTGCCTGTCTGTCCCTGTTGAATTTCCGCAAGCAAGGTGGGTCAGCAACGCTGGAACAAAGCTGAAGTATATTTCTGATTATTTTTTGCAAAAACATGTGGTTGGGTGGGATAGGGTTGTTGAAGGGGAGATACCCTTTTTTAAAACTAGTTTCTGTTTCCTGTAGCCTATCTTCCATATATATATGAGTGTACAATGCACCATAATCCCAGGTGGTGGCCAAAAATGTCCAAATTCCCTTTACTCACAGGGAAATAATCAGTAAGTATAGATACAAGGTGGACTGCCTCCAAGTAGAAAGTGTTTATCGTCAAGCCAACACCAAACACGCAAAAATTCGCGTTCGGGATACACCCCCTTCATTCAAATCAACTGATTGAAGGGGGTGGTATACCTCAAACGCCTCGAATTTGTTGCTGTTGAGTTTGGCTTTGGAATATAAACACGTTATACTTTGGAGTGAGTCCATTGTATCTATATAGCCTCTCTTCCTACAGTATAATCACTTTGGCTAGAGATGGTCCTCAGCAGTAGAGATGAGTCCCGGTTCGAAGAGCAAACCGCCGTTTAATTTCAGCAACTGCCGGTGGGTTCGAATTCCGTGGATTCAGGAATTTTCAGAAATTATTAAAATTCCATTTCGCAAAGTTGAAATAGAAAAACTCATATGGATTTTTGAAATTTCATTTTCACTTCGCGGACCACTGACAGAACAAAACTCACCCGTTTTAATTCATCGCTAGTTAGCGGTCACAACATTATTGCTGCCTTGTGCCCAAATTTGGACTTATCGCAATTTATAAAGCGGCGATAAATCAGTAGCAAAAAGTAATTTTCACCACTCGCGCCATTTCGCGGTTCCCATACATCGCCATGGTAACCCATTGATCAAATTAAAATGGTTGAAAAATGTTAATTTAGCCATTTAAAATTGCCAAGTCAGAGGTGGCGAAAACATAAGTGGCCATTTATCACTTTCCAATGGGTCCAGGAAGGTGTCAGTCCCTCTAGGTAATAATAAGTACCCAGGGGGTGTTAGACTATATTCCAGAATTACGGTAACACGATTGAGATTTCCCATAAAGTCTAAATGGGGGTTAAGGGGACATATTTATAAAGGGGTATTATTTCACATTTTTTACCACCAGACTTCACCACAAATTTTAACTTCAACTTTCGTTTTGTCATAGGTATTAAAAGGAGGGATTCTGTCAAAGGCGAAAAATTACGTGGCAAAAGTAGCTCATAATGCGAAAAAGCTCAGTACATATGAGGTGAAATAGGTATACTCCCTGGTGGATTTCACATCGGTTTTAGTATAATGGTTAATACACATGAACCACCTATTCTCGTTATAAAATAGCTAAACACATTAGTGTTTTTATCAGCAATGATATGATAAATAGTGTAAACCTCACCCAGGTGAATTTTCTCTATTTATTAATAGGGATAGATAATAGTGTAAAACTAAATTTACACTATGTTCTCATATCCTATCCATTCTCATATCCTATTAAAATAATTTCTCTATTTATTAAAGGGACTGTGGTCTAATGAAAATGAAAGGCCAGTTCCTACCTTTAAAACGAGCCATCAACCAACCTCTCATACGTTTTCCATAGCCCAAGATATAAAGAAATGACTGACCAGAAGTAATGGGTGGGAGGCTGACATGTCACATCCTAAGGTTCTCCTACACAGTGCCACCGGCGAGCACAACCTCAGACTCCTCAGTGTGTGAGGGAGACAGGCGTCCCTCCTCTCTCTGCTGTGTGAAGACCTGGGGGGGATGTCAGAGTGGCCCACAGGCACCTGTGAGTGGGCGGGGCCACATGGGGTTGGAAGGAAGGGCCAAGGGGGCCTGCAACTGGAGGGGACCATGGGGTCCATGAGTGGGAGGGACCAGGGGGGCTGCAAAGGGGAGGAGACACAGGGCAGATTGACGGACAGGTTTCAGAGCGGACGCAGGAACGTGCAGGGGACCTGGTGATGCTGTATCATATCACACACAAAAGTGTAAATATCTTCAAAACTATGCAAAAAAAACAATGGAAATAAATTGCAAAAATTCTCAGGAAAAGCAATTCCTATCAATTTACCTAAGTAATTTTGGACCACAATTCCCCTTTAATAGGGATATGTAAAACAGTTTGTGTGTGAAACTTCTGGCAATACTGCAAAAAAAATAACAGAAGGCAGAAAAGGGGCAAAAGGCAAAAAAATTCCTATTTAAATAGCTGTAAAATATTGCATATACGTGATGAATAAGGGAGTTGTCTGTGCACGTCGCCAATACTAGCACTACACATTGCTGCAGCGATACTTTTGGCAGGGAATATGAACATTTTTATAAATAAGGAATAGCGCTCTTTGCCATTGTGAAATGGTGAAAAAAAGATTGTTTATAAATATGCCCTATGTGTGTTATTAAAGAACATACTTTTAAAGGGGAAGTTCAGTGGCAAATACATATGCTTTTCAGAAAAAGAGCAGTATTTCCATCAATGTCCTAACCTGCCCATTCAGCATTGTGTCTGTGTAAAATAAAGGGTTCGAAATACTAACTTCCTGTTTGCAGGCCCCTAATAGAGACCGTGTTTATGGCTTTGCCCTGAACCAGCGCCTTGGTGATTCAGTGGTCAGTAGAGAATCTGGCATCTTTGACCCATCCAAAGCCAATCAGTGAAATAAACTGTTAGGAACATTCCAGGATGTGGTGCATTTGGGATCGTTAAAACCTGAATGTAAGTCAACTAATGTCAACAGCAGGGAACAGCAAGGGTATGAAATAACTGATTCTTCAAATGGGAGAGAATATGTTAAGATAACTACCAATTCACAACAAATATTGATCATTCCACTGAACTGTCCTTAGCTCCAGTATAAAGGCTGGAGCTTCTGCAGTTGTGTCGTATGACTACAAAGACTTTAGGTTCCAAGGAAACCTTTGCGCTAAATGCATCTTTTAGAGAAAGTAGTAGCTCCTAGGAATGGAATGGAACAAAGAGATGAAACTGTTCAGAGCTAGTTAGGATACTAAACAAGCGAGAGACAATACAAAAGCTGCGCTCTCATAGTAGTTAAGTTGTCATATTCAACCCAGAAAAGCTTCGTACACACGCTGCGTTTGCGGGGGTGCCGACCGTGATGCACGCATGTGTATGAGCGCTTGTTACGCTTTGTCGGCGAAACGAATGTTCGGTCTGGATACTA
Organism: Hymenochirus boettgeri; assembly: GCA_019447015.1. Taxonomy (NCBI): domain Eukaryota; kingdom Metazoa; phylum Chordata; class Amphibia; order Anura; family Pipidae; genus Hymenochirus; species Hymenochirus boettgeri. The sequence goes on from CM033472.1 coordinate 238,011,763, forward strand.
TGCTCGATTCACCTGGCAAGAGGGAGGATGCAGAGCTAGACCGGATGCTGATGCAACTTTAGCTAGTATCACAGCCTACTTAGGGTAACCTACGGATGAGAGGAATTAGCAGTTAAGATCCTACTTTTCATAGATGGGGGTGGTTGTGGGGCTATATAATTACCCTTTATACAATACCCAGTAAGTATTATTAAAAAACCTTAATATACCTCAAAACCTATATACCACATATGACAAGGCCAACAATCCAGATACACAGCACATACGCAGTGTTGCATAAAAGCTAACTAAAGCAAGGTCTAGGCAAGTCGATGACTGTTTTTTTTTTCTTCTTCTCAAAGGGCAACCCAAATGTTCTTAGCATGTTCTTTAGCACAAATACACACTTATTCTGCAACACCAGGGCTTTTGTCATATAATATTGGGCATGAATAACAATATTTTTAATATGGAAATTTCTTTATTGCTCTTATAATAACTTTTTTAAACAGAATTAATTTTGCTATACAAAGACTTGTAATTCACTGATGTTTTTACTTAAATATTGATTTTGTGAGCACCAATATTTTTTTTGGTTTCAAAATGTTTGGGGCTAATTTTGCTAAAAAAATTAATTTGACTTACAGCCTCTTTAAATATATTGACAACAGAATTATTTTTTTTTTTTTACACAAAATTCCCTTCTCGACGTTCTCGATTTATCGTTGTTTTTCATTTCCGCCAAACAATTACCTTGGCCAATAAATGTATTGAAGGCCAAAGCATAGTTTTTGTGCATTCTGTTGTACTGTGATACAGGCTCACAAGATTTTTTTTTTAAAGACATATATTTTGTAATACAAATTGTACAGGCACTAACAAAACCCTGACAAAAAATAAAATTTTGTAAGTTAAATTTTCTTTATTGTAAACTTTGTTTCTACTAAGAGTTCACAGTAGGGAACCTACATTAAACAGATAATCCGTGTGCCCATAGGATAATTGCTCCCGTTTTTAAAATGAATATAGTTGATTTGAAACTGACGGTTCAAAAAATTAAACTCTGAACTTTTCATAAAAAAAATGTAAAAAATCCAGAAATTCCAAACAAATTTGAAAATTTGTTTCACAAAATCGAAAATGTCTATCGAAAATTTGAAAGATTCTGATTCAATCGGATTTTCTAATTCTTAGTTACATGGACCAGATTCCCTTCCTGTTACTGATTGATTTATGAATTATCATGGAGAAGAACTTTCCCTGGCACATTCCTGTAGTTGTAGCTTTATGATTTCAGTATTGCCACTGGCTGTTTTCCCAGGCCTTTCATTCATTTTCTTGAGCCTTACATAAAGAGTGGGATTTGTATGCAGTGTGATTTGTATGCAGTATATTTAGACTCCTTTTTAACATAGGCTGAGTTATAGTTATGTAATATATAAGGACATTACAAGTTTACTTGGAGCGCTAGTCCACATATATTAATACTATTTACTTTAATTTACGGATTTACGGATCTCGGAAAAAATCCGAGGAACATATTTTGGGGGTTCGGACCGTATTTTTGAGAGTTACTGAATGTACAAGGTTATTTTCGGTAACTCTCGAAAATAATCTCAACGTTCGACATCTCTTTGAGAACATGATCATAAACTACTCTTAAGTTTCCAATCGTATTTTTGAGGGTTATTCAATGTATAAGGTTATTTTCGAGGGTTACCCAAAATAACCTCGTACATTCGGTAAACCTCGAAAATGTAGTCCAAAGTCCAAAATCCGAACAACTCGCCTGGTTTCAGACGGAATGTTTGGATTTCGGAACCGAGGGGTTCCGTGTAGGATTAATACAGGTCATGGAATTCCATGTTGACCTCTTGTATACTGGTTACTTAAAGGGCAATACTTTTTTTTTTAGTTTTGATCTTTGCCGACCCCCCCATCCAGAAGGTTCACGTCTCCTCTGCAAACTCTATGAGTTTGCTCAGTGCAGAAAAAGCATCTTGGGAAGCAAGCCAAAAGTCATTGGGCATGATGTCCCCATCATAGTGACCTACAGCTGATAACTAGTAAGACTGGGAAGAGGATATAATTTCCTTGAGGTTTATTGAAGTCTTGTGGTTTGGGGGGCACTACTGCTAGATGCTAGATGTGAGAGAGAGAGAGGGGGGAGGGAGAGACAAAGGTGCATATTTATAAATGATCGCTATTTTCGCTATTTCGCTATCACAGGACATCGCAATGACAAATAGCGCTATTTTTGCCTTATTATCAAAACACTCGTTTTTGATTGTGCCATTTTGCGGAAAAAGTATCGCTGAGTGCGATGTGTACGGATTATTTCACAATCACCTTATTCATTGCGTTAAGTGTGATATCGCGCGAACAGAGAGAGTCTCTCTAGTGTAATTCTGATCTATATACTGGAACTGTTTTGATAATTAGCTGCAGTTGCTGACAATAGCCAAGACTAAAAAATTGTCTATTAATCAAATAGAGACAATTCACCTTTGAGGTTTACACATTTATCCATATCATTGCTGATAAACACACACATACTGTGTTTAGCTTATTTTAAAATAACGAGAATAGGTGTTCCCTGTGTATTACACCATTATACTAACTGTGAAATCCACCAGGGAGTTACCTCTTTACCATCATATGTGACTGAGCTTATTCCGCATTATAGACTGACTTTTTGCTACATAATTTTTTCCCCTTTATGACAATCTCTTTTAATACTCTTGAAAAAGAAAATTGAAAGTTAAAAAATTTGTGGTAATGTCTGGTGGTAAAACAAGCAATGGAATAATCCTTTATAACATATGTCCCCAGACCCGCATTTACCTTTATTGAAATAAAGAAAATCGGAACTTTTAAAATATTTTTTTTTTTTTTTTAAACCTTAAAAAGCGAACTCGTAGATCGTGTTACAGTAAATTCTGGAAAATAGTCTACACCCGCCCCTGAGTACTTATTAGTATTGAGAAACACTCCACAATGTACTGACACCTCCATGGACCCATTGGCTAAATAAATGGCCACTTATGCGTTTTCACCACCTCAGACTTGGCAAATTGGAATGGCTGAACTTTTCACCATTTTATAAATATGCCTGAGCGGTAACCGCAGCGATGTATGGCGAAAGGCAAAAAGTAGCAGCAATGACCTTTCGCCACTGGTTATCGCTGCTTTATAAATAGCGAAAAGTCCAAATTCGGCGAAAAGGCTGCACTAAAGAAGGTGAAAAGTTTAATGAACGTTTATAAATATGCCCCAAATTATTTATACGAACATACTGTATCTGGGTGATTGGATTAGAGGGAAAGTCTCTGCCTATAAGGATCCATGTAATAATTTGAAATCTCTCTCCACTGAATAATGCAGGTGACCCTTGTACATCTCTGTTTTATTCTCTCCCAACCTGCCAGCTATAAACTACCTTAGCAGCAAAGACAAGCTTGTCCCCTGTAGAGATGGAAGGTTCCGGACCCGAACCCGGATCCGCGCGGATTGATCCCATCCCGAACGGGCAGCTTATTCCGGATTTTCCGCCTTACGAACTTCAGAACCCCCCGCGGATTTTTTTTTTCCCGAAAATGTTCGTAATTACAAAGGATATCCGTATTTTTCGCAATACGGAGGGTACTCGTTAAGTACGAGAATCTGTAACGTAATTTCGAAGATTTTCGAAAAAAAAACAAGAAAATTCTTGTAAATTCGCGGGAATAATTATGCATTTGGGGATTATTTTGAAGACGGAGGCAAGCACATGTCCCAAATTATCCAATGGCAGCTAAATGATTATTGCCATCCCAGGGTTAGAAAAGGCTGCTTCGCAGTCGCCATTTGTCAGGTTGTGTTGGAGTTGTGTTTAAGTGGAGACCTGACAGTGTAAGAGTTGGAGAGAGGTTTTGGCCTTTTGAGCTTTTTTTTGAGCGTTCGGGTGTGTATTAAGTGTGTGGTGTTAGCACTTGTTGTTAACCACCACTTGTATCACACAGCTTGAGACCCAACCAGTCCGTTTAAGAAACTAACCTTGTTGTACAAGGAGAGGAGGGGACCCGTCTATCTCCACTGAGAAATGTGGACGTCCGCCTATACATTATCAAGATGGAAGAGGGTGGATCACATCTCAGTACCAGCCACCCCCTATTGTGATGCCCATGACTGAAGGCCTCCTGTCCCTGGCCACCTGTTAATGCTCCTTCCGCCTTCATTTTCCGCGAGCTAGCTGCTGCCAGATAGCTGGCAAATGGCAAAAATTTTCTAACAAATTTGGCAGGGCCATATATGGTCCTCCATTGCCTTACTGCATTCAAGTTGTGAAATAAAAAATGCTCTGCAACAACAGCTACTTTGTGGCATAATTTTCTAAGATTGGGTCGAGCCTACTGGCAGTGAGAGCAGTAACTTGTTCGTCCTCTCTCTACCACAGAGGCACCCGTTGTGGTGTCACCTACTTGACCGTCTCATATAGCCCGCACAGGCTACTCTTTGCTGGCTAAGTTTACAGCTCGAGTCAATCCTGCCCTGGGGCCACTAGAGCAGTTACGTCCATATTACAAAGTGGGGCCCCTGCTGTAACTCAATGGTGCGGTTCCTACAAAAGCCTTCACCGTTCACCGCTTTCCCTGCATGAAGACATACTTGAGGGAAGAAGCCAATGGGGGTGGGGGAGTGTCAGTGGGGCCAAGCCGCCTGACTCTCGCACAATGGGGGCAAACGGCAGTGGGCCTGCTGGAACTCAATGGTGCTGTTCCTACGAAGGCCCTTTTGACCTTTCACCCGCTTCCCTTGCGTGAAGCATACTCTTGGAGGGGAGGAAGCCAGCGGGGGGAGGGGTATGTCCAGTGGGGCCAAGCCTGCCTGGCTCTTCAACAATGGTGGCAAACTGCAGTGGGCCTGCTGTAACTCAATGGTGCTGTTCCTACCCGTTCACCCGCTTTCCCTTGCACAAACCGCAGTGGACATAATGTAACCCAGTACTCCCATCGTCTTCTTTCCCTTATTGTGTGCAAACTACTATATAGGGGAATGTGGCCAATGTGGTGTGTGTAATGGCATTAATGGTAAGGTATATACAATAAATATGTTTTTGTCAGAAGTGAATTAAAATATTTTACTACTTATTACAATACAGTAATATAAAAAAAACGGGTCCGCTCGCGGATTTTCGAATTTACGGATTTTTTCGAAAATCCGTGGATCCTTGCGCGGACCAGATTTTTCGAAGTTCGGACATCTCTAGTCCCCTGACACTGTTCTAAAAGTTCCTGTACCAACCTTCTGTTCTGTTATACTTGCAGGGAATCTTTATCTCTGTTCCCTTGTTACAGATCTCTAGATCTCTTTCCCAGTGTTCTGTCCTTCCTTAAAGCTGTGCTGCACCCACACTGTTCATTCCTATACATTGGCCCAAGTCGATGGTACACTAGAGCCTGGAATTACACAAAGAAGAGTTTGTTTGCATTGAGCTCTATTTATCTTTCCTGACAAGCTACCAATTAAACAAACAACCGGCAATCTACAAATTATAGATTTACTCCCTCTTGCTCAGCTTCATTTTGATGGCACATTACCAAGACAAGTGTCTTTATTGAGCCAAAGTATGACATTAGTCTGCCCCAGTTGCACAGATGAAGGCTTGACACCTGCTTCCTCTTCTCCACACCCCTTCAGTCTTCAGTTTGTTCAGAGGATGTACAAACACATCATTTATTTTGCTTTCTATTTATTTGGATTGAGTTTGTTCATAAAGTTCCAGGAATAAATTATCACCACAGAGATATATTTGACAAGTGCTGCTATTCAGTAATTCATTAATATTCAATTATATGAGATGTTGAATGAAAGGACTAGGTACTATAGCTGCTTAGCACTAAATTGTCCCTTGGAGAATTGCGGGGTTGAAGTGGGGTCCCTGATTATGGGTTACTGTAGGTCCATGGATTGTAAAAGTTTCATCTTGGAATTTCGGCCTTTGAAAGGTGAAATTTGCTGTGAATTGTTTTTTTGAAATTGCAGAAGTTTAGACTGGTAGAATTCCAAAAGCGGTACTTGTAATTTTGGGAAACTCAGGCACATTCCTAACTTAACTACCCAATAACCTTTGCAAACTGCCCCACTGATAGGAGAAGGCCACAGCAACATTTACTGTACTTATTATTTTTGTACAATTACTAAAGCTTGCCGCAGCCGTACTTTTATGATAGCCCGAAGTTTCCCAACTTTACGATACCGCGCATTAATTAATTTGGCCCATAGCTTTCAAAGGGGAAGTGTAAATGGGAAGTTCAGCACAAATGCATATCCTTCCTCTGGATCAATTGAAAGTTAGGGCTAATTAGTCGGCCAAAAGATTGGAATAGATGGACATAAGTCCTTATTCCACCTCCAATACTAATTTACTATGTTAATATGTAAAAAGGGAAGTATTTTCTAATTTTAATCACCATTTTCTACCCATCTAGTGAATTCTTTTTGTTTGCAGGCCCCCTAATAGTGCCTGTTATGAACTATCAGGGTTATTCAATAAAAGTTCTTATCGTTTAAAATGGTGCTAATTTTGCCCCAACCAATCAGATGTTAGCTTTCAAATGTTAAATAAGATCTGATTGGTTGGGGCAAAATTAGCACCATTTTAAACGATAAGAACTTTTATTGAATCTCCCTGTTTGTATCTGGGTAGAGATCTGAGCATGTTCGTCCCATCCAACAGCCAAATCAGTAGAAATTATAGGGACATTCCAAGGAAGTGGTGCATCCTGGGAAGACCTTTGCAGAACCTAAAATGGTTCAACTGACCACAGCCGAGAATAAAAAAGGGTATGAAGCAAATTGATTTTTTTAAAGTGGCTTTTCCCCCAATTTGATTTAATGTGTCAGTTAACCTTTGCAAGGACTGCAATGTCCCCACTTCCATTCACAAGAAGCATTAGCCTTGGGCAATCATAAAAGTAAACTGGTAATCAATAACCTGAAATAGTCCCTTAACATTAACAGGGACTATCTGACCATTAATTACAAATGGGTGTCTCTCAGCTACATAGCTTTCATCCCTGGGCTGCTAAAAGTGCTCATGCATAGTTACATAACAATGTTCTTGTTCTTTGTATTTTTATCACATGGGCTGTAATATTGAAGCCCTAGGAAGCTATCTAGACTGCCTTGTAGGTAATCCAGCAATGGTAACCCCCCAAATCTGGATACAGATTATTATTATTTCCACTCTTGGTTCTCTTCTTTGTTCTGTCCAATAGCCTTGAAGCGAGAAATGTTCCTTCCAACTCACTTTTACCCATTGACTGATTTCTGTAGGTTGTTCTTTTAATGTGAACTGCAGTGAAACACAATAAAAACTCCTAGCACGTCAGCTATTACCTTAATCCGAAGATTAGAGAGTATAATAGAAGCAGCAAAGTTTCAATGAGTTCTTAATCGACTCATGGGAATACAGAAATGATTTCATTCATTTATAATTCATAGGGAATGCTAAAGGATTCTAATAACATTTGCTAAGGACCCATTCATTTATAATTACAGAAAGCTGTCAGCAGGAATCCCCATCTTTTGTCTCCAGGTTATCCCCGGAACTTTTCTGGAAACACATTCACATGGACACCTGGTATTGCAATTCATGGGCTAATGTCAGAAAAAGATAAATATTAGACTTCATTCTTTTATGAAAATTTCCAGCTCATGTATAATAGTTTTATTGAAACCATAACAGTTCAGACAAATCTGCCTTTGGTCACATCAGCCTTGACAAGACTCAGTTTACTTAACCTCAATTATAGGAAAAGCATCAAAGAGCTTTAAATGTAAAGTATATTTACAATGCAGTTGTATTTGGCAATTACAGGGATGATGCTGAACTCTGTGCATATAAAACATGCAATGGGATCGCATTATAACTTGGGAGGCCACCATTCCTTGTGATGTTACGTCAGCCTAGGGTGATGTCTCTAGCTTCTCTGGTTCTTGCTGGGTACACACTGTCAGATTCTTCCTCCTGACAGACTGTTCTGCACTTCGTGGCTATAGTGGCCGTGGCTGACAGTGGTCCATAGAGGACCACACAATTGCCTGTGGTTTTCGGACATGCCTGATCGTGCATTGTCTGAAAATTCATGCAAGTATTTCATGGTGTGTATCCAGCTTAACGTTGTAGGAGTGTAAAGTAACACTTAGACACTCACAAACCAAGTGTGTGACAGTCACATGAAGTGATGTGTAAGAAGCCCCACCACTCCAAAAAAACTATATTTTCTGACTCTATTTAAAGACAGTTGCAGCCAAAGGCAGTGGGAGCCAATGGTGCTGGTGATGGTGCAGCTCACAGTGCTAGCTGGAAACACCACCCTTCATACTACTATACGTTTGCATAGATTGCAGCTAGAAGCATGATCCTGGAATCGTTTTAAAGGTAGGGGTTTGCTCTTTGAACTAAAAACTAAAGGACACTTGTATGGATACCACAGTTACCCTTTAATATGAAGATCAGTATTGCTCTCTTGTCCAGAGAATTTAAATTATGGACAAGAATCGATGGAACTTAAGGCCGTATTTATAAAGACTCAGGGGGAGATGTAATAAATCGTAGTGGCATTCAGCCCTGCCCAGGATCCTGTATAACATTGTGCACTTCACTGCATCGGAAATAAAAAGATTTGGAAGTGTTGCGCCATGCCGACCCGCCATGTGTTTATATGCTCCGAAAATCAGTCCAAATACACGAAAAGTTGGAGCATTTTGAGGCGCCTTTTGGCCTATAACCCCTGCCAACACACAGAAGGCTGTAAACCAATTCCAAAAGTTTGCTACTTTGGGCTTCTTTTCCCCTTTCTGTCCGTACTATTTCCTCCACCGTTACCATATCAGTGGAAATTGGGACCCTATGTCTACAACTCCATTCTTCCAAATTTTCTCCTTTATATCCCGGACAAATGGACACCTAATGGGCTAACCCCGCAGAATAAGACTCCTTTAGAGCCTCTACTGAAGGGACCTCAGACACAGGCTGGAGTGCTGCCGCTCCCCTGGGACTGGGCTCGCTGACGGCCCAGCTGCATGTTGTCTAGCTACCCATCAGAGCCCTTAGGACCTGAACCAGTTCCCCATTTCACCTCCCCCAGAGGTGCCCCTGCCCCAGCACAAGTTACTCACCGGCTCCGAGTGACGTAGGCACGGTACTCGCCCGCTCGAGACCCTCTGAGATCACCTGTGAGAACTGGTTTCTCCCCTCTCTGTGGCAAGACCATCCTGGCGGTCCTGTCACCTGCCGCTGGGGATGATCTCCGCTCCTGCCAGAAGTCGCGGAGACCGAGAAGCTCTGGACCGTCGCTTCTGGAGTGGGATCTGCGACGCCGCCCGCTTACACTAGATCTGGAGCGATGCTTCGACGCTCCTTTCGGCGCTGCTCCTTCCGCCAGCGTTGTAGGACACCTCGCTACTATCGGAAGAGGAGGAATATCTGCTTCTCTTCTTCCGTGCCTGTGGCTGCCGCCCACTGCCTGGTAGGGCTCCTCTCTCTGGAACGCCTATGTTCCGAGAACTCCCTCAATCTAACTGGGGCCGGTGTCAATCCCCTGAAGGTGGACCTAGACGTCCAGAAATCCTGTTCGCCATCATCAGATACCTCTCCTGCCTTAAAGGTTGGGCATCTTGGCGACGTCCCCCGCCGCTGCTGCTGTACAGCTGGGCGGGCGGACCTAATCGGGCCAAGGCAGGGCCGCCCTGCCTCGTGCCCCCCTCTATTAACTGCTGGAATTGCAGCCACGGGTGTCCTGGGCTCCTCCGTTAGGGTCGGCAACCGGGGTCGTCTCCCTCCTCCCTCTGTAAGCAGCGAGGGGTGCACCGGTATTAAACGCCTTCAACAGGCCCTCAGTTGCCGCCCTGCGCCTAGGGGGTGTGCTCTAAACCACCGGGCCCCCGTGGTCTGCGGTAGGAGTGTGGGGGACTGGGACTCAAACGGACGGGGGCATTGGGCGGCGTACGGGTCTACCAGCCGTCCGACTGGCTGATCTAGTCTGGGGCGGGCCCCCAAGGGGTGCCACCAGCGGTGGGCCCCCTTCCAAAATTCCCTGTAGCCACCCTGCCCCCCCGGGCTGATCTCTCCTTACCCTTTCCATCTGCTCTGGTCAGCCATCACCAGCTGCTTCAAATATCCTGCATAAAAGCCTGTCTTGCCTGTTGCTCTGATCAGGAAGAGAGATTCTCCTCCTGGTAGCAATTTACACAAAATGGCGGCCGCCTCCTCGTGCTCCGCCCCTTTATAGTCCCGGTGACGTCAGCGCTGACGTCACCGTTCGCGACATTCTCGCGGCTTCGCGAGATCTGCCGGTCCAATCGCGAGCGCGCCATGACGTAATGAAGTCACGCGCTGGCCGCGACCCACATCTAATACAGGAGGAAGGGGAGGCGGAGCTACCGCGGCAAATACAAACCCCAGCATCCTCGCGGGGGGGCGGCGCCGCAGGTCAGACGCTCCGGCCCCCTAACTCGGGTGGCGAGAGCTACCATTGTGCACTTCACTGCATCGGAAATAAAAAGATTGGAAGTGTTTTGCAGCGTTTCAATGCTCATTTTAGGGGGGTAGGAGGTTGTTGCATCTCCCTGTCAGTATCACAAATTTGCAATATCACATTGTAAACTAGCGATAAAGATTTCAGATTTCCTAGAGGCTGCGTGACTCTGGGTGAATATGACTCTCACCTTTATTTAATGTTAGTTATCAGCTGGCATTAAATCCTTCCCTGCACACAGGTCTCGGGTAACTAGTCTAGCAGCAGCTGCATGAGTGTCTCTTTCAGTACTCAGTAATTAGGGTTAAAGTTGTGCTGACTATTTGTTAATCAGTTAGTGAGAGAGTGCAGCAGAGACGCAACAGAGACGCAGCAGAGATGCAACCAAGACGCAGCAGAGATGCAACCGAGACGCAGCAGAGATGCAGCGGGGACACAACAGAGATGCAGCAGGGACATAGCAGAGACGCAGCAGAGATGCAGCAGGGACATAGCAGAGACGCAGCAGAGATGCAGCAGAGACATAGCAGAGACGCAGCAGAGATGCAGCAGAGACGTGCTTCTGTGGTTTCCTATAAATGAATATTAAAAAGTTGCCATTGGACTGTTATTTGTTCTCTCATTACACTCAGCAGTTGGGCGATTTGTATTTTCTTAATGGTGAAATCTTCCCAGACATACTGTTTTGTTTGCATTGAAAGCTGCTGATGTTTTGCGATTAGGATAGGATTTTCCTTGTTTTCTCTCTAGATCTTCTGCCTTTTGGTATCAGTGTTTGTAAACATCCTTCCATCAGTTCATGTTTACCCTGCTCTATGAAATAAACATTAATATAAAAGAATAGGATTTCTCTGTTATTAATAAGCCTGTACTAATACTAAATCATATGGATTTGGATTATTTTAGGGTCAGATCTTTTATTCACATGTATCTGCCTAAATCCCACATAGTATATACACTAGAATTTATCCATTCAATTTCATTTGTACCTCTTACTAAGCCCAAGTCATTCCCTCTCATAGCGTTAATCCACTTTCAGACAAGTGACTCCCCCAACAGCTGAATTCCATGTAGAGAATCCAAATGAATTCCAGAGCCTAAAAAAAAATCCTCTCCCACCCCTAGGGGGTCAACATGTAATCGGACGAGGACCATCTCTCTCCATCTCATGCACAGTTTGCTTTCAGAGAAAGCTATTGATTTTTGCCTTAAGATGAACAAGTTATAAACACCTCTAATTCACTCTTGTGTGTTTTCACACACTGACTAGAGAGGCAGAGCCATTGATTTTGCCTTTTGAAGTGAATTTGTTTTTAATTGGTTTTAATATCACCTCATCTGCCTGCAAAAGAAAACCTGATAAACCATATATGGTATTGCTGTTACCCTCACATGTCTAATCGACTGGGGTGAATGAATAGTCTTAAATTAAACAAAAACCTCTAAGGGCCAAGCCACACTAGAGCTTTTCTCACACACTTTTTCTCAGACACTTACGTATGCAAGATTGCATCACAAAGGTATGATAACGAGCGTAAAAACTACAAAGTTTCATTGGCGCATTTCATGGGCATTAATGTTTGTTATAATGTATCTCCAACGAAAAAGTAACATATCCATTTTTCCATTTGTTAATCCATCAGGAGCCAGCAGGAAAATGGTTAAACCCATGATGACGGTCTTCTGCTGCTCATTCTGATAGCTGTTGACTTCATCCTTGCTCCCTTGTACAATACCCGCATGCATTGGGACCTGTCAGAGGAAGCTTGCATTGGTGGGTAAGTTTAATCAATTCCCTGCCTGGCAAATTTTAGAATTTCTAGCAACGGGAACATTTATGGGAATATATTAATTTATAGAACAATAAAAAAAACTCCTAAGGTTTGACTAAATAAATAAGATATTTAAAAAAAAAAATCTAAATTAAAAAGTTGGAATGAACGTGTTGATATATAGAGACTTTGGTTTAAAACTGATAGGAATGTTATTATGGCGCTGATTCCCATTGGTATAGATATAAAGTCTCTCTTTTCCAAATCTTTTTCCTGTATCGGGAAGTCACATTTTAATGATTTCCTGATGAAACTGTTGTGGATCACAGAGTTGATGGAAATCCTGACAGATCTGTGTTTACTGCTAATTGATCCATCTGTTCTTCTGATTGATTACCCTATTACCTCCAACATGCTGCTCTGGACAAGGAACCTGAGGACATCGGTAAATGTACGTATTTTGGTGAGACAATTGGTTCCTGTGAGTTTGGAACATTGAGGATAGAATGAAAACAATACAAGGATTGTGGAAGCACTCCAATTAGGCTAATTTACAACTACATTTAGCAGAAGTGCTACTGATCTGGTCAAACATCTAACCGTTTTTACTTCAATTACCATTAGCAAACTTTTGCATTTCTCACAGTTGTGCACTGGATCCATATTATAGGCTTTCTCACTCCCCCCTGCCCTTTGGCTTTTTAAAATGAGGGAAGAGGCCATCCACCCAGTGCTTTATATTAGCACAAACAATTTTAATTGCATATTTGCTATATCTCCATAAACTTGGTGCTACAAAGAACCTGCCACAGGTTTGAAGGTTTAACCAAGCCTTCTGGAAACTTGTACCCAGAGTTAGGTCATGTGCGTTTAGGGAACTGGTAAACTAGTTACCCTTTAGTCTTCTTGTTCCGGCAGGATTTGGAAAGTAGGGGCCACTGTGTAAAAGTATAAAAGTGAAAGCAACCATGTGATCTGCCTCTTTCTGACTTGGAGTTTCCCCAGAGGAGCATGGGAACTTAGATAACAGGTAGGCCCAGTTAGTGAGAGATGAGTCCATGTTATAGATCACTCTAGGAGTGATAGATAGGACTAGGGTAGCTAGTGAGCAGCCTGATCTCCAACAAGGAGATTTAGTAAGTACTAGAGTCCTAGGTATACCACCCAAGAATAGAGACATAGTGCCAGACATAGGGGTAAAATATTCCACTACAGTGACCTGAAAGCTGGAGTGGCACTAACAAACTGAATATTATTTATGCTGTTTCTGATGCCTCTGGTTTGTGAGTATTTATATAATATATGTGCCATGCTATGTCACCTGTATCACCATAATTGCAATACCTTAACCACTGGTGCCCATTAATTGCATTACAACTAGAGTGGTAGTTCATCAACACCCTGCCTCTAACATATGCGAGGGCCCACTCCTGATAAATAAGAGTTTGGTGCATAGAATCTGGATAAGGCTGACAGTCTCTGGAGAAAACTAAGAGAGCCCCGGTTTTACTATCGCCTTACATGTGCATTTGGCACTTGAGAGAGTTAGCTTCAAACATCCAGGCCACACAGGAGAAGCTGTCAGCTCATGCAGCCAAATAGGCAAGTACCAGTAGGTTAGGACCCTGCTATATAAAGCAACCTTGACGTGGTGACTGGGAAAATTAATTTGGCCAACTTATTGAACTAATTGCTTTAATTTATCCAGGGTTTATGGCAGGCTGTTTGTAGCATCAACCTCATGGAGATTTAGCCAATATGCAATTACAATTGTTTGTGTGCTAGAATTCTATTGTTTGTATTAACCACAGAATAGAATGCAGTGAAGCCTCTAGAGGGAAGACAAGTTTGGATCATATTAAAAAAGCATGCAAAATTAGGGCTCTCATTTAAACCATACGGTTGAATAGTAAACAAAATTGTACATCCATCTGGCCTCAGAGGCGCTTCTGAACATTTCCCCCTCTAGGGCCCAATATGACTTTTTGTATGCCCATGTAAGGAAACATAATTTTATTACTCTTGTGAGCCAACCCAATATGCTTGGCTATGGCACTTCTCTCCCAATCACTGTTTCTCATAGTACGCCCTTATGTGCTCCAGTAACCGTTGGGTAAGAGGTCGTTGTGTTTGCCCAACTTACTTAAGACCACATTTCGCCTTCAAGTAAAGATATCACCTGGTCAGACTGACATTAAAGAGTTGACCTTATATGATTTTACCCTCACACTACAAAAAGCATCAGCTTCTTTCATGTACTTACGTGTAATTTATTTTATGCACTTCCCTTAATAGGGTTAACACCTAACCAAGAGCTTTTAGAGCTTTGGGCAGGTTTCAAATAACTAGGGGACAAATACCTTAACCACTGGTGCCCATTAATTGCATTACAACTAGAGTGGTAGTTCATCAACACCCTGCCTCTAACATATGCGAGGGCCCACTCCTGATAAATAAGAGTTTGGTGCATAGAATCTGGATAAGGCTGACAGTCTCTGGAGAAAACTAAGAGAGCCCCGGTTTTACTATCGCCTTACATGTGCATTTGGCAAAGTACTTTAAACAAGAGAGTTAGCTTCAAACATCCAGGCCACACAGGAGAAGCTGTCAGCTCATGCAGCCAAATAGGCAAGTACCAGTAGGTTAGGACCCTGCTATATAAAGCAACCTTGACGTGGTGACTGGGAAAATTAATTTGGCCAACTTAATGAACTAATTGCTTTAATTTATCCAGGGTTTATGTATGGCAGGCTGTTTGTAGCATCAACCTCATGGAGATTTAGCCAATATGCAATTACAATTGGGCAGGTTTGGGCAGGTTTCAAATAACTAGGGGACAACATATCTCTTAGATTTTTTCCCCATCTGGCCATCATATAGGGTCTATCTTCTATAGTCCAAATTAGTTCAACATCCCCTTTCAGCAGAAACCAAATATGTTTTAAAATATTGCCACCAATCTTTGTTATATCTCGAGATGAATCTGATGATCCCTGAACTATTTTCTTTCTATTTTTTTTCTTGTTGTCTGCTGCCTTTCATCACGATCCATATGTTTGGCTCTATAATAGTCAGACTTGATGTCTCTTTTAGAGTTACCCCTTTCTTGAAATCTTCTAATAATGAGATCCACAGACTGCCATCTCAAATACTTCCAATATGGAACAATTTCTTTTCTTCAAACATGAGACATTGTCCTGTTGGGATACCCCTGATTTGGTTTCTGGGTTGGTGAATCAGATCTACCCCCTTTTCCGTTTAATCTGGACCAATTTTAGCCTCTATCTAGCCTATAATCTTCACTGTCCCTAATAAACTTCTTTTGATCTCACTCTGTAAATCATCTATTCCTTTCTCAAATCTGAATTTAATTCTTTAAGCTTCTGCACTAAATTTCTCCATTTTAATTTTTGCTTCATCTAATTGCTCATTGATCATACATATTGATGTTTCATCCATTTTGGTTATCAATCTCATCAAATTCAACGAGCAATCAGATAATTCCTTTTCCCATTCTTTCTTAAATTTACCATTGTCCTCCCTCTTGGTGACATTTACTATTAGATCTCTTCGTCAAAATGAGGATCTGGTTATTAGGATGGCTGATAAAGCGGGGAACGTGGTGGTTATGAATTGTTGCCAATATAAACGTAAAGGTATAAAGCAACTGTCTGTTAAGAAACAATATGAGAAATTGGCGGAAAATTCAAAAAAATCTATCTGATTTGAGAAAAGGAGTATTTACTAGTTAAAGGGCATGTCCACTTGAAAAACATACTTTTGCTATAATGTTCTTAAGGGTTGCCCACCCCCAACCGCTATAATAAAACCCCTAAAAATTTCAGATAACTACTTACAGCTCCTTCGCTCCCGTGAGACTCCTCTTCGATCTCTGCTAACAGGAAACAGCAGAGAGGCTGGCTGCCAGTCAGCAAATCACAAACACAGCTGCTAGCTAAGTCGCGGGAGTGAAGGGGCTGTAAGTAGATATCTGAAAGTTTTTTTTTTAGTTTTATTATAGCGGTTGGGGGTGGTAACCCTAAAGGTAGGGCGAAAGGGCTCCCCTGCGCATATCAGCATGCCTCCCGGAGGCATCACAGGAGGCAGAGAAGATTGGGCAGGAAGACAGCCACTACTCTTCAGTTTCCTGGACTTTGGACAAGGACTACAGGAGAACCAGAAGGAGCAGGAATGTAAGGTAAGGATTTTTTAAAAACTATACATAGGGACCAGCACTTGTGAAATTTTTAGATTTGGGGGTGGACATGCCCTTTATTAACACTATCACTCCCATTGTTTATCTTATTCCCAAAGTTCACAAAAGTCAAGGTCCACCGGGCAGATCTCCGAACGAGTTTCCGTTTCAGGCAATAAAGTGCCCATACACAGGATGTTTATAGACAGAAACACCTGTTCGTACACATCGTGCATTGTGGGTCAGCACATGCACATGTGTATGAACCTTCAGACTCATCTACGGGGAAGGCCAATCGTATCCAGCATAAGAAGCACAAACGAACACGTGAGCCAGTTTATTGCTAAAATTCTGGTTGGATACACATGAGGAAGTTAAATGACTGGGCAACAGTGGCCGCGGTCAACAGTTCGCCCGACCGATGGTTCGGTCCTATAGAGAACCACATGATCAGCCATGATTTACCAACGGGCCTTATTGTCCGTTTGTCTGATCTGGAAAAATGGGCAACCGAGCTTGGTCGCAGCCGCCCCGCTCACATGGTAAGATATTTTTGGCTGACCGAACAAAAAAAACGGCACAGTTGGTTGGCGGAAAATATCTTACCATGTGTACCCAACCTGAGAACTTTCTGGTTACTCTTGTGTTTTGGACACTGGGGACCTTCTACGTGTGAGTTGCATTGTATAGAGGTGGACAATACAAACTGCACTATGGATGTTGAACAGCCTGCATTCATCCTTCCCATCATGAGGGGCATTAGCTTAGACAGTTCCTAGAAACCAGAGGTTCGCTTAACAAGCTCATTCTGACTTTGTAATTTGATTTACTCCAATTGTGCTTAAAACGGTATCTTTTAAAAAAAAATTTTTTTTCAAAAAATGAACCTAGAGTTCAGAAAGAACTCACTCTCAAATTTTTTCAATTTTAAATCTGAGCTGTAGATCCGAGAAATCATCATTTAAAGGGCATGTCCACCCCCAAAAATATAATCCCCCCCACTATGCTCCCACATTGTGTAGTGTAGTAAATCCTACACCTCACATCCCAGCTCCATAAGGTTCTCGTAGTACCCCCCAAAAGTCCCAAAAACTGCCCACCGGAGGATAGCGAGTCCATATAGGACTCTGCCTCCTATCTGGCTCTCGGGAGAAGTTTGGCCATGCGTACTGAAGTCCTTCTCCCCTCCCTCCCCTCCCTCCCCTCCCTCCCTCTCCTCCGTTTTGCTAATCCATCCCCCCTACCGCCATAAAAACACCTTGCCCATATAATAGAATAACTTCCCCCAGCCCCAACCGCTAAAGAATAATTTTAAGAAAGTCCCCAGAACTCTACTTACCTTCCCTCTCTCACCCAGCATTCTGAGAAGCCGGCAGCCGCGTCCGTGATTGGCTGCCTCTCAGCCAATCACACACGCGGCTGCCGGTCCCGCCCCCTGCTTGCAGTGTCTTGCAAGCAGAAGGCCGGGCCGGGCTTCGGAGGAGAGAGGGAAGGTAAGTAAACATCTGGTCAATTTCTTAAATTATTTTTATAGCGGTTGGGTCTGGGGGACTGTATTCTATTAAAGGGCAAAAGTTGATAATAAGGGTGGACATGCCCTTTAATCACAGTATAAGGTTTCTCCTGTGGTCCCCCCCAAAAGTCCCAAAAACTGCCCACAAGGAGGATAGCAGGTCAATATAGAGACTATCTGCCTCCTATTCTGCCTACGGGAGAAGTTTGGCAGCGTTACTGAAGTCCTTCTACCCCTCACTCCCCTCACTCCTCCCTCCCCTCTCCCTCCCGTTGGCGACCCTCCATACCATAAAAACCCCGTGCCCATATAATAGAATAACTTCCCCAGCCCCAACCGCTAAAGAATAATTTAAGAAAGTCCCCAGAACTCTATTACCTTCCCTTCTCCCCAGCATCTGAGAAGCCGGCAGCCCGAGGTCCGTGATTGGCTGCCTATCAGCCAATCACAGACGCGGCTGCCTGGTCCCGCCCCTGCTTGCAGGGTCTTGCAAAGCAGAAGCCTGGAACGGCTTCGGGGAGGAGGAGAGGGAAGGTAAGTAAAAAATCTGGTCAATTCTTAAAGTATTGTTTTATAGCGGTTGGGTCGGGGGACTGTATTCTATTATTCCTCTGCGATTCTGCTAAAGGAAACAGCAAGAGGCTGGCTGCCAGTCAGCAAATCACAACACAGCTGCTAGCTAAGTCGCGAGTGAAGGGGCTGTAAGTAGATATCTGAAAGTTTTTTTTTAGTTTTATTATAGCGGTTGGGGGTGGTAACCCTAAAGTAGGGCGAAAGGGCTCCCCTGCGCATATCAGCGTCCTCCGGAGGCATCACAGGAGGCAGAGAAGATTGGGCAGGAAGGCAGCCACTACTCTTCAGTTTCCTGGACCTTGGACAAGGACTCCAGGAGAACCAGAAGGAGCAGAATGTAAGGTAAGGATTTTTTTAAAAACTATACATAGGGACCAGCACTTGTGAAATTTTAGATTTGGGGGTGGACATGCCCTTTATTAACACTATCCCTCCCATTGTTTATCTTATTCCCAAGTTCACAAAAGTCAAGGTCCACCGGCAATCTCCGAACGAGTTTCCGTTTCAGAATGTAATGCCCATACACAGGATGTTTATAGACGAAACACCTGTTCACACATCGTGCATTGTGGGTCACACATGCACATGTGATGAACCTTCAGACTCATCTACGGGGAGGCCATCGTATCCAGCATAAGAAGCACAAACGAACACGTGAGCCAGTTTATTGCTAAAATTCTGTTGGATCACATGAGGAAGTTAAATGACTGGGCAACAGTGGCCACGGTCAACAGTTCGCCCGCCGATGTTCGGTCCTATAGAGAACCACATATCAGCCATGATTTACCAACGGCCTTATTGTCCGTTTGTCTGATCTGGACAAATGGGCAACCGAGCTTGGTCGCAGCCGCGCCCGCTCACATGGTAAGATATTTTTGGCTGACCGAACAAAAAAAACGGCACGTTGGTTGGCGAAAATATCTTACCATGTGTACCCAGCCTGAGAACTTTCCTGGTTACTCTTGATGTTTTGGACACTGGTGACCTTCTACGTGAGTTGCATGGTATAGAGGTGGACAATACAAACTTGCCACTATGGATGTTGAAAGCCTGCATTCATCCTTCCCATATGAGGTGGGCATAGCTCTAGACAGTTCCTAGAAACCAGAGGTTTGCTTACAACGCTCATTCTACTTTGTAATTGATTTACTCCAATTTGTGCTAAACGGTATCTTTTAAAAAAAAATTTTTTTTCAAAAAATGAACCCTTAGATTCAGAAAGAACTCACTTCTCAAATTTTTTTTCAGATTTTAAATCTGGCTGTGTAGATCCGAGAAATCATCATTTTTAAAGGGCATGTCCACCCCAAAACTATAACCCCCCCCACTAATGCCCCACATGTAGTGTAAGAAATCCTTACCTCACATCCCAGCTCCATAAGGTTCTCCTGTAGTCCCCCCCAAAAGTCCCAAAAACTGCCCACCAGGAGATAGCAAGAGTCAATATAGGACTCTGCCTCCTATCTGGCCTCCGGAGAAGTTTGGCATGCGTACTGAAGTCCTTCTCCCCCTCCCTCCCCCTCCCTCTCCCTCCCTCTCCCTCCCTTTTGCTATCCCTCCCCCTACCATAAAACCCCTTGCCCATATTAGAATAACTTCCCCAGCCCCAACCGCTAAAGAATATTTAAGAAAGTCCCCAGAACTCTACTTACCTTCACCTCTCTCTCCCCACATTCTGAGAAGCCGGCACCGCGTCCGTGATTGGCTGCCTCTCAGCCAATCACACACGGGCTGCCGTCCCGCCCCCTGCTTGCAGTGTCTTGCAAGCAGAAGGCCGGCCGGGCTTCGGAGAGAGAGGAAGGTAAGTAAACATCTGGTCAATTTCTTAAATTATTTTTATAGCGGTTGGGTCTGGGGGACTGTATTCTATTAAGGCAAAAGTTGATAATAAGGGTGGACATGCCCTTTAATCACAGTATGTTCAGAATGAAAGTGATGATCAGAAAGGGGGAAAGGGTTTAGATTAAAAAGACGAGACAGAAGGTTTTAAGTGAACACTAGGGGGCATATTTATAAGGTTCATTAAATTTTTCGCCACCCTTATCAATGCCTTTTCGCCAGATTTGGACTTATCACAATTTATAAAGCGGCAATTATCTTACCTGCCAATGGGTCTTGGAAGGTGTCAGTACATTGTAAAGTGTTTCTCAATACTAATAAGTACCCAGGTTGGTGTTAGATACTTTCCACTATTTACTGTAATATGATCTGCAATTTCTGATTATTCTAAGATCACTTTTTTAAGGTTCCAATTTTCTTTATTTACCAACTAGCAAAATACCCGCGCTTCGCAGCGGAATGTATTGAAATAACGTT
Organism: Hymenochirus boettgeri; assembly: GCA_019447015.1. Classification (NCBI taxonomy): domain Eukaryota; kingdom Metazoa; phylum Chordata; class Amphibia; order Anura; family Pipidae; genus Hymenochirus; species Hymenochirus boettgeri. Next base: position 238,032,634 of record CM033472.1, read on the forward strand.
TTTAGTAAAAAGCAATAATGTATCAGATTGCTGTAATCACTCGGTACTTGATATATTAAAGAAAGACATTCAATAAGCTTTACGATAACAACACTCATTAACTTTTATTAATATTGTTTTTTATTCAACTACAAAATTTTGGTGAAAATAATCCCCACCACCCCTCCCTCCCCCCTAATATCCCCCACTATTCCTCTCTGTCCCCCTCCAACCCTTCCCCTTACACCTAGCCAGTCCCCGCACACACCCTGAATTTTTTGGTAAAAATCGTCCAGCCGTTAGTGTGCAGAGTTCAAAATTCTATTTCCCCCATTCACCCCCACCCTAAAAAATATTTTGTTAACCTTTTACTGGTAAAGGAGTATGCAATACAATTGGTTGAAATCGGACCAACCAGTCTGTGCAATGTCATACTCACCTTACAGGTGCATTGGTCGATACTCACACGTTACAGGTGGAATGTCGAAACGAAACCTGCTTAACTTTTGTAGTAAGTGCAATGGAGCCTGCAAATTTAAGCCGTCTGCCTCCACGGCAAGTTGGAGAATTAGTGATGATTAGTGAGTGAGTGAGGGCTTTGCCTTTTTGAAACGAAACCTGCTAACTTTTGTAAGTAAGGTGCAATGAATGAGCCTGACAAATTTAAAGCCATCTGCCTCCACGGCAAGTTGGAGAATTAGTGATGATGAGTGAGTGAGTGAGTGAGGGCTTTGCCTTTTCGAACGAAACCTGCTTAACTTTGTAAGTAAGGTGCAATGAATGAGCCTCAAATTTAAGCCGTCTGCCTCCACGGCAAGTTGGAGAATTAGCCACGGCAAGTTGGAGAATTAGTGATGAGTGATAGTTGAGGGCTTTGCCTTTTCGAAACGAAACCTGCTTAACTTTTGTAAGTAAAGTGCAATGAATGAGCCTGCCAAATTTAAAGCCGTCTGCCTCCACGGCAAGTTGGAGAATTAGTGATGAGTGAGTGAGTGAGTGAGGGCTTTGCCTTTTATTGTATAGAAGATAGTGATGAGTGAGTGTGAGTGAGGCCTTTGCCTTTTCGAAACGAAACCTGCTTAACTTTTAAGTAAGGTGCAATGAATGAGCCTGCCAAATTTAAGCAGTCTGCCTCCATGGCAAGTTGGAGAATTAGTGATGAGTGAGTAGTAGTGAGTGAGTGAGGGCTTTGCCTTTTTGAAACGAAACCTCTTAACTTTTGTAAGTAAGGTGCAATGAATGAGCCTGCCAAATTTAAGCCGTCTGCCTCCACGGCAAGTTGGAGAATTAGTGATGAGTGAGGGAGTGAGGGCTTTGCCTTTTCGAAATGAACCTGCTAACTTTTGTAAGTAGGTGCAATGAATGAACCTGCCAAATTTAAGCCGTCTGCCTCCACGGCAAGTTGGAGAATAGTGATGAGTGAGTGGTGAGTGAGTGAGTAAGTGAGGGCTTTGCCTTTTCGAAACGAAACCTGCTTAACTTTTGTAATTAGGTGCAATGAATGAGCCTGCCAAATTTAAGCCGTCTGCCTCCACAGCAAGTTGGAGAATTAGTGATGAGTGAGTGAGTGAGTGGGTGAGGGCTTTGCCTTTTATTAGATAGATAAAGTCAAATAGAGGTCTTAGGCTTCACCGCAATTTTTTTTAACTTTCAATCTTTTCTTTTCAATATAATTGTTTTGCTGTATTAGTCTAAAATATGTAGTAATAAGTACTGTGATACTTTTATGGACTAACAGTTTATTTACTGTAGTAACAAGCTTTCAAGGGATCTACCTTTTTCATCAGGTCATAGCAGTACTGATAAAAACAAAGGTTTAAGGCTGGGTACACACCAGCAGATATTTTCTGCCGCCGCCGTCCTGGCACTTTCGTCGGCGCCAAAAATATCGCTGGTGGGGGTGGCGCGCGACCAACCTCGACCGTCCCCAAAAACCCCCAACCAAACAACAAAACAGAATATACTAAGGAATGAGAAGGGGTAATAAAATAGAGAGATAACAGAAGTCAAATACACAATTAGTGAGCTAGGAATCCCTATCTTGGTTTAAGCCTGGTTTAAACAAGGGTTTAATTAAGATAATGGACTCCTAGCTTACTATAACTGTTGAATACATTTTGTGTTGTATGGATGTAAAAGCATACATTTTTTTTTTTTTGCAAAGGCAAAAAATAGTTACAAAAAGTAGCACTAATAATGCTGGGAGTGTGACAAAAAACAGGAAATCAAATCATGCTTACCGAGATTTCTGTTTCCCAATCACGTTCATGGCAACAGTCATCAAAATGGTTTAACCCCTGCAGGTGCCTGGACAGGAAGTTAAAAAGAACAAAGGTATAAAGGTACCCTCCCCCAAACATACCTTGTCTTCTTTCCAAGTTTACATGCCGCTCTATGAGCAGCAGTAAGCATGATTTGATTTCCTGTTTTCCCCAGGTCACCATGGCAGCAAGCCCCAAAATGGGATCTACCAAAGCTTAAATATGGGAGGGCACAAAACAAATTGTCAAACACACCAAACTTTTTCAGACCCTAACAGTACGTCTGAAATTTCGTCCGAATTTTACATCCTCCGCCGACAAAAGGTCTAATTTATAATGACGGATAAACGTCTTCATTGACGACCACTTTGCTGTTTTGCAAATTAATCTTTTGGTGCATTGGCTTCGGCCGCCCAGGAACATGCTATCGCTCTGGTGAGATGCGCCTTTAAAACCTTCCGGGATCTTTATCCCTCTAGTTTGATACGCTTTTGAGATACAAGATGCGATCCATCCACTTTTGGTCTTCTTACTAGGAGCCTGACCTTTTCGATAACCCCCCGTTACTAAAAATAGATGTTCAGTTTTTCTGAAAGTTTTTGTTCTTTCTATATATACTTAAAAATTCTACCAAATCTAACAGTGCCACTTCTTCTCCGCATCCGACTTGGATTTTAAAAAAATGCAGGTAACACAATCTTCAAGTCTAGGTGAAACTCCGATATGACTTTTGGTAAGAACTGGAAGGATGGCCTTAATTTAATTTTATCTTCATAGAACTGTATGTGGGTCTTTTTAACAGACAGACCCCAATTTCTCCTACTCGACAGGCTGATGTTATTGCCTTTAGATAGCATGGGTTATTAGCCACAGAGAGATCTTTTCGATAGGTTCAAAGGGTGATCCTGTCAAGACTTGCAACACCAATGGTAGACTCCCACAGTGGTGGTTTGGGAAAACTTTTGGTCTTACTCTACTCATTGCTGCGAAAAGCCTTTGAATTAGTGGGTTTACTGCACAATAGTTCCTGATATTGCCGACAAGAAGACACTTGGCCTCTTAGAGTATTTATGCTAACTGTTTCTTAAAACCGAGAAACAAAAATTCCACAATCTTCCTCAGAGAGGATTGGAGTGGCAAAAAATTCTCTTGTCTGGCTAATCAGCAAAGATTCTCCATGTCTTATAATATTTCTCTGAAGTTGAAACTTTCCTTGACTTTAACAAGAATTTTACCATCTCATTCTGGAAACCTAGATGACTCAATCTTTCCCTTTCAACTTCCGGCCGCTAGCCTCAGCTTGTTCACATCTTGACGACTTGGCCCTTGGGTCAGCAGATGAGGAACTTCGTCTAATTCTATGGGAGGTTCGGCTGCCAATCCCGAAGTAGAGGGTACCATGGCCTCCTTGCCAATTCGGCCTTGGGCTACGGCATTCGGAAGATGGGCTCCCCAACCTGTTGCTGAGCATCTGTCGTTATGATCAAAGGTTGTGGTGTTCTAACGGAAACCCCTTGTCTAGGTTTTTTCGTCTGGTCCCCCACAAAAAGTTAACCATCTCGAAATTAGTGTTACAAGACCTAGAATGGTGGGCCAGACGAAAAAACCTAGACAAGGGGTTTCCGTTAGAACAGCCACAACCTTTGATCATAACGACAGATGCTTCAGCAACAGGTTGGGGAGCCCATCTTCAGAATGCAGTAGCCCAAGGCCGAATTGGCCAAGGAGGCCATGGTACCCTCTACTTTGGGCATTGGCAGCCGAACCTCCCATAGAATTAGACGAAGTTCCTCATCTGCTGACCCAAGGGCCAATAGTCTGTCAAGATGTGAACAAGCTGAGGCTAGCGGCCTGGAAGTTGAAAGGGAAAGATTGAGTCATCTAGGTTTCCAGAATGAGATGGTAAAATTCTTGTTAAAGTCAAGGAAAGTTTCAACTTCAGAGAAATATTATAAGACATGGAGACTCTTTGCTGATTATGCCAGACAAGAGAATTTTTTGCCACTCCAATCCTCTCTGAGGAAGATTGTGGAATTTTTGTTTCTCGGTTTTAAGAAACAGTTAAGCATAAATACTCTAAGACGGCCAAGTGTTCCTTGTCGGCAATATCAGGAACTAATGTGCAGTAAACCCACTAATTCAAAGGTTTCGCAGCAATGAGTAGAGTAAGACCAAAAGCTTTTCCAAACCACCACTGTGGAGTCTACCATGGTGTTGCAAGTCTTGACGAATCACCCTTTGACCTATCGAAAAGATCTCTCTGTGGCTACTAACCCCATGCTTCTAAAGGCAATAACATCAGCCTGTCGGTAGGAGAAATTGGGGTCTGTCTGTTAAAAAAAAAGGATCAGCCCATAGACAATACAGTTCTATGAAGATAAAATTAAATTAAGGCCATCCTTCCAGTTCTTACCAAAAGTCATATCGGAGTTTCACCTAGACTTGAAGATTGTGTTACCTGCATTTTTTCAAAATCCAAAGTCGGATGCGGAGAAGAAGTGGCACTGTCTAGATTTGGTTAGAATTTTAAAAGTATATTTAGAAAGAACAAAAACTTTCAGAAAAACTGACCATCTATTTGTAGTAACGGGGGGTTATCGAAAAGGTCAGGCTCCTAGTAAGAAGACCAAAAGTGGATGGATCGCATCTTGTATCTCAAAAGCGTATCAAACTAGAGGCATAAAGATCCCGGAAGGTTTAAAGGCGCATTCTACCAGAGCGATAGCATGTTCCTGGGCGGCCGAAGCCAATGCACCAAAAGATTTAATTTGCAAAACAGCAAAGTGGTCGTCAATGAAGACGTTTATCCGTCATTATAAATTAGACCTTTTGTCGGCGGAGGATGTAAAATTCGGACGAAAAGAGACATGAACACGCCGCGAAGGCACAAGAAAAATGTTATTATATCATATGAGTAAATATGAAACCTCGAATTCACAGTAAAATGTCTATTATATCTATACCTGAGTAAATCGAATCCTCGAATTCACAAGTAAAATGTCTATATATGCTATACCTGAGTAAATATCGAATTCTCAAATTCGGAGTCGTTCATGGGATAATTATGTTGCGAAACGCGAGAACTCGAAAATGGCGCTTAGATTAAATCGATTTTTAGTCCTGGATATTCGAACATGTTCCCCAGACCATTTCCCAGGTCCCACAGCCATTTACATTAAGTTACCATTGATATTTAATTGTATATCGTTCGAAAATTTTGACATTGACTTTAATGGGTCTGTTTTGGAACTTTCCATATAGTTTGAAAGTTCGAAAACGGACTGAACTTTAGATGTTTGGCCATCTCCATTTTGCCGTCAACAGTAAAACAGGAGCTATTGGTGTAGTGTGCCCATTTGTGTCACGGCTCCAACTAACTGAGTTTTATTGTTATGGATGAAGACAGCGGTTCCAATTAAATCAAATGTATCAAATTTACAGCAGCCTTTATCGATAATTTTACAGCATTTTGGAATTTTCATAAAGAATTTAGATTTTTCTTCTAGAAATTTGATTTTTGATAAAAAAGTTCAGTTTAAAAATATCTGGGATTTTCGCGGATTTTTGACACCCACCAGTTCCGAATCGAAACCAGGTTGTGTATTTACTTAGTTTGTATTTTCTAATTTATTTATTTTACTTTCTAATATGTTATATGACATCGGACATCATAGCAAAGAACTAGTAAACCGAAATACAGACATCCCACCCTGCCAAAAGTGTCTTTCAGGCAGGATGGGTAGAAGGGGGCAGGAAGGGGGGCATGGCCGATTATGTGATGGCAATGACACGACCAAAGGGGCAAGGTGGGTGTTAGGGGTGAAACGTGGCGCTTACTTACATATGTCACATAGAGGCGTGGTAGGGGCTTGGCGGGCGAAAATTGGTGTTTCTGGAGACAGAGACTGCAGGTAAGTTTGGATCATGGGAGACTCCCCCACTCCCGAAGGGTGGATACCTGAAAATAAAGCGGCTTCCTTTGCACATGAAAAAAGGTATACTGGTGTGCACTCTCTTAGTCTTGCCCCATACCGGGTTTAAGGGGAACCTACATAGACAAAATGTATTGGTTCAGTTGAAATCGAATTTCTGAAATGTTGTGGTTTCAACATCAAGTTTCCAATGCCAAAACTTGTGTTTCCAAACCCATTGAGATGAGAAAAAGGCTGTATGTTTTCCTAAAGCAGTGAAGAATGGCTCCCCTTCTCTGCTTTGGAATTTCTAGAGTTTGATAACAATAGTTATGACCAGTTAAATAAGAGTAGGAGAACCACAGTCTCCATACAAGTTCCACAATATATTGAAAGGTGCCCCCCTGCATTGACAGAGCTAATGATGGAAGTCGTATAAGCATACTGCCACATCTAGGCAGGAACACCTTATTACACCTTAGGGAAGGGCACCTTTTTATTTTCAGGCTTGTGATGCGCAGGATGCATTTTCCTTCTGTCCCAGCAGTAGGATTCTAGTGGTGAAGGATGAAGCAATGGGTGCCAGTGACATCACATCTCACAGTTTAAGCACACCACCCCTTGTTACTGCTGAAACTTGCTTGATCTTGGACTCATCATTCCTTTTGTCTCCCATCATTGCTACTTGGCAGTTTCTCAAGAGAGATTGCTTCCATTTAATCTATATCATTTTAGAAATGTCTATACTAAAAAAGCTTTCATTGATAGTGGCACTATGGAAGTGAGATCAGAAAAATTGATTATCCATTTCTAGGCGTCCAGCGGTGCAAGTAAAGAACCTGCTGGAATGAGACCCCACACAAATAGAATTGCTCCAGGAATAAAAAGAGGAAATAATAAATCTAGTTTGGAGGTTTTGCTTGGTTTTATCAATATGACCCTTTGGGACAATGGCAATAAACTAAAGCTCCACAGAACTCTATGGTGTTTAATAAATTAATATCCTAATTTGTCACAAGCTTGAAAGTGAATGTTTGCAATAAGAATAAGATGTTTCTGAAAACCTGCAAGTGAACTGGTCTGTACAGTCAGTACTGGATTGAATTTCTTTCCTTTTCGCTTTACAATTAGCCGTTCATTGTGGGTCATGTCTCACAGCCTGCACGCTACCCTCACTAGCCCTGTGTCCCACTACTCAAGTCTGGTACACACATCTCCATCATTGAGGTTAATGTACGTACCTCTTTAGATAAATGGTCAGCCATGATGCCATCCCTGTTGCACAGCATATCAGGAGAAAAAGGAATGCATGTGGGTCCTACAATGGAATAAAACGGGGAAGTCATCTTTTTCCTGTGCGCACCGAGACCAGGCTTGCCAAATTAGTGAAAATGGTATGGATATCTATTGAGAACACATGCACATGCCATTAACATTAAAGGAATAGTTTACTTGAAATCAGTATCTCAGGAGCCAGGACGAAGATAGCAGAAACTTACCTTCGCATGATCCACCACAGCAGCACTGAAAATTCCGATCGCTTCCTGAAATAGGAATGATCAACTGTGTCAAAAGCAGAGAGAGGTCAAGGAGGATAAGAATAGAAAAGGACCATTGGCCTTCCAACCTGCAGATCATTTACAACCTTACACAGGGCCGCTCAGTGGAATGTCGCGACGGAATCAGATTGCAAAGGATCCAATAGGTGATGAACATGGGTAGTTAGTGATACAGGAGAAGACTAATGTTCTAGCAGTTTAGAGGCTATTGGAATAGAGAGAAAACAAGAGTCTAGCGAGGGCCTTTTTAGTATGGGTTTAACATGGGCATACTTAAATGGAAGGAAAGTTCCAGATGAAGGGAGGATTTGAAAATATGGGTGAGTATAGGGTAGCACATGATTACAGTGTTTCGTATACAGAGGGCTGAGGAGAAGAGAGCAAACATAATCTGAGAGTCATCCCTAGGACCCAGAGATCTGTATGCATGTCTCCACTTTATGTTGGAAGTATGGGCAAAGTCCTGGGGAGAATCAGAGAGAAAGGAAAGGGTCTATGGGTGAAGTTTCCGGTAATAGTTCTGTTTGCTAGCAGGAGCCCAGAGCTGAGACACTGAAGTATGAACTTGTAATGGACAAGTCAGCCTTTGCATGGGACTTTCTCCACCGCACTTCAGCAGCACGTGTGCACCTGCGTATAAAACGAAGTGGGGTTGCCCCACTGAAGAGGATTAGAGGTCCAACTCCTGCAGGAATACAAGGGGGCAAAAGGGTCTTTGTATTAGTCAAGGTAGAGTTATAGGAATTAGCAAGTGAATCGGGTCATCCACTGTCAAATAGGGAAAGGAGACTAGAGGACAGGGATGATGTGATTGCAGGGAGATCTATGGATCTAGTGTTACGAAACAGACACACAAGTGGGAGGGACAGGAGGAAGAAGAGGGTGTTCAGATGAAATGTGATCAGAAAGGGGGAAGGGGTTAGATTAAAGCACGAGACAGAAGGTTTTAAGTGAACACTAGGGCATATTTATAAAGGTTCATTAAATTTTTTCGCCACCCTTATCAATGCCTTTTCGCCAATTTGGACTTATCACAATTTATAAAGCGGCAATTTATCTTACCTGCCAATGGTCTATGGAAGTGTCAGTTACATTGTAAAGTGTTTCTCAATACTAATAAGTACCAGTGGTGTTAGAATACTTTCCACTATTTACTGTAATATGATCTGCAATTTCTGATTATTCTAAGATCACTTTTTTAAGGTTCCAATTTTCTTTATTTACCAACTAGCAAAATACCCGCGCTTCAGCGGAGATGTATTGAAATAACGTTTTTTAGTAAGAAAGCAATAATGTATCAAGATTGCTGTAATCACTCGGTACTTGATATATTAAAGAAAGACAATTCAATAAGCTTTACGATAATGCAACACTCATTAACTTTAATTTAATATTGATTTTTTATTCAACTACAAAATTTTGGTGAAAATAATCCCCACCACCCCTCCCCGTCCGCCCCTAATATCCCCCACTATCCTCTCTGCTACCCTCCAAACCCTTCCCCTTACACCTCAGCCAGTCCCCCGCACACACCCTGAATTTTGGTAAAATCGTCCAGCCTTAGTGTGCAGAGTTCAAAATTCTATTTCCCCCCCCATTCACCCCACCCTAAAAAAATATTTTGTTAACCTTTTACTGGTAAAGGAGTATTGCATACAAATTTGGTTGAAATCGGACCAACCAGTCTGTGCAATGTCAGATACTCACCGTTACAGGTGCATTGTCAGATACTCACACGTTACGGTGGAATGTCGAAACGAAACCTGCTTAACTTTTGTTAGTAAGTGCAATGAATAGCCTGCCAAATTTAAGCCGTCTGCCTCCACGGCAAGTGGAAATTAGTATGAGTGAGTGAGTGAGTGAGGGCTTTGCCTTTTTGAAACGAAACCTGCTTAACTTTTGTAAGTAAGGTGCAATGAATGAGCCTGACAAATTTAAGCCTCTGCCTCCACGGCAAGTTGGAGAATTAGTGATGAGTGAGTGAGTGAGTGGTGGAGGCTTTGCCTTTTCGAAACAGAACCTGCTTAACTTTTGTAAGTAAGGTGCAATGAATGAGCCTGCAAATTTAAGCCGTCTGCCTCCACGGCAAGTTGAGAATTAGCCACGGCAAGTTGGAGAATTAGTGAGGTGAGAGTGAGTGAGGGCTTTGCCTTTTCGAAACAAACCTGCTTAACTTTTGTAAGTAAAGTGCAATGAATGAGCCTGCCAAATTTAAGCCGTCTGCCTCCACGGCAAGTTGGAGAATTAGTGATGAGTGAGTGAGTGAGTGAGGGCTTTGCCTTTTATTAGTATAGAAGATTAGTGATGAGTGAGTGAGTGAGTGAGGGCTTTGCCTTTTCGAAACGAAACCTGCTTAACTTTTGAAGTAGGTGGCAATGAATGAGCCTGCCAATTTAGCAGTCTGCCTCCATGGCAAGTTGGAGAATTAGTGATGAGTGATAAGTGAGTGAGTGAGTGAGGGCTTGCCTTTTTGAAACGAAACCTCTTAACTTTTGTAAGTAAGGTGCATGAATGAGCCGCCAAATTTAAGCCGTCTGCCTCCACGGCAAGTTGGAGAATTAGTGTGAGTGAGGGAGTGAGGGCTTTGCCTTTTCGAAATGAAAACCTGCTACTTTTGTAAGTAAGGTGCAATGAATGACCTGCCAAATTTAAGCCGTCTGCCTCCACGGCAAGTTGAGAATTAGTGATGAGTGAGTGAGTGAGTGAGTGAGTATGAGGGCTTTGCCTTTTCGAAACGAAACCTGCTTAACTTTTGTAATTAGGTGCAATAATGAGCCTGCCAAATTTAAGCCGTCTGCCTCCACAGCAAGTTGGAGAATTAGTGATGAGTGAGTGAGTGAGTGGGTGAGGGCTTTGCCTTTTATTAGTATAGATAAATCAAATAGAGGTCTTAGGCTCACCGCAATTTTTTAACTTTCAACTTTTCTTTTCAATATAATTGTTTTGCTGTATTAGTCTAAAATATGTAGTAAGTAAAGTACTGTGATACTTTTATGGACTAACAGTTTATTTACTGTTAACAAGCTTTCAAGGGATCTACCTTTTCATCAGGTCATAGCAGTACTGATAAAAACAAGGTTTAAGGCTGGGTACACACCAGCAATATTTTCTCGCCGTTCTGGCCTCGTCGGTCGCCAAAAATATCTGCTGGTGGGGGTGGCGCGACCACCTCGACCGTCCCCAAAAAACCCCAAACAACAACAAAACAGAATTACTAAGTGAGATAGGGTAATAATAGAGGATAACAAAGTACAAATAACAATTATAGTGAGCTAGGAATCCCATATCTTGGTTTAAGCCTGGTTTAAACAAGGGTTTAATTTAAGATAATGGACTCCTAGCTTACTATAACTGTTGAATACATTTTTGTTTGTATGGATGTAAAAAGCATACAATTTTTTTTTTTTTAGCAAAGGCAAAATAGTTACAAAAAGTGCACTAATAATGCTGGGAGTGTGACAAAAAACAGGAAATCAAATCATGCTTACCGAGATTTCTGTTTCCCAATCACGTTCATGGCAACAGTCATCAAAATGGGTTTAACCCCTGCAGGTGCCTGGACAGGAAGTTAAAAAGACACAAGGTATAAAGGTACCCTCCCCCAAAATACCTTGTCTTCTTTCCAAGTACATGCCGCTCTATGAGCAGCATTGTAAGCATGATTTGATTTCCTGTTTTCCCCAGGTCACCATGGCAGCAAGCCCCCAAAATGGGATCTACCAAAGCTTAAATAATGGGAGGGCACAAGACAAATATGTCTAACCACACCAAACTTTATTCAGACCCTACCAGTAACAGTCTGAAGACATAAATTAGACCTTTTGTCGGCGGAGGATGTAAAATTCGGACGAAAAGTCCTTCAGACTGTACTGTTAGGGTCTGAATAAAGTTTGGTGTGTTTAAGGGCAAAAGTTGATAATAAGGGTGGACATGCCCTTTAATCACAGTATTTTACAGGGAAAGACCTGTCACAGAAGCAGAAATTATAAAATGTGACCCGTGCATGACCTCTTTGCCTGCCTGCCTGCCAGCACACTTTCTGCAAAATTTAAAAGAATCAGCAGAGAAAACAAGGCAGGGGGGAGGGAGGGGAGATGTGTAAGCAGAGCAATGACCATGGTGAGGCTGTGCAGACACTACAAGAAGGCAGTGAGTAAGGGGGGGGGGGAATTAGGAGCACTTACTAAACATTAAAAATTTTATGACAGAGCAATCACAGATAAATATGTGAGTACCACCATTTTACTTCTTTCAAATTGTAGTTTTAGAAAATGTTAAGTTGTTTTAGTGAGTATAGTGACCCTATAAAAAATGTATTTCTGTTTGAAAACTCTTGCTACAAACAATGCCTTGGCACTGAGATGGGCAGTGCTCTTGTGCTCACCTATGCATTCCTTCATTTAGGCACATGGGAATGGGAGGATGTGTCTCAAGTGGTGGAGGAATTGGAGGTAACAAACTGCCTCTCAATGTGAGTCAGATATGTGAACGATGTGCTGATCCTGTGGAGAGGCAGAGGCAGTATATAGAGAATTTGACCATATTTGTTGACAGGCTTAACATCAATGAACGTAACATCAAGCTCACATATGAGTGGAATAAAGACTTTGTGAACTTTCTAGACATAAAAAGGATAGTTTTTTTATTAACGGAAGTTTATCATAAAGAGACGGCAGTTAACTCTTTGATAGAAGCTTCCTGTCACCACCCCAGATACCAAATCAGGGGTATTCCAACAGGACAATTTATTCATGTTCAAAGAAATTGTTCCCCATTGGAAGTATTTAAGAGGCAGTCTGTAAATCTCATTAGAGGGTTTCAAGAAAGGGGTTACTTTAAAAGACTAGAGATGACCGAAACTGATGAGTTTCGTCCCGTTTTCGGATTTTCGAATTTTCGGGAAAATTCGAAAATCCGAAAACGGACCCATAGAAGTCTATGGGGAAAAAATGTTTTAAAGTTTCTAGCAATTTTTAGGATTAAATAGTAATAGCAGGTTACTGTTAATAGCAAAGGGACCTGAGGGCAACTAAAGCCTAAAAACAACACAGAATCAGAAGGCAGTAGTGTTGATAATTTCTACCCTCGACTTATACTCAAGTCAATCTGTTTTTACAAATTTTTCAGGTAAAAATAGGTACCTCGACTTATACTCGGGTCGACTTATACTCGAGTATATACGGTATCCGATGCCTCACAGAGTATGAGGTTATTTTAAATCCATCATGGTTTTAAAAGTTAGATATATTCAGGTCTTCCCATGGTATATTCCTTTTATTTACTGTATTAAGATTACAGGTTAAATTAATACCCAAGCAATTAATATTTAAATATAGGTGTAAATCTCTCTCCAGTCCGATTTGATTCTCTACCAATTAGAGCTGGTATGGTTGTAAGTGTTTGTGTAAAGTGTATATAGATCTTCAATTCCCAGATTCTGTTTAAAATTTAGTCCGTTACCAAGTTTTGTTTATTTAGCTTAATCTTTTCTTTAACCCGTACTTGTGTTTTGTTTAAGGTTTATTTAAGCTGTTAGTTCACTGATTCCAGGCATGATTTTAATGTAGTTGGTTTTGGTAGAATTTGGCAGTAGATAGTTTATAAATGAGAATGGTGAGCTGACTTTACAATAATTTAATTTGTGGATTATTATTTACCTTATGTTTTAGTTGTTTAAATAAAATGATTGTGAGTTCTTTTCATTTTGTTTAAGGAAATGTTATCTCATATATGTGTTAAGTTGCTACTCTTTCCTCCATTTCTTTTGTTCTTTCCTGCATGCATACTCTTTTTCCCTGAGAATGTTATTTCAATTTAAATTTTTGTTTTCTCCCGATTTATTTTTTAAAGATTTTTTTCAAGCATTGTGTTTTAGACCTTTGGGTCTTTATCAAAGAGGGGATAGTTATAGTAATAATATGGCTCTTAAAAGTCTTAGCCCCAATGTTTATTTCCCAAATCTACTACAGGATGTATATACTTACTGGTGATTGTGGACAGATTTAGTAAAAAGAAGATGCTAAAACAGTTGCTAAAATTTTGTGTAAGGAAATTATTCCTAGATGGGGTTGTCCCGTTAGGATAGATTTAGATAAAGGACAAGCTTTTATTTCTAAAGTATTACAACAGTTTGTGAAATTGATGTTGATTGAATAGAATTTTTATATCCCCAGAGTTCAGGTATTGTTGAGCGAATGAACCGGACAATAAAAGAGAAATTTAGGAAGGCTACTGCAGGTTCTTTCAGCAAATGGGATATTTATTTACCAGCTGTATTAGCAGAGATTCGTGTGGCCCCCAATTCTACATCCAAGTTGTCTCCTTAAATTTTAATGGGTAAACCATTTCCTATGCCTTGGGCAGTTAAGACAGGGACATTAATTACAGGTGACTAGAGATGGCCGAAACTGATGAGTTTCGTCCCGTTTTCGGATTTTCGAATTTTTGGGAAAATTCGAAAATCCGAAAACGGACCCATAGAAGTCTATGGGGGAAAAAAATGCTAAAGTTTCTATCAATTTTAAGGATTAAATAGTAATAGCAGGTTACTGTTAATAACAAAGGGACCTGGGGAATGGTCTGGGGAACCTGTAAATATAAGTAAAACTCATTCAAAATCTATCTTTCCTCACGATCTGGCTTTTTTCGAGCTTTCGCGGGCTATTTTCGAGGGTTACCGAAATCGAACACTACTTTCGAGGGTTACCGATATCACAAATACGAGGGTTACCGAAATCAGCATGTACATTCGAGGGTTGGCGAAATCGATCGCAACTTTTCGAGCGTTGATGCACTTACGATTACGAGGGTTACCTGGATTCGTACAATTATCGAGGGTTACCGAAATCGATCCCCACTTACAATACACTTTTTCGATGTTTACCGAAATCGATCCATGCTTTTGAGGGTTACCGAAATCGATAGCTACTTTTGCTGGTTATGGTCGCTGTACATTCGGATATTACCGAAACCGGTGTGCGGTTTCACGGATCTGCTTCCGCGGATTACCGAAAGTGGCCGATCTGCTTTCGGAATCTACTTCCTGTTTTCACCAGCTTGTTCCTGTTTTCCCCACTATATAAGAATCTGCATCACAGCCTCACTTTGAGCCAGGATGCCTAGTATGGAGTGGCAGAGGTACATGGTGGCCTACCTGGCCAAAAAAAACTATGACGGGATGCCGGCTGGCACCCCACATATCAAGTTGCGCAAATTGCGCATCATGCACAGTTTGCAGCTGAAGCTGCAAACAAAATTTAATATTTCCCAGACCATCTTCCAGCTGCAGAGAAGATGGTCTGACCTGAAGAGGCAGCGGTCAAGCTATGTGACTGACATAGCCAACAGAGCGGAAGGCAAGTATCACAGTTTTAGACATTTTTTTTCTGCTTTGATTGTTATATAAAATGTTTATATAAAATATTATCTCATTTATTTGTACTTTTTTGTACATCACATAAATAATTGTCAGAGAAACTTTTTGTTATTTTAAAAGTTTATTGCATGCCAGCGATTAGCTATAAATGTTAGTTAGGGCTAGGCCACACTAGCGCGTTATTTGCGCGTTTGCGCACGCGCTTTGCGTTCCCACCCGCGATTTTCGCTAAGATGAAAATCGCGGGAATGCGAAAATTCCAGCGATTTCCGATGCGCATGTGATTGCGCGTCTGTTCGCGTTTTGGTAACGCATGCGTTCACCATTTTTGCTGCGTTAACGCATGCATTTCCATAATGCAAAAAGGCGAAAACGCATGCGCAAAATGCGGACGCAAAACACACAAGAATCGCGCACACAAACGCGTGCGATAACACTCGCGATTTGGTGCGCGTTGCAGTGTGGCCTCACCCTAAATGTTAATTATTGTTAATGAATAAACTGGTGGGGCATTAAAAAGCCCAGCAAAGCTGTTGCCACCGTCATGTTGATTAATTTTATTTTTTATATAATCTTACAGAAGAGGAACATACAGAGACTGAAGGGTTCACGCCACCCACTCCTCCTCCTCCTCCTTCACCTCTTAAGCCTCCGGCACCACCACAAGGCAAGTATCACAGTTTTAGTTATTTTTTTTCGACCTTGAGGCTGAGGCCACACTGCAACGCATTGAAGCGTGTCTCGCATTTGCACACGCAATTTCAATATTAACGCAAGCAATTGTGCAAAAAAAATGGTGATCGCATGTGTTACCAATATGGACAGGCATGTGCAATCTCACGTGCTTCGGAAATCACAAGAATTTGTACATTCCCGTGATTTACATGGTATTTAAAATCGCAAGTGAAATTGTGTGAGTAAACACGTAAAAAACGAGTTAGTGTGGCCTACCCTGATTGTTATATAAAGTGTTAAAAAGCATTAAAAAGTGCGGCAAAGCTGTTTGTACCGTTATATTAATATATATTTTATTTTTTATATAATCTTACAGAAGAGGAAGATACAGGGACCAAAGGGTTCACGCCACCCTCTCCTCCTCCTCCTCCTTCGTCTGCTCAGCCTCCGGCACCACCACAAGGCAAGTATCACAGTTTTAGCATTTTTTTTCGACCTTGAGGCTGAGGCCACACTGCAACGCATTGAAGCGTGCACCCAATTCCAGTGCATTGGCTCGCATTTTTACACGCAATTTCAATATTTTCCATTATGGAAACGCAAGCAATTGTGCAAAAAAAAAAAAAAATGGTGATCGCATGTGTTACCAAAATGGACAGGCATGTGCAATCGCACGTGCTTCGGAAATCACAAGAATTTGTGCATTCCTGTGATTTCCATGGTATTTAAAATTGCGAGTGAAATTGCGTAAGCACGTAAAAAACGAGTTAGTGTGGCCTACCCTGATTGTTATATAAAGTGTTAAAAAGCATTAAAAGCTTTTTAACACTTTTGTACAGTCATATTAATATATATTTTATTTTTTTATATAATCTTACAGAAATGGAAGCACAGGAGCCCGGCCCATCCACTGCATCGCCACCAGCACCAACACCATCCATGGTGCATGATGATGGCCCTATGGCCTGTATGGAGAGGGCCATAGAGTGTATGGCACGCAACATTCGGAGGCTGCAGCGGGATGTTGCTTATATCAAAAGAAAGCTGTAAAAAAAAATTTTTTTTTGTAAATTGTTTTTTTATATATACACACACACACATATATATATTCTTTATCTTTATTCTACCTTTAAAATGTTGTCTTAATAATTTACTGCACACATAATTATACCATCCCAGGCACACTGTAGTACAGGAGCTGGACCACTGTAGTTAGTTATTCAAAACAGGTGACACCACAAGGGTGTAAACATTTGGCATGGGCCAGTTTTTTTCTGCTTTGATTGTTATATAAAATGTTTATATAAAATATTATCTCATTTATTTGTACTTTTTTGTACATCACATAAATAATTGTCAGAGAAACTTTTTGTTATTTTAAAAGTTTATTGCATGCCAGCCATTAGCTATAAATGTTAGTTAGGGCTAGGCCACACTAGCACGTTTTTCTCGCATTTACGCACGCGCTTTGCGTTCGCACCCGCGATTTTAGCTAAAATGGAAATCGCGGGAATGCGAAAATTCCAGCGATTTCCGATGCGCATGCAATTGCGCGTCCGTTCGCATTTTGGTAACGCATGCGTTCACCGTTTTTGGTGCGTTAACGCATGCATTTCCATAATGCAAAAAGATGAAAACGCATGCGAAAAAAGCAAACGCAAAACGCACAAGAATCGCGCACACAATCGTGATTTGGTGCGCGATTCCTGTGCGTTGCCGTGTGGCCTCACCCTAAATGTTAATTATTGTTAATGAATAAACTGGTGGGGCATTAAAAAGCCCAGCAAAGCTGTCGCCACCATCATATTAATTGATTTTATTTTTTATATAATCTTACAGAAGAGGACGATACAGAGACTGAAGGGTCCACGCCACCCACTCCTCCTCCTTCGCCTCTTCAGCCTCCGGCACCACCACAAGGCAAGTATCACAGTTTTAGCCATTTTTTTTCGACCTTGAGGCTGAGGCCACACTGCATCGCATTGAAGCGTGCACGCAATTCCGGTGCATTGTCTCGCATTTTTACATGCAATTTCAATATTTTCCATTATGGAAACGCAAGCAATTGTGCAAAAAAAATGGTGATCGCATGTGTTACCAAAATGGACAGGCATGTGCAATTGCACATGCTTCGGAAATCACAAGAATTTGTGCAATCCTGTGATTTCCATGGTATTTAAAATCGCGAGTGAAATTGAGTGCGTAAACACGTAAAAAACAAGTTCGTGTGGCCTACCCTGATTGTTATATAAAGTGTTAAAAAGCATTAAAAGTGCGGCAAAGCTGTTTGTACCGTCATATTAATATATATTTAATTTTTTTATATAATCTTACAGAAATGGAAGCACAGGAGCCCGGCCCATCCCCTGCACCAACACCATCGCCACCAGCACCACCATCCATGGTGCATGATGATGGCCGTATGGCCCGTATGGAGAGGGCCATACAGTGTATGGCACGCAACATCCGGAGGCTGCAGCGGGATGTTGCTTTTATATATATATATATTAATAATATATATTCTTTATCTTTATTCTACCTTTAAAATGTTGTCTTTATAATTTACTGCACACATAATTATACCATCCCAGGCACACTGTAGTACAGGAGCTGGACCACTATAGTTAGTTAGTCAAAACAGGTGACACCACAAGGGTGTAAACATTTGGCATGGGCCAGGCAGGGTTGACCCACAGGTATAAACATTAGCCACAAAGCAGCTGGTGCAGCTGTACACAATGGTCAAAACAGGTGACGTCACAAGGGTGTAAACATTTGGCATGGGCCAGGCAGGATTGACCCACAGGTAGAAACATTAGCCACAGAGTAGCTGGTGCAGCTGTATAACTTGGTCAGATCAGGTGACAACACAAGGTGTAAACATTTGGCATGGGCCAGGCAGTATTGACCCACAGGTAAGAAACATTAGCCACAGAGCAGCTGTTCTTAACTTAGTGACCATGAAAGATTAGCTTTAGTATAGCTTAGTCAGCCATGATAATAGAGCCACACATAACTGACCCTACACTGGAAAAATTAGCCGTTAAACAGCTTAAATGAGGTAGAGCGAGGTAGGACCATACATGACCCTACCAAATAGAAAAATTAGCCACTTGCCAGCTGAGCTGGCATTAGCTAGGCCTCAAGGTGAACATTGAGGCAGTGGGAAGGAGCAGTATGGGTAGCAAGGGGCAACAGGCCTTCAGTCACAGACATCAGCAACAGGGATGCTGTACTGAGATGTGATCCACGCCTCATTCATCTTAATGAATGTCAGACGGTCCACATTCTCAGTAGAGAGACGAGTCCTCCTCTCCGTAACAACACCCCCTGCTGCACTGAAGGTCCTCTCCGAAAGGACACTTGATGCCGGGCAGGACAGGACCTCAATGGCATGCTGTGCCAACTCCGGCCAGATATCAAGCCTCGCCACCCAATAGTCCAGTGGATCCTCAGTCTCTGATTGGTCTACACCGGCCGTGGCATCACCTGGAGCCAAGGTGAAAAATTCCCACACTGCTGAGCCACTGGCCCGCCTTGGAGCAGAGGTCACCTGCTGTTGTGGAGCACTGGCACCAGATGCTAATGGTGTCCTGCCTCCACGCGCAGTACTAGGTGCACTGCTGCTGTTGCCTCTGCCCCTGACCCCAGTCCTGCCTCTGGGTACAGGCTTGTGCTCTGAGCGCTCTCCCTCAGACACACTCTCCTGCTCCTCCTCTCCCACTTGTGGCACCCATGAATGGTCCGTGACATCATCGTCCACGATCACCTCCTCATCGCTCCTCATCACTAAAATGAGCAGCTTCAGCTGGAACCTCACCCCCTATATTAGTTCCCTGGCTGCTATCTCTGGACTGCTGCATGATAAGCTCAGCCTCCTGTCCCCGTGCACTGAACACTTTCTTCCTCTGCCACAGGCTTCAGGAAGGACTGTGCATCAGTGCAAAGCTCCTCCTCGACCACACTAGCGCCACACATGGTGTGGGAAAACATTTCCTGTGACGACTCCTCCGGATCCCCGAAGGTTCGGACCATGTGGTCAATAAACTCCTGATAGACAGGATCAGGGTCCATGCCCACAGTAGGAGCCACAGGGGAGGGAGGGGCAGGCACATTATCAGTGGTGGCAGCTCAGCTGTCCTGTGCCTGTGAGGAGGTGGAAGGGGAAGGCTGGGTAATCCAGTCGACTACCTGCTTTCCTTGATCAGGATTGATAGCCCTAGCCCGGCTACCCCAGAACATATCAGGCAATGTTGCCCTGCCCTGTGAAGGGCCAGGTGACTCCTGCCCAGCAGCAGCAGACTGCATGGGCCCACCTCTGCCTCTAACATCATGTGCAGAGGCACTTCTTCCTCTGCCTCTGCCTCGTCCTCTTGCCCTGCCTGGCATTTTGCTCTCCCTATATTTCTGTATATATATATATACTGTATACTGTATACACTAATACAGACAGAGAGAAATAAAAAACACAAAGGACTTAAAAGGATGGGTTAGTTCTTAAAAGGACTTTTGGTTTCACAGTAGTCCTTAAAAGGACTTTTGGTTGTATCAATGTGTGAACACCGGGGGGGATAACAGCAAGTGTTAACCCACCACACTGAAATCCACACAATCAAAGCTCAAGTTCGCTCAAAAAACAAAAAAATCTCTCCAAACTCCAACATTAACAGCTCTCCAACTAACCTCTCCAACACACTGACAAAATGGTGTCTGAAAGGTTGCCTTTTATACCCAGGGGGTTGGCACTACTGTGGTTGGTGAATTTAGGTCATGTAGCAGAGTCATTTCCATAAATTTGATGATTATTGCGTTTTCGGTTTAATTTTCGATAAACATCTACTTTCGATAATCAGCTACTTTTGATTTCGATAATTATCGAATTTACGATAAAATCGAAAACTCGGAAAATTCGAGTTTCGAAAAATCCGGGAGTTCTGAAAGTTTCTTCGGATCCGCCGGATTCGAATCGAAACTGGGTTCTATTAGAACCCAAAGTACATCTCTATAAAAGACATATAAAGAGAAAGCGATGTTCGTTTTGGGATATACTCAAATATATACTTTAAATTATATTGTATCATTTATTAAAAGTACAACGTGCATAAAAAGATAAAGAAAAATGTTATGGTAAATAATTGAACATTAAAGGTAGCACACAGTTAAGATTCAATGGGATAAAGAAGAGAATACTTAGAGTAAATGAAAACTTGGTAAACCAATATGGAAAAAATGACAAAATTCAAACTGATAGTCCAAGATGGTAGCCAATATATGGTCCTCCCAAATTGCTAGTGATGTTTCCTTGTCTTGATGTTAAATGGCGAACTCTGCTTTCTTCCTGGATCCCTATTTCATGAACTCTTCTGAATATGGAAGCAGTTTGGTCCCTAGAGGGTGGAATTGTTCCCTCCCTAAGAGGTGTATCCTGCTTTGTTGAGGGAAATTTTTAAGCTCTATTTTACCTTTAGTCCATAGTACGAGTACTGTACATCTCAAATGCAAAATATTAACATTTTTATTTTCATCCACTAATTTTATACAAAGATACCAAACATCATATACAAATGAGTTTGTGTGACCAAGAATTTCCACCTTGTGATATCCTCCTACAACCTATATGGACAGATGCGCCTTAGTTTCAGTATTCGCTGACATTATTTGGGAAAATATGACAAAATTCCTTCCCTTGAATTATTTTGAAATATTCATTGAATGTAAAATTACATCTGGTTTAACTCTGTTGTAAAGCAGCAGACCACCTGAGGTTTGCCTGACGGTCAGTCTGGCTTTTGCTGCTTGCAGCAGTAAAATTTAACACCTATTCTTGACTTGCTTTTGAACCAGATACCCTTCTGACTGGAACAAACAACAAATGGAAAGAATACTATACAGACAATCAGAGGTTTTGTTAACACTTTAAGTACCTCTGGGTTGACATTGGCGGGAGCTGCCATATTGATTGATACTGCTATTGAAGTGCGATAAATTGAAAATGAATGCTGCCAAACGTGTAGCAGTAGTGACGTTTATTCTCTGAACCCGCGGGAAGTAATTAGTGTTGGGGCTTGCTTGCAGTCTGTGCCGGTCAGAGGAATTAACTCCAGAGGTGCAGTATTACACTTTTTTCTTGACTCTCGCGGTTCAGTACATTTTTAGGTGTGCGCACACCGCCTGGACTTTTGGTGATTTTTCCGTCACTAAGGATATTTGATCCGTTAAGCTACCTGTCTGGACTCTCAGTTGCTCGGCCCAGATTGCTTTTATCGTTATATATGTATTCATTATTGGAGATCTGTTACTCCTGCTGAGTTTTAATTGTTACATTGTTATATTGCCTTGTACTGTTTTGAGCTGGACAGCTTTTATGGTTTTTTGCTTATATTTAGTGCTACACTGATATTAAAACATATGTTTATTTCTTTATTAGATTTTTTTGTGTGGATCTTTTATATGAGTAGGACTCAGTAGTACCCTCATTTTGACCTTAGCTATATACTCTTTTCACATTATAGATATTACCAGTGGAAGTTAAAATGCCACTCATGTCCGTGCCAGTTGCCCTTTAAGTTCTAATGTTGCTATTGCCTTTGTTTAATCATCATTTGTACCCATTGGTCATTTGTTTTAATTATTAACCAAACTTCTCACTAGAGGTCACATCTATTTCTCATCTTTTGCTCTATTTTGTGATCCATGGTTCAGGTTCCTGGTTTAGTCCATGTGCATACAGTATACCGTATATACTCGAGTATAAGTCGACCGAGTATAAACTGGGGTATCTATGTTTACCTGAAAAAACTAGTAAAAGTGATTGACTCGAGTATAAACCGAGGGTAGAAAATATGAACACTACTGCCTTCTGATTCTGTATTGTTTTGAGGCTTTAGTTGCCCTTTTAATGGACAGCATTCCCATACAGTAGCCCCATACAGTAATAGCCATACTGGATTTGGTTATTACTGTATGGGACTACTGTATGGGAATTCTGTCCATTTAAAGGGCAATTAAAGCCTCATTCCTTGGCACTCCAGATGTTTGGAAACTACAACTCTCTGCATGCTTTAGTAGCTGGGAGTTGTAGTTTCCAAACCTCTACAGTGGCAAGCACCCTCACCCACCCCCCAGTTCAGTGAACAAGAGGACTTACCAGTCAGAGATTATGAATTTGAGTTGCTGGGGTGAGTGAAGTCTATGCTGCTGCTTTGAGGAACACCATATCCCACCTGGGCCTGGCTTTCTGTGGCGTTGTGCTTAGGGTCACTGTTCCCCCAAGCCTGGATTCTCTTGCTCAACACAAATGCTGGGATGTCTCTGATCCCCAACGCGAGTTCACCGCTCCTATGTGATTGCCTCCGGACAGTGTTGAGAGCTGATTTTACAGCCTGAAAACCTCGGTTTATACTCGAGTGTATACGGTATCTTACCTTAAAATCCCCCTCCTAGCATTGGACTGGTTTAGTCTAATGTGCAATTTTAGTAAGGTTTTTATTCCAAAGATTCCACGTTACGTCGCTGTCGATGATCACATAGCAGTAACAGAAATTGATAATCAGGTCAAAAGCAGATAGGGGGCAATGTAAAATAAACCTGTGTAACTGGGAAACCAGATGGTTTCAATATAATGTATTCAATCTCCCCCTTTAAAAACAAAATGAAATTTAAATGCACAATCCAGGGAGTAAACTAGAACCTTGTGGGATCCCATAATCTAGGGTCTAGGTGAGTATAATTGTCATTTATTAGCCAAGAGAAAGTAGTGTCTGTAGGAGTTACTTCTTGCTCTGTGTGTGTGAATTTAATATCTTATACTGATGATTCAGGTGCTGATATTTCCAACTAAAGGACGGAAGAAAAATGAATTATCAGTCTTGTAAATATCCAGTAAAATGACTCACTGTCTGGTGATTTATAATATGCTCACTTATGAGTGTAGCATAACCTCGGATAAGGAGGGGGGGGGGGGGCTTCAGTAGGTGTGAACTACCAGCCACAAGCTAAGAAGCTTTGATAAAGAATCATTAACAAAATATTTCTTTTTAAAGTTTTAACATTTTTTCTGTACGATAGGAAAAGGCCAGACATCATTTGTATTTGCATTTATTTTCTTATATATAACATATTAGATTATCCATTTATATCAGTCCCTGATTTGCTGTAATCCCTTGAACCATCTAATCAGATATCTTGAAGAGCATTTTGGGCCATCCCCTACAGTGTGTCACAGGGCAGCCCCCAATGTGACAAGGACTCCCTCTGGGTAACTCTTCAACATAAGAGAAGGTTCTTGTGCATTTAATATACTTAAAAGGGCAAATCTACTCAAAAAAAATTGTTGTAAAATGTATTTTAACCCCCCCAACAAAGTTTTTTTTTAAGTGGACATGCCTTTTAAAGGGTATGTCCACCCTTAAAAATATTTTTTGATATATGATTCCCCCAGTCCCCCCAGCCCCAACCGCTCTATTTTTATTCTTAGAAAGTGCCCCAAACTCTACTTACCTCCCCTCTTTCCTCCGGCGTGCTGCCAGCCCTCTGCTTGCGAGAAAATGCAAGCAGAGGGGCGGGACCGGCAGTCGCGTCTGTGATTGGCTGAGCGGCAGCCAATCACAGATGCGGCTGCCGGTTCTTTGCAGTGGGGAAAAGAGGGAAGGTAAGTTGAGTTTGGGGAACTTTTAAGAATAGAAATAGAGCGGTTGGAGCTGGGGGGACAGGGGGAATCATATATCTAAAGGGATTTACACTAGGGGGAGGGAATCCTAAGAGGGAGGGAGAGGGAGGGGGAGAAGGGCTGCAGTACGCATGGCAAACTTCTCCCAGAAGCCAGATAGGAGGCAGAGTCCTATATGGACTCTGCTATCCTCCTGGTGGGCAGTTTTTGGGACTTTGGGGGGGGGACTATAGGAGAACCAGATGGAGCTGGGATGTGAGGTAAGGATTAAACTACACTACACAATGTGGCCAGTAGTGGGGGGGATTATAGTCTTGGGGGTGGACATGCCCTTTAAGGAAATAACCCCATCTCAATGGAGCAGAGGAAGCTGATGGTGGATTTGAACCCAGGACTCAGTTCTGCAAAGCATCTGCTAACCAATGATCATAATGTTAACTAGAGGATTGTTACAGTGCCAGGAAATTTGCAACATTTTCCTTAAAGGGCATCTATAGTGGGAAAATTAACTTTTTTTTCTTTCTTTCCATGTGTTCTATAATTCCCCCCAACCCCCAGAGTGTCTTTACTTTGTTCAGATTCCCTCTGTGTCCTGAGATACACCAGTGATTGCATTCCTCTACTCCTACTTGTACTGTCAATCAAATACCTGTGACGTGATCCTCTTCCCTGCTCAGGTCTTCCCTCCTCCATGCTCTGTTACAAACAGAGATAAGAGCATTAGCAGGGGGAGAGAGGTAGCTTTTATGGCAGAGATAAGGCTGCACTTGACCCCCCTTCTTGATAGACGTCACTGATTGATGATGGGTCACAAAGAGAGAATCAGGACAAGTAGAGATCCGTTGTCCAGGACAGCTTCCTTCTATTGGCACTGTGCGTGGGTGTGTTTTTCAGGATGTTTAACTTTTAACTCCTTGCACAAATAAGTTGTCGGATAGCCGGAGTTGAGACACTGAGGAGGTAACAGAGGGGAGGGGGAAGGGGGGAGGGAGTGCTGCACAGAGATCTGACACCATGGAAAAACAAAAGTCCCTGCCAGAGATAGGATAAAGGCAGCACAGAGTACATAAATTTAACTTTGCAATGGACCAATGTGTTTTTTTTCACTATAGATGCCCTTTAAAAACGAAACCATTTTTAAAATGTATTATGGGGCCATGTACATATGTTCTGCCATTTTAATGCTTTATTCAGAGTATCAGGAACACCTCCAGTCAATTTCCTGGTCTTTCCCTCTAACATTGCAATTGCCCTTACAAAATGCACTTGCTGGGACTGTGATATTTCCCCTGCCCTTCTTTCCATTATGGTGCTGGTAAGTGGTTATATTTAGTGAAATGGTTCCGCTCCTTGTGAAATTGTTAACAATTCAGCTTCCAAATTCCTGCTATAATCTATGGGGAAAATTGGAAGTTAAATATATGGTAGCGTAAGGCTTGGTAATAGAATCTGGAACAGTAAAGATGCTTCTATAACAACTTAAAGTGAGACATTCTATGTGCAGTGTAATTTGCTTCCAGCTGTGGTTGCATTCCATTGATCTAATAATTTTATTTACTAGCCGAAGGCTGTTGATATGCACGGACGCTGGTGTCATTTGCATGAGTGCTGCGGCATTATGGATTGGGAGGGACTGGAGGAGGTCCGCATGGGTGGGAGGGGGGCTTGTTAGTAATATTATAGATAATAACAATAACTATAAAGGGAAAGTTTAAGTATAAACTTTGAATTTGGCTTGAAAGACTGCATTTTGGAAGGGAATGTGTGTGTTTGTGCTGCAGATTTTAAAACTTAATAATACCAATGATGAGGACATTGTTGTTTTTTACTTACCCTTTAAAAATGGCTGTTACATGAATTAAAGGCAGGTCAGTTGGTGTGTGTACTCCAGTCAGGTTGGGGGATAAAAGACTAACTTTTTGATGATTGGTCAAAATGTATGTTTTTCTTTTTACTATACTTACCCTTTAAATATGATTGCCACATAAATGAATGGGTACCTCCTTTGGTGTGTGTACCTGTTTCAGGTTGGGGGTTAAAAAACTTTTTTGATGATTGGTCAAAATAATTTTTTTTTGACTTTAGTTACCCTTTAAGTATGGCTGCCACAGTAATGGAAGGGTAGGTCAGTAGTATGTACCTGGGTAAGGTTAGGGGTTAAAAAAAAAAACTTTGTTGATGATTAGTCAAAATAGTTTTTTTTACTTTAGTTACCCTTTAAATATGGCTGCCATGAAAATGGAAGGGGAGGTGAGTAGGCATGTGTACCTGGATCAGGTTGGAAGTTAAAAAACAAACTTTTTTGGTGATTGGTCAAAATTAGTTTTTTTGATCTTAGTGTCCCTTTAAGTATGGGTGCAACAGTAATCAAAGGGTAGGTCAGTAGGTGTGTGTACCTATGTCCCGTGGTTTTTTTTTTATTGATCAAAATTAGTTTTTTTTTACTTAAGTTACCCTTTAAGTATGGCTGCCACAGTAATGGATAAGTAGATCAGTAAGTGTGTTTACTGTGTCAGGTTAGGGGTTAAAAAAAAAAAAACTTTTCTGATGATTGGTCAAAAATAATTTTTGACTTTAGTTACCCTTTAGGTAGGGCTGCAACAGTAATGGAGAGGTACGTCAGTAGGTGTATGTACCTGTGCCATGTGGGGGTTAAAAAAACAAATCTTTTTGATTATTGATCAAATTTATTTTTTTTTTACTTTAGTTACCCTTACAACCATAAAACTATATTTTTATTGAGGATAAATCTAAATTAGTTTTTTTGACTTTAGTTACCCTTTAAGTATGGCTGCCACTGTAATGGATAAGTAGATCAGTAGGTGTGTGTACCTGGGTCTTGTTGAGAAACCGGGACCCTTCTTCCCGGCACTTATAAGTGCCCTTGTTGCACTTTTTTGACACAAATGCCTATGTTAGGGGTCCTGCAGCTTGAAACCAGGACCACCCCTGGTCCTAAAAAAGGACCTTACAAGTCTCGGATGTCTTCTTTTTTGTCAACACTCGCTGTCATATATTCATATTGTATCAAATTTTAGTAAAATATGATAGGTCAATATCTGACCATATGATTGCTAGGATTAAATTTTAAGCAATCAAAATTTGATTTGGTCTTTCAGCAATCCTATATAAAGATGTGAAAACCTGCACATAACTCAGAAGACTCCGTGATCAAGATGCCGGCAGGAGCAAAGTCAGTGGCGGCGGTGACATCAGCAGCGTTGATCATCGGAGAAGGTGAGAAAGAAGATGGAGGATACCTTTTTAGGACAAGGGGTGGTCCTGGTTTCGAGCTACAGGACACCTTTATCCTAAATGCCAATTGAGGTTCTAGTTTTGAGCTGCAGGACCCCCAACAAAGGCACTTGTCAGTGCTGGGGAGGGGGTCCCGGTTTCTAGCTGGGGGACCACTTAAGCCCCAAAGTCACTTGTCAGTGCCACAATTGCACTTCTAAGTTTTGGGGAAGGGGGGGGTCTCAGTTTCTAGTTGTGGGACCCCCTTAAGCCCCCAAAGTTTTTTAAGGGCCCCTTGTGGGGTGTGGGGTCTGCAGAGTCCCTGCATGTGGAGTTGGGGGAGGTCCCCCTGCTAGTATACACTCCCACTAGTGGGGCACAACCCCATTTTCCAGCAGACCCTTGTACCCCACCCCAGCCCCATCATGCTTGGTCCAATTGGAAACATACACTCTTTATACCAATTCAACATAAGCCAGATACAAAGATCTTATGGAAGGTTCCTAAATAGGGAGTTTGTAGTTCGCAGACAAAAAAAATCTCCTTCCAGAAGTCCCACTGATATTGGGCCCCAAATTAAAGCATTCGTTTACCGTAACGTCTATCCTACCTTCTATTAGACACTATACGGGAGTATTGATACAACCACTTACTGTAGGATAACACTGATTGTATATTTTCTGCTTTAGAAACATCCCCTGAACGTGGGCACTAGTAATACAATTTTCTATTAATACTGTTTTCAAAGACTAAAATGAAGGGTTTTCTGCTATTTCCTAAAACAGAATTTTGTAATAAATTGTTGTCCCCCCCCCCCCCCACCCCCCCTTTAATATAGTCAATAACACCCGGGGGTAATAAAGTCTCCAAAAAGTTCCCAATGAAGTAAAAATCTCCGAGAGCCGTGGTACAATCTTTCCGACACCCGGGGATTAAGATGCAATGAATTTTTTTAGCTGCTGCCTGGTTATTACACGTTGACTCATACACATCCCGGCCTTTTCCCATCTATCCCTTGTAAGTTATTTTTCTATTGATTCCAGCCATTTACTAAACAGAACAGAACAATCTAAACCATTCAATAGAATAATAGGCAATAAAGTAGTAAATGTCAAAATAACTGGGCCACCCTGCTATATTTCTATGAAATCATTTCTGAAATGTTTCAAATTGTCTGTAGTCCCTGTTTATTGAGAGAATTTGTTATGTAGGTTGTAATATGTGTGTGCAGGATGTTGGAGCATTTAAACAAAGCAATATATGCTGCAATACAATATAATGCAAACAATGCTGTGAAAACCACAAGACAACAAAACCTGGTTATCCCTGTACAAAGATATTCCTCTTCTTAAAGGACAACTAAAGCCTCAGAACAACATTGAATTAGAAAGCAGATTTCCTTGTTATAAAACAGTAATCAGTGTCTCACCTCTCATTTTAATATGGTTGTTGAGAAATGTAACTTCCTAACATGAGGTTTGTGTCTTATTTCCCAGTGTTCCGGTAATGCACAGTGTGGTCACTGACCATTATGTTCTTTACACATGCTCAGTCCTAAGACACTGTAGGGACTTTTTACAGTTGGTACAGTTGGTCACACCCACTAGTATCCTCTAGCCAATACTTTTACAGGACAGAATAGGCAAG
Organism: Hymenochirus boettgeri; assembly: GCA_019447015.1. Taxonomy (NCBI): domain Eukaryota; kingdom Metazoa; phylum Chordata; class Amphibia; order Anura; family Pipidae; genus Hymenochirus; species Hymenochirus boettgeri. The sequence continues at coordinate 238,061,943 of CM033472.1, forward strand.
GGAGCATGTGACTGAAATCAGGCGTGTGGCCAGTTACTGTACATACACACAGTTATTTCATCCAGTTCATCAAGTGGTAACATTTACTTTAATGTTATTTACTGTATTGCTATTTTACAGTTTATTGGTGTTTTTAGAGGGTACGTTTTCAGATTCTGGAGTGTAAAAATGTGGGTTTAGTTCTCCTTTAAGCTGTGGTTCTTCATTCCGATCCTTCCTGGTAGCAGCTGTCACTCAAATCGTGAAAGTGAGGTCATGGCCAATGACTTATAAAGCCATTGGAGGAGTTATGAATATTCTGGCCGGTGAGGAAGAAGAGGAATATCTCAACTCAGGGATGACTGGGAAACGGGGGTTGTTTTGGGGGTCATTATGGTTTATAGAAATTTAAAAGTACAAACACTTGGTAAAAACTATAGTGTAGTGAATAAATGTATGGCTCCCTGATGTTTCAAGCTGGATCTTGGAAACCTGGTGTGCATAATATATGATCAGATTTAAAGGACAACTGCAATGTAAGTTAACTTTTTAAAAATTAAAAGTACCTTGGCAGGAAGGTAGGATTAATTATTCCTACCTCCCAATATTGTTACATTGATGAGCACCAGCACATCCAGCTCTCATCTGCCAAGTAAAAGTCCTGGACCTGTTTTACAGATAGTGCTAAACCCAGGAGGAAGCCTGGCAAAATAAGTTTTCTTTGTGCTGGCACTCATAGAAATTATTATAGGGATTACCAATCTTACCTCCCTGCCCCAGGTACTTTTCATTATTATGTTTTGTTATTGTGGACACTATTGTGACGTTTTAAATTAACTCTGCACTTTAGACATTACAGAGCTTTTCAACTAGGTCAAATAAATGAATATGTACGTAGACAACAGTCTATTATAAAAACAGCAAAACCAATTTCCACATTCTTGGAAGTATGTGCACACCAAATCTAGATTTGTGGATTTAAAAAAAAAAACCTCTAAAATCTCTACTACCGAAAAATTACCCATTCAATATATTTAGATATTTACTTTGATTAGTATAGTATAGTATAGTATAGTATAGTATAGTATAGTATATTTTAATTTAGTATATAGTAGTATAGTATATTATAGTATAATATAGTATATTAAAGTTTAGTATCGTATAGTATATTATAGTATAGTTTATATAGTATATTATAATATAGTATACTATAGTATTTTTAGGTTAAAGGTATCTATACTCAAAAAATGAAGTTTCAAAAATTATACCCACTGCTAAAAAACTAGAATCCCACTACTTTTTTCAGATTTTAAATCTGAACTGTAGACGCTCAGGCTTCATCTTTTTAATCACAGCTTTTACAGGGAAAGACCTGTCACCCCAGGAGCAGATATTGCTGACCCATTAACAACCTCTTACTAGGATAATTAGCTGTCTAACAGTACACTTTCTGCAACAATTATGAGAATCAGCAGAGAAAAGAAGGGGAGGGGGAAGGAGATGTGTAAGCAGAGCAGGGTCCATAGTGAGGCTGTGCAGAACTTATAAGTGTCACATTATAAGTGTCACAGACACTACAAGAAGGCAGTGAGTAAGGGAGAATGTGGGCAATTAGGAGCAATCAATAAACATTAATAATTTAATAACAAAGCAAATAAAGATAACTATGTGAGTACCACCATCTTACTTCTCTGAAATTGTAGTTTCAGATAATGTTAAGTTGTGTGAGTGAGTTAGTAGTGACCCTTTAATTTCCACCATTAACTGCTGTTTCACTGCTGCCCTCTCCGCACACGCTCAAACTTACAAAAAGTTTTTTGAGCAGAGGGATGAGGCAAAAAAGAATAGAACTTATTAAATATCGGTCCCTGGTGGTAACCAGGTGACGAGGGACCGGGATCGGGTAAGTCCCTTCAGGGGCATCTTTGGAAATTATCTATAATGCAAAACTGGTGTTTGGGGGGTTGCTGTACATTAACATAAAAATGTTTCTTTTTAGGTTGGACATGCCCTTTAAAACGAAAAACTTTTAAATTGTCAGTTATCTGCCCGCAACCCCAATGGCCAATTTTATTTTACCAATTTATTACATACATTTGTAGGTGGCGGTAACCAGGTGACGAGGGACTGGGTCAGGTAAGTCCCTTCAGGGGCATCTTTGGGAATTATCTATAATAACTGGAGTTAAAAGGTTTTTTTTAGGTGGGACATGCCCTTTAAGGATGGACATGCCTTTTAAATCTTGACTGATGAAGTTTTACAGCAAGGGCTTTTGTGCTCTCCTTGAATAAATATATCTTCTTACTGAGCCCTGCATTGATTTATACCAATACAATTTTCTAAAACTATTTTGACAAATGCAATTTTCCTTTATTAATTTTCTTGACTGTATTCAAACTTATTTCCAAACATATTTCAGTGGAATAATGTATTTTTAATAACGTATACAGAAATCACCACTGTAATCCACATACTGAATATAAGACCTTATCTATTACCTCTATTTTTAATGTAAACCTCTTACAGAGATTTTGAATACTGCTCTATGAAAGTTGTAACAGGGATCTGTAACCTGAGACTCTATAAACATTCCACACTTTATTTAATTGCCATTGCTCTTGAGCTGAAATAGCTGGATAGCTATTTGGTAGCCTATTTGTACAGATTATGTACCGGTAATCAGGAAGATCTTTCATTAATGGTAAATAATTTGATGTGCAATAATAAATTGCATCAATTATGAAGTAAAATTGCTGCAAGCAGACCTAGATTGATTGTCAAAATGGGCAGCAGAATGAGCAATGGCAGATGTTTTTTCAATGTTGAAATATGTAAGATGATTCATTTGGGGTTTAACAATCCTTGTACCACTTATGCCAAAATTAACTCTGTGTTAAGCAAATCTCTAATGGAAAAAAGGTTGGGGGTTCAAGTAGATAAAACCGCCGGGTTTCCTGCCGACTTCACCAAAATTGAAATTACCATGATTTATAAAATGGCGCAACCTGGCAGCAGAGCGTTAATAACGCTGCGCTAACCTTTCCGCCAAATTGCAGAAATTGCATCAGTTACCGCTCACTTCTATTTATAAAGCGGCGGTAACTGTATTCTCGTGTTAACTTTAGCCGTTTCAATTCGCCAACTTTGGGTTGGCGGAAACAACCGAGCTTGCGAGCTAGCCAGAGGGGATGAGCATCCCCCTCAGCCCCTTTCTGTATGCTCGTGGGGGGAGGGGGACACAGAGAGGCCTGCTGGGGGGGACCCGCCAACAGGGGCACTGACAAGTGCCTTTTGGGGCTTAAGGGGTCCCGCAGCTCGAACCCTTCCCTGTCACTTATAAGTGCCTTTGATGGGCCTTGTAAGGGCCCTTGCAGCCTTGGGCATGTCTTCTTTCTTCCCAGCCGACGACACCAACTCCGCTGATGTCGCCTGCACTGGGCGGTGTCACTGCGTCCGCCAGTGACACCTCCGGCGCTGGCGAAATCAACGTAGCTGATGTTGCCGTCCTGTACACTAGCGTATGGGGAAGGGGTCTGCTTCACAAGTATTGACAACTTCAGCATTGGCAACTTCAGCAGAGTTTATAAATAGAAGCGAGCGGTAACTTATGCAATGTTAACGAGGCGTTAACTTTCTGCCGCCAGGTTCCGCCTTTTTATAAGTTGCGTTAATATCGATTTTGCCAAAAACGGTTTGAAACCCAGCTGTGAAAAGTTAACGGACGTTTATAAATATGCCCCTTTGTGTGATTTCTTATCCTATATCTTTTAATAGTGCTCAAATGTGTCTGGTGCATTTTTAGTGATTTCACTATGACATCAGCATGACATCATCATTTTGCACAGGTTAAGATTTTGATCCTAAAGAGCATTGCACTTTGTTTGTCTTCTTATCCTACATCATTTAACAGTGTTTAAATGTGTCTGAGTGCATTTTTAGTAATGTTACTATGACATCAGCATGACATCATCATTTTTAACAGATTTGGATTTTGACCCTAGAAAGCATTGCATTTGGTGCAATTTCTTATTCAACATCTTTTAATAGTGTTGAAATATATCTGGGCGCATTTATTTTAGTGTTGTCACTATGACATCAGCATGACATCATCATTTTGCACAGATTTGGATCCCAATTTTTTTTTTTTTACTTATTACTTATTCCATATCTTTTAATAGTGTTAAATGTGTCTGGGTGCATTTTTCACACATTTGGATTTTGACCCTAAAAAGCATTGCACTTGGTGTGATTTCTTATACTAAATGGGTGAATTTTTACATAATGTCACTATGATATCAGCATGCCATCATCATTGCACAGATTAAGAATTTCATTCCCCAAAAATTGCACTTTGTTCATCTTCTTATTCCACATCTTTTAATGAAGTTTGAATATGTCTGGTGCATTTTTATTGATGTCACTATAACATCAACATGGCATTATAATTTTACACAGATTTGGATTTTGACCCTAAAAAGCATTGCACTTGGTGTTCTTTCTTTTTTTTTATATCTTTTAATAATGTTCAAATGTGTGTGGGGACCCTTTTTTAGTGATGTCACTTTGACATCAGCATGACATTATAATTTGGATTTTGACCCCAAAAAATAGGACTTTCAAAAGTGTTCCAAATGTGTCTGGGGGGATTTGTTTCTGGGTGCGTCATAATTTTGCACAGATTTTGATTCTGACCCCAAAAAGTATTGCACTTGCTGTGAATTCTTATTCTACATCTTTTAATAGTTCTTAATGTGTCTGGGTGCCTTTTTCACTGATGTAACTATGACATCAACATGACATCATAATTTTGCACAAATTTGGATTTTGCCCCCCAAAACCCCAAAACATTGCAACTTGGAGCGACTTCTTATTCTATATCTTTTAATTGTGTTCAAATGAGTCTGGGTGCAGTTTTTAATGATGTCACTGACATTAGCATGACATCATCATTTTATACAGATTTGAATTTTGACATAAAAAATATTGCACTTGGTGCGACTTCTTATTCCACAATTTTAAATAGTGTTTCAATGTGTCTAGGATGATTTTTAGTGATGTCACTATGACATCAGCATGACATCATAGTTTTTCCACAGATTTGGATTTTGACCCTAAAAAGCATTGCATTTGGTGCAACTTCTTATTCCACATCTTTTATTAGTGTTAAATGTGTCTGGGTGTATTTTTAGTGATGTCACTGTGACATCAGCATTACATCATCATTTTTCACAAATTTGAATTTTGACCCTAAAAAGCATTGCACTTGGTGTGATTTCTTATTCTATATATTTTAATTGTGTTCAAATATGTCTTGGTTGATTTTTATGTGATATCACTATGACATCGACATGACATCATCATTTTGCACAGATTTGGATTTTGACCACATAAACATTGCACTTGGGGCAACTTCTTAGTCCTCATATTTTAAATAGTTTTAAATGTGTCTGGTTGCATTTTTTTAGTAATGTCACAATAACATCAGCATGGCATCATAATTTTTCACAGATTTAGATTTTCAATCTAAAAAGCATTGCACTTGGTGTGATTTCTTATGTCATATGTTTTAATAATGTTTAAATGTATCTGGGTACTTTTTTTGTGTGAAGTCATTATAAAATCAGCATGACATCATAATTTCGAAGAGATTTGGATTTTGAACCAAAAAAGCATTTTTTCTTGGTGCAACTTTTAATTCTATATGTTTAAATATTGTTCAAATGTGTCTAAGTGCTATGACTATGACATCCACATACAGTAACATCATAATTTTATACAGATTTGCACTTTGAGCCAAAAAAAGCATTGCACTTGGTGCAACTTCTTATTTTCGAAATTTTAAGTGTTTAATCTTTTGTGAGCTTTGTTTTTTTTTAAATTTTTTTATTTTAGTTCTCCTTTTAAAAAAAAATTAGCATATAAAACAAGCATCAGAGACAATGCACTTATTACAAAAGCCTAGCAGACATCTCCTCCTGCAAAAACTAATTTCAGAAAGGTACCGCCGCCACCCAACAAAATAACATAAATCCATCTATATAAAAGAACAATCTCATCTAATCAGCAATTAGTATACCAATCAGTATGCATGCTCCAGACTCTATTCTCTCTCGTTATTAGAGCTCTGCGTAGAGGAAGAGTGCCGATGATCCCGAGCTTATCTCTGGAGAAGGACAGACTTACATGCAGTAACCATTACATGAGAGTTTCTATCACCTGCTCCTCCCCCAAATAAGCTTCAAAAAGCTTTGGAATTGTTAATATAGAATTTAGGAAGTGTTAGGAATCTGCTATTAATATCAAGGAACTTCAGGGAGAGGGGGAATAGGGCTAGGATTATGTGAAGGTAAATCTGATAAAGGTGTAAACAAACAAACAAATGTATGCAATACACTAAGATCTACCGAAATATTTTAACCTGTTTTTCTCAAAACAGCGTATAAATGTAATTTCTGGTAATGAATAGCCATAAAAGGCTTACGTTTACCATGGGCTTCGTTCAACTGAAGTCTCTATTTACAGCTTTCCTAGTGCTGATTTTAAAGTAAAGGTGCCTGAAACATCACTCCTTATGTGTGCATGGTTCTTGAAAATCCAGAATGTTCCCAGAGGTCAGTACTGGGCATTCTTCTTATATTCACTAAACAACTTTACATTATATCTGTTGTATTCAATTAGATCAACTGGACTTGAAGTTTAGTTCTTGAAGACTTTTCGCTAGTCATCCGACTGGCTTTCTCAATTCAGAATGACTTGTACAAGAATCTGTGGCAATTATGTACCCTGGAAAATCCCAATTAGCATATCACAGCCAGGTGTTAAGGGCGTGATTGGATAGTGGCTAAGAGGTGTTATAGGAATGCCCAGAATAAAGTGTCAAAACAGCATTGTACATGAAAATAAAGAAACCAAGCCTAAATAGAGGTGGGGGGGGGTTCGACACCAACTGTCTGCCAGGTACAATGCTGTTTTGACACCTTACTCTGGGCGTTCCTATAACAAGATCCTAGTAAGAGGTCAGGGGAGGGGAACACCTATTTGTTTATTGTTTGAGGGACTGTCCTTTCCTTGTAAACTTTGTGATTTCTAATGATGATTTCTCTGATTCGCCAGCTCAGATTTTTGATTGATAAAGATACCATTAAAATATATCCTTAACTGAAGATGTTGATGAATTTGCCTTCTTTTCAATATATAAATGCTTCTATTCTTTGCTGTTTAACGGCCGTATGTGTGACATCTACACATAGTTAGGGAAGGTCTACAAAAGGTTATCAGGTTTGCTGATTGCCGTTCTCATTTACAACTAAGACAGCAAGTAACACACAAGTAACACAGTGAAATATTGGAACAGGACAAAGAAACATCTCAATCAAGACCAAAGTCTTTTGTTAACATTGATTAAAGGGGAGGAAGAAACAAAAATAAAATCTAAGTAGCACTGTTAGCACGTTGGTTAAATAAGTATTGAACGCTTTCAGGCAGCATTCTAAACACAGGCTAAAAGTGAGTTGTTGAAAAGCCATAAATAAAACATCATTTGCCTTTCTCGGCTGACCACAGGTTACTTGGCAGCATTCTGAGCGGCTTTGAAGCTTTTTTCCCCCTTTAGTTGGATCAATGACCAAAATGACTATTTAGCACTGACCATTTTGCAACAGATCTGGCTTCCTAAAAGTTCCCCAAAGCTCTTGGAGTCATATGATACCCATTGGATGTCAGATAATTCTTTATAAAGCTGTTTAAAGGTATTTCTTTCCCTCTGCATACCCTCTGTAATGGAAGCCATTGATTTGTGCCGTTAGCTAGGCAGAGCAGTCAGAGCAGAGAAGTGGGTAATGCTCCTCCTTTCTTCATTCACAACTGCCTCTGGCATCTCAGAAAGAGACGGGAGTAGAAATTCAATGTGACTAAGAGGAATGAGTACACAATTGGCTTGGATATGGAGTGAGGCACAGTGCGTGCCAGGTAGGAAAAAGAGCAGCACAGGGATAATAGAAATGGCAGATGTTAAAGCGCAGCGCTGGAATATCAGACAGGTTTGTTTATAAGAACAGCAGAGAAGGCTGTATTTGTATTGTGAAATGCTGTATTGGCAGAAATGACAGTACACAGAGTAAAGGGGAATAACATGGAGACAGCATTGTAATAAAGAGTAATATAATAGCATGAGGTTGGTAGGAAGTCATAGCTGAAAAAGAGAAACCTGAGACCTGTCAGGCAATAAGTAGCAATAGAAAAGCAGATACTAATAGTGACTTTAAGATTGGGTCTACATATCTTAAACAGAATGTTCACCCTTAAAACACAAATCTGGTCAATTGTCAGTTACCTTCCCCCAACTGATACATTTTGCCTTTATTACATGCATTACTAACCAGATATTTAATGATTATTATTGCCTCCATTCTGGCAGACTAAGCTGACTCCTCCCTTCATGCAGTTAATCAAGGCTGTGATCAAAACCAATAATTTTCTGCTGTTTCCCCTGCTGCCTCCTCTGCAGCAGAGGATGCAGCAGGGGGAACAGGAGGCAGATCATTTTGCCAGAAATTAACAGAAAGTATCATTAATATCTGGTTACAAATGCATGTAATAAACTGATAAAAATAGCAGTTGGGTTTGCAGGAAGATAGCTGACAAGTCACCAGTTTTTTTTTTTGTTTTAAGGGCGGATATTCCGTTTAAAGGACCTGTCATTGGATGCCTTTAAAAGTAACAAAAAACTCACGCATATGCTATTTGCTCTGTGGATATATGCATTTTTTAAAATACAAATTCAAAGCCTTGGAACATTGGTAGAAATAAGTTAGCGTGACTTTTGCTAGCAGACCTACGTACCTGAAAGTATCGGGTCTCCAAATGTACTTACATGGCACATGTTCTGATTGGTACTTGTTCTGCATCTCCAACTCACCAAAGGCCATAGTTGCACGGGGGCAGATTTCTTGGGGGCTGATGCAAGTGCTTTATCTGTGCTAATAATTTGCAGCGATCAGACGTTATCCTACTGCAGTAGAGCATTAAAACGCTAGGGTCTGATGGGTTGCTATGGATACAGGCAAAATTTTTCACTTCTTATTGCATAATCCCTGTCATTAGTGTCTTAGTGCTGATGCACTTCTAATCTCACATAGCAGCCTGAGATAGACCTACATTGTTTACAATATTATTATAGGCTTTAGTTTTTATTTAAAGGCATTTGTTAGGTGGAAAATATTTTTACTGGTCTTCCATGCAAAATATTAGTAAATGTTGATTATCTCTTTTAAAGGGCAAAAAAGGCTAAAAATGTTTATATACGTTTGATGCTTGCGGGACACTGCATGTTGGTTGTAGGAATCGAATATAAAAAAAAAAAAAAAAAAAAAAAAAAAAAAAAAAATCATACAATATCTGTTTAAGGGCATTTCCACAACTAAAACATACCTATATATAGATTACACACCTCCAACCCCTAAAATGAGTTGTTCTAAAGCTCTTTGGGCTACGCCACACCGATCGTGACCTTTTAATAGGGAACAATAGTTTTAGGCTATGGGGCTGCCCAACATCATCGCCGTTGGTGTCCGATGCACAGGGATCCGCTTATGCGAGCGCATGCGATCACCATTTTTGACAAGATTCACCCCTTTTAATGGCGAATTGCTGAAACAGCAGGCATGTGTGCGATTATGCATGCGATTGTGCGTGCGATTGTGGGATCGTTGTGGTGTGGCCTCGGCCTTACCTGTACAATACTTTACCTGATAGGGAGCACAAACTTTACTTTGGAACAATAGAGTGATGTTTATAATGCTCTTACCTGTGCCTTACCTTAACTAAGGGGGTGGATGTTTCCCCCCCTTGTTGGTCCCATGGCTCATATTTAAACCTTGTTGGTCCCATGGCTCATATTTAAAACCCACGATATCGCAAGTCTCCAATATTGCAGGAACTCGTTAATGTACACGGCGCAATCGTACATTTATGACTGAACGTTTGTAAATCTACCAACTTTTGGTCGTAGAATATCATCTGGTAGAGTATTTAATGGCTGTTCGTTATTCTACGATCGCGATCATAAATTTACATTCTCAGTCGTAGATTTACTCTCTCCCCTCCCTGTCTCCTCTCGCTCTGTATTAGTAATGTAGATAACAAGCCCATTTTTGTAAATACAAATAGTTAACTGCCATTTCTATCTCAAACTAAAAGAAGACAATAATTCATTGATTTATCATTGTAAATCACCAATAGCGATCGTAAATCTGTGATTGCGATCGTTAAAGGCGCAGTATAGCTAAAAAGCAATAATTCGCCTTTATAAATATGGCCCCATGTGTGCAGAGGAGGAGGCTAAGGGAACAGCAGTCAGTCACTGTATGGGCCATTATCTGTCATGGTCATATTTTACAGTTCATGGAGCAGAATTGTCATAGATCAACCTTTCTAACTACGTCACAGTAAGTGTGGATACACATGAAGGGACCATTTGCCCTGACCAAGAGCTCGCTACGAGACAAATGTCTGTTGGTCGTGGCAATAGTGGCTGCGGCTGACAGTTCGTGCGACTGATCGTGCTCTTCCCCATGGGACCGCACGATCGGCTGTGATTTACTGACATGTCCAATGCGGACAAACGGACGATCATCATGGGTCGCAGCGGTGGCCGAAAGTGGCACAGATTTTTCGCCACAATCGACCAATACATGGAAGTATCGGCCGATTGGGACGAAAAATCTGCCTGTGTGTACCAAGCCTAATATGTTTAATGTATTTCCAAGCCTTGCTACCTTGTCTGTATTCATGGCTGGAGAGAGCACAGGACACATTTAGTTCTTCCAATACAGTTTTTGTTGCTCTCAGAGAGTTAATGAATTTCCTTTTGTCCATTACCTGAGTTCCAACACAAAATTTTAAAGGCTCTTGAAGAAGTTGCACAAATACCCTGCGTTTGTTGTTGTGTTTAAATCCCACGCATTGCTTTCAGATCTCACTTCGTATCTCTATAGTGGGTGTATTGTTCAGGTTTAAAACGAACAGTACCCAGAAGGCAGTGCAGGATATAGTTACCATAGCAACTGCAAAGAGGGGATAGAGCTTTAAAACGAACAATTGTGCAATGCCCACGAGGGCTCAGGACGGTCTGAGTGGGGCCTACAACAGGCCCGCGGGGATACAGGAGTTTAAGAAAAGGTAAAATGATAAAAGGAGAAGTAAACATCACAGGTACCAGTATTAGTTATTTTCCTTTAACCATTAAATTGCAAATTAAAAAATAAACAGTGCAATATACGGTATTTATCTACAAATATGATTTTGATTTTCATTCAGCTGCCTGTGTGCCTACATACCGGCAATAGATTTGGGAGAATGGGCCCTGTATTACTGAAAGTCTGACGCCTACTCTGCGTTGAAGAATATCTTGGTTCATGATGTGTTCAACAGTGGCTTGTGCAAAGTGAGTTTTATATTGCACTGCATTATGGGGAAGAAAGCATGGCCTCTGTTGGCAAGGCGTTTGGGACCTGTGACTAGGGGACATTTCTTGATCTACTAGCAATGGAAGTTTGATGTCTCTGTATACCATGCTAATTAGACTTGGCATATTTTATCTATAGAGGGCCGGAACCAACACAAAACCAACAGAAAAATGTTGCTCCAGTTGTATCTGGTAGGACCTGCAGTTCAGGACAAACAGAGGAAGATAAGGGATAATATGCTACCTACAGTGTAATATAAGGCTATTATGCCACAGAGGAGTTCCCTGGCCATATAAAAACACAAGGCTGTTAGGCCGAGTGTTTTTATGAAGATCAGGAAACTCCGAGGTGAAGTAATATCCATATATTATTCTGTAGGTAGCATATTATTCCATATAATACATAAGGTCAAAAAAAGAAAAATCCAGCACAGGCACTCTGTCTCCCCCCCTCCCTCTCTCTCCCCTCCCTGTCTCCTCCCTCTCTGTATTAGTAATGTAGATAACAAGCCTGTTTTTGTAAATACAAATAGTTAACTGTCATTTCTATCTCAAACTAAAAGAAGACAATAAACATCGGCACTGAACCGGTGCTGTTCCAGTTCATTACACTGACTGACTGAATTACTGTGCTGATAAGGAGGAGCAAGCGCATTCCTGTGAGTGATAATTGACTCAGCCGTTCGCTCCTCCTTATCAGTAATTCAGTAATTCAGTCAGTGTACAGAAACGGGCTTGTTATCTACATTATTAATACAGGCAGGGAGAGAGAAATGGGGATGGGCAGTGGAATACAGGAAGTCACTCAGTGACATCACTGAGTGACTGTAATATAGATTCTCGCCACTGCACCTCCCCATTGAAATGCCAGAGCCTTATGTATTATATAAGGGATAATGCGCCCCTTACAGTGTAATATAAGGCTATTATACCACCGAGGAGTTCCCTGACCATATAAAAGCACGAGGGACCGTAGGCCGAGTGCTTTTATACAGGTCAGGGAACTCCGAGGTGGCATAATAGCCGTATATTACACTGTAAGTGGCACATTATTTCTTATAATACACAAGTTTTATGGTTATTTTATTTATTTTTTTCTTGTTTGTGCTTTAGTTACCGTATATACTCGAGTATAAGCCGAGGTTTTTAGGTTTAAAAATCAACCTAAAAACCTTGACTCGGCTTATACTCAAGTCAAGCAAAAACTTACCTTGATTCCAGTTGCAGCCGCGATTCAGGAAGGAAAGCCGGCAGTTCCCAGTAGTTCTTCGCGGGTATCGCGTACGCCGGCGGGATGATGTCATCGCGCAGCCGCGAAGAACTACTGGGAACTGCACAGAGCGAGCGGCAGCCGGCGGAGAGCTGAAGACTGAAGACTGGACAGATGAAGACTGGAGAGATGAAGACTGAAGACTGGACGATAAGAACGAAGAGATGACGACTGACGACTTGAATAGATGAAGACTGGAGAGATGAAGACTGAAGACTGGTCAGGTACGGTAAGTGAACTGGGAGGGCTCTAGGGTGGCCATACAGTAGCACCCAATACCTTTCTACTATAGGTGTTTGGAAACTACAACTCCCAGCAACGAAAGCATGCTGGGAGTTGTAGTTTCCAAACATCTACAGTGGAATGGTATTAGGCAACTATCTACCCTCGGCTTATACTCGAGTCAATCATGGGTTACCCATTTTGGAGGCAAAAATGGGTACCTCGGCTTATACTCGAGTCGGCTTATACTCGAGTATATACAGTAATTTTGGTGCAAGAAACGTGTGCAATTTTCATCTCTAAATTTATTGCATCGCTTGCACTAAGCTATTTCCAAAAGTCTTTGGAAAGGGTGCAAGCAATGCAAAATGAGTAAAAAACCCTATATCAGTTAGCATGGGTTTTGCACTTATTTTCCCCCTTAGCACGGGATATTTAATCTCCCTGTTAGTACATTTCACATAAGATAAAACCAGTCACAAGGTCATAGGAAATGATATGTGGATATATTCTTTTACATTTATAATTACTACTTTATTACCCTGACTAATTAGCCTCTGTTAGCTTGAGATGCTCCCGCTGCCTTATTATGGAATAGGAATGTAGCAGAACCCTTTCAAACAGGAGAGACAATAGCACATTCCAAATGACCATTGTGACTTGGTTTTGTTGTGTGTGTGAAAGTGAGCTAAATATTTAGAAAAGTAAAAGCCCTAGTTTACTTCTCAGTAAAGATAAACAGGGAGAAAGTTCAAACGTCGAAGTGCTAATGGTTTCTCCAGCTTACAGCAAAGTCTCTAATAAAGGCGACAGCTAAACAATTTTTATTACCATGAATATTTTCTTTTTAATATTCAAATAATTACTTTCCATTTGGATATGTAAAATAACATGTCATTGTTTCAAGGGTACAGTAAATAAAGATTGACCAGTTATTAAAATAATAAACATATTACAGAATATTTGCCCTTATGCTGGGATTTTGCCTCTTGGGAATGATTTGTTTAGTACAACCAGTCAGGCTTATTTAAAAGACATGTCCACCCTAAAAATATTTTTAATACATTTGGAGCAGATATGTAAGGTAAGGATTTTTTTTAAAACTTGTGGGGCCAGTAGTAGGGAAATGTTTAGTTTTGGGGGTGGACATGCACTTTAATAAGAGGTGCAAAATTTTGCCTGTGCTATTAATATTCAGCACCAATATATGTTACCTATGTACTGCTCTACAACAGTTAGAAAAATATGTTAACAACTAATTGGTTGCTGGAGATTAATAGCAAACTTTGGTGCCTTTTATTAAATAAGCACCAGTATGTACTATCTATCTATCTATCTATCTATCTATATATCTATATATATATATATATACAGTACATACTGCACATGTACAAGCCATTGATGGCACATCCTTGTTTTCAGTGCCTTAAATCTCATTAATATCTTTAAGCAGTACTTGAAAATATCCCAGCATTACTGCTTTAGGCTGGGTGCACACGGACGGATTTTTTGTTCGGACGACTGTTTGCCAATAGCAAGCATTCGGCTGTGACGAATCACTGTCAATTGCAACCATCATTTTGCAGTGCGGTCGATAGGAAATCACACGATCGGCAGTGATTTTCTGACATGCCCCAGGCAAACGAGCGAACTACATTGGTCATCTCCAATCAATAAATAAGCTAAGAATTTACGACCTGACTGACCAATACAAGGAAATATCGGTCGATTGGGCTGAAAAATCTGCCTTGAGTTTGACTTCATGGAAACACTTCACTTTGTTAAAGGATAACTATACTCTAATAATTTACTTTTTAGAAATGGTACCTGGGGCAGGGAGGTAGGATTGATTAATACAATATTGTTTTGAAGGTCATACAGTTTTACTTTGCCAGGTTAGGCCTGGACTAGTAATGTATTAAAGATAGTGCTGAAGCAAGGAGGAAGACTGGCAGAATCAGTTTTCTTTGGGCTGGTGCTCCTCACAGAAACAATATTAGGAGGTAGGAATTACCAATCCTATATCCCTGTACCAAGTACTTTTCATTTTAACTGTTTTTTTTTTTTTTTTTATAAAAAAAAATTCTTTACACTATAGTTCTCCTTTAGCAAATCTAATTATAATCTTATACTTTAAGTTCCCATGCAGTGTGTATTTGTCTTGTTGATTGAAACTTACAATTTCATGTTTAATTTACCCAAGATAATATAAACAATGTATTTTAACATTGTTCTGTCAGATCTTGAGCAGAGCTGGCTAAATGATTTAGGAGAAGAATAGAGCATCATTTGTTCTTTCAGTATCTTCCTGCCATTGACATTATTTCCAGATGTAGCTATGACTGCTCTGTAGTCTAGAAGCAGAAAACTCTCGGGAACCATTTACGCCTTTGTTTTTGCTGACGGGCATGTACTGGTAAATGTGAAATGACTTGAATTTATGTTACGTATATTGTATGTATGTCATTATTTTAAAACCCTTGTAATAAATATTCTTACATTTTATCAGTGTATGAGTTGTACTTATAAGACGGACGTTAGCCTAACAGAGCTTACCATCAGCTTACCATTTTCTTGCATGTTTTTCCACCCTATGCTCCTGAGACCGAAAGTTAGTTTTCTGAAACGCATTCTTGTGAACATACTTGTTGCCCCCTGTAGGTTTATCCAGGCTCCAGTAAGAGGTGCACAGCAAGGGGGGTAGGAACTTTATTTACCATAGCAGGTAACCACAGGATCAGAGCTTCCATCTATTGCTCTGCTAGTTTGAGTGAGCACTGCTGGTATCATGAATGTTATGTACCTGCAATAGTTTTTTTATGTAAGATGGAATTTAAAGGGTACGTCCACCACCCAAATTATTTTTTAGTATGTTACAGGGAAAGCCTGTAAACCTCGACCTTGCAAGGTTTACAGCTTCCAAAGATGTCCCCAGCCTTCGTCCCCCCGGCGCCTTCTGCTTAACTCCTGTGCCTTTTCCGAGCATGAAAGTCAAGCAAGAGGGGCTTGTTCGGCATCCGCTATTGTGATTGGCTAAGGCACGATGCCAGAGCAGAGTATCGCTGGATGAGAAGAGGATATCATTTGCTGAGTAGAGATTGCATCTGGGACAGAAACTGTGGATCAGCTTTGAGATGTATGGAGGAGCTGTATTAGATAGTGCTTTATAGGATAGGGTTAGCAGCTTGAATTGGATCTTTTGCGTGATGGGCAGCCAGTGGAGGGACTGATAGAGAGGAGAGGCGTTAGAGAAGTGAGAAGAGAAGTGAATGAGCCGGGCAGCAGAGTTTAGGATGGATTGAAGTGGTGCCAGACAGTTGTTTGGTAAACCACACAGGAGTGTGTTGCAGTAGTCTAGCCGGGATATGATTAGGGTATGGACTAGGATTTTAGTAGCTTCTTTCGAGAGGAAGGGACAAATGCAGGAGATGTTTCTGATTGGGAGTTGGTAAGTGTGTTGACATGGCGTTTGAAGGAAAGATATAAAACTAGTGTTATTCCCAGGCAACATACATGAGGAGATGAGGATATTGGTGTGTCGTTAATATTATTAGTGAGACTAGGGAGGGGAACAGAACATCAGAGTGGGAAAAGGGCAAGTTCAGTCTTGTCCATGTTTAGTTTGAGGAAGCGGGAGGACATGAAGGCAGAGATAGCACTAAGGCAGTTGGGGACCTGGGATGTCAGTATAGGTAGATCTGGGCAGAGATGTAAATTTGGGTATCATCTGCATACAGGTGATACTGAAATCCAAATGAGCTAATAAGCTTTCCAAAGCGATAAATGTAAATGGAGAAAAGAAGAGGACCAAGTGCTGAACCTTGCGGTACCCCCACAGGGAGGGGGCAAGGGGTGGAGCTAATTCCAGAGTGTAAGGCTGGGTACACACCAGCCGATATTTTCGGCCGACCGACTGATTCACGGCACTTTTGAAAATATCGGCTGGTGTGGGGTGGCCAGCCGCGACTGACATTGATCGTTCCTTCGTCTGGATCGGACGAACGAATGATCGGACGAGTCAGAAAATTCCGATCGATTGTGCGGTTCTCTATGGAACTGCACGATCGATCATTTACAAATTCGGCCATGACCAGCGGACATTAATCCCAGCCGAGTGCTCGCTTGTATCGAGCACTCGGTTGGGACAAATAGTCCAGCCGTGTGTACCCAGCCTAAAACACTAAAGGTCCTACCAGAGAGATAGGAAGATAGCCAAGAAAGTGCAGTGTCCTGGATACCTAAGGAGGCCAGGGTCTGAAGAAGAAGAGGGTGATTAACAGTATCAAAAGCAGAGGAAAGATCAGGAAGAATAAGCAAAGAAAAGTGACCCATAGATTTAGCAATAAGTAGCTCATTGGTCACTTTAATGAGGGCAATTTCCTTGGAGTGGTTAGGGCAGAAGCCTGATTGGAGGTGGTAAAAGAGAGAGTTAGTGGAGAATTGAACAATTTCTGGAAAAGTAGTTTGTGGGGATGTACGCAAACTTTATGTAAGGTGATGCATTTGGGATTTAATAATCCCTGTGCCACCTACACCATAAATAACTCTGTATTAAGTGCATCTGTAATGGGAAAAGATTTGGGGATTCTGGTAGATAACAGATTTAGCCATAGCCAACAATGCCAGGTAGCAACGGCTAGAGCTAGCAAGATATTATCTTGTATAAAGAGGGGAATAGATTCAAGAGAGAAAAATATTATTCTCCCTCTTTACAAGGCACTGGTAAGGCCTCATTTGGAATATGCGGTGCAGTTTTGGAATCCCATATACAAAAGGGACATCTTGGAAATTGAAGCAGTTCAGAGAAGGGCAACTAAATTAATAAGGGGAATGGAGGGCTTGAATATTCAGGCAGATCTGGTTGATCCAGGGATACTTTCCGATTGCCATTTGCAGCCAGGAAGGAATTCCCCCCCCCTTTTTTTGCTGTTTTTTTTTGCCTTCCTCTGCATCAACGGTTGGGTAGGGTTAAAAAAAAATTAATAATAATAATAAAAAAGAAAAGGGGGTAAATAGGTTGGACTTGATGTATTTATTCAACCTCAATTACTATGTAACTATGTAACTACACTATGCTAGAAATAAAAGTACATTTCTTTCTGTTTTTCTAGATTGAAATTGGGACTTTAAAAACAATTAACACCTTGCTCCTAAATATCTTAGTAATGGAAAGCAAATTCCTAACAGAGCAGGTGGAGAGACCTACTAACAGAGGAACAATAAATTGACACAGATAACGGCTCTTCTGTTTATTCAGCTGGAGGGCACTCTAGACCACATTTACACTTGGAACAGACATTTATCCTAATTCACAGGGGGGGACACAAATATGTTGGCAGCCACTTTCAATACAGTATGCTGCCTTCCCACCAAATGAAGAATTGCAAAGGATTTCTAATTTTATTAATTCTCCTTATAATGTTTATCAAACAATTTTACACTCATTTTTCTTTTTATCAGATAAAATACGTGTCTCTTCTGTTCTCTACAGTCTAGATTTTGAAGATACTGCAATGTGGCAGAATAGTTTTTATTTCATGCTGTTTATGCTTATCTAATAACTTTCCCTTTTCTATGAACACACTGATCTCAATTACCAGTTCATAGAAGAAAGAATTGTTTATGAAAGGCAGATTTTAGTGGTCCTAGCAGAGAAGATTAAAAAAAAACAAAAAAAACCTTGTGGTTACTACTAATTCTAATTCTAAACTATTTCCACATGCCAGAATTATAGGGAGAAGACTTATGAAAATGGATTTTGGAGCACAGTGCTGGAATCTATGCAACACTGCTTTTTGTGTAGTATGTATTTTTTATTTTAGTTTATTATTTTAGCAAAGGGTTTGCAGGATTGGAATATTTAGAAAATTTGAAAAACAGACTTGATTGTGAAAAATAATAATCCTGGTGAACATATTAAAGGAGAATTAATATATATACATAAATACATATCATATCAAGTTTATAATTACTAACAGTTGTATCTTGCACCTCTAAAATAACCTAGAGAGAAAAAGTTGGCGCTGTGTTACAGCTAAACTAGGGTAAACCCAAGTGTACTGGTAACCTGGGTATTGTTAACGGGGGTTGAGGGTGATTTGGGGATTATAATTTCACAGGCTTTTCCAGAATTTATTTAGGCTCATTTACAATTTAGTATTTTAGTTTTTTTGCAGGTGCTTGGGGCATAATTTTAAAACTGCAGTTTTTCTTTTGTATTGTATTAGAAAATGTACTACAACAGAAATAATGCAAAATATTCAGTGCTGGTTATACTCTACTGATTAAGTACAAGTAGCTGTGAGGTAAAAAGTACTTTGATAAATAGCTCAAGGGCAACACTCCAAGATGGCCAAATATATGCATTCCTGCACCCACTCAATTTCAAACTGACAGCATTAAACAAAACCTCAACCTTTAATTATCTTGTATAGGCTTTTGGTATATCTGTTGTGGATTTTTTCCAAAGTGTTAAATATGTGGTTTATATATAACCCCCTTTAGTGTTTTATCATAAATAGCTTAATTCACTAGTTGTCTGGATACATGATCATACTGTACAGTAAGTTCATCTTATAATTTCCGGGTCAGGAAACCTTACCACACTCCCAGGATGCAGTAATCAGTTTGCCACACTTACTGGAATTGTGGTAAGATAAGAAACTGGATATTTATGGGGCGATGGAATACTACTGATACATTGCATGCCAATAACACTTAAAATTGGAGCAGGTCCTGTAAAACCTACTAACATTACATCAGGTGGCGTGAACTTTAAACTCATTTACACAGCATTTGTTGCAGGTTATCCTTTAAGATAACCTTTTGATATAAGTCTTTAAGAATTAGTATCTGCATGGTTATACATTATTATTTTTGCTGCTAGACTGATGACTGTATTGAGTGTGACACCACAGCACTTTGCATATGTAGCAAAATAGTTACAATGGAGCTATGCAGAGTTGCAAAAAATAAAAAGTAAAAACTGCATCTCATACCGAGATATAAATACCGTTGCTAATTGCAAGTATATTTAGTGGCTTCTTTTTGTTCCTAGGCAGTTCAGTACATTTAATCTAATTAACTTAGTAAAAGATTATACTCATAATAAAGGCAGAATCATACAAAACTTTGTTTTTCAAAATACATGGTATAACACTATTTTACCATTGGTTTTCAGTTTAAACGATGCTGCATTCAGACTCAGTGCTCAATCTACTATTTCCATAGTCACAATTTGTAATTACACCACATTTACCTCATATTGTATAAGACATCAAGAAACATTTTAAAGAGTCCAAGTAGTACAGATCAATAAAGTTTACCAGACAGGAATTAGTACATATCCCTATGTATATTGATTTTCAATGATATTTCTCTTTGTGTGATGATTACAAACTAAGGGGAATGATACAAATAAAACCCACATATAAATATATATATGACTACCTGATGAAGCTCAGGCAGAGCGAAACGCGTAGTAGTGACGTCATCCCTCGGAAGTGAAGCGCTGAACCACATGGTTTCTGGTATCCCGCGTGATACAAGGACAGTGGAATTAACTGTTTCCAACTGAAGTTGAGATCCCAAGAGCTGCGGCCACAGACAATATTGCAAGCTAAGTCTGGGGGATCGAGGAAGTGACACTCTGGATGCCTTGATGAGGGAATTACCTATTGGTGATGTATTATCACAGGAATTAGAGTCTGATAATTTTATATCGGCTTGGCCTTTATCTATAGTAACTGGATGCGATTACTTACGCACTTTATCTCCTAGGATAAGGATATTTACAAACTGTTCCCATATCTCTTTTTAGACACTTGTATATACAGATCTGGACTCATTGGAGACTGTGCTTATCTGGAGCTCATAGGGTTTTATTGCTATAGGTGTTTTATATGGCTATTTATACTTTTTAACTATTTAATGTAGGATTATATATGTATAGATTTTTCTAGGATTTATGTGGCTGGCCAGCCTTCTCTGGATTTTGCTTAGCATTATTACTATTTATAAATTATTTATTATCCATTGGGTTTTAATATATTAATATATTAATATATATATATATATATATATATATTTGTTATATTCCGTTTTATGTGGTTCGCGGCTCGTTGTAGTGATTTCCCGATCTTTCCTGCTTTTCTATATTCATAATGCGCGTGTACATTCCTCTGTTCGTTTCAGACAATCATAGATTCCGGAGTGACTGGATAACAAGTAGGGCTATGATTTTCTTGTTATATTAGGAATGGAGAGCTGCAGTGGCACTAATAATTGAACTAATCACTCAGTGACGTCACTGAGTGATTCTAATAAGGATTCTCGCCACTGCAGCTCTCCATTGAAAGTGCAGAGACTTGTGTATTATAATAGTGATACCTGTTACGTGGATACTTTGGATAACTCTGATATGTCTTTAAATTTACATGAATTAACTTTTTCAGATATATGTGTTATTCATAATTTGAAGTGTTTAGGGGGGATTTCTTAAGGTGGCCATACACATGCGATTTCCATCGCATTGTGCCGACAGATCACATTGGGTCGGTCCAAGATGGGATTTTAATATCGCTAATGTGTATGACCACCTTTATGATAAAACCATCATTACAACCACAGTTTTACATACAGGTTGGAAGAATAACTTACATCTTCATCCTATCCAAAGCAGGGGCAAATATATTGAGGATTTTCAATCCTTTGATGAAAGTGATTTAAATAAATTAAATGATGATGTTTTATGGGCGATTGGGGCATGGTTTGCACCCTCCTAAAATAATGATTTCATCGGTTGGTGGAATTGCCACCACATCTTTGGAGGTTGTAACCCCAATCGACACAGGATTATGAAATAATTTTATCTTCATTTGGGATGGTACTGAGGAAGAGACATTAAGTTTGTTGATTATTGTATCAATGAAAGAGAAATAAATATCCTTTTTGAATATTCTTTTTTCAACATTAGGATCCAAAATCATTACTGATGTTTATAGGAAATCCATCACATGGAACACTCTAACACTAAGCTAGCCATCATCCTATCCTCTTAAAAGATATTGTACCCATTGGTCAATGGGATTTTGTTGTAGGATAGACTCCTGTAGAGGAGTTACCATACCTTCTGTATAAGTGGGCTTATGAATCGTACCAAGCTATACACAGAGGCTTGCATTTGGTTTAACCTATGTATGTTTAGTGATATATATTCTATATTATTTAAAATATGGAATATGGTGGTGTTTTTTACTATTTGACACATTGCTCAGATTTGGGCTTGAAACACGTCAGGGCTACTTGCAGGTCCCCTTCAATGTTCTGATTTTAATATATGTTAATAAAGTTATTTTAATTACACATTGCAGCATTTGGACTGAGCTCCCACACCATTCTCCTCTTTGTGGGTAGATCTTCAGCTGACATGTATTTGTGTGCTCTCCTTCTGTTATATATAATATATAAGGGATAATGCGCCCCTTACAGTGTAATATAAGGCTATTATGCCACCGAGGAGTTCCCTGCTTTTATACAGGTCAGGGAACTCCGAGGTGGCATTCTGGTTATTTCTTATAATACACAAGTTTTTATTTTACAGTACAGTGATAATAGCTGGTGAAAAGAATTTATTTAACTTTTTTTTCCCCAAAGTTTGGAACATAACATTAAAAAAACATTGTTAAACATTTTAACTTAGATATATGTTTAAACATTCATTAAACATTCATTGTTCAAATGTTAATAGTAATTTAGTCAGAATCAGATGTTTGTTTTAGGTTTATTTCACTTGTTTTAGTTTTATAGGCTTTATGTTTACCCGTTTGTTAATTTGGGTTTATTCCATTTTGTTCGCGCCTCTTTTTTGTTTGCATAATGCGTGTGCACGTCCGGCTGCTCCGAGCGCGCCCGCCTATTACTTTGGTATTGATTTCCTCATGTGCCGTAATGGATGGTAATGCGCATGCGCGCCAGGCTGTTCTGTGTCGTGTATGCACGGCTGATCCGTTCCTGTCCAGCTCTTTGTGGACATTGATTTTGTGAAATGTTCGATTCCGGGGTGGTTGGATAAGAGGTAGGACACTGATTTTTATGTAATATATAGTGATGGCCCAGTTTGCGGATCCGAACACGGATCCGCGGCGGATTTACCACATTCGCGAACTGCGGATATGGCGCCTTCTGAACTTTTCCGAACTAGGATTTCTCGTATTTTCGAAAATGCGTGAAAATACGTATTTTCAAAAATTTTCAAAATTACGAGGAATTCTCGTAATTTCGAAAACGTGTGAAAATACATATTTTCGAAAATTTTCGAAATTCCGAGGATTTCTCGTATTTTCGAAAATGCGTGGAATACGTATTTTCGAAAATTTTCGAAATTACTAGGATTTCTCGTATTTTCGAAAAATGCGTGAAAATACGTATTTTCGAAAATTTTGAAAATTACGAGGAATTCTCGTAATTTCGAAAACGTGTGAAAATAAATATTTTCAAAAATTTTCGAAATTACGAGGATTTCTCGTATTTTCGAAAATGCGTGAAATACGTATTTTCGAAAATTTTCGAAATTACAAGGATTTCTCGTATTTTCGAGGATTTTTTCATTTTAATGGGTCCGCTCGAGCCGGCCTCGAGCGGACTGGATTTTGCGAAGTTCGGACATCTCTAGTTATATTAGGAATGGAGAGCTGCAGTGGCACTAATAATTGAACTAGTCACTTAGTGACATCACTGAGTGATTCTAATAAGGATTCTCGCCACTGCAGCTCTCCATTGAAAGTGCAGAGACTTGTGTATTATATAATAATATATATTATACCTCTTTATATTAGCTGTAATTAACTTCTATTTTCCCTTGCCAGTTCATTCTGGTGCTGCCAGTTCTGAATGTGCATAATATACTTCTATCGATTCTTGATCAGATTTCTGAATGTACAGCTGTAATAATTGGAGAGAATACTTAAAATCCAGATGAAATCAAATTAAATGGGGGGCTGGATATTTTTCAGCACCAAGCCTTACAAATTAATTTTGATCTTAAAGGGACAGTTCAGTGGAAATTATCAATATTTGTTAAATTGTTCATTTGTGTAATGTCTTCTTAGTTATTCTACATATTCTCTTCCAATTTGAAAAATCAGTTGATTTCATACCCTTTGCTGTTCCCTGCTGTTGATATTAGTGAGCTGACATTACAGGTTCTAACGGTCCTTCTTCTTCCCAGAATGCACCGCATCCTTGGAATGTTCCTAACAGTAATTTCTACTGATTGGCTGTTGGATGGGTCAAAGATGCTCAGATCTCTACTGAGCAACTGAATCAACCCAGGCGCTGGGTCAAGGGCAAGACCATAACGATCTGTTAAAGGGGTCCTGCAAACAGGAAGTCAGCATTTCAGTTGCATTTATTTATACACAGACAAAATGCTGAATTGGCAGATTAAGGTCATTGGGATAATAAAATACTGCTCTTTTTTCTGAAAAGCATATGTATTTGCACTGAACTTCCCCTTTAAAAGAGAACTAAAGTGAAAAAACATCTTGGGCTGGAAAAGAGTGCAATTAAAGCCACTAACCAGCCAAATCAGTGTAACGTGGGTTTTAACACTAAGTTAGCGGTGCCTGCATTAAGCACAAAAAATTTTGAGCTTTGGCAGCACAACCGATGCAATTTAAGTTAAAATTTACACAACCTGGTAGTGTGAAACTTAAAGGGCATGTCCACCCCCAAAACTAAAATTTAACCCCTTACTGGCCACATCAAGTAGTTTAAAACAATCCTTACCTTACATTCCTGCTCAAAATAGTTCCCCTGCTGTGCCCCTCCAAAGTCCAGGAAACTGCTGTGTACGAGCAGTGTGTGACTCATGCTGTTCCTGAGACTTCCTCAACCTCATCAAGGTTGAGGCATGCTCAGTGCAGCCCTCCCTGCCTCTCAGCCAATCACGGACTCGGCTGCCGGTCCCGCCCCCTGCTTGCAATTCCATGTAAGCAGAGGGCCTGAACACTGCGGCGGAGGAGAGAGGGCAGGTAAGTAAGAATCGGGGGACTTTCTAACAATTATATTAATGCGGTTGGGGCTGGGGGAGCATGCCCTACCACATATCAAAAATTAAATTTCGGGGTGGACATGCCCTTTAACATTAGGGTCTAAACATCGTGCAGCTACCATGCCAAGATCCTTCGATGTACTGAATTTCCCAAAGGTGTTCAGTACATTGTGGGATCTTGGCAAAAAAAAAAATTTAAATTTGCAACAAAAAATATTGAATCTCCCAAAAAGTGCATGGTACATAAAGCACCATGTCAGAGTGATATCAACCTAATGACAGTAAAGATACATGTGACGATACATGGTTTTAAAGTTGTCCCATGGGGACTGCCATCTTTTCTCCTCCTCCTGTACCCACTGGGTAGCTCACATGCCTAATAGCCATGACATAGGGACTGAGGTTAAATAGCAAACTCCTCTCTATTTTGCATAGATTAATAAAACTAATTAATTCTGGACAACTGTGGTCTCCGAACAAGTTAGGGGTAAATGAAAACATGCAGTCTTTCCTTTATAATGAGCCCTGAATCACATTTCTACCTGTGAGAAAGGATATTGCAGACTAGCATTATAGTTTTTTTTCCAATAAAACTTTGTTAAGCCCAGTCATTTCTCAAACGGAAAACCTTTACCAGCACCCGAAAATTATATTAGACCCGCAACCCTCCTCCGCAAAACTGTTACCCGCACTCGCAACGCACACACACAAAATGAAACAGACCTTTAATCTCCTTTAATACATAGTGGTAATCTAATGTTGTAAATTTTTAATTCTAGAAAAAACATTTTTAATCTGCAAGCCTAGAAGGATTCCCTAGAGGGCATATTACAAAGCACAGAACACACACAGCACACCCACGTACTAGAAATGCTGGAAACAATGGGTCGCAAAAATGAATGCCGACCAGAAATGTACTTCCTGCCACCGATACCAGCAAATTCTAATCAACTTTATAGACAATCGGCTTTAATAATTATACTGATTATGAAGGGATTGTTTTGGTGCAATTGCCCCACTCTGCTCTGCCCTAAAACCAGCCTGGAATATTTCCAAACTTTAATAACAATATTTAGCGAGATTTCACACACAAGTTTAGTGTAATTCCATTAATGGGGTAGTGATCATAATAATCAAGACTGAATCAAACCCACCAGCGAGAATCAGCCCGTAATACAATGTTTGTGTCGCTGAAAACGCATTCAATGAAATGTGTTTGTGGTGCAACCAGTTTTTGTTTCTTCTTTATGGATAGTCTGAAAAGCCTACAGGGCTGACTTCAATAGGCTGCCCATTAAACATGCTACTGCTTGTTCAATAACCTTTGGGTTCCTTCATCTTACAGCACTGAAAGGGTTACTATTGCTTTAAACTTTGACTTTTTGTCAGACTTCACACTGGACAAGCCCCAGCAGGATAGAAGGTTGTGTTTGGGCTGTTTGGTTTTCATGTCCTGCAGCAACTTTGGTTGATTGATAGCACCCAATAGCTTTACCCTGTACAGGACAATGCAGTATCCCATTCTTTTTTCCTTGGGTAAGAAGAGAAGTATATACCGTATGGAAAGTCATTATTTCATAGCCAGTAGATGCAATCTACTTTATTATATAAATAAAGCTATTACATATACATTCAAGTGTACACCTCAGTCTCTTATTAGGAAGTAATCTATATTGTAAAGCAGAGGTAAAAGGGATTTGTTGCTGTGACTTCCTAAAATGTCATGGCAACAAACCTAGAACTGTCTCCACAGTATATGGAAATACTATAGCATTGAATGTAGCGCTGACACCTCTCTATCTCAAAATGGGTGTATCTAAGGAGTAGTTACAAACGGAGTTTTCCTGTTAACGTACTAGGGTAAACTTCTGGATAAAATACTCTGTGGTGAATTCTTCATGTTTGATTATTCATTAAAGCGAATAATCCATTTTGTCCCAAGTAGTTTAGGACTGTAAGGGCTAGGCCACACTAGTGCGTTTTTTTTAAAATGGAAATTGAGGGAACGCAAAAATTCTCTCGATTTCTAATGCGCATACGTTTCCGTTTTGGTAATGCATGCGTTCACCATTTTTGGTGAGTTAATGCATGCGTTTCCATAACGGAAAAATTTGCATGCGCAAAACGCAAAAGAATCACACAATGCGATAACGCTCGCGATTCTGTCTGCGATTTGGTGTGTTGTAGTGTGGCCTTGGCCTAATACACAGCCTGCAATTAAATAATAGAAACAACCTTAACCATTACTTTACAGTTTAAAATGTTCATGGTGAGGAGGTTAAACAAAAAGGTGGGGATGTGTCAGACCCCCATGTAGTGAAAACAGATGGAAAGGAGAAGGGGGAGGACAGTGTATAAGAATGTGTGTGAGAGACATGGGAGCCTGGGAGATAAACAGAGACAGGCGGTGGGTTATGGCGAGTAGATAATAGAAGGGAAAAGTGTTTGACAGAGATAAGAAAGTAAAAAATTCAAATGTGAGGCACAGAGAGACAAAGTGAAAAATTCACAACATGACACTGAGAGTTTGTGTCACAAGGATACAACATATGTGTAAGGTGCAGTGTAATGTGTGTGGGAGAGTGCAGTGTGTATGTGTGCCAGAGAGAGAGAGAGAGAGTGTGTGTGTGACTGAGTGCAATGTGTGTGTGTGAGACACTGACAATGTGTGACACAGAAGGGAGGGGAGGAGGAGGAGAGACTGAGGCTCCCACTCTGGTTCTCTTACTTCCCTCACAGCCATACAGGGCAGAGGCAGCGACTGAGGAGGAGAACTAGATCTCCATTGCAACCTGAGCCAAGCTGTGCAGGTGGAGGATACGTGTCAGGTGAGGTCTGGTTATGAGGAAAGTATAACTTGAAGATTAGGAGGGAAGGATGGGAAGCATATATCTTTATATTAAATGTATTTGCTGAATGTGATTATTTTTATAATTCATGTCATTGTTGTGTTTAATTTGCTCCATCTCTTGCTGTACTATAATTCTTAGCATTTCGGGCGCCTGTGAGTTAATAGGGATGTGTGTAAGCCTACAGATGGGGTGTGTAAGCCTACAGATGGGGTGTGTGCTAAATTATAACTACATTTAGCGGAAGTGCTACTGATCTGGTCAAACATTTATACAAACATAGAAAAGATAATCAATGCACATTCCTAGGCCCCATACAATATCAATTATCTGCACATTGGCATACTTTATAAACAAAGGGGTTTTAGTATACATTACTGTGATCACATGAATGAAAAGCCTTCCAACCACGTCAAGGTAACCCCAGTCTGGAAGGTCCTAACTTCTAACCTTTTTTACTTTAATTACCATTAGCAAACTAGCATGATTGCCTGCTATATTGATCCGGTGTGCAAGTATGAGAAATGTAAAAGTTATCCACAATTACCAAGTAAACTAGTGAGCCTCAGATGATCCGGTCGGTGATTTAGGATAAGAAAATGACACAGTCTGCAAGTCCAAAATCATTCTCTCTAGTTTATTGTGTAGCACTCTGGATTATATAGATAAAACTAGTACATAGTCACATGATACACAAAATATAGTAAAAAAGACATTGTTAGGTTTCGTCTCTTGAGAAATCAGTGACGTTTCACAGTGTTCCTTCATGATAATACTACATCCATTGTACTTCAAGGTTAGAGACCTTGAATATGCTGGGAAACCAACAAAATGGGAGAGTAAAAAAAATGAGAGTAAAATGGGAGTATAACAAGAATGTGTGTTCTCATGACAGTAAAATATACATGGCAGTGAGAAGGAACATCAGAGAACTTATACTAACATTTACTGTAATATAAAACAAAGACATACTTGTAGATTAAAGCTGTAAAATAAAATGGAAGCTACTACTACTACAAAATGGATGCTGTAATGTCAAGCTAGGTGTAAAGCAAATGGTGGATAATATGAACATAAACCCTTCAGGTCCGATTTTCTTTATTTAAAATAAAGTTAAATAGGGGTCTAAGGGACATATTTATAAAGGGCATTATTTTTGCTTTTTTTTTCCCCCACCAGCCTTTACCGCAATTTTTTAAACTTTCAACTTTTCTTTTCATCAAAGTTATTGATAAGGCAAATTTTCATCAAAAGCGAAAAGTATGTAGCAAAAAGTAGCACAAATAATGCTGAAAAAGCTCAGCACATATGGTAAATAGGTAATACTCCCTGGTGGATTTTCAAAGTAGTATTAAATTGGTTAATACACACTGAACTATAGCCTAACACACGTGGTGTTTTTTTCAGCCAAAGATATAATAAATAGTGTAAAACTCAAAAGGCGAATTTTCTCTATTTTATTAATAGGACGTTTTTTAGTATTGCTTATTTTCAGCAAACTGCAGCTAAATACCAAACCAGTTACATTAATATGGGAACACACCATAGTGCTGTGTAAGAAATAGTCATGTTAATGGAACATTCCAGTAAGTAATGATGTTTGGTAAAAATTCTGGTTAAACTGCAAAAAATGCAACAAAAGGGAGAAAAGGGGCAAAAGGGCTATTTATAAATAGCTTTAAATTAAAAAAGGACAAAAATAGCTCTGAAATTGCACTAGAGAGAAATGTGTCTTTTCGCAGTGATACCACACTCAATGCAATGAATAAGACGAAAATACTGTCACACATCGCCGCAGTGATACTTTTCCGCAAAGGCGAAAGCAAAAACAAGCATTTCATAAATAAGGCGGAAATAGCGCCATTTGTTATTGCGATGTACTGCGATAGCGAAAATAGCGATCGTTTATAAATATGCCCCTTAGTCTGAGTCATTACAGCTTGGAAAAATGTATGGAGAATAAAGTGCCCTGTCCATCATTAAGGCCTGTTTCCAGCTTACAATTACATAACTCTCTCACTTTGAAACGCCTTTGGCGATTGGAGCGTACACACCTCTCTTAATCATAGGCAAGTGAAAAAAAGATGATTTTGATTAACAGCAGCATGTATGTTCGAAACACGTAAGGCATGTGTTATTGCCACGATTGATGTGTTAATAAAGTTACTTTGAATGGCGTCACATGGTGTGGATTTCCAGTGAGCGCTCGTGTCCCATCACTTTCAGCTTGGAATATGACGACAGTGGACCAGTTAGGCTGGGTACACACAAAGGGACTATTTGTCCCAACCGAACGCTCGCTACGAGCGAGTGCTCGGCCATGACAAATGTATGTCGGTCGCAGCAATAGTGGCTGAATACTGAAGTTATAAATATCACCATACCATCCCTGCACAGAGCACCCAGTTACCCATACCATCCCTGCACAGAGCACCCAGTTACCCATACCATCCCTGTACAGAGCACCCAGTCACTCATACCATGCCTGTACAGAGCACCCATTCACTCACACCATCCCTGTACAGAGCACCCATTCACTCACACCATCCCTGTACAGAGCACCCAGTCACTCACACATCCCTGTACAGAGCACCCAGTCACTCACACATCCCTGTACAGAGCACCCAGTCATCTATACCATCCCTGTACAGAGAAGAGACTGTAACTAATTAAATATCTGGTTGCAAATACATGTTATAATGCATGAGTCCTGGTATTGAAACAAACCCGGAATTTTAAGAATTTGAAAACTGGATCACAAAAACCGTGGTTGAAAATTCCAAAATCTGTGTAAAAAAAAAAAAAAACATGAAAATTGTGGTCGTAAAATTAGACATTTTTGTAATAAAATTTAGAAAAAAGTGAATTCTATTGGGTTCGAATAAGGTTTCCAGAAGTTCACAGAAGTTCCGTAGAACTGATGGAAGAAGCAATCTCAACAGTTTTGTTCATCTCTAGTGGGAGACATGAGATACCACATTTAGCAGCTCCTATCTCTCTTATTGGTTGATACACTAACTGATCCAATAACAAGAACTAATATAGTATTTGAAGTTGAATAAAGACATATGACCATCCAGTCCAACCCATCTAGCAACTGAAATATAGTTAAAATTTTGACACAGCTGGGAGGATTACGAGTTGTCAAGCTATTAAACATAAGGTGTCAGGTGTGGTATTTCCTGGTACGTCCCCACACACTCTAATGCTGACTCCTGATTTCAGCTTTGTGTATTTGCATTTCCTTACAGATTCAGCTACTCCAATTTCAGTAATGTCCGTGGAGTAAATTCTGAGGTGCTCCCCCTACTAGTCTGTGCCACAGCTGGTAAGTTGCAACATGTATTTGAAATTTGAAGGGAGGCACACTCATAGAGACTTTATCATATCAATCATTTATTCATGTGCTGAAAACCAGGTACACAATGTTTTGGGGGGTCCAACCCCCTTCTTCAGCTACTCCTTGTAACTGTAACCATTGCTGTTACTTAAAATCATATATTTTATTTTAACAGCTAGTAAAGTTTTTATTTAAAAATGTGATAAAATAATGGTCTAACTCTAGCAGAAGCTACATGGTACAAGTAAGGATTGATGCTGCTCTAATAATTCAACAGTTTAGCCTCAGTGCCTTTTGCATTCCTGTGTTCAATTATATGAATCCCAGAGGGCGCTATTATTAATCTTCAGTGACAAGCCATTCTTTAAAAGTATTTCACATTAGAAAATGAAAGAGTGAAGACAGTTTATTGATTATTAATCCTCTAATTAAAAAAATGGCCCTGGGATTGCAGTATTTCAACCAATGTGTATACTAGGCTGCAGAAGTCAAAAAGTTTACTCTATGCAGATAAATAGATGGCATTGTTTTGAACTGCGAAGCCCGCTGATGCTAATGGATAGGTGTGGCTAGTTTTCATGTGACACATTATATGGATTAGGGTGTTTGCTTGGTGGTTCAGAGATGCAAAAGGTTTACGAGTATCAGAGCACATCCGAAATCGTCTCAGAGTGCAGCGCATGTAGTGGGGCCACTCCCATAGGTTTCCATTGGCCTGCGCAATCCCTAGCGCAATCGGATCCCAAAACCCGCCATAGGAGCCTAGCCCTGAGGAGTCGGTCGAAGGGGTGAGATTCGCAATCAAATTCATCTCTGCAGTGAATCTCAATCTGTCTCTGTTTAGCATGTGCCTTTATATTGAAAAAGAGCAATTCATGAATATACCTTCATGCAGGCATCCCACCCCTCCCGGGAGTCGCGGGAGTCTCCCAGATTTTGGGGTGGTCTCCTGCACACCTGTGAGACCACCCCAAACTCCCACAACCCGAACCTACCAGAGTCCGTAATTTACGTCACGTTAGAGGCGTGATTAGGGGTGTAACTGGCCCCTCCCTCGACTCTGCCCCCACCCCGCCCCATTTAGTGATGTCATGTCACTCGGCCACACCTCATTCTCCCCACCCTGCCCGGAAGCCAGATTTGGCAGGGTGGGATGTCTGCTTCATGTAAACACACACCAATACAAAGTATATTCGCTGCTTTCCATGTACTGAATTCTAAGAAGACTAATTATAGGTGAAAATTCTTTGCTGACTTGGAGACTTGCCATATCAGTTTAAGACAAATCATTTCAGTGCAATGTTAAGTTAATGACTTAAATGGCCTTCTTGGTGTAGATGTTAATCTAATTGCTGTTGCCGTGATTACACTGGTAAGTTAATTTATAGGTCACAAATACTCATTTTACACACAACACACAAAAAAGAGATTTAGAAGTTTTTTTTGTTTTTTTTTATGAATGAATGAATGTAAAGGATGGGGAATCAATAGCTTCACGCTTTTAAATGTGTTCCATGCAGCAGTAATGCTCTGTAAGGTAACATTAGGCATCCAATGTTCAAGACCCTGATACATAAGCTTGGATTGGATGAAATGCAACCAAGGCTCAAGATTGGGGCACCTATAATGTATTGTACTCTAGTTTTCTCCTATTTTACTACATTTCTCCTATGTCTTCAATTTTGATGGGATGGAGAGTGTTTATGTGTCCTACAACAATGAAAGATCCATTAAATGTTTATTTTAGGATTCCATGTTTTTTTACCTCTTTCACAAAAACAACTCAGATCCTGGGATAGTTCTCTGACAGTGAGGAGTTAAGCAGTAGAAATCAAACATTAGTGTTAGGTCCCACCATGTGTGTTGGTTTATGTTTTCTGATTTGTGTGTGTTTTGTGAATCGCAATGTCATTTAAAATATAATGGAAACTGTGAGAATCAGTTCCCACTGTATAATTTGCGTTCTGAATCTATGTGGACCATTTTTTATCTGCTTGCTTGCACAACTTTTGGTCCGTGTGTGTCACAATCGCACTTTAATAATAATCTATGGGAATGCAAAAAAAAAGCAGACACATGGACAAACTTATTTTTTGCGTCTTTTTTGCATTTTCTCTGATGTTTGATTTTCCAAAATCGGCACACACACACAAAGGGACTGGAAACGCGGACACACGCGGACAAATACATAGAACAACACGTCTGTTAACCTGCAAATGGACAAAATGCGTTGTCCTAAATGCACTCAAAACGGACAGCGCAACGCACAAAGTTGGACCTAGCCCTAAGACTTTACAGAGAAACACGTTTAACAAACAAGAATTTACCATGTACTGGGAGGCAGGAAGTACTACTCCTGCTTCCTGGAAAATCTTTGCTGAATTAGGGATGGAGGCCACAGCTCTGGTGTGTCCTCAATCATCTGAACTATCAGCATTTGTATGGTGAGTGTTAAGAAGGGTATTTCAATGCATGGTCTCAAGATTTGCTGTGAAGTGCTTTGAAAACTGCATAGGACTATATACTGAATATTATGGCTGGACAAACCTTCAAATGGCACCAACTGCCTATAATTAAATATGGATGATATCACTATCTACAGAGGACCAGACCACTGAAAACAAACAAAGAAGCAAAACCAGCGATTATACTGTTATTAAGACAATGTTTACTGTATTTGAAATCAGAAATATAACACCAAAGGTCTGCATTTATGTAGAATCCCCTTAATTAAACTTAAAATTCACTTCTATTTCTTCTAGACATAAGTTTGTAAATTCTGCACAAATGTCATTAGGAAATGCAATTTTATACCTCCCTCGCTCTCCTTAGCCGCATATTCGGAGATCTTTAAATATTCCTGGTTCTTCGACAAGTGCACTTATGACCAGATCCTTTTATTCTCACTTCCGCCGGCTGCAGACACTTAGGCGACATTGAACTGTTAGTTTAAAGGGGCCAATGAACTTTCTTCCTTTTCCCTCTTTTGCTTCTCATTGGTTGGGGAACCCTTTTTATTCTCTTCCAGCTGTTGCCCGTTATAGCGTTTAAGCTTGCTACTCTGCTTGTGGTGTTCTCTTATCTGTTTACTCTGTTTTTGATCTGATTTTCTCCCTAGACTATCCTCTGTTTGTTGCCTTGACTGACTTTGCAACATTTTTGACTACTACTCTGTACCGTGCCCAGTACTGTTTAATCTTGGTTTGACCTGGCTAGTTCTGACTACATCCTTGACTGACCCTCTGTACGTGCCCGTACCGTTTAATCTTGGTTTGGACCTGGTAGTTCTGACTACATCCTTGACTGACCCTCCTGTACCGTGCCCAGTACTGTTTAATCTGGTTGACCTGGCTAGTTCTGACTACATCCTTGACTGACCCCTCTGTACCGTGCCCAGTACTGTTTAATCTTGGTTTGACCTGGCTAGTTCTGACTACATCCTTGACTGACCCCTCTGTACCGTGCCCAGTACTGTTTAATCTTGGTTTGACCTGGCTAGTTCTGACTGCATCCTTGACTGACCCCTCTGTACGTGCCCAGTACTGTTTAATCTGGTTTGACCTGGCTAGTTCTGACTACATCCTTGACTGACCCCTCTGTACCGTGCCCAGTACTGTTTAATCTTGGTTTGACCTGGCTAGTTCTGACTACATCCTTGAGACCCCCTCTGTACCGTGCCCAGTACTGTTTAATTTGGTTTGACCTGGCTAGTTCTGACTACATCCTTGACTGACCCTCCTGTACCGTGCCCAGTACTGTTTAATCTTGGTTTGACCTGGCTAGTTCTGACTACATCCTTGACTGACCCCTCTGTACCGTGCCCAGTACTGTTTAATCTTGGTTTGACCTGGCTAGTTCTGACTACATCCTTGACTGACCCCTCTGTACCGTGCCCCAGTACCTGTTTAATCTTGGTTTGACCTGGCTAGTTCTGACTACATCCTTGACTGACCCCTCTGTACCATGCACAGTACTTGTTAATCTTGGTTTGACCCGGCTAGTTCTGACTACATCCTTGAATGACCCCTCTTTACCATGCCCAGTACTGTTTGTTCTTGGATTTGACCCGGCTAGTTCTTACTACGTCTTTGACTTACCCCTTGTACTTTGCTGCCCAGCCTGATGTTTTCCACCGATCTTCTTCTACTTCTTCTACATTCAGTCTTCATATTGATATTCTTTCCTACTCTTCTGGTGTCTCAGATTTCTCTCTCTGTCTCTACTCTTCCTCCTCCTTATTTGTTGTCTGTTGTTGTTTTCTATTTCTGTGCCTGGTTCGCTCCTGTTGCACCAGACTTTCCAGGTTTCCCCCGCCTCAGTGCAGATTCCTTGCACTTCAAGTCGTGGGGGGAAACGTGCTTGTCTAGGCGCTAATTGCCTGGTAACAATCGGGGGCTTGGCTAAAGGTGAAAACAGCAGTGAAGATTGGGAAATCTGCACTAAAGGAAAACTGTATTACAAATATATTTCTTCCAATCTTATTAATAACATGAAGTGAAGAGCGAGTAACATAGTGGAAATGAAACTTTGCTTTTTTAATTCAAAGTGCTGACATGTTTTTTTCAAGGGCAAATTAAAAGTTATAGCTGGAAAAGGTTTGTTTTATCTTCTTTGGCACAAAAACGGTTGGAGATTTCTCCAGAAGTAAACCATGCCTTTCTGAATTTGATGACCAGCCTGGGAGACCAATAATCTCAGCGCAATATAAAAACCTCCACAGTGCTGATCATGGTCCTACAATGAGCCTTTAAAGAAAGTGAAAACTCAGTTAATTAAATTATAGATTCACTGTCAGTTCTCTGGGATTGTTTTTTCAGAATGGGGTAATGTTCATTTGGAACATGTAGACATTGATTTTTAGATGCATTTTATGAGCTTTTAGAAGGACAGGGGGTGTGAAAAATCTTTACGTTCTTGCTCTATGAATTCCATAGCCCTTCCAATTAATGTGGTGTGGATGCTGGTCAGTTTGCTGAAAGCTTTAAGAGGCGAGGAAAAAGTGAGACCTGGATTAGACAGAAGAGAATTAGATGCCTGTCAGAGATAGCAGGTAATCAAAACGAGTCAATTACATGTTATTCTTCTTCATGCTCCTGGCTAACCAAACAAAAGGTCAAGAAGCAAGTTCATTAATGTGTTGATGTATGTGTGCAATTTGTGTTCCTTGCAATGTCTAGGAAATACATGATAGAGATCAAACACTAATATTTGATTGGTGGAAAGATTTGTCTAATTTGTTTAGAAGATGGATCAGTTAGGATGAAAGTAAACATATACCATAGGGCATACATTAGAGTCTCCCTTTCATTGAGATATGTGACAGTCCTTTTACAAGACTTACAA
This sequence comes from Hymenochirus boettgeri, assembly GCA_019447015.1. Taxonomy (NCBI): domain Eukaryota; kingdom Metazoa; phylum Chordata; class Amphibia; order Anura; family Pipidae; genus Hymenochirus; species Hymenochirus boettgeri. Next base: position 238,098,462 of record CM033472.1, read on the forward strand.
TGGTTTTAAGTGACCTTATTAAAGCGCTTTCTACATGACAGTGTGTTACTTACCAAGGAAAAGAAATGATAAAATTCACACTGCTTATTTATCAGATGTAATGTGGGTTTGAATAGAACCCAGTTTCAAATCTAAACTGAGGGTTTCGAAGTCCTGACAAAACTTTCGAACTCCCGAATTTCACGGAACCCGGACAATTATCAAAAATCAAAAATAGACGATTTTTGAAAATCGAAAGTAGACAATTTCCGAAAATTTCAAAAATTCGAAAACGGAACGAAACTCAACAGTTTCGAACATCTCTATGAATATACAGGGAAAATGCACGGTCCTTCCCACTTGATTGACACATGGTGTTCATAAAGGTAGTATGTGCCTTATATTTTCAGTGCTTTCCATGTTAGTTACGTGTGTGGGATGACCGATTTGTCATAATAATTCTAACAGAGAAGTAACTGCACACAGATGCCATTCATCTCTCTTTTTAAGGAGACTAAACTTTATTTACACTTCTGCAGAGAGGGTACATGATACCTAAAACTGCATCTTTATGAAACCACACATATAAAATACACCTTTCATAAGAGACACAATGTCTCAGCCAATCACAGATGCGTCTGTCGGTCCTGCCCCATGCATGGAAAATGCACAGAAAAGCACCAGGAGGAAGCCAAGGAAACAAGGGCTGGTTGGTATTTAATATTAAGGCAGATTTGAAAAGTTTAGACCTTGTGAGGTTGAGGTTTTGGGGGCAATAAGGCCAATAGAGATGGCCAAACTTCCGAAAGTTAGGTCTGTTTTCAAACTTTCGAACTATTTGGTACATTCAAAAGTTCAAAAACGGACCCATTAAAGTCATTGGGAGTCAAATAGTTTGAAAATTTCTAAAGAAATACAATTAAAATATCAATGGTAACTAAATGTAAATAGCTCTGGGACCTGCGAAATGGTCTGGGGAACACGTTTGAATCTCCAGATCTTTCAAAAAAAATTTTATTTTATTCTCACGCGCGGTACTTTCGAGCTCTCGCGTTCGCTTTTCGATAATTATCCCGTAAACGATTTGAGCATTCGATAATCATACAACATACAGTAACTTGGGTGTAGCGCACCTGACGCGTTTCGAGCCTTGTGGCTCTTACTCATAGGCATGCCTCGAAAACTTGTCAGGCCACATCTCAGATGTGGACTTTTTTCTTTTAACCTGTATGTAATAAAAGTTTTATCTATAGAAGAAACCGTTTGACTGCTGCTTATTCCAGAGTGCGCTACACCCAAGTTGTTGTATGTTGTTTATTTGAAGTTCGGACGGAGCGAGGGGTCCGGGGCAAGCGGCACCTGGACCACCTATGAATATGGGTGAGTTCCACCTGGTGTGGATATCTTTTTGTGGGGGTATAAGAATCCCAGCGATTTCAGCATTGGCGATGGGTCCGGGGCAAATGCACCCGGACCACATGTTTGCTTAAGTGAGTCCAATTTCTAATGATGACAAAAATATTTTTACTATAATCTATTTATATAAATAGGACTCATTTGTGAAGCACTGTATATGTGTATGGGAAAAACCTTTACTATTGTTTGCTTATCATTCGATAATTATCCCATAAACGATTCGAAGATCTTCGATTTTCAAATTTGATAATTATCGAAAGTCCGAGAAATCCGAGTCCGTTCGAACTCGATAAGTTCGGCTCGAACTCGGGTGCGAGTTTTAATCCATCTCTAAAGTCAATATATATAAATTAAGTTTTAGGGGGGCATAGCACCTAAAGTCCTTATTACAAAGGTATATCTGTTGTATTCAATTAGATCAACTGGACTTGAAATGTAGTTCTTGAAGACGTTTCGCTAGTCATCCGACTGGCTTTCTCAATTCAGAATGACTTGAGAAAATGTCGGATGACTAGCGAAACGTCTTCAAGATCTACATTTCAAGTCCAGTTGATCTAATTGAATACAACAGATATACCATGACCTGGATGAATGAGAAAACCTTCACAAGCTTAAGGGTAATCCCCTAAATTGAATTTATTAATAGACTTTAGTTATCCTTTATAAACTGCTCATAGCCTTCTTCATCTATGCAAAACGAGGAAAAATGGATCATTCCTCTTGTGCATATAAAGAGTTCATTGCAATAAACTCATTCATGTATGGATTTACCTTCCTCCACCCAATATACTTTAATTTAGCTATCAGCACATGGACTATTACATTTTGCAGTGATGTTCTTAGCTCGTGTAACGGTATGTTAACATTCCAAGTACCCTGGTTAACAGACATTGTCCATGAAGATTTAATCACAGGTATAGTATAGTATTTGGGTTGAATAAAGACATACGTCCATCCAGCCAACCCATCTAGCAATATCCTCATTTCCTCCTGCCTAACTGTTGATCAGAGGAAGGCAAAAACCCCCCACCAAATTTATGAAGGGGGAAAAAATTCCTTCCTGACTCCAAGTGGCATCGGAAATTTCCCTGGATCACTCTACTTTATGTATCATACCAGTAACTTGCAACATTCCTTGTTTGCAGAAACTCATCCAGCTTTTTTTTGAAACTGACCAATGAACCTGCCATTCAAAACGTCCACTGAAGACAGTTCCATAGCCTTAACCGTTCTCACAGTGAAAACCCTTTCCGAGCTTGAAGCCTAAACCTTTTTCTTCAATCTTAAGGATGTCCTCGTGTCTTTTGACATGTTCTCTTGGTGAACAATCCCCAGATAGTTTATTGTATGGCCCGTTAATGTATTTATACACAGTAATCATATCCCCCGCAAGCGCCTTTTCTCCAGCGTACATAATTGTAACTTTTCCAGTCTCTCTTCATATTCAACTCCCCCATCCCTATTAATTAGTTGCCCTTCTCTGAACCCTTTCCATTTCAAAGATGTCCTTTTTGTACACAGGATTCCAAAATTGCACTGCATATTCCAAATGAGGCCTTACCAATGCTTTGTAAAGAGGGAGAATTACATTTTCCCCTCCTTGAATCCATACCCCGCTTTTACAAGACAATACCACTGGCTCTGGCTGTTTGCCGCCTGGCATGCTTACTACCTTTATTGTTTGTATCCACCAAAACTCCAAGATCCCTTTCCAACAGGGATTCCCTTAACACAGAGCATTTATAGTATAAGTAGCACAAGTATTTTTAAGTCCAAAATGCATCACCTTACATTTATCAACATTGAATTTCATCTGCCACTTAGCAGCCCAATGTGATAACTATCTAGATCCCCTTGCAACGATTGCACATCCTCTGAAGTTTTTAATGGTCGACAAAGTTTTGTGTCGTCAAAGCACACAGAAACCTTGCTGACAATACCCACTTCCAAATCATTAATAAATAGATTAAATAGAAGCGGCCCCAACACAGAACCCTGTGGCACCCCACTTAGCACTTTAGTCCATAATGATGAAGCCCCCATTAACAACTACTCTCTGCATCCTATTCTTTAACCAATTTTCTATCCATGTACAAATGTGACTCCCCAGACCAACAGACCTTAGCTTATTCATTAGTCGCCTATGGGGGACTGTAAAAGCTTTTGCAAAATCCAAGTAAACTACATCTACTGCTATACCAGAGTCTAAATTTCTACTTACTTACTCTCTACTAAAAAAAGCCAAGCAAGTTAGTTTGACAAGATCTATTCCTCCTAAATCCATGCTGGTTACTACTTATAATGTCAGTCCTTGAAACATACTCTAGAACATGATCCCTTATTAAACTTTCCAGGATCTCCCCCCACTGAAGTTAAACTTACAGGCCTGTAATTACCCGGCTGTGAACGACTACCCTTTTTGAATATTGGAATAACATCAGCCTTTTTCCAATCCAGAGGCACACCACCACGGACTGAATATTTCTATTAGCAGTAAGGTGTATTCTTAGCTATTGTTCTCATGTTTGGATATTTCTGTACAGTAAGTAACTTTCTATTGGACAAGAAGCAACTGTAACATTGTTCTTTAGGTGTATTAAGTAACTTATCTTCCTATTTCACACCATATCATTAAATCTGCTGCTCTTTCCTAACCTTGGATTTCTAATCTGTGGACACTTCCTTTAAAATAATTAAGCTGTATTCATTTAATTGTTTTTTGTTAACAGATTTAAAGGTTCGTACACAAGTGCGACCGTGGTGCCAACCTGCTACGCACAATGTGTTCAGCCTATAATCGCCCCGTGTATGGGCACTTTATAGTCCGCTCGTTCGGAGATCCATCCGGTGGATCAGGCAACGATCTCCGAACGAATGGATGTTTCGGCCGATAAAGTGCCCATACATGGGACGATTATCGGCCAAAACAGCTGTTCGTACACATTGAGCATCGCGGGTCGGCACCTGCAATCGCATGTGTGTACGAACCTTTACACTTTGTTTCATTCATTTACAGTAATTGGCATCTTTAAAACCCTTTGCATTTGCCTAATTACCTTCAGCTAGACAGGTGTATTTCCTTAACTTATCAGGCGCCATTTGAAGAAAATTACTGGTAGCTGTGGAATTACACAAGTTAAGACACTACAGTGAGAACACAAGAAAGCTGTCAAGACTTACGTAGTAATGAAATATTTCTACAACCACCAGAAAACAAGGGAGAATTCAGATGACATGACCACAGGTACAAAGGTTTGTTTGCTTGGTGATGAGATACCAGCTGTTATGGAGAAAATGCCCTAGACAAGTTAATATGGGTCTGAAAATCTTAGAGGCAAATGAAACTGGCAGAGAATTCAAATCAAACCTAATTAAAGTCAACGGGAGCGGAGTTATTACATTTTCAACATCAAATTTTGATTTTTTGACATAGAATTTTGAATTCTGCTCAATTTCTTAGAAATAGAAAGAGTTCAGAGAAGGGCAACTAAATTAATAAGGGGGGTGGAACAGGTTGCATATGCAGATGGATTAGACAAGTTAGGGCTGGAGGAGAGGCAATTGCCTGAGGATATGATCACTTTATACAAATACAATATATTAATGGGCATTGTTCACTAATAGGTCATATAAGAGGACTTGTGGACATCCTTTAAGATTGGAAGAAAAGAAGTTTCATCTTCAGGTTAGGAAAGGTTTCCTTACAGTGAGAGCGGTGAAACTGTGGAACTGTCTTCCAGCAGATGTGGGGGTAACCAATAATAACACATTAACCTCAGAGCCATTGGCAGAATAAAGATACTATGAGGTACCCATCTAGTTTGTTTTTGAAGTCTTTTGCTTAGCACCGGTCCGTATAGGTACCGGTGCGACTGACCTGAGAGACGGCATTTCTCCCTAGACGCACGGGTTGGGGGAGGTTCCGGGCATTCTGGCGTCGCGCGTTGTGACGTTAATGCGAGGCGCCGTGGGAGCGGGCTCCGAGGTCGCGGCTCTGGCCGGGATCGGAGAGTCGCCGCGTGACGTCATCGCGCGCGGCTATTTAAACCCCTCCCTCCCAGTCTCTGGCGCCATTTTGTGCTTTGCCGGTGGCTGGGCGGACAAATTTTCCCTCCCTCCCTCCCTAGTTTTAGCAGTTTGGTTTAAGTTGGAGTCACAGTTGGTTGGCGGTGGGGGGCATCCTTGCAGGAAATGGACAATTGAGAGCCGTTACATGCCCTCTGGTAACTCAGAGGCTGGCATCCAAGATCAGATCTACGGCTAGACGATTAACATCAATGGAGTGAGAAAGATTGCAAGGGTGCCCTATATATATATATTTAAGTTGGCCTTGATAAGGCCTTGTTAATATGGTTTTATTTAAAGAAATAAACTGTGGCCGATCGTTTTCACCATACAACATTTTGTCTGTGTCTTATTTGAAGTAAAGTTTAATATAGAGGGTTAACTTGGATCTTAGGTTGCAGCTGGGTCTCATTCTCCAAGGTCGTAGAAAAGACACTATGAACCTTCACATCTCTCTTTGAAAAATGTAAATCTAAAAAAAAAATTATCTTTTTTTAAAGGGCATATCCACCCTTATAAACAAAATTTCCCATATAATAGTATATCTTCCCCCAGCCCCAACTGCTATAAAATAGTTTTAAGAAAGTGCCCAGATCTTTACTTTACCTTCCCTCTCTCCTCCGACGCCCGGCCCGGCCTTCTGCTTGCAAGACACTGCAAGCAGGGGGCGGCTTCTCAGAATGCCGGAGGAGAGAGGGAAGGTAAGTAGAGTTCTGTGGACTTTCTTAAAAAAAATTTTTTGCGGTTGGGGCTGGGGAAGGATATTCTATTATATGGGCAAGGGGTTTTATGGTAGGGGGAGGGATCGCAAAACGGGAGGGAGAGGGAGGGGGAGGGAGGGGGAGAAGGGCTGCAGTACGCATGCCAAACTTGTCCCGGAGGCCAGATAGGAGGCAGAGTCCTATATGGACTCTGCTATCCTCCTGGTGGGCAGTTTTTGGGACTTTGGGGGGGGGGGGGGGGGGGGGGGGGTGGGGGGGGGAACTACAGGAGAACCTTATGGAGCTGGGATGTGAGGAAGGATTTTATTACACTAATGGTGGGGCCATTAGTGGGAGGGATTATAGTTTTGGGGGTGGACATGCCCTTTAATTCTCTTATTCCTATCTTTCATTTGTTCTGCATGGAAAGAAGTACTACTAAATGCTAAATCTTAATCTTAATACAAAATTGTTTGCACCAAGTTAACTAACATTGCAGTGCTAAATAGATGTTAATATAATGGGTTAGCGTGGGTTTATCCGCCTCAACAACCCTACATCTCTGTACTGGTTATCTGGCAAATTATGCAAAGGGCAGTTCAGATGTTGAAGGGATTTCATTAGCCTAGAGATGGCCGAACTCACTGAAATCCGTTCCGTTTGCAGATCCGCAGATTTACGGGAAAATGTGAAAATTCAAAAATCCACTATCGGACCCACTAAAGTCAATGGGAGTAAAAAAGTAAAAAAGTTCTGCATAAAATTAAGTATAAATAGCAATGGTCTGTGTAGGCACTTTATCGGCCGAAACAGTAGTTCGTTGTATGATCGCTGAACGACCGACTTGGCGGAACTCTGAATGCACGTCCATTTTGGGCGATAAAGCGCCTATATACGGGCCGATTATCGCCCGAAATGGTCGTTCGTACACATCGTGCATCACGGGTCGGGACCCGCGATCGCACGTGTGTACGAGCCTTTACTCTTTTCTGGAGAACTGGTCTGACCAGTAAAACTGAATCTTGGTTTTGTTTTTGGAACTGCTGGTTTTGAAAATCTGCAGATCCGGTGGATTTTTCCTAAATTCAAAAAGTAGGAATATATATATAGAAAATTTGAAAACCTTAATATCAAAAATTTTAAAACTGCAATCACAAATTTGAAAACTAAGATTGAGAATTCAAAAAATGAAAAAAGGTGGTTGGACATTTGAAAATTGAGATCAGAACGAAACCTGGCCATGTCATTCATCTCTACTGACCAGAACCACAAGATGGAGACCAACAGGTTTTATTGACAGTTATTTAGATCTAGGAATGACTAGGTGCACCAGAAAAGGTGGCTGATTATTATGATATGTTGACAAATCAACAAACAAAATGTTTAGTGTGTATTAACCAATTTGATACTGCTTTGAAAATCCACCTATTTAGCCCATCATTTGGGCTGAACTTAATTTCTCCAGGTCACCATGGCAGCAAGCCCCCAAAATGGGTTTTAACCCCTGCAGGTCCCTGGACAGGAAGTTAAAAAGAACAAAGGTATAAAGGTACCCTCCCCCAAACATACCTTGTCTTTTTCTCTTCCTGCCCATGGACGCTACAGGAGGTTGTTTCCCTTTCAGCTCACCGGCCAGCGTGGCTTTTTCTTTCCAGATCAGGTCTCTCCCACTCTTTCCCGATTCTGATGCTCCCCCGTGTCGCCTCCTGGTAGGGAGTGCCTGTGGAGAATGGAGGCCCGTGGTGACTGGGCAGTTTGGGGCTGTTACGTGCCTGGCGCACACTGTTCCCCTTGCAACATGTTGGACGCATCAGGCGCTCTGACGTCACTGCGTGCGCCGGAAGTGAATTGGGTTTGGTTACTTAATCTTGCGCGTCCTATTGGTCCATGCGGTCGAGAGGAGGGACTGGGCTTGCGGCCAATCGCGTCAGGGCAGTAAGTAGCTCATTGGTTGCTGCCCTTCCTGGGGGTGTGGAAATGTGTTTTTTAAGCTGCTGAAGTTTGGCGCGAGTTCCTCCTCCCCAGTCTGTGCCTGTGGTTGCAGAGTACACTTGTCCTGACACTTTGCTGGTCCTTTTTCACCTGTTCTAAGGTCAGTACCTCTCCTATGTGTGTACAGGGATTTTTGTCAGTCTTGGCTCTGGTATATGTCATCCAGTATGGAAACTTGTAGCGCTGCCAGAAGTCACCCCAAGGGATCTAGGTGAGCTGGGGTAAGTAGCAAAAGAGTGGGAATCTTTTATACCAATTATTTATCTTTCAGCCTCTCATCACAAGAGACTTCGTCCAAGACACAAGCAGAGACTGTTAAAGCTGTGGAAGTAGAAGAGTCCGCTGCTAAGCCATCCACGTCTGAAAAATCTTTTGACGTTTTGATGAAATGTATCCAAAAAGCATCTCAATATGAACAAAAAGTTAACCATCTCGAAATTAGTGTTACAAGACCTAGAATGGTCCTTCAGACTGTACTGTTAGGGTCTGAATAAAGTTTGGTGTGTTTAGACATATTTGTCTTGTGCCCTCCCATTATTTAAGCTTTGGTAGATCCCATTTTGGGGGCTTGCTGCCATGGTGACCTGGGGAAAACAGGAAATCAAATCATGCTTACTTTAAGCTAACAAGAATGTGTGTTCTCAGTGACAGTAAAATAACAGGCAGTGAGAAGGAACATCAAGACAGAACTTATACAACATTACTGTAAATAAAACAAAGACATACTTGTAGATATAAGCTGAAAATAAATGGAAGCTAACTACTATCCTACAAAATGGATGCTGTATGTCAAGCTAGGTGTAAAGCAAATGGTGGATAATATGAACATAAACCCTTAGGTCCGATTTTTCTTTTTTAAAATAAAGTTAAATAGGGGTCTAAGGACATATTTATAAGGGCTTATTTTTGCTTTTTTTTTCCCAAACCAGCCTTTACCCGCAATTTTTAAACTTTCAACTTTTCTTTTCATCAAAGTTAGTGATAAGGCAAATTTTTCATCAAAAGCGAAAAGTATGTAGCAAAAAGTAGCACACAAATATGCTGAAAAAGCTCAGCCAACATATAGGTAAATAGGTAATACTCCCTGGTGGATTTTCAAAGTAGTATTAAATTGGTTAATCACACTGAACTATAGCCTAACACCGTGGTGTTTTTTTTCAGCCAAAGATATAATAAATAGTGTAAACTCAAAAGCGAATTTTCTCTATTTTATTAATAGACGTTTTTTAGTATTGCTTATTTTCAGCAAACTGCAGCTAAATACCAACCAGTTACCATTAATATTGGGAACACACCATAGTGCTGGTGTAAGAAATAGTCATGTTATGGACATTCCAGTAAGTAATGATGTTTGGTAAAAAATTCTGGTTAAAACTGCAAAAAGGCAAACAAAAGGAGAGGAAAGGAGGCAAACAGGGCTATTATAAAATAAGCTTTAAATTAAAAAAGGACAAAATAGCTCTGAAATTGCACTAGAGAGAAATGTGTCTTTTCGCAGTGATACCACACTCAATGCAATGAAATAAGACGAAAATACTGGTCACACAATCGCGCAGTGTGATACTTTTCCGCAAAAGGCGAAAGCAAAAACAAGCATTTCATAAATAAGACGGAAATAGCGCCATTTGTTATTGGATTGTACTGCGATAGAGCGAAAATAGCGATCGTTTATAAATATGACCCCTTAGTCTGAGTCATTACAGCTTGGAAAATGTTGGAGAATAAAGTGCCCTGTCCATCATTAAGGCCTGTTTCCAGCTTACAATTACATAACCTCTCTCACTTTGAAACGCCTTTGGCGATTGGAGCGTACACACCTCTCTTAATCATAGGCAAGTGAAAAAAAAGATGATTTGATTACAGCAGCATGTATGTTCGAAACACGTAAGGCATGTGTTTATTGCCACGATTGATGTGTTAATAAAGTACTTTGAATGGCGTCAATGGTGGATTTCCAGTGAGCGCCGTGTCCCATCACTTTCAGCTTGGAATATGACGACAGTGTGACCATTAGGCTGGGGTACACACAAAGGGATATTTGTCCCAACCGAACGCTCGCTACGAGCGAGTGCTCGGCCATGACAAATGTATGTCGCGTTCGCAGCAAAGTGGCTGAATACTGAAGTTATAATATCACCATACCATACCTGCACAGAGCACCCAGTTACCCATACCATCCCTGCACAGCAGCACCCAGTTACCCTACCATCCCGACAGAGCACCCAGTCACTCATACCATGCCTGTACAGAGCACCCATTCACTCACACCATCCCTGCTACAGAGCACCCATTCACTCCACACCATCCCTGTAACAGAGCACCCAGTCACTCACACACCCTGTACGAGCACCCAGTCATCACACATCCCTGTACAGAGACACCCAGTCATCTATACCACCCTGTACAGAGAAGAGACGTGAACTAATTAAATATCTGGTTGCAATACATGTTATAACTGCATAGTCCTGGTATTGAAACAAACCGGAATTTAAGAATTTGAAACTGGATCACAAAAACCGGTGGTTGAAAATTCCAAAATCTGTGTAAAAAAAAAAAAAAAACATGAAAATTGTGGTCGTAAAATTAGACATTTTGTAATAAAATTTAGAAAAAAGTGAATTCTATTGGGTTCGATAAGGTTTCCAGAAGTTCACAGAAGTTCCGTAGAAACTGATGGAAGAAGCAATCTCACAGTTTTGTTCATCTTCTAGTGGGAGACATGAGATACCACATTTAGCAGCTCCTATCTCTCTTATGGTTGATACACTAACTGTCCAATAACAAGAACTAATATGTATTTGAAGTTGAATAAAGACAATAGACCATCCAGTCCAAACCCATCTAGCAACTGAAATATAGTTAAAATTTTGACACAGCTGGGAGGATTACGAGTTGTCAAGCTATTAAACATAAGGTGTCAGTGTGGTATTTGGTTACGTCCCCACACACTCATGCTGACTCCTGATTTCAGCTTTGTGTATTTGCATTTCCTTACAGATTCAGCTACTCCAATTTCAGAATGTCCGTGGGTAAATTCTGAGGTGCTCCCCCTACTAGTCTGTGCCACAGCTGGTAAGTTGCAACTGTATTTGAAATTTGAAGGGAGGCACACTCATAGAGACTTTATCATATCAATCATTTTCATGTGCTGTGAAAACAGGTAACAATGTTTTGGGGGGTCCAACCCCCTTCTTCAGCTACTCCTTGTAACTGAACCATTGCTGTTACTTAAAATCATATATTTATTTTAACAGCTAGTAAAGTTTTATTATAAAAATGTGATAAAATAATGGTCTAACTCTAGCAGAAGCTACATGGTACAAGTAAGGATTGATGCTGTCTCTAATAATTCAACAGTTTAGCCTCAGGTGCCTTTGCATTCCTGTGTTCAATTATATGAATCCAGAGGGCGCTATTATTAATCTTCAGTGACAAGCCATCTTTAAAAGTATTTCACATTAGAAAATGAAAGAGTGAAGACAGTTTATTGATTGATTATTAATCCTCTAATTAAAAAAATGGCCCTGGGATTGCAGTATTCAACCAATGTGTACTAGGCTGCAGAAGTCAAAAAGTTTACTCTATGCAGATAATAGATGGCATTGTTTTGAACTGCGAAGCCCGCTGATGCTAATGGATAGGTGTGGCTAGTTTTCATGTGACACATTATATGGTTAGGGTGGTTGCTTGGTGGTTCAGAGATGCAAAGGTTACGAGTATCAGAGCACATCCGAATCGTCTCAGAGTGCAGCGCATGTAGTGGGGCCACTCCCATAGGTTTCCATTGGCCTGCGCAATCCCTAGCGCAATCGGATCCCAAAACCCGCCATAGGAGCCTAGCCCTGAGGAGTCGGCGAAGGGGTGAGATTCGCAATCAAATTCATCTCTGCAGTGAATCTCAATCTGTCTCTGGTTTAGCATGTGCCTTTATATTGAAAAGAGCAATTCATGAATATACCTTCATGCAGGCATCCCACCCCTCCCGCGGAGTCGCGGGAGTCTCCCAGATTTTGGGGTGGTCTCCTGCACACCTGTGAGACCACCCCAACTCCCACAACCCGAACCTACCAGAGTCCGTAATTTACGTCACGTTAGAGGCGTGATTAGGGGTGTAAATGGCCCCTCCCTCGACTCTGCCCCCACCCCGCCCCATTTAGTGATGTCATGTCACTCGGCCACACCTCATTCTCCCCACCCTGCCCGGAAGCCAGATTTGGCAGGGTGGGATGTCTGCTTCATGTAAACACACACCAATACAAAAGTATATTCGCTGCTTTCCATGTACTGAATTCTAAGAAGACTAATTATAGGTTGAAAATTCTTTGCTGACTTGGAGACTTGCCATATCAGTTTAAGACAAATCATTTCAGTGCAATGTTAAGTTATGACAAATGGCCTTCTTGGTGTAGATGTTAATTAATTGCTGTTGCCGTGATTACACTGGTAAGTTAATTTATAGGTCACAATACTCATTTTACACACAACACACAAAAAAGAGATTTAGAGTTTTTTTGTTTTTTTTTATGAATGAATGAGTAAAGGATGGGGAATCAATTAGCTTCACGCTTTTAAATGTGTTCCATGCAGCAGTAATGCTCTGTAAGGTAACATTAGGCATCCAATGTTCAAGCCTGATACATAAGCTTGGATTGGATGAAATGCACCAAGGCTCAAGATTGGGGCCACCTATAATGTATTGTACTCTAGTTTTCTCCTATTTTACTACATTTCTCCTATGTCTTCAATTTTGATGGGGGAGAGATGTTTATGATGTCCTACAACAATGAAGATCCATTAAGTTTATTTTAGGATTCCATGTTTTTTTACCTCTTTCACAAAACAACTCAGATCCTGGGATAGTTCTCTGACAGTGAGGAGTTAAGCAGTAGAAATCAAACATTAGTGTTAGGTCCCCCATGTGTGTTGTTTATGTTCTGATTTGTGTGTGTTTTGTTGAATCGCAATGTATTTAAAATATAATGGAAACTGTGAGAATCAGTTCCCACTGTATATTTGCGTTCTGAATCTATGTGGACCATTTTATCTGCTTGCTTGCACAACTTTTGGTCCGTGTGTGTCACAATCGCACTTTAAAAAATCTATGGGAATGCAAAAAAAAGCAGACACATGGACAAACTTATTTTTTGCGTTTTTTTGCATTTTCTCTGATGGTTTGATTTTCCAAAATCGGCACACACACACAAAGGGACTGGAAACGCGGACACACGCGGACAAATACATAGAACAACACGTCTGTAACCTGCAAATGGACAAAATGCGTTGTCCTAAATGCATCAAACGGACAGCGCAACGCACAAAGTTGACCTAGCCCTAAGACTTTACAGAGAAACACGTTTAACAAACAAGATTACCATGTACTGGGAGGCAGGAAGTACTACTGCTTCCTGGAAAATCTTTGCTGAATTAGGGATGGAGGCCAAGCTCTGGTGTGTCCTCAATCATCTGAACTATCAGCATTTGTATGGTGAGTGTTAAGAAGGGTATTTCAATGCATGGTCTCAAGATTGTTCTGTGAAGTGCTTTTGAAAACTGCATAGGACTATATACTGAATATATTGGCTGGACAAACCTTCAAATGGCACCAACTGCCTATAATTAAATATGGATGATATCAACTATCTACAGAGGACCAGACCACTGAAAACAAACAAAGAAGCAAAACACAGCGATTATACTGTTATTAAGCAATGTTTACTGTATTTGAAAATCAGAAATATAACACCAAAGGGTCTGCATTTATGTAGAATCCCCTTAATTAACTTAAAATTCACTTCTATTTCTTCTAGACATAAGTTTGTAAATTCTGCACAAATGTCATTAGGAAATGCAATTTTATACCTCCCTCGCTCTCCTTAGCCGCCATTCGAGATCTTTAATTCCTGGTTCTCGACAAGTGCACTTATGACAAGATCCTTTTATTATCATTCCGCCGGCTGCAGACACTTAGCGACATTGAACTGTTAGTTTAAAGGGGCCAATGAACTTCTTCCTTTCCTCTTTTGTTCTTCATGGTTGGGGAACCCTTTTTATCTCGTTCCAGCTGTTGCCCGTTATAGCGTTTAAGCTTGCTACTCTGCTTGTGGTGTTCTCTTATCTGTTTACTCTGTTTTTGATCTGATTTTCTCCCAGACTATCCTCTGTTTGTGTGCCTTGACTGACTTTGCAACATTTTGACTACTACTCTGTACCCGTGCCCAGTAGTTTAATCTTGGTTTGACCTGGCTAGTTCTGACTACATCCTTGACTGACCCCTCTGTACCGTGCCCAGTACCGTTTAATCTTGGTTTGACCTGGCTAGTTCTGACCATCCTTGACTGACCCCTCTGTACCGGCCCAGTACTGTTTAATCTTGGTTTGACCTGGCTATTCTGACTACATCCTTGAACTGACCCCTCTGTACCTGCCCAGTACTGTTTAAATCTTGGTTGACCTGCTGCTAGTTCTGACTACATCCTTGACTGACCCCTCTGTACCGTGCCAGTACTGTTAATCTTGGTTTGACCTGGCTAGTTCTGACCATCCTGGACTGACCCTCTGTACGTGCCCAGTACTGTTTAATCTTGGTTTGACCTGGCTAGTTCTGACTACATCCTTGACTGACCTCTGTACAGTGCCAGTACTGTTAATCTTGGTTTGGACCTGGCAGTTCTGACTACATCCTTGACTGACCCCTCTGTACCGTGCCCAGGACTGTTTATCTTGGTTTGACCTGCTAGTTCTGAATACAATCCTTGACTGACCCATTGTACCGTGCCCAGTACTGTTTAATCTTGGTTGACCTGGCTAGTTCTGACTACATCCTTGACTGACCCCTCTGTTACCGTGCCAGTACTGTTTTAATCTTGGTTTGAACTGGCTAGTTCTGACTGACATCCTTGACTGCCCCTCTGTACCGTGCCCAGTACTGTTTAATCTGCTTGTGACTGGCTAGTTCTGACTAACTAATCCTTGACTGAACCCCTCTGTACCATGCCACAGTACTGTTATCTTGGTTTGACCGGCTAGTTCTGACTACATCCTTGAAGACCCCTCTTTACCATGCCAGTACTGTTTGTTCTGGATTTGACCCGGCTAGTTCTTACTACGTCTTTGAACTACCCTGTACTTTGCTGCCCAGCCTGATGTTTTCACCGATTTCTTCTACTTCTTCTCCCATTTAGTCTTCATATTGATATTCTTCTACTCTTCTGGTGTCTCAGATCTTCTCGGTCTTGAATCTTCCTCCTCCTTATTTGTTGTTGTTGTTGTTTTATATTTCCTGTGCTGGTTCAATCCTGTTGCCACCAGACTTTCAGGTTTACCCCGCTCAGTGCAGATTCCTTGCACTTTACAGTCGTGGGGGGAGGAACGTGCTTGTCTAGGCGCTAATGGCCTGGGTAACAATCGGGGGCTTGGCTAAAGGTGGAAAACACGCAGTGAAGATTGGGAAATCTGCACTAAAGGAACAAACTCGTATTACAAATATTTCTTCCAATCTTATTAATAACCATGAAGGAAGAAGCGAGAGTAACATAGTGGAAATAAAATTTGCTTTTTTAATTCAAAGTGCTGAACCTGGTTTTTTCAAGGGCAAATTAAAATATCATAGCTGGAAAAGGTTTGTTATTTCTTCTTTGGCACAAAAAACGGTTGGAGATTTCTCCAGAAGTAAACCATGCTTTCTGATTGTGAGGACCAGCTGGGAGACCAAAATCTCAGCGCAATATAAAAACCTCCACAGTGCTGATCATGGTCCACAATGAGCCTTTAAAGAAAGTGAAAACTCAGTAATTAATTAATTATAGATTCACTGTCAGTTCTCTGGGATGTTTTTTCAGAATGGGTGGTAATGTTCATTTTGAACATGTAGACATTGATTTTTAGATGCTTTTTATGAGCTTTTAGAAGGACAGGGGGTGTGAAAAATCTTTACGTTCTTGCTCTATGAATTACCATAGCCCTTCCAATTAATGTTGTGGGATGCTGGTTCAGTTGTATGAAGCTTTAAGAGGCGAGGAAAAAGTGAGACCTGGATTTAGCAGAAGAGAATTAGATGCCTGTCAGAGATAGCAGGTAATCAAAAAACGGGTCAATTACATGTTATTCTTTCCTTCGTCTCCTGGCTAACCAACAAAGGTCAAAAGCAAGTCATAAGTGTTGATGTATGTGTGCAATTTGTGTTTTGCAATGTCAGGAAATACATGATAGAGATCAAAACACTAATAATTGATTGGTGGAGATTTTGTCTAATTTGTTAGAAGATGGAATCAGTTTAGGATGAAGTAAACATATACCATAGGGCATACATTAGAGTCTCCCTTTCATTGAGATATTGTGACAGTCCTTTTACAAGACTTACAATGGTTTTAAGTGACCTTATTAAAGCGCTTTTTACATGACATGTGTTACTTACCAAGGGAAAGAAATGATAAAATTCACACTGCTATTATCAGATGTAATGTGGGTTGAAGAGAACCAGTTTCAAATCTAAACTGAGGGTTTCGAAGTCCTGACAAACTTCGAACTCCCGAATTTCACGGAACCCGGACAAATATCAAAATCAAAAATAGACGATTTTTGAAAATCGAAAGTAGACAATTTCCGAAAATTTCAAAAATTCGAAACGGAACGAAACTCAACAGTTCGAACATCCTATGAATATACAGGGAAAATGGCCGGTCCTTACCACTTGATTGACACATGGTGTTCATAAAGGTAGTATGTCCTTATATTTTCAGTGCTTCCATGTAGTTACGTGTGTGGATGACGATTGTGTTAATAATTCTAACGAGAAGTAATGCACACAGATGCATCATCTCCTTTTTAAGGAGACTAACTTTATTTACCACTTCTGCAGAGAGGGTACATGATACTAAAACTGCATCTATGAAACCACACATATAAAATACACCTTTCATAAGAGACACAATGTCTGACCAATCACAGATGCGTCTGTCGGTCCTGCCCCATGCATGGAAAATGCACAGAAAAGCACCAGGAGGAGCCAAGGAAACAAGGGCTGGTTGTATTTTAATATTAAGGCAGATTTGAAAAGTTTAGACCTTGTGAGGGTTGAGGTTTTGGGGGCAATAAGGCCAATAGAGATGGCCAAACTTCCGAAAGTTAGGTCTGTTTCAAACTTCGAACTATTTGGTACATTCAAAAGTTCAAAAACGGACCCATTAAAGTCATTGGGAGTCAAATAGTTTGAAAATTTCTAAAGAAATACAATTAAAATATCAATGGTAAACTAAATGTAAATAGCTCTGGGACTGCGAAATGGTCTGGGGAACACGTTTGAATCTCCAGATCTTTCAAAAAAATTTTATTATTCACGCGCGGTACTTTCGAGCTCTCGCGTCGCTTTTCGATAATATCCCGTAAAACATTGAGCATTCGATAATCATAAACATACAGTAACCTTGGGTGTAGCGCACCTGACGCGTTTCGAGCCTGTGGCTCTTACTCCATAGGCATGGCCTCGAAAAACTTGTCAGGCCACATCTAGATGTGGACTTTTTTCTTTAACCTGTATGTATAAAAGTTTTATCTATAGAAGAAACCGTTTGAATGCTGCTTATTCCAGAGTGCGTAGACCCAAGTGTTGTATGTGTTTTATTTGAAGTTCGGAGGGAGCGAGGGGTCCGGGGCAAGCGGCACCTGGACCACCTATGAATAGGGTGAGTTCCACATGGTGTGGATATCTTTTTGTGGGGGTATAAAATCCCAGCGATTCAGCATGGCGATGGGTCCGGGGCAAATGCACCCGGACCACATGTTTGCTTAAGTGAGTCCAATTCTAATGATGACAAAAAATATTTTTAATTATAATCTATATATACAATAGGACTATTTGTGAAGCACTGTATATGTGTATGAAAAACCTTTACATTGTTTGCTTTCATTCGATAATTATCCCAAACGATTCGAAGATCCGATTTTCAAATTTTGATAATTATAGAAAGTCCGAGAAATCCGAGTCCGTTCGAACTCGATAAGTGCGGCTCGACTCGGGTGCGAGTTTTCAATCCATCTCTAAAGTCAAATATATAA
This sequence comes from Hymenochirus boettgeri, assembly GCA_019447015.1. Classification (NCBI taxonomy): domain Eukaryota; kingdom Metazoa; phylum Chordata; class Amphibia; order Anura; family Pipidae; genus Hymenochirus; species Hymenochirus boettgeri. The sequence goes on from CM033472.1 coordinate 238,116,668, forward strand.
ATTAAGTTGTAGTTTAGGGGGCATAGCACCTAAAGTCTTATACAAAGGTATATCTGTTGTATTCAATTAGATCAACTGGACTGAAATGTAGTTGTTTGAAGACGTTTCGCTAGTCATCCGACTGGCTTTCAATTCAGAATGACTTGAGAAAAGGTCGTGGATGACTAGCGAAAGTCTTCAAGAATACATTTCAAGTCCAGTTGATCTAATTGAATACAAACAGATATACCATGACCTGGATGAATGAGAACCTTCACAAGTTATTACAAAGGGTAACCTCTAAATGAATTTATCATTAGACTTTAGTATCCTTTATAAACTGCTCATAGCCTCTTCATCTATGCCAAAACGAGGAAACAAGGAATCATTCCTTGTGCATATAAAGAGTTCTATTGCAATAAACTCATTTCACGGTTATGGATTTACCTTTCCTCCACCCAATATACTTTAATTTAGCTATCAGCACATGGACATTACATTTCTGCAGTGATGTTCTTAGCTCGTTGTAAACGGTATGTTAACATTCCAAGTACCCTGGTTAACAGGACATTGTCCATGAAGATTTAATCACAGGTATTAGTTAAGTATTTGAGGTTGAAATAAAGACATACGTCCATCCAGTCCAACCCATCTAGCAATATCCTCATTTCCTGCCTAAACTGTTGATCAGAGGAAGGCAAAAAACCCCCACCAAATTTATGAAGGGGGAAAAAATTCCTTCCTGACTCCAAGTGGCAATCGGAAATTCCTGCGATACTCTACTTTATGTATCAATACCAGTAACTTGCAACATTCCTTGTTTGCAGAAAATATCCAGCTTTTTTTGAAAACTGACCAGATAGCCTGCCATTCAAGTCCACTGAAGACAGTTCCATAGAGCCTTACCGTTCTCACAGTGAAAACCCTTTCCGAGCTTGAGCCGAAACCTTTTTCTTCAGTCTTAAGGGATGTCCGTTGTCCTTTGACACTGTTTCTCTGGTGAACAAGGCCCAGATAGTTTATTGTATGGCCCGTTAATGTATTATACACAGTAACATATCCCACGCAAGCGCCTTTTCCCAGCGTACATAATTGTAACTTTTCCAGTCTCTCTTCATATTCAGATCCCCAATCCCTTATTAATTTAGTTGCCTTCTCTGAACCCTTCCATTTCAAAGATGTCCTTGTACACAGGATTCCAAAATTGCATGCATATTCCAAATGGGCCTTAACAATGCTTTGTAAAGAGGGAGAATTACATTTTCCTCCCTTGAATCATACCTCGCTTTATACAAGACAATACCATGCTGTGGCTCTGGCTTGTTGCCGCTGGCACTGCTTCTACCTTTAAGTTTGTATCCACCAAAACTCCAAGATCCCTTTCCAACAGGGATTACTTAACACAGAGCATTTATAGTATAAGTAGGCACAAGTATTTTTAAGTCCAAAATGATCACCTTACATTTATCAACATTTGAATTTCAATCTGCCACTTAGCAGCCCAATGTGATAATCTATCTAGATCCCCTTGCAACGATTGCACATCCTCTGAAGTTTTTAATGGTCGACAAAGTTTGTGTCGTCAGCAAACACAGAAGAACCTTGTGACAATAACCACTTCCCAATCATTAATAAATAGATTAAATAGAAGCGGCCCCAACACAGAACCCTGTGGCACCCCACTTAGCACTTTAGTCCATAATGATGAAGCCCCATTAACAACTACTCTCTGCATCCTATTCTTTAACCAATTTTCTATCCATGTACAAATGTGACTCCCCAGAACCAACAGACCTTAGCTTATTCATTAGCGCCTATGGGGGGACTGTATCAAAAGCTTTTGCAAATCCAAGATAAACTACATCTACTGCTATACCAGAGTCTAAATTTCTACTTACTTCCCTAAAAAGCCAAGCAAGTTAGGTTGACAAGATCTATTCCTCCTAAATCCATGCTGGGTTACTACTTATAATGTCAGTCCTTGAAACATACTCTGAACATGATCCCTTATTAAACTTTCCAGGATCTTCCCCACCACTGAAGTTAAACTTACAGGCCTGTAAATTACCCGCTGTGAACGACTACCCTTTTTGAATATTGGAATAACATCACCTTTTTCCAATCCAGAGGCACACCACACGGACTGAATATTCTATTTAGCAGTAAGGTGTATTCTTAGCTATTGTTCTCATGTTTGGATATTTCTGTACAGTAAAGTAACTTTCTATTGGACAAGAAGCAACTGTAACATTGTTCTTTAGGTGTATTAAGTAACTTATCTTCCTATTTCACACCATATCATTAAATCTGTGCTCTTTCCTAACCTTGGATTTCTATATGTGGACACTTCCTTAAAATAATTAAGCTGTATCATTTAATTGTTTTTGTTAACAGATTTAAAGGTTCGTAAACAAGTGCGACCGTGGTGCCAACCTGCTACGCACATGTGTTCAGCCTATAATCGCCCCGGTATGGGCACTTTATAGTCCGCTCGTTCGGAGATCCATCCGGTGGATCAGGCAACGATCTCCGAACGAATGGATGTTTCGGCCGATAAAGTGCCAATACATGGGACGATTATCGGCCAAAACAGCTGTTCGTACACATTGAGCATCGCGGGTCGGCACCTGCAATCGCATTGTGTACGAACTTACACTTTGTTTCATTCATTTACAGTAATTGGCATCTTTAAAACCTTTGCATTGCGCTAATTACCTTCAGCTAGACAGGGTGTATTTCCTTAACTTATCAGGCCCATTTGAAGAAAAATTACTGGTAGCTGTGGAATTACACAAGTTAAGACACTACAGTGAGAACACAAGAAAGCTGTCAAGACTACTGTAGTAATGAAATATTTCTACAACCACCGAGAAAACAAGGGAGAATTCAGATGACATGACCACAGGTACAAAGGTTGTTTGCTTGGTGATGAGATACCAGCTGTTATGGAGAAAATGCCCTAGACAAGTTAATATGGGTCTGAAAATCTTAGAGGCAAATGAAACTGGCAGAGAATTCAAATCAAACCTAATTAAAGTCAACGGGAGCGGAGTTATTACAGTTTCAACATCCAATTTTTGATTTTTGACATAGAATTTCGAATTCTGCTCAATTTCTTAGAAATAGAAGAGTTCAGAGAAGGCAACTAAATAATAAGGGGGGATGGAACAGGTTGCATATGCAGATGATTAGACAAAGTTAGGGCTGGAGGAGAGGCAATTGCTGAGGATATGATCACTTTATACAAATACATAAATTAATGGGCATTGTTCACTAATAGGCATATAAGAGGACTTGTGGAATCCTTTAAGATTGGAAGAAAAGAAGTTTATCTTCAGGTTAGGAAAGGTTCCTTACAGTGAGAGCGGGATGTGAAACTGTGGAACTGTCTTCCAGCAGATGTGGGGGTAACCAATAATAACACATTAACCTCAGAGCCATTGGCAGAATAAAGAACTATGAGGTACCCATTAGTTTGTTTTGAAAGCTTTTGCTTAGCACACGGTCCGTATAGGTACCTGGGCGACTGACCTGGAGACGGCATTTCTCCCTAGACGCACGGGTTGGGGAGGGTTCCGGGCATTCTGGCGTCGCGCGTTGTGACGTTAATGCGAGGCGCCGTGGGAGCGGGCTCCGAGGTCGCGGCTTGGCAGGGATCGGAGAGTCGCCGCGGTGACGATCGCGCGCGGCTATTTAAACCCCTCCTCCCAGTCTCTGGCGCATTTTGTGCTTTGCCGGTGGCTGGGCGGACAAATTTTCCCCTCCTCCCTCCCTAGTTTTAGCAGTTTGGTTTAAGTTGGAGTCACAGTTGTTGGCGGTGGGGGGCATCCTTGCAGGAAAAATGACAATGAGAGCCGTTACATGCCCTCTGGTAAATCAGAGGCTGGATCCAAGATCAGATCTACGGCTAGACGATTAACATCAATGGAGTGAGAAAGATTGCAAGGGTGCCCTATATATTATATTTAAGTTGGCCTTGATAAGGCCTTGTTAATATGGTTTTATTTAAAGAAATAAACTGTGGCCGATCGTTTCACCATACAACATTTTGCTGTGTCTTATTTGAAGTAAAGTGTTAATATAGAGGGTTAACTTGGATCTTAGGTTGCAGCTGGGTCTCATTCTCCAAGGTCGTAGAAAAGACACTATGAACCTTCACATATCTCTTTGAAAAAATGTAAATCTAAAAAAAAAATTATCTTTTTTTAAAGGGCATATCCACCCTTATAAACAAAATCCATATAATAGTATATCTCCCCCAGCCCAAACGCTATTAAAATAGTTTTAAGAAAGTGCCCAGATCTTTACTTCCCTCTCTCCTCCGACGCCGGCCCGGCCTTCTGCTTGCAAGACAATGCAAGCAGGGGGCGGCTTCTCAGAATGCCGGAGGAGAGAGGGAAGGTAAGTAGAGTTCTGTGGACTTTCTTAAAAAAAATTTTTTGCGGTTGGGCTGGGGAAGGATATTCTATTATATGGGCAAGGGGTTTTATGGTAGGGGGAGGGATCGCAAAACGGGAGGAGAGGGGAGGGGGAGGGAGGGGGAGAAGGGCTGCAGTACGCATGCCAAACTTGTCCGGAGGCCAGATAGGAGGCAGAGTCCTATATGGACTTGCTATCCTCCTGGTGGGCAGTTTTTGGGACTGGGGGGGGGGGGGGAACTACAGGAGAACTTTAGGAGTGGGATGTGAGGTAAGGATTTATTACACTAAATGGTGGGGCCATTAGTGGGGGGATTATAGTTTGGGGGTGGACATGCCCTTTAATTCTCTATCACTATCTTTATTTGTTCTGCATGGAAAGAAGTAATACTAAAGCAAATCTTAATCTTAATACAAAATTGTTTGCACCCAGTTAACTACAATTGCAGTGCTAAATAGATGTTAATATAATGGGTTAGCGTGGGTTTATCCGCCTCAACCAACAATTTGTACTGGTTATCTGGCAAATTATGCAAAGGGCAGTCAGTCAGATGTTGAGGGATTTCATTAGCCTAGAGAGTGCCACGACTACTACTGAAATCCGTTCCGTTTGCAGATCCGCAGATTACGGGAAAAGTGAAAATTCAAAAATCCACTATCGGACCCACTAAAGTCAAGGGAGTAAAAAAGTAAAAAAGTTCTGCATAAAATTAAGTATAAATAGCAATGGTCTGTTAGGCACTTTATCGCCGAAACAGTAGTTGTTGTATGATCGCTGAACGACCGACTTGGCGGAAACTTGAATGCACGTCCATTTTGGGCGATAAAACGCCTATATACGGGCCGATTATCGCCCGAAATGGTCGTTCGTACACATCGTGCATCACGGGTCGGGACCGCGATCGCGTGTGTACGAGCCTTTACTCTTTTCTGGAGAACTGGTCTGACCAGTAAAACTGAATCTTGGTTTTGTTTTGGAACTGCTGGTTTTGAAATCTGCAGATTCGGTGGATTTTTCCAAATTCAAAAAGTAGGAATATATATATAGAAAATTTGAAAACCTTAATTCAAAAATTTTAAAACTGCAATCACAAATTTGAAAACTAAGATTGAGAATTCAAAAAATGAAAAAAGGTGGTTGGACATTGAAAATTGAGATCAGAACGAAACTGGCCATGTCATTCATCTCTACTGACCAGAACCACAAGATGGAGACCAACAGGTTTATTGACAGTTATTTAGATCTAGGAATGACTAGGTGCACCAGAAAAGGTGGCTGATTATTATGATATGTTGACAAATCAACAAACAAAATGTTTAGTGTGTATTAACCAATTTGATACTGCTTTGAAAATCCACCTATTTAGCCATCATTTGGGCTGAACTTAATTCTCCAGGTCACCATGGCAGCAAGCCCCCAAAATGGGTTTTAACCCCTGCAGGTCGGACAGGAAGTTAAAAAGAACAAAGGTATAAAGGGACCCCCCCAAACATAACTTGTCTTTTTCTCTTCCTGCCCATGGACGCTACAGGAGGTTGTTTCCCTTTCAGCTCACCGGCCAGCGTGGCTTTTTCTTTCCAGATCAGGTCTCTCCCACTCTTTCCCGATTCTGATGCTCCCCCGTGTCGCCTCCTGGTAGGGAGTGCCTGTGGAGAATGGAGGCCCGTGTGATGGGCAGTTTGGGGCTGTTACGTGCCTGGCGCACATGTTCCCCTTGCAACATGTTGGACGCATCAGGCGCTCTGACGTCATGCGGGCGCCGGAAGTGAATTGGGTTTGGTTACTTAATCTTGCGGTCTCTATTGGTCCATGCGGTCGAGAGGAGGGACTGGGCTTGCGGCCAATCGCGTCAGGCAGTAGTAGCTCATTGGTTGCTGCCCTTCCTGGGGGGTGTGGAAATGTGTTTTTAAGCTGCTGAAGTTTGGCGCGAGTTCTCCTCCCCAGTCTGTGCCTGTGGTTGCAGAGTACACTTGTCCTGACACTTGCTGGTCCTTTTTCAACTGTTTAAGGTCAGTACCTCTCCTAGTGGTGTACAGGGATTTTTGTCAGTCTTGGCTCTGGTATATGTCATCCAGTATGGAAACTTGTAGCGCTGCCAGAAGTCACCCCAAGGGATCTAGGTGAGCTGGGGTAAGTAGCAAAAGAGTGGGAATCTTTTATACCAATTATTTATCTTTCAGCCTCTCATCACAAGAGACTTCGGAAGACACAAGCAGAGACTGTTAAAGTGTGGGAAGTAGAAGAGTCCGCTGCTAAGCCATCCACGTCTGAAAAATCTTTTGACGTTTTGATTAAATGTATCCAAAAAGCATCTCAAATGAACAAAAAGTTAACCATCTCGAAATTAGTGTTACAAGACCTAGAATGGTGGACCAGACGAAAAACTAGACAAGGGGTTTCGTTAGAAACAGCCACAACCTTTGATCATAACGACAGATGCTCAGCACAGGTTGGGGAGCCCATCTTCAGAATGCAGTAGAGCCAAAGCCGAATGGCCAAGGAGGCCATGGTACCCTCTACTTTGGGCATTGGCAGCCGAACCTCCCATAGAATTAGACGAAGTTCCTCATCTGCTGACCCAAGGGCCCATAGTCTGTCAAGATGTGAACAAGCTGAGGCTAGCGGCCTGGAAGTTGAAAGGAAGATTGAGTCATTAGGTTCCAGAATGAGATGGTAAAATTCTTGTTAAAGTCAGGAAAGTTTCAACTTAGAGAAATATTATAAGACATGGAGACTCTTTGCTGATTATGCCAGACAAGAGAATTTTTTGCCACTCCAATCCTCTCTGAGGAAGATTGTGGAATTTTTGTTTCTCGGTTTTAGAAACAGTTAAGCATAAATACTCTAAGAGGCCAAGTGTCTTCCTTGTCGGCAATATCAGGAACTAATTGTGCAGTAAACCCACTAATTCAAAGGCTTTTCGCAGCAATGAGTAGAGTAAGACCAAAAGCTTTTCCCAAACCACCACTGTGGAGTCTACCATTGGTGTTGCAAGTCTTGACAGAATCACCCTTTGAACCTATCGAAAAGATCTCTCTGTGGCTACTAACCCTCTATGGGTCTAAAGGCAATAACATCAGCCTGTCGAGTAGGAGAATTGGGGTTCTGTCTGTTAAAAGACCCACATACAGTTCTATGAAGATAAAATTAAATTAAGGCCATCCTTCCAGTTCTTACCAAAAGTCATATCGGAGTTTCCCTAGACTTGAAAGATGTGTTACCTGCATTTTTTCAAAATCAAAGTCGGATGCGGAGAAGAAGTGGCACTGTCTAGATTGGTAGAATTTTAAAAAGTATTAGAAAGAACAAAAAATTTCAGAAAAACTGACCATCTTTTGTAGTAACGGGGGGTTATCGAAAAGGTCAGGCTCCTAGTAAGAAGACCAAAAGTGGATGGATCGCATCTTGTATCTCAAAAGCGTATCAAACAGAGGCATAAAGATCCCGGAAGGTTTAAAGGGCATTCTACCAGAGCGATAGCATGTTCTGGGCGGCCGAAGCCAATGCACCAAAAGATTTAATTTGCAAAACAGCAAAGTGGTCGTCAATGAAGACGTTTATCCGTCATATAAAATAGACCTTTTGTCGGCGGAGGATGTAAATTCGGACGAAAATTCCTTCAGACTGTACTGTTGGGTCTGAATAAAGTTTGGTGTGTAGACATATTTGTCTGTGCCCTCCCATTATTTAAGCTTTGGTAGATCCCATTTTGGGGGCTTGCTGCCATGGTGACTGGGGGGAAAACAGGAAATCAAATCAGCTTACATGCTGCTCATAGAGCGGCATGTAAATTGGAAAGAAGACAAGGGATGTTTGGGGGAGGGTACCTTTATACCTTTGTTCTTTTTAACTTCCTGTCCAGGCACCTGCAGGGGTTAAACCCATTTGATGACTGTTGCCATGAACGTGATTGGGACAGAAATCCGGTAAGCATGATTTGATTTCCTGTTTTTTTTCACACTCCCAGCATTATTAGTGCTACTTTTTGTAACTATTTTTGGCCTTTGCTAAAAAAAAAAAAATTCGGAGTGCTTTTTACATCCATACAACACACAAATGTATTCAACAGTTATAGTAAGCTAGGAGTCCATTATCTTAAATTAAACCCTTGTTTAAACCAGGCTTAAACCAAGATATGGGATTCCTAGCTCACTATAATTGTTGTATTTGTACTTCTGTTATCTCTCTATTTTATTACCCCTTCTCATTCCTTAGTATATTCTGTTTTTGTTGTTTGTTTGGGTTTTTTTGGGGACGGTCGAGGTTGGTCGCGCCACCCCACACCAGCAGATATTTTTGGCCGACCGGCAGAAAATATCTGCTGGTGTGTACCCAGCCTTAAACCTTTGTTTTTATCAGTACTGCTATGACCTGATGAAAAAGGTAGATCCCTTGAAAGCTTGTTAACTACAGTAAAATAAACTGTTAGTCCATAAAAGTATCACAGTACTTACTTACTACATATTTTAGACTAATACAGCAAAACAATTATATTGAAAAGAAAAGTTGAAAGTTAAAAAAATTGCGGTGAAGCCTAAGACCTCTATTTGACTTTATCTATACTAATAAAAGGCAAAGCCCTCACCCACTCACTCACTCACTCATCACTAATTCTCCAACTTGCTGTGGAGGCAGACGGCTTAAATTTGGCAGGCTCATTCATTGCACCTTAATTACAAAAGTTAAGCAGGTTTCGTTTCGAAAAGGCAAAGCCCTCACTTACTCACTCACTCACTCACTCCACTCATCTAATTCTCCAACTTGCCGTGGAGGCAGACGGCTTAAATTTGGCAGGTCCTTCATTGCACCTACTTACAAAAGTTAGCAGGTTTCTCTTCGAAAAGGCAAAGCCTCTCACTCACTCACTCATCAACTAATTCTCCAACTTGCCGTGGAGGCAGACGGCTTAAATTGGCAGGCTCATTCATGCACCTACTTACAAAAGTTAAGCAGGTTTCGTTTCAAAAGGCAAAGCCCTCACTACTCACTCATTACTCACTCATCACTAATTCTCCAACTTGCCATGGAGCAGACTGCTAAATTTGCAGGCTCATTCATTGCACCTTACTTGCAAAAGTTAAGCAGGTTTCGGTTCGAAAAGGCAAAAGCCCTCACACTCCACTCACTCATCACTAATCTTCTTACTAATAAAAGGCAAGCCCTCACTCACTACTCACTCATCACTAATTCTCCAACTTGCCGTGGAGGCAGACGGCTAAATTTGGCAGGCTCATTCATTGCACTTTACTTACAAAAGTTAAGCAGGTTTCGTTTCGAAAAGGCAAAGCCCTCACTCACTCACTCATCACTAATTCTCCAACTTGCCGTGGCAATTTCCAACTTGCGTGGAGGCAGACGGCTTAAATTTGCAGGCTCATTCATGCACCTTACTTACAAAGTTAAGCAGGTTTCGTTTGAAAAGGCAAAGCCCTCACCACTCACTCACTCACTCATCACTAATTCTCCAACTTGCCGTGGAGGCAGATGGCTTAAATTTGTCAGGCTCATTCATTGGCACTTACTTACAAAAGTTAAGCAGGTTGTTTCAAAAAGGCAAAGCCCTCACTCACTCACTCAACTTCATCACTAATTCTCCAACTTGCAGTGGAGGCAGACGGCTTAAATTTGGCAGGCTCATTCATTGTACCTTACTAACAAAAGTTAAGCAGGTTTCGTTTCGACATTCCACCTGTAACGGTGAGTATCTGACAATGCACCTGTAACGGTGAGTATCTGACATTGCACAGACTGGTTGGTCCGATTTCAACCAAATTTTGTATGCATATACTCCTTTACCAGTAAAAGGTTAACAAAATATTTTTTTAGGGTGGGGGTGAATGGGGGGGGAAATAGAATTTTGAACTCCTGCACACTAACGGCTGGACCGATTTTTACCAAAAATTCAGGGTGTGTGCGGGGACTGGCTGAGGTGTAAGGGGAAGGGTTTGGAGGGTGGACATAGAGGAATAGTGGGGGGTATTGGGGGCGGACGGGGAGGGGTGGTGGGGATTATTTTCACCAAAATTTCGTAGTTGAATAAAAAATATAATATTAAATTAAAGTTAATGAGTGTTGCATTATCGTAAAGCTTATTGAATTGTCTTTCTTTAATATATCAAGTACCGAGTGATTACAGCAATCTTGATACATTATTGCTTTCTTACTAAAAACGTTATTTCAATACATCTCCGCTGCGAAGCGCGGGTATTTTGCTAGTTGGTAAATAAAGAAAATTGGAACCTTAAAAAAGTGATCTTAGAATAATCAGAAATTGCAGATCATATTACAGTAAATAGTGGAAAGTAGTCTAACACCACCCTGGGTACTTATTAGTATTGAGAAACACTTTACAATGTACTGACACCTTCCATAGACCCATTGGCAGGTAAGATAAATTGCCGCTTTATAAATTGTGATAAGTCCAAATCTGGCGAAAAGGCATTGATAAGGGTGGCGAAAAATTTAATGAACCTTTATAAATATGCCCCCTAGTGTTCACTTAAAACCTTCTGTCTCGTCTTTTTAATCTAACCCTTTCCCCCTTTCTGATCATCACTTTTCATTCTGAACACCCTCTTCTTCCTCCTGTCCCTCCCACTTGTGTGTCTGTTCGTAACACTAGATCCATAGATCTCCCTGCAATCACATCATCCCTGTCCTCTAGTCTCCTTTCCCTATTTGACAGTGGATGACCCTGATTCACTTGCTAATTCCTATAACTCTACCTTGACTAATACAATAGACCCTTTTGCCCCCTTGTATTCCTGCAGGAGTTGGACCTCTAATCCTCTTCAGTGGGGCAACCCCACTTCCCGTTTTATACGCAGGTGCACACGTGCTGCTGAACGTGCGTGGAGAAAGTCCCATGCAAAGGCTGACTTTGTCCATTACAAGTTCATACTTCAGTGTCTCAGCTCTGGGCTCCTGCTAGCAAAACAGAACTATTACCGGAAACTTCACCCATAGACCCTTTCCTTTCTCTCTGATTCTCCCCAGGACTTTGCCCATTACTTCCAACATAAAGTGGAGACAATCTGCATACAGATCTCTGGTCCTAGGGATGACTCTCAGATTATGTTGCTCTCTTCTCCCTCAGCCCTCTGTATTACTGAAACACTGTAATCATGTGCTTACCCCTATACTCACCCATATTTTCAAATCCTCCCTTTCATCTGGAACTTTCCCTTCCATCTTTAAGTATGCCCATGTTAAACCCATACTAAAAAGGCCCTCGCTAGACTCTTGTTTATCTCTCTCTTACCAATAGCCTCTAAACTGCTAGAACGATTAGTCTTCTCCTGTATCACTAACTACCTTCATGTTCATAACCTATTGGATCCTTTGCAATCTAGATTCCGTCCTGCACATTCCACTAAGACGGCCCTGTGTAAGGTTGTAAATGATCTGCAGGTTGCGAAGGCCAATGGTCACTTTTCTATTCTTATCCTCCTTGACCTCTCCTCTGCTTTTGACACAGTTGATCATTCCCTATTTCAGGAAGCGATCGGAATTTTCAGTGCTGCTGTGGTGGATCATGCGAAAGGTAAGTTTCTGCTATCTTCGTCCCTGGCTCCTGAGATACTGATTTTCAAGTGAACTATTCCTTTAATGTTAACTGAGGCATGTGCATGTGTTCTCAATAGATATCCATACCATTTTCACTAATTTGGCAAGCCTGGTCTCGGTGCGCACATGTAAAAAGATGACTTCCCCGTTTTATTCCATTGTAGGACCCACATGCATCCTTTTTCTCCTGATATGCTGTGCAACAGGGATGGCATCATGGCTGACCATTTAATCTAAAGAGGTACTGTACATTAACCTCAATGATGGAGATGTGTACCAGACTTGAGTAGTGGGACACAGGGCTAGTGAGGGTAGCGTGCGAGCTGTGCAGACATGACCCACAATGAACGGCTAATTGTAAAGCAAAAGGAAAGAAATTCAATCCAGTAACTGACTGTACAGACCAGTTCACTTGCAGGTTTTCAGAACATCTTATTCTTATTGCGAAACATTCATCTTTCAATGCTTGTGACAAATTACAGGATATTAATTTATTAAACACCATAGAGTTCTGTGGAGCTTTAGTTTTATTGCCATTGTCCCCAAAGGGTCATATTGATATAAAACCAAGCAAAACCTCCAAACTAGATTTATTATTTTCCCTTTTTATTCCTGGAGCAATTCTATTTGTTGTGGGGTCTCGATTCCAGGCAGGTTTTCATTACTTGCACCGCTGGACGCCTAGAAATGGGATAATTCACATTTTTCTGATCTCACTTCCATAGTGCCACTATCAATGAAAGCTTTCTTCTATATAGACATTTCTTAAAATGATATAGATTAAATGGAAGCAAATCTCTCTTGAGAAACCTGCCAAGTAGCAAATGATGGGAGACAAAAGGAATGATGAGTCCAAGATCAAGCAAAGTTTCAGCAGTACAAGGGGTGGTGCTTAAACTGTGAGATGTGATGTCACTGGCACCCATTGCTTCACTCCTTCACCACTAGAATCCTACTGCTGGGACAGAAGGAAAATGCATCCTCAGCTGCATCACAAGCCTGAAAATAAAAATGTGCCCTTCCCTAAGGTGTAATTAAGGTGTTCCTGCCTGATGATGTGGCAGTATTCTTATCCGACTTCCATCATTAGCTCTGTCAATGCAGGGGGGCATCCTTTCAATATATTGTGGGAACTTGTATGGAGACTGTGGTTCTCCTTTTACTCTTTATTAACTGGTCATAACTAATTGTGTATCAAACTCTCTAGAAATTCCAAAGCAGAGAAGGTGAGCCATTCTTCACTGCTTTAGAAAACATACAGCCTTTTCTCATCTCAATGGGTTTGTGAAACACAAGTTTTGGCATTGGAAACTTGATGTTGAAACCACAACATTTCAGAAATTCGATTTCAACTGAACCAATACATTTTGTCTATGTAGGTTCCCCTTAAACCCAGGTATGGGGCAAGACTATAGAGTGCACACCAGTATACCTTGTTTCATGTGCACAGGAAGCCCTGCTTTTATTTTCAGGTATCCCACCCTTTCTGGGAGTCGGGGGAGTCTCCCATGATCCAAACTTACCTGCAGTCTCTGTCTCCAGAACACCAATTTTCGCCCGCCAAGCCCCTAGCCACGCCTCTTATGTGACATTATGTAAGTAATGCGCCACGTTTCACCCCTAACCCCACCTCTGCCCCTTTGGTCGTGTCATTGCCATCACATAATCTGGCCATGCCCCCCTTCCTGCCCCCTTCTACCCATCCTGCCTGAAAGACACTTTTGGCAGGGTGGGATGTCTGTATTTCGGTTTACTAGTTCTTTGCTATGATGTCCGATGTCATATACATATTAGAAAGTAAAATAAAATAAATTAGAAAATACAAACTAAGTAAATACACAAACCTGGTTTCGATTCGGAACTGGTGGTGTCAAAAATCCGCGAAAATCCCAGATATTTTTAAACTCTGAACTTTTTTATCAAAAATCAAAATTTCTAGAAGAAAAATCTAAATTCTTTATGAAAATTCCAAAATGCTGTAAAATTATCGATAAAGGCTGCTGTAAATTTGATACATTTTGATTTAATTGGAACCGCTGTCTTCATCCATAACAATAAAACTCAGTTAGTTGGACCGTGACACAAATGGGCACACTACCACAATAGCTCCTGTTTTACTGTTGACGGCAAAATGGAGATGGCCAAACTATCTAAAGTTCAGTCCGTTTTCGAACTTTCAAACTATATGGAAAGTTCCAAAACAGACCCATTAAAGTCAATGAAAGTCAAAAATTTTCGAACGATATACAATTAAAATATCAATGGTAACTTAATGTAAATGGCTGTGGGACCTGGGAAATGGTCTGGGGAACATGTTCGAATATCCAGGACTAAAAATCGATTTTAATCTAACACGCGCTATTTTCGAGTTCTCGCGTTCGAACATTTAGTTCTCGCGTTCGAACATAATTATCCCATGAACGACTCACGAATTTGAGAATTCGATATTTACTCAGGTATAGATATAATAGACATTTTACTTGTGAATTCGAGGATTCGATATTTACTCAGGTATAGATATAATAGACATTTTACTCGCGGATTCGATACTTGCGTGTAGGTATAATAGACATTTTACTCTCATATTCACGTGCCTCGAACATTCGAACATTCAATAATTATCGAAAGCCTGGAAAATATCAAACATCCGGGTCCGGGATAGTTCGTGAAGTCCAAGTTTGTTTGAACTCGAATAGATCAGCTCAAACTTGGGTTCGAGTTCTAGTCCATCTCTAATTACTACCTCAAGATGAGTAAAAGTTCAAACTCTCTGTTAGAAAACTCTAGCAGTTAAAGCTCTTCTTGGTAGAATGAATAGCACAGGTTTAAAATGGCCATAGGAAGATCAATTAATGTAAAAACCTGACAGCAAGTGCTAGATGTAGAGACTTGTTTGGATATCATTGCACACACAAAATGGCTAGCAGTGCTGTCAGGCAAAGAAGAAACAGCTGGGAGTCAGTAAACTGTAATAATTATCTGCATTTTGCTCCAGGTGCTCGCACTGAATATATTGAAAATGCTGCACATCTATATAGTATCTAAATCTCTAAGCATGGTGGTGAGATGTACCTGGAAGGGTAGATTGTTAATTCTAGAGACATAACTGAAGGGTACCGGTTATCGAATTCACTGACAGAGAAGTAGAAGTTGATCTCTGCTCCGATTGGGAATTTAATGGAGAATCACAGATCAGAGACGAATGATTCCTGGGTGTTTGCAGCATTAAAAAAACCTGATTATTTGTTAAATGGGCAAAGCAGATACCATGTGCCGTGAAAGAAAATAGTCTGGGGATACATGGTTTGGGATCTTTATATCATTTGTATGATATTGATAGACAGACTTTGTGTGGAAATAAAAGCCTCACTAGCGGCCTATCCACTATCAGTAGAGATGGCCAAACTATCTAAAGTTCAGTCCGTTTTCGAACGTTCGAACTATATGGAAAGTTCGAAAATGGACCCATTAAAGTCAATGGGAGTCAAATAGTTTGAAAGGTTTGAATGAAATACAACTAAAATATCAATGGTAACTTAATGTAAATGGCTGTGGGACCTGGGTAATGGTCTGGGGAACACGTTTGAATATCCAGGACTTTCGAAAAATCGATTTTACTCTCATGTGCGCTACTTTCGAGCTCTCGCGTTCGAACATTTGATTATTATCCCATAAGCGACTCGCAGATTCAATGATTATCCCACAAACTATTCGCAGATTCCAGGGTTACTGAATGTTTCGAAGTTTTCCGAATTATTCAAGGGCTATCGAACTCTCCATCGACTGCATCATGGAATGTACCTTCGTATATCACTGTCATATTTGTTAATTCGATATTTATTCGCGTATTGGTATAATAGACATTTTACTCGCGTATTCGTTTATTCAATATTTACTTGCATATTGGTATATAGACAATAGAGTAGCTGTTGCGGCTGCATGACATGGTCAGAGTAGGTGACACCACAAAGGTGCCTCGTGAAGAGAGAGAGAGGAGAGCAAGTATGGATTTTTGCATTGGGCCAAGTAGGATCAACCCAAACATTGAAAAATAAGCACAGAGTAGCTGTTGCAGTAGAGCATTTGTAATTTTACAGCTTGAATGCTGTAGAGCAAGATAAGACCATAAATGGCACTACCAATAGAAAAAAATTGCCATTTGCCAACTAAGCTGGCATCAGCTAAGCCTTGAGGTGGAAAATGAGGCAGAAGAAGCAGAACGGGTGGCCAGGGGCAAGAGTCCTTCAGTCACGGGCATCAGAAATAGGGGTGCTGTACTGAGATGTGATTCATGCCTTGTTTATCTTCTCAGTGGAGAGACAGGTTCTCCTCTCCGTTACAACACCCCCTACCGCACTGAAGACCCTCTCCGAAAGGACACTGGATGCCGGGCATGAAAGGACCTCGATGGCATACTGTGCCAACTCGGGCCATATATCCAGCCTCGCCACCCATTAGTCCAGTGGATCCTCAGTCTCTGAGGTGACTACATCGGCCTAGGGTCGGATGTAGTCGGTGACCTGGCGACTGAGGTATTGCCTGGTAGAGTTGCCAGTAGAACAGCCTGAATTTAGCCACAAGGCAGCCTCCAGAACTACTGCTCCTCCTCTCAGGCACAGGGGGACATGAGCCCTGCTCAGCAGAACAGAGGCAACATAGCAGTGTCGCCTCGAACTGCTGCATTCTGCTTTCCCTCTGAGATGCGGGAATGAACTCCGACACTTTACCCTTATAGCAGGGATGTATAAGGGTGGCCACCCAGTACTGCTCCTTCTCTTTGATGGCCTTAATCCTAGGGTCCTTGCACAACCATTGCAGCCCATTACCCATATGCCGAAAAGTGCCGAACACAGAGGATCCCATGTCACTGCGGACAATAGTGTCAGGCTCAACCACTCCCCAACCACGGATGACATGTGGTACTTGGGAGGGTTGAGACGTCCCCCTAGAGAAATGCCCCGTTTCCTCTCGGTCCAGATCACCTTAATCCCCCTCATCATCATCGGACGGCTGCTCTGCACCGTGATGCCCGGGCTCAGAAAGCACCACGGTGTCGGTGTCCTCCTCTTCCAGTAGCTGCTGCTCGGGCAGCTAGTGCCCTGTCGAGTATGCCACACAGGGTGTGCTCAAGGAGGAACACCAGTGGGATGGTATCCGCTATGGTGGCATTATCGCGGCTTAATATCCAGATGGCATCCACAAATGGAGCGAGCACACGGCAGGCATCCGTGGCCTCTGCTGGAGCAGCCTCAGCAGCATCATAAGACTAGAGTTCCAGCGGGTGGGGGTGTCACAAATCAAGCGGTTCTGTGGCAGACCGTTCTGCTGCTGGAACTTGGCCAGACGAGCTGGGCACTGGGTGCAGACCAGGGTACTTGGTGAGGAACCGTTGGACAACCAGGTTGAAAACGTGTGCCAGGCAATGAACATGTTTGAGTCTGCCCAAGCAAAGGGCAGACAGGATGTTGGTGGCATTGTCACACACTACCTTGCTTATTGAGAGGTGGTGTGGGGTCAGCCACCTCTCAGCCTGCCCTTGCAGTGCTGCCAGCAACTCTGCCCCGGGTGGCTCCTATCACTGAGACACAGAAGCTGCAACACAGCATCACACCGTCTCACCTGGCATGAAGCATAGGCTCTTTGTGTAATGATTACCTGTTCAAACAACAGGATGAAGTCGGGACCAACGAGGAAATGTCCACAGCCCAAGAGAGTCTAGGGAAGCTATGGTTACAGGATGCAATGGATACTGGATACAATGGATACTGGATACAGTGGATACTGGATACAATGGATACTGGATACAGTGGATACTGGATACAATGGAAACTGGATACAATGGAAACTGGATACAATGGATACTGGATACAATGGATACTGGATACAATGGATTTGGGGGAAGGGATCTTGAGATGGATGTTTTTGTTGGAAAGCCATACTTTGTCTCCAAGGGAAAAGGGAGGTGAAGGTCTTCGTCTTTTATCTGCAAATTTTTTCTGTACCAGGGAACTCTTTTCAAAATTACATTTAGTTGCATTCCAGATAGTGGACATATGGGCTGCATGGTCGTTGGCCGCAGGGACATCCGTGAGAAGTAGATCCTGGGGGAAGGCCAATGGATGTTGACCATAAACAATGAGGAAGGGTGACCTCCCTGTGGAGGAGTGAGCAGCGTTATTGTGGGCAAATTCGGCCCAGGGTAGTAAGTCAGACCAATCATTCTGGCAAAGGGACACATGGCAATGGAGGAACTGTATCAGGGCCTGATTGAGACGTTCTATGGCACCATTAGATTGAGGATGGTAAGCAGAGGAAAATTGAAGAGATATTCCAAGAATTGTACACAGGGACCTCCAGAACTTCGCTATAAATTGAGTACATCTGTCAGAAACAATTTCGGTGGGAAGACCGTGGAGGCGAAAAATGTGAGTGATGAAAAGTTGAGACAATTCTACAGAGGAAGGCAGTTTGTGGAGAGGAATGAAATGTGCCATTTTGCTGAAACGATCCATCACAACCCAAATTATAGTTTTGCCCCTAGAGGAAGGCAATTCACCAATGAAGTCCATAGCCAAGTGAGTCCATGGTTGGGAAGGTAGAAGTAGACCTTGAGGTTTGGAGTGGTCAGACTTAGCAGTAGCACAGCCAGAGACATAGTCTTTAACATCTTGATGCATTGTGGGCCACCAGACTAGATGTTTAAGGAGTTGTAATGTTTTAAATGCTCCAGGGTGACTGGCCTGTTTGGAATTATGAGTCTGTTGAAGGGTCGTCAAACGGTGTTGTTCAGGGATAAAAAGCATGCCAACAGGAGTTTCAGCAGGTGCAGAAGGTTGGTTAGCTAGAAGTTTAGTGGCAAGAGGAGATTTAATGGTTGCAATGATTTTAGAGGGCAGAATATTAGGTTCATCATGATTCGATGGGTTTTCAACGGAGGAAAAGCTTCTAGATAGAGCATCAGCTTTAGTATTTCTAGTACCGGGGTGATAAGTGATCACAAAATTGAAACGGAGAAAGAAGAGCGCCCAGCGCATGAATGAACTCTAGATTTTTGTGATCCGTGAAAATGGTTACTGGAAAAGGCGAGCCTTCTAAGAGATGTCGCCATTCGTCCAAGGCCAACTTGATGGCTAATAACTCTCTAATTCACACATCATAGTTTTGCTCTGGAGCAGAGAATTTTTTAGAAAAATAGGCACAGGGATGTAATTTTTTTTCTGTCTCAAGACGTTGGGATAGGACAATTCCTGCTCCGATGTTAGAGGCTTCAACTTCAATGAAGAAAGGAAGTAGAGGGTTGGCATGACTAAGAATTGAGCAGATGAGAAAGAGTCCTTCAGGGACTTGAAGGCTTCTAAGGCTAGTGTGGTCCAAGAGTTGGGTCTTCCTCCCTTCTTAATTAAGGCAAGGATGGGTGAGATTCAGGAAGAGAATCCTTTAATAAACTGCCGGTAGTAGTTGGCAAAACCAATGAATCTCTGAATGGCCTTAGTGCTAGTAGGTTGGGGACAATCCTTGATGGCAGAGACTTTGGCAGGGTCCATTTCAAAACCTTTTTGAGAGACAATGTAGCCTATGAAAGGGATCTTAGGTACCTCAAAGACATTTCTCCAGTTTAGCATATAGGGAGTTCTGACAAAGGCGGGAAAGAACAGTTTTGACTTGGGTTCTCTGCCGAGAAGGTCTCTAAATAGGTCATTGGCAAACTCTTGAAATACAGCGGGGGCATTACAGAGGCCAAAGAGCATAACAAGGTATTTGTAATGCCCATCTCAGGTATCAGTTTGGTGAAGATTTTAGCACCTCTAAGTTGTTCAAAGAGTTCGGTGATCAGATGTAACCCTCTATAATCTATACATGGACAAAGTCCTTTTTTTCAACGAAGAAGAATCCGGCCCCAGCGTGAATAAAACCACATTGGAGGTTATCTTGGACATACTCCTTCATGGCTTGTGTTTCGGTAGTAGAGAGAGGGTAAGTGTGACCTCTAGGGGGCATGGTTCTGGAAAGTAACTCGATAGGACAGTCGTATTTACGATGAGGTGGAAGTGTCTCGGCAGATTTTTTACAGAAGACATCAATGAAATTGTGGTATTGAGGGGGTAACAGTTTAATATCCAGCGAGGCAATAGGAATAGCAGAAGAAGAAGGAAGGAGGCAATGATCTTGACATGAGGGACCCTATTGAGTATATGATTAGTATGCCAATCTTTGCAAGGGTTATGGCTGCGGACCAGGGAGACCTAGCACAATGGGAGTTGACGGGCAGTCAATGATGAGAAAGCTGATATTTTCTTGATGTTGAGGCCCAACACTAAGAAGTAATTTGGTAGTGGTCAGAGAATCATGTTGAAGGAAAGAGGTTTATCATCAATAGCAAATACCTGAAGAGGGGTGGATAGTGGTAGGAGGGGATCTTGAGTTGATGAGCAAATGTAGAGTCCAAGAAATTACCGGCTGCCCCATAATCACTGAATTTGAAGAAGGAAGAGTTGACTTGAAGTTGAACTGGAAGAAGAAATCGGGAAGGGTCCTGAAGGGTGAAATTAGGTTTCTTGCCCAGATGGGTCACCCTATTCAGATCTGAGCACTGAAGTTACCCTGTTTAGAAGGGCAATATTTGGCAAAATTACCTTTCCCCCCGCAATAAAGGCAAAGACCAGCGGAGCATCTGCGTAGTTTCTCTTCCTCAGAAAGGCTGGCTCTGCCAATCTGCATAGGTTCCTCGGTAAAGGTTGTTGTGGGGTCAGGATACAGTGGATACTGGATATAAGGGATACTGGATACAATGGATAGTGGATACAGTGGATACTGGATACAGTGGATAATGGATACAATGGATACTGGATACAATGGATACTGGATACAATGGTTTACAAGGAAGATCCAAAGAACAAGGAAACAGCGAACAGGAGCAGGGAACCCAGCAAGCTACAATTGGCAAAAGCTATGCTATCTTTGGGCACCGGCCATAGCATCTGGCGGTTCTTTTAAACTTTCGTGCCGCCGGCTGTGCGCGATGATGTGCGGGCATCTGCTCCTTTCCTTGACGTCGTAGCACCGGAGACATGGGCACCGCCATCTTGGATCATCCGGAACGTCCGGACAGGTAAGTATTGCTGACACTGGGGGGGGGGCACGGGGCTGTCCGGAAAGAGGACTCACCGAATGAGAAGTGGGGTGGAGACTGGTGTATCACCAATACGTGGTGGTACCACCATCTCACCACTTGTGCCCCATGCCGCGTCTCTGCCGGCTAGCAGAATGGCCCACTGGGAGGTAAATGAAACTTACCGCCCCTGGCCATACTTGCTGGACCACGCGTCCATAGTAATGTGGGCACACTTGCCCACACTGTGGGGCGAGAGATATATTGCCCTGCAGATGGTTGTGCCTTCTGGTGGTCCTACGGCCCGGACACTGCCACTGTGGTGTGCAATAGCCACCATCTCTGAGCACTGCCTACCAGGCTGAATGGTAGCGCTGCACCGCCAGGAGTTTGGCTAAGCTGGCTGTGAGACGCTAAGCTTGACTAGGGGACAATTTCTGCCTCCGCTCCAACAACTGGGGAAGAGAGACCTGCCTTTTAACTGACGACCCAGCAGCAGTGTCAAGAGGCCTCTTAACACCGCATGCTGGGGCCAAAGGCTGTCTCTGCTCCTTAACTTCCACTCTGGAAGCAGCTGATGGGGCCAGAGGGGGAGGAACAGTGGTTACCTGGGCACGAGGAAGGGAACGCATGGGTGACTGCACGTTCCCTGACCGCTGCTCCCAAAAGGCAAAGTGGTGGAGCATCATATGCCTCCTCATAGAAGAGGTGCCCAGAGTTGCTGCATTCTTCCCACAGCTAACACATTGCAGGCACAGACTGCACACTGCAACCGTGTTGTCACCGGGAGCCAATGAAAAGAACTACCTACCACACAGCAGAGCCACCGGCATGCACTGGAGCAGAGGTCACCTGCCGTTGTGGGGCACTGGCACCAGGTGGCATTGGTGCCATACTTCCACGAGCAGCACTAGGTGCACTAGACGCACCGCCTTTGCCCCTACCCCCAGTCCTGCCTCTGGGTTCAGGCTCGTGCTCACACTATCCTCCTCTCTCACTTGTGGCACCCATTGACCATGACTGATGGCTGCAACCAGAAAGAAAGCCAGCACTGGGGATGATCAGGACATATATGAAGTTCCAGGGACCAGGAGGTAAGTAAGTATGACACAGCCAGGATTTGGAGGCGGTGGGGATGATACATTTTAGTTGTGGGGGGATCATGACCTTTAAGGGAATTAATACATTATTTAAGCCTTGCAGAGCTGAGGTTCGAATCCATCCATGGACACATCTGCAAGGGGTTTGTGTGTTTTCCCCGTGGTTGTGTAGGTTTCCTCTCGGCCCCCCGGGTTCCCCACAATTCTAAAGACATACTGATAGGTTGTATGTGTCAAATAAATGTGCTTAGATTGTAAGCTCTTTGGGGCAGGGCCTGATGTTAATGTATACATGTAATTGTAAAGCGCTACAGAACATGTTGGTGCTATATAAATTCACAATAATAATAATAAAGGCAGTCCTGGTGGGGCATTCTAAATATAATACATTAGTATTCTCGATTTGTGTCTCATTTGTAAATAGACTTCCATTAATCACTGAACATTCCACTCTCTGTAGAAGTGTGTAAAATTAATTACAAAGAGATTGTCTGATATACACGAATAAGATAAAAGTCTCTGTCAGTAAAACAGATTTTAAAAAAACATTAAAAAAACAAACATTTGTTCCGTATGACGCGATCAACTGTATGAAAAATTTCAAAGGAAGAAAACATCCGTCTACAATGCTCTATAGCTCTATAATCTACAATGCATCCCCACAATGGAATGAATAAAGACCGTAAAATACAATTACTTCTTTCCCTTAAGAAAAAAACTATTTATGTTTCTTGGAATTACTGCTGTTTTGTGTAAAATATGATGTTCATTCCAGATCTGTAAAGAAAAACATTTCTTTTCTACAGATGTGATACTATGAACACTGTAAGCGCCCCACACTTTCATCTTGTGACAACGGCCCGAGTCCAAACAGATAATGAAACTATTATGATGTTGGAATATTGAAACAGGCTCATGACTTTTTAATGGTGAAATTACTTTATTTTTCTCCTTTAAGGAATCCGGCAGTAGAACTGTAATCATCCATACTA
Source organism: Hymenochirus boettgeri (assembly GCA_019447015.1). NCBI lineage: Eukaryota > Metazoa > Chordata > Amphibia > Anura > Pipidae > Hymenochirus > Hymenochirus boettgeri. Next base: position 238,139,833 of record CM033472.1, read on the forward strand.
CCATGAAATAATATTAAATAAAATTTATAAATGTTACAATGTTGGGAAATTTGATGCTATTTTAGCAAGGTCGGAACTGAGTAGGATTCTTTTCCAGCAGTGAATGTTAAAATATGAAATATAATAGAAAGAAATTAAAAGAAGATTGTAACATAGGAGGACGCAGAGCAATAGAAGACATGGGTAAAACAAACAAGCTCACTCCTTACCCATAGAACTGTTTTATGATGGTTCCTGTTGATCCAAATCATGGGATATTTGGGATGTTTAGTTAGTTTGGGGGGTGGGGGGTAAGTAGGTTAAATTTTAGTTTGGGGGGTGGCCATGCCCTTAAAGAATTTTTCAACTCTAAACTGAGAAATCCAATCAGATCACTAGAAAAATGTCTAATCTTCAAGTCCAGTTAATCTATTGTAACGGAATATTACAGATTTAACATAGACCTGCAATTTGAATTTTGTTTTGCATTCAAGGGTTACCGACAAATCGACACATTTGAGAGTTATCGCAGAGTTATTCGTTGGTTATCACGAAAAAAAAAAAACATTTGAGGGTTATCATCGAAATGCTAGTCAAGCGTTATCACTGAAATGCTACAATTGGTTGCGAATGATACATTTGTTTATCGGAAAACCCAAAAGTTCGTCATAAAGGTCTAAAAAGAGTTTGTCTGAACTTTTAAAGTCGGGTAGAACTCACTGTTGAGTTCTAGCCCATCTCTAGTCTACCAACAAAGCAGGTTTATACTGGCCATGTCAGAAATGTATGTCATGGCTGTAAATTACTTATCTTTATGGGAAGTTTATGGCCATATTATATTTATTATGGCCTTATAATTATTCCATAAAGACCTCTGGCAAGGTAGCAAAAAAACCAATGATACCAAATAAGGAGGATGTAATTGTTAAATATTGGAAGTATTTTGGAATACGACACTTTTATAAATATGGATCTTGCTGTAAATGATTTAATTAAGTCTAGGCTGTGAAATAGTTTTTTTGGGGTTTTTTTTTTGATAATGATAAAAGATTTTGAGGAGGATCTAGATTATGTTTGAGCTTTTTAACCATATGCAAGCAACATAAAAAATAAATAGCAGTCCATCGTTAGGAAAGCAATTACAATGTTAAAATAAAAGAGAAAATGTGCAATGACCTCACGGTGGAGTATAGTAGCTTGAAGGAGAGTAGCCGGAAAAGGATACCACAGATCTCATGGGTCATGACCACGTGTGTGTGTCTGAAGTAAACATCACACAAAATAAATTCCCTTCAGCTATTTAAAAGGAAATTATTCAAAGTTTAACATCAGAGAAATCATAGTTTACTTTTTGCTCTGATGTTGCTACTATGTCATCTCTAAAACATCTAAAAACCAGGGGTCCTTTTATTTATAGGGAGTATCAGGAAAAGTTGTTCAGACCTGCCATGTTTCTATGGCATACAAAGGCTGGATGCAGTACAAGGCTAAATATGAGTTAATTTGGCATGAAAGACACAAATTACTTATTTCTATGTGTTTTATTATTTCTCCTTATCTTTTATTGTTCCTATTATTTGGACAGTATTTCCTTTCACAGTAGCAGTAAACAGTACAGTATAGCATATATATATACCTATTTCATTTTATTATATATATATATATAATATATTAATATATATTATTAGCAAAAACTGTGTTGTTGCACGCGGAAATTATGTGTGTGTTGTTTTGCTATGTGTGATACAGTGGATATAATCTTTACACAGGTACATTTTAAACTGTTTTCAGTCACCAGCCATCCGGGGAAACGAAATAGGATAATCCTGCAGGTTTGAGAATAGAGTCAGGAAATCCTGCCACACTATGTGGTTCAAACTAAGCAAGCTATGTTTCAGACATCCCACCCTGCCTAATATGGCTTCTGCGCAGGGTGGGGAGAAGGGGGTGTGACAAAGTGACGTGACGTCACTGACATCACCAAAGGAGCGGGGCAGGGGCGGGGGAATGCACTATGTGACGTAAATTATGTCACATTAGAGGCGTGGCTAGTGGCATAACTGGCCCGTGTGATGTAATGTACGTCACATAAAAGTTGTGGCCAGAAAAAAGGAGGCATTCTGGAGGCGTACTGTCTGGTAGGTTCGGGTCGTGGGAGTTTGGGGTGGTCTCGTAGGTGTGCGGGAGACCACCCCAAAACCAGGGAGACTCCCATGACTCCCGGGAGGGGTGGGATACCTGATTTTCATACTTATTAGTATTCACCATGGCAAGTGCCACATTTATAGATGCTTATGTTACGGCTTGGGAGCACAGGATACTGATTGGATCAGGTTTAAAAAAAGGTTTGGCAATTGGGCCTAGTTGATCTACTGAGTCTGATTGAGGCATTTCTTCAGCAGCTACAAGGACAGGAAGATTTAAATCAGCCTCCATAGATTAAAGGGCATGTCCACCCCCCATACTAAAGTTTAACCCACTACTGGCCCCACTGAGTAGTTTAAAGGGCAAATCCACCCCAAAACTATTATTTAACCCACTACTGACCTCACTGTGTAGTGTAATAAATGGTTCTCCTGTAATGTCCTTCCAAAGTCCCAAAAACTGACCACCAGGAGCCTGACAGAGTCCATATAGTACTCTGCTACCGGGAGAATTTTGCCATGCACACTGCAGCCATCCCTCTCCTGCCCTCTCCCTTCCATTTTGCTCTTCCTCCCCCTAGCACAAATCCCTTTTGCTGTAGTGTAGGGCTCCCTCCCTCAGCCCCAACCGCTATAGTAATATGTGCAGAAACTCCCCCGATCATTACTTACCTTGCCTCTCTCCTCCAGTGTTCTGGATAGCCGGAAGCTGCGTCCATTATTGTCTGCCTCTCAGTTTAATGCAAGCAGAGGGCCGTCACAGTACGCCGGAAGAGAGAGGCAAGGTAAGTAATGACCGGGGGGTTTCTGAAAACATTACTATAGCAGTTGGGGCTGGGGGAGGGAGCCCTACACTACAGAAAAAATTAAAAAATGGGATGGACATGCCCTTTAAATAAATCCTTACCTTACATCTCTGCTCATTATGGTTTCCCTGTCCAAAGTCCAGGAAACTGAGGAGTAGTAGCTGTCTTCCTGTCCAAAAGGTTTCTGCCTCCTCCTTGTCCTCTGAGAAGACAGTGGCATGCGCAGGGGAGCCCCCCCCCCCCTCCCACCCTCCAGATCCCTCCTTGGGCGTTACATTTTTTCTATATATTGCAGGGCATCCCCTCCCATCCCCAGCTGCTATATAGAAAGTGTAAAATAGAATTGAAGCTGTACGTACAGTTCATCACTCCCACTGTGTTCTCTATTGCTGGCAGCCACGGCTGTAATTGGCTGTCTCTCCGCCAATTACAGCCTCCCGGTCCAGCCCCCTGCTTGTACTTCCGGCAATCAGGGAGCCGGATCAGATTGATGCTGGAGCGAGGGTTTGGATTCTATTTTTACACATCTAACATAGCGGTTGGGGGTGGGAGGGGATGCCCTGCAATATATCAAAAATTAATATCAAGGGTGGAGATGCCATTTAATACAGAGAACAAATATACAGAGAAAACAGGGAGAATAAATTGTATTACCAGCTCTGCTGCCACCAATTTGTACCAGATCACCACTTTATGGAAGGATTATGGGTAGCATGGCACACAGTGGGTTACTCTGGTGGTGTGGCACAAAGTAAACAGTTTTTAAAAGTTTAAAAGTATTGCAATGATTTAATAAAAAACATAACAGGTTTCCCACATAACATGTGCAGTGATGGAGTAATCCCTGCCTGTGTTGCACCACTTTAAATGTTAACCAGGCCTGTATATTGTGTGTCGTTGTAAGTTGGTGTACACTTATCTGTTGCCTCCGAATTTGTATCCAATAAGGTTAATTGCCTGTCCAATAATCTGTCCTCCCAACAGGTGGTAACAGGATCTTATACACAGGATCTTGTGTTGCAGTCAATCATCACACTGTGTAAGGGATCACACCACACACTTCTATCTACTTTCCTTTTTCTCCTCCTAGCCATAGAGAGCAGGGATGTCTGCAGGTTGGAGGTGGTATATAAGGAGCCTTGGTATAAATGTCCATTACAATACATATCACATCCTGTGTAGGAGACAGAAACATTTTTTGGATTACACTTCCTTTCACATGGAGCAGACACAGGGGTGTTTTAACCTCCCATTTTGACCATCTTTGAAATAGGAATTTCAGCTCTGTAAGTAAGTTTATGCATTTTGTTTATTTTGTCTTGTACCTAATATAAGTCAGTGCTATACTTAATATACATTTACTGATGGTCATTTAAATGGTAATAGTGAGATAATACACACATACCTATACAACTTTCCTATATGTAATAACCTTTACCCCTACCACATTGGTACCTCCTAAAAACTCAATGCAATCTCCTATGAAGATATAAATATGTTTATATAATCTTTATATGATAAAAGGGATAAGGGATATATATATATATATATATATAGAGAGAGAGAGAGAGAGAGAGAGAGATAGTATAGTATAGATAGATATAGTATAGTGTAAGTACAGAAATGCAGGACACATAGGAGAAGTGCGCTACAGTATATAAGGAATCCATTAAAGTGTTTTCGATCTTTCTGCAGAATTAGGGCTGCCCACACTAAGTGTGCTGCCCTGCGCTGCGTGGCAATCTGCTTTCAGATGCACATGTGATCACCATTTTTTTTTTGTGGTTTGCGAAACATTGCACAAATGGACAGTAAAATGTGTGAATCCATGTGCGCATGTGACCACTTTTCCGTGCATTGCCTTGAGGCGTAGTGTGGCCTCAAGCTTACTGACTTTTTTTGTGCACTTTAATGGACATGTGTCATAGTAACATAGTAATTGAGGTTGAATAAAGACATATATCTATCAAGTCCAACCTTCTCACCCTCCTTTTTAACCCTACCTAAGGGCTAGGCCACACTGAAACGCAAACGCAAACGCAATCGCAATCGCATGCGATTTCATGTGCGATTTTTTTGCGTTTGCGCTTGCGATTTCTTCAATAAGTATAGGAAATCGCATGCGATTGCGATTAAAAATGCAGAACGCAAAACGCAAACGCAAACGCATCGAAAAACGCGCGTTTTTTTTGCGTTGCCGCGTTTTCAATAATTTCGAAAAATCGCAAGCGCAATCGCAAACGCAAACGCAAGCGCAAACGCAAAAAAAACGCAGCAGTGTGGCCTAGCCCTAACAGTTGATCCAGCAGAAGGAAAAAAAACCCAGCTAAAACACCTGCCTCTAGATTGCATCAGCTGTGAGCAGACATAATCAGTGCTGATTACCTGTCTTGATTGTCTGTGTCATAGGCGCAGGTATAAAAACTCACAGCACACAGAGACTTTATTCTAAAATTTCTAGTTTCTCACTTTGTTCTGCATACCCAATGTTGACATCCATAACTGTGTACTGTAGTTGGCATTAGGTACACACCGACAGGTATCACCTTTTACCAGTATTGTGAATCCACCTTAAGGCCGAGGCCACTCTAAGCACAATCGGCCCGTGCGAGACGGTGCCCCCTTGCTCTGTGATACCTGTTATTTTGGGGAATTGGAGCAATCGCACCAAATTGGTAATCCCATGTGCTCCGATCAACGGATCGCATCACAAACGGCACAGCTAGTGTGGCCACTTTAATTGACAGCATGTTACAAAAGCCTGATGTGGCCTATCCCTGAACATTTGCACAACTCTATATTCTGGCTGAAGCTAGAACTGTAGCAGGTTTTTTTCCTCCCCGTCTGCTGATAAATTCCAGTGCACGTAATTGCTCCATAAATTGTTCTACTTCATAAAAACCCCAGATAATGTCATTTTTTGTTTATGTCAAAGCCAAGGAATAGTTTACCATAAAAGATGGTAAACTAAGATATTGTACAGATTCCTCCATGCTCTTTCTTTAAAGTAAATATATAAATAAGACATGTTTCTCTAAAACCAAAACACCTTACCCAAAATGTATATGTATACGGTACAAAAGGTTCTGTCCGTTCTGGAATGTTCGCGCTGCTTTTCTTTATGGCCAAAGAAGCCCCAACCTCAAACGTCATTCATGTTTGCTGAAACCTCTGCTTATTGGCTCTGTGTGTTTTGTTACAAAAGAAAATTAGCATTTTTGCTTCCAGAAGGTAATTTTCTTTGTAACGTGTGTGACTGCTGTTATATGAAGACATAAACCTTTATGAATAATATCTAATTTCCTGGAAATATGGTTTCTGCATCTGTTTAAATATAATCTCAGGTCTAATGGGAACACTGTGTTAGTGACACTTCTCTCTTGTCTCTGTGGCCGGGATGAATTTCTCCAATGTTCAATAAGTGTCTCTGTGATAAGATTTGTTTAAATGTTTGTTGTGCGGTAACAAGTTTGTGATTGTGAATATTTCAGTGAAGAACCAGGACATACAACACTTCCCCGTCATCAAATAGAGACAATGGAAGTCTAATTACTGTGAACTGGTTTTAACTGGACTTGTTCATGATGATTTACAAGTCCAATCAATCACAGCACTTCACTTTGCACATAAAATACAGTTTATTTTTACACTGTCATGTAGGGACATTTTAGGGGGACTTGCCCCTTTCTCAAGCTTCCCAGTGTAGGCCACACAAACCCAGAAAAAAAGTTATGCACTAAACAGAGGTACATTCCTTAAAGGGTATGTCAACCCCCCAGACAATTCTTTTGCTGTGGCTAGAAACCTCAGAAAACCTCCGACCCTGCTGCCAGTCCAGCCTTTCAGCTTGCTTCCGGGCACAAAAAAGGCGCCAAAGCAAGCAGAAGGCAGCTGAGGGAATGAGGAAAGATATTTCCGTATGGTTAGAGAATTTTGGATTTGTGTGAGGGGGGTATAGCTCTGTTTATATGGGTACCTGTGTACATACAGTCTTTATAAATATTATTACTGATAAGAGATAATTATTTTGGTTGTATTTGTATTACTGAACTTGACTGTGGGTCCCGGGTGTGTCCCGGATATCAATATTGGTAGTGTGGGTTGTCTGGTGCTATTTATGTGGGCATGTGTACAGACACCAGAGGTATTTATATATGGGTAGTGAAATTTAGACTCATTTATGTGTGGGGAGTTTATGGCAATATGTGTCACCCATCCACCCTTCCAGTATAAAAGGCATGCCCCACTAATGCTGTATTATAAACTTTGAGGGTAGGGGTATTGTCCCTGAATAAATGCAGCATAGGCAGTTCTGTGTCTAGAACAGTGAGGTCTTAGCTTATATCTGACATCACTTCTCTGCCTAGCATATAGTATATTTTCATGATTGGCTAAAACTGCCGTGTGTTTCAAAGAAAGGACATAATTGGGTGTAATGACAAAACTTAATAGTTTCTTAACATTTTAATTGGTTAAAACCTATACAGTGGTTTCCACATTGGTTGGTGGGACTAAGACCTTCCATTTTGGCTATTTTATTTAAAATAGGGATAGCAGCTCAGTACGGTAAGTACTTTTACAAGTTTAAATATTTTTTGTTGTAGCTAATATTAGTTACTAGTATACTTTATATACACATATTTATGCTCATATGCCAATAATAACAAACAACACACATAAATATACAATTTGCAAGTAATGGGAGCTGCATTCACAACTTCTTTATGTAGATTTCTATTGCGAATGCACAACATTATCTGGTCACAATAGAAGTGTGTCTCTCATTACTTGCAAATTGTGTACAATAGCTGTTTGTTGTTAGCAGCCAGGAGAGCACAGCACAGCAGCAACATAAACAAGGAAGGAGTGGAAACATCCAATTAGACACATACTGTAAATATATATATATATATATACATCCTATAACTAATAAAAAAGAACCCCCCATCTCATTGTAAGCTCCTAAAAACTTAATGCAATCTCCTTTAAACGTATACATTATTTTAGTGTTTAGGAAGCAATCATTGCTTTGAAGAGCTTACAATCTAAGTGGGAGGGACAACATACAGATACAAGTGGGGGAGGGATACAAAGTGCTCAGACAGCTAATGCCCCATGTCTATATGAAATTGATGGATCCAGAGAGTGTAACATTTAAAATGCAGAAATAATTATTTCATCTCTCAATCCGTTATCTGAAAAATTATTAATTTACAGTATTTGACCAAGTTTCAACCCCGTGAGTTTGTTCACAATAAACTTACAATGACATTTTACAAAAAGGAAACTATCAATCAGAGGCTTGAATATCTTCAAGAGGGATGTGGGTTTGCAATTTTAGAGATCCACAGACTTTGCCGTTTTTATTAAATTCTGTATGGGCACAGATGAAAAGACTCACTGAAGGGGAAATATTTGCTTTCAGAGCTAAATCAAAGTCCTAATTCCTAGGATGGTTTCAAGATTCCCTGTTTACCTAATGCATTTCAGGGCTCTAATGCAAAAGGAGAAAACTTCCCACCTGAATGTCACAATCCTCATATTTTTACATTTATAAAGACATAATTGGTGCCTAAACCATTAGACAGACGTAATATCCACTTTATTAGGATTATTCTATTATATTGCAAGACAGTGTGAAGACCAACTGACAAGGCAATTTGCTGTAAAACTGACCACTCACTAGTCGGGTTAGGTCTAGCAGGGTTATTCAATAAAAGTTCTTCTTGTTAAAAATTCTGCCCCAACCAATCAGATGTTAGCTTTCAAATGTTAAATAATATCTGATTGGTTGGGATAAAATTAGCACCATAGGTTTCCCAATGAGTATATACCGTACTCTTGCTCATGTGATGGATTTAACCAAGTGTCCAATTCTAAACCCATTATGATCAAGGATAAAAAAATTTGATTAAAGATGAATGTAACCGGTGAGAACTAATTGATATTTCCGAAAATTCGATTTGAACCCAATTAAAGCAGATTTTTCTTATGTTTTTTAACTGTGACTTTTTGATAGCAATTTTCGAATTTTAATTGTTTAGGTTTTCATTTTTTCTGGAATTTCGAAAATTCAGCCAGATATGTGGATTATCGTAACCAGCACTTTCGGTCTTGAGACTGATTTGAATGATAAGGCTTCATACCTCCTACTAACGCTGCAGAAAACATCGCACTGCGATGTTGTGTGATGTTCCCCTGCGTTATCACATACCCTCTGATTTCCCATTGATCACATACCCATTGATTTAGTGTAAATGAGCCATCAACCTGAACCCATGCACACAAATTATACTAATTTCATGTCTTCAAAGAGAAATCCTGGGGAGGATATTACAATAATTTGAAATGTGCCACCAAAAATGTGCTAAAAAAGAATAAAACGAAGGGGTGGGGTTAAATTCTCGCCTTTTATTGACTGCTTTATGAATATGAGAAAAACAATTCATTATTCTTTATTTTTTCTTATTAAAGCCATGGATTTATAGTGGAAAGGTAATTAAATGAGGCTTGGTTAGAATAAAATGTTCATCATTTGATTTAAGGATTTTTAAGTTTAGTTGATTAGATGAATCAATTTTGCATCTAATTTACAGATAGGATTTGATTGATTTGGATACACAACTTGATAACTGATTCTGAATATAAATAATTCTAAAAGGAAAACACTTGAAGGATGAAATTAAATAATTCTTATATAGAACTAATTGTATACATAGGCAGGGTTGCCATCAGGGATGGAAAAGGGCTACTCTTGTATAGGGCCCCGACTTGCCAGGGGCCCAGAGAGTGAGGGAAAAAGGGGGGGGGATAATCTTTCTGTCTGCTGCATGGCCCATGACTCAGTCAGTAGGTGGCTTTACTGTCTATGGAGCTCCACCCCCTCCTGCCCCCTCTCTGAACTTGTAGCTCTTCTGTGCTGTGATCCACCATAGCAGGAGGGAGTAACTGTAAGTTATACTCAGGGCTACTTCTAGGGTTTTTGCTGCCTGAGGGAAACGTTTGAATGCTGTCCTTAATAATTTCTTACCGTTATTTTTATTAAGGTGGGTGTGGTTTTATTAGTGGGCTTGGCTAAAAGTTTATGATTTGAACTTCCTATCACATATATTTAAACAGTTCCTCAGACAGTCAGTTGCCAATAATGTAAATTCAGATATTACATCCCTTTCTCAAACAGCTCGTGTTGCCACTACCATATTGCTCCTTTCAGGTTTTGATCTCCTTTGGTATATTCCATTTTGTACTATTTGTCAGACTAAGGAGTACACATTATATATAAACATATTTAAATAAATTCAACAAAAACAAATATAAAACAATGTTTTATCTGGGATTTCTTTAAAAAGGACAATTCTACTTACCCCTCCCTCACTCGTACGAACTCTCCGAACTAAAAACTTCTGTGTTTTTATGATAATTATTGATTATTCGAGGACTCTCAAATTTTAGAATCGATAACCCTTGACTTTAGCGCTCCATAACCCTAGAATGCAGCGCTCGGTACATTCGAAGGTCAGCGACGAATTCGAGGGTTATTGACGAATTTGAGGGTTACCAAAAGCCGCAATGGCCGAATTCGAGGTTTAGGAAATGGCAATAACTCTTGAATGTAGAGTTCGCTAACCCTCGAATTCGGCTATAACCCTTGAATGTGGCGTTCAGTAACCCACATTATGTGGTGATAACCCTCAAATGTAGCCTTCGCTAATTTCAATTCTTAATTTCGCTCATAACACTCAAATCTACCATTAGCTAACACTCAAATTTGGCAATAACACTCAAATTCGGCGATAACCTTTGAATGTGGTGCTCGATTTCTGTAACCCTCGGAAATTTAATGCTGAAGCCTGACAATTGCCCAATCGTGAGGAAAGTTAGTGTTTAAACAAGTTTTGGTGATATGTACATGTTCCCCAGACCATTTCCCAGGTGCCAGAGACATTTACAGTAAGTTACCATTGTTATTTTAATACATTTTAATGTATTATATCAGAACTTTTCAAACTATTTTTCCCATTTACTTTAATGGGTTCATTTTCCAATTATAGAACTATAGAACTTTTACTGAAGTTCTATAGTTCTAAAACGAACTGAACTTTATGAAGTTCACCCTCTACTCTACTGTTTCTCTACTGTCTACTGTTTCTCTGGTACCAGCCAGAATTAAATGTCCATTGTCCACCAATTTCATGGGTTTAAAGGACAACTATATTCACCTAAACCACTGTCTACCGATGTGTAGAACCCAGGGTGAGGACCTAAACCACCAGGTCCTCACCGCTGGGATCACCTTCTGTCCTCTGTTACACTTACTTGAAGTTTGCTTCGTGGCTCCGTCCTCCACTTCAGCCAATGAGAAAACACGCTTTGTAGAAAACTTCAAGTAAGTGTAACAGAGGACAGAAGGTGATCCCTGCGTTGAGGACCTGGCGGTTTAGGTCCTCATCCTGGGTTCTACAGACTGTCAGGCCGGTGAAACTTGGTGGAGGTGAGTATAGTTCTCTTTTAACCTTTCTGTAGTATATTTCATTATACCTGATTAATCCCTAAACAATAAAATTCTATGTTCGAATTGGTGTATAATTCAGCAAGGGGGGGGATTCATTGCTATAAAAAGTAGGAAACTCAGGCTCAGGCTCAGGCAGCTAATCGCTATTTCAAAAAATGACACATGAAAAAAAAAAACAATCCTTAAAGTTCATGTCCTCCTAAAAAATTACTTTTAATATAATGATCCTTAGGGTTGATCACCCCCAAATGCCATATTCATACTAAAAAGAACCTTTCCGAATGTTACATACATTCCCTTCGCTCCTGCAGCTTCTTCTCCCTTCTAACCGGAAACAGCAGAGAGGGGCCAGACCGGCAGTCGCATCTGTGATTGGCTGCCGGTCAGCCAATCATGACAGGTGTGAAGGTAGGCGCAGGTGCGAAGAACTGTAAGTATAAATCAGATTTTTTTTTTTATAGTGTTTAGGCTGAGGCCCCACTACAATGCACCAAATCGCACACGCAATTGCAAGCATCATTGCATTTTTGTAATTTAATATTAAATGCGTTTGTGTAAAAAAAATGGTGTATGCAAAACGTAAATGCATGCGCATCAGAAATTGCGTGAATGTTTGCATTTGAATTTTAACCAATCGCTAAAATCGTGTTAGTGTGGCCTAGCCCTAAAAGGGTGGTTGGGGGTGGGCAAGCCTAAGGATCATTATATTAAAAGTGTTTCACGCTAGGAGAAGGGGCAATCAGATTGGATTAAGATGGAAGGCGGGGGGGGGGGAAAGGGCTCCCTCCCGGAGGCAAGACAGGAGGCAGAGATGTTTGGACGGAAGACAAACAGTACTTTTCAGTTTCCTGGACTTTGGACATGGACTGCAGGAGAACCCTAAGGAGAAGGAATGTAATGTAAGGATTTTTGAAACTACACAGAGGGGTCAGAACTGGGTAAAATTTTAGATTTGGGGGACATCCTTTAAAACATTAATCAGAAATCATGCACATTCCTAGGCCCCATACAACATTATATTACCACACTGGCATACTTTATAAACAAAGGGTTTTAGTATACATTACTGTGATCACATGAATGAAAAGCCTTCCAACCACGTCAAGGTACCCCAGTCTGAAATCCTAACTTCTAACCTTTTTTACTTTAATTACCATTAGCAAACTTTTGCATTTCAGTAACCCTGGAATGTAATGTTCGTAATCCCTTTTAAAATTCAATGCGAACGCCGACAATTGCCCGATTCTGAGGAAAGTTACAGTCCAATGCACCAAAAGCTGCTATCGGCAACCCGGTGCAAACAGCTAGTGTATGCTTTATACGAAAGCGCCTCTTGGAACATCGCTGACCGATGTTTTTCTAAAGCTATTAGCTATAAGTGCGGTATTGAATGCCCTTTCAGCATATCGCTTGCACCGGCTGCACGGTTAACTTCCGCGTTAGCAACGCAGCCACCACAATGAAGGAGTTTAAGTCATGCTAACTGATATAACATCAGTTAGCGTGACTTTAACTCCAGAACAGGAGCAGTGCGCCCTGGTGCATTGTTCTGCAAGTGTTTAAACTAGTTTTGGGTTTGTACATGTTCCGCAGACCATTTCCCAGGTCCCACAACCATTTCCAGTAAGTTACCATTGCTATTTTAACTGTATTTAATACAAACTTTTTGAACTGTTTTCCCCATTGACTTTTATGGGTCCGTTTTCGAACTACTGAACTTCTTGACTTTTACTGAAATTCGGAACTTCGAAAACAAAACAAACTTTAGGAAGTTCGGCCATATCTACTGGCAGAACATGATCATTACCCAGGCAGGTCCATTGGATGGAGAGACCACTATTTCCAAGGTGTAAATGTGGTGCATTAACTGGCTTGTTTTGATACAATGTGAGTAGTATTGTATCTTTAGGTTTTGTAATTTGTTCATATAAAAATGGCTGGTTAGTGCGCATTATATGTTTTATATCTGCTTCTTGGCATTTGATATTCTGGGAACCATTGGCTGAATGTCTATGGCTATTGTGGCTAATTATTACAAGCCTAATATAGATATATACTAGCAAACCCCATGGAGCACGCACCTAACACAACCCTGCCACACGCATCCTCCCACACAAACCTCCTCCAATGACGCGGCACTCATGCAAATGCATCCAGCATCCATGCATATTTGCAGCCTTAGGTTAGTATATAAGATAATGCACCGTGTCTATGGTGCCTGCTCTGTTTTTTGGGGGTCTGCGTGCTGGGTGTTTGGGGCATTGTCAGCCGTTTGAGAAACGATTTGTTCACCTCCATTTTGTTTTGCTTCCATTTGAAATAAAGTAAATATCCAATAACCACCTAGTTCTAGAATACTTACCCCATGGAGCAGCAGGCTGTGTGGGCGCTTAATGAAGTTGCCTTAAATATAACTAATCTCATATGACAGTCACAATGAAACCTTATATTGGAATAATGCAGACCTATGTAGACTGTGTGGTTAAATACCGCGCATGTAATGTTCGCTTGTTTCTGTTTTTAGCTTGCATTTGGTAGAACCTTTCTCAAAAAGAAAGGATCCCTGTGTGGGAATTACAGTTTCTAATCTAGTGTTTCATTCTCGGTTTATGTTTCTGTTGGAGTCCGTGTCATGACACAGCTGGAGTTCAGCGCTTTAGTTTGTACATTATTGGTTGTGCGGCACAAGGTATCATTATCTCATAGCAGTGTAGTACTGCACCACAGAGAGCCTATTCTCCCCTCGTGTTCTTTGCAGTTCAGCAATGGAAAGAGGGCGTAGCGAACATAACACAAAATAGCAATGTACCGAAAACTCACACACTTCATCGGGAAAAGCAGCCCCTCATTTGTCTGAGGTTGATCACTATGGCACGACATTATGACACAAGTAAAAGTATAAGGAATGGTTACATTTCAAAGAAAGGCCTTTTCTCCTTTGTGCCAATCTTCTTAGTAACAGGATACTGTGGACTTTAAATACTCGCACTGTAAGCCTATATTGCAATGGAACATATTAACCTTATCCCCTAAATCTAATCCCCCTTACTGATTCCAGTCAGAGCTTGTGTTTGTTCTTATCTTTGAACTTTTTATAGTTTTATACTTTTCTCAAGCCTAATGCAATTACACACACTAAGGGGCATATTTATAAAGCTTCATTAAGTTTTCGCGGCCGTTTTCCCTGACATTAACGCATAAATCGCGTTTAACGCAATTTATTAATGTCCGAAAACGGCCGTGAAATGTTAACGAAGCGTTAACCCTTCGCGGCGATACTTACCTGTTACTGCCGCTTCTATTTATAAAGCGGCGGTATGTGTTTTGCACTGCTAGTATCGGCTGTTTTACTTCGCCCTCTTGAAGGTGGCGATAGCAGCCGATATTAGCCTCCCTGCGGCAGGGATGGGCAGGCAACCCATGGCGGGTGGTCGCACCTGCCCCGGGAGGCACGCCCACCCCGCCCACAACCCCCCACGGCAGCGGAGACCACCCGCCGCTGCTTCCCAGCAGCCCCGCCCAACCCCTTCCCCACTCGTGGCAATCTCGCGACCACCCGCCCCGCACCCCCTCCCCAGCAACCCCTCCAAGCCCCCTCCCCGGCCGCTCCGGGAGGGGGAGGGATCTGCTGGGAGGGGTGGAGGGACCCCTCCAGCGGGGCCTGAGAAGGGCCTTTTGGGCTTAAGGGGTCCCGCAGCTCGAACCGGGACCCCCCTCCCCGGCCCTATCAGGGCCTTTGCGCCACTTACAAGTGCCTTTGGCGGGGTCACCCCCAGTGTGCGGCTCTTAAAAGAGTCCTTGGGCGGCGTCTTCTTTCTTCCAGTCCCGGCGACACCAGCTCCGCTGAGGCCACCGACCCCCGAGAGGTACCCCTGCAGCCGCAGGGGTACCCCGGCGGGCGCCGGCGACCTCAACGGCCGATGTTGCCGGCGTCTTTGATACGACGAGGACGCTTGGGCGGCGACACCAACCCCACTCAGGTCGCCAATGCCAGGCAGATTCACTGCGGCCACCAGTGAGCCAGCTGGCACCGCCGACCTCAGCGGAGCCGATGTTGCCAGCCGCTTCTTTCTTCTATCTTCAGCCATCTACTGCGATGGCATCTGAGTTCCACAGCGGAGTGCACCTCTTTATATAGGTTTGCAGAAAACCCTAATCCAGCTGGGAAGCTGCAGCGGGTGGTCTCCGCCGCCGTGGGGGGTTGAGGGCTGGGTGGGCGTATGCCCCACCCCCTTAGCAGAGGCATCAGGAAGGGATTTTAAGTCCCTTCGCGACGATACTGTACAGTATCGCCCCGAAGGGACTTAAAATTACCGCAACACATCGTGGCCGCGATACATATCGCGGCAATGGCGCTCGCCATTATAAATATGGTGATATCGCTATTTTTGCGGCCGCGATGTGCAGCGGTAATTTTTTTGCACTAATTTCGCTTTTTTATAAATATGCCCTCACTCACTTCAACATGAAAATAAAATAGTAATAAAAAAATGAATCAGAATAAAAATCCCCAAATGTATGTTTATTTCAATTATAATACAGTGTTGGGCAGTGCTATTAATTTGCAGCAACCAATCAGATGTATGTAAACATGTCAACCAATAAGATGCAATTTGCAGTAGACCAGTAAAAAGGTGACATCTCATTGGTTTCTGCAGATAAATAGCAGTTGTAAACTTTTAAACCTCTTATTAAAGTCCTTTAAGGGATTGTTCACCCCTCAAATGAAAAATGATACAGTATATATGTAAATCAACCCCCAAAACCTATAATTAATTACATTATTTAGCAAGGTTTCTTCTTTCTCTTCAAGCTCTCCAAGCATTCAGTCATTGGCTGTTAAGTCATCTGTTACATGACTAACTGTTGCCAAAGAACCAGCATTTCAGGTTAGTCTTACATCTCTCAGTTTTCAGGGTTTGGGAAGGTTGATTTACCTATATACAATTTTTCATTTGAGGATGAAATTGCACTTTAAGTCCGATTTTCACCTACCCCAAAACAAATTAAAGGATGCGTTATAATAAGAGAGAGGATGTTATAGAGGAACCAGCCTAACCATCTTTAGCACATTGTTCTAATTAGCTTATCCCAGAAAGGGACATATCGATGCCCAGCTAGATCCTGCTAAATTGTTCTGCTTCCCTCATAACGTGTATCATATAGTGTGAGTGTGAATTTATGCCGTGTTAAAGGGTATCTACAGTGGTTAAAACCATTTTTTGCTATTATATGTTCAGGAGCTCCTGAATGTTTTATTGTAGAACGGGAGGTACCCAAAGACACAGCTCCTTTACCTTCCATCCTTCAATTAATGTGAATAGCAAAAAGTAGTTTTAACCACTGGAGATACCCTTTAAAATGAAACATTACAGGGATATATTCTTATGCCTTGTAGGAGTTCAGGAGCTAGACTCTAAGCTGTCCCCATTAACACTGGTCCTGTAGAAGGTCCATCCTATGCCTTGTTTCTTCATTTTCCTCTACAAAGCTGGAACTGCCAATGGATTCATGTTAATGAAAATCCAGCCTGCAAAGATCTGAAATTAATAGCAACAGAATCCCAAGAGCCTAATGACACCTCCTCCATGTAAACCTCTGTGGGTGAACAAGCTCATTGTCTTTTTCCTAATAGATAATAGCTATGGCTGTACAACAAATTATTTCTTATTTATTTATAGATTGGAAACAAGAGTGATTAATGTGCCCTATTCATCACTAATACATTCATTCAAAGTAATGATGGCCTCCCCAGGGAGAGCTTCCGTTGCCCCTACACGACTGTGGGTTTTTGCTTTCTGTTCTGTGTCCCTAGCTTGAAAATTCATAACCTATTGGCCATTGAAACTGTCATCAGCCTCTGCTCCACATATTCTTCCTGCATCTTAAAATGTCACCTCCCAAGGGTAAACACGGCACAGTTAGACTCACATTATCCTCAGCTTTCCATCATGTAAAATACAGCACACACAGTATGTCACTGCAATACAAAACAACTTCTATCACAGGAAAGATCATTCACAGGTCTTATTAACGTATCACCCAATTATATACAGGCCACAATCTCTGACATATCGTCCAAAACCTACTCCAACACTACCAGAACACAGTGGTATTTAGTCTAGGGATTTATATGTTCCGGTAATACATTTTGTTACTGACAAGAATAAATGAATGAAATCCAGCTATTTTCCAACTCCATAAGGTTGTCTTGACAGTTTCTCATCTATCACTTTGCCAATGGATCCCGAACATTAAATGTTTAATGATTCTCCTTTCTGTGTTTTTACTGGTTCCATTCCGCACTGACAGCAATCTGCAATCCCTACAGAGTGGATGGGGCATCATTTATTCTCATACTTTTCAAACGACTTAAGTAATGGATTAACCAGGAAGATTTACATCAGACGGTTAATTGACATGAGTAGAACTGACAGAGGTAGTAAAGGGAATTTCAGCATTAGGAGGGTTTCAATCTGTTGGTCTCCTACTAATGAAACATTTAGGAGCCTATTTCTTAGGTCTTGCATCTGAATAGCTAAGTATGTGGGGTTCACATTGTAGAATCCTAGAACTTATCCCATTACACCCATTATGGCCTTATAAATATATTAACCCTGCTTGGCTATGTATCCTCCTGGAAACATTCTGCTTGTTCTTGGGTGGTAAAAAAAAAAAATACATAGAAAAAAAACAATTATACAGATATGCTCAGGCCGATGTAAAACTTAAAAACATACGCCTTACCTGACGGGGATCCAGCGATGCTTTAAAGTCTCTTGTGAGCCTTATTGTATTTGTCGGATCCCGGTCAGATAAGAAGTATTTTTTAGTATTACGGACCCATACTCCAGAGTGGTGATGTTGTTAAGATTAGCGCAAAATTAGCCAAATTAACCATTACTACATTGGCTATGCCATGCTATTTCTAAAAAAATGTGCAATTGGCACAATCCACGCAAAATTAGTGCCAAACCCACGCTAATCCGATATTACATGTGGATTTTGCACTCATTTTATCAAAAAACAGCCGATATAGCATCAGCCCCTCTGTCTTTGAATTCCTTAGTCCGTTATATTACATGATATTGTAAATACTTTTTAGAGCCCATTCATAAAGTTCATGTCCACTCCTTTCTTACCTTAATTAAGGTTGAGAACCTTGCTTCTACCTCCTGTTTCTCCAATTAATCCTTGTGATAAGTTTTCAAAAAGCCACAACTGAATGTGTGCAGTGTGCAATCCTTTAAAGAAGGAGAACATTAACTGGCATAGGGACAGCTCACCACCAGGCTAAGGGGGTGGCAAGTAGGTGTAAGGTCTCCTAGTTCTTAACTAAATGCATATTTGTCTAGAGAAATGTAATGCTTACTGTTTGTGCAATATATTTGCCCTATTATAAGTATCAACATGTACAGTATATGGCAGTAAATGGTACTTCTGGAATGGGGAAGGCTACAAATTGTTTTTGCAGAAGAGGTGACATGATGTTCCTGGTGCTGCACAGAAACTTTAAATATGAACACATCTATGGCCAGCCAAGAACTCCATAGTACATTTATTTTCCAGAAACCCTTAGCCATTAGCTTTTCTGTTCATTTATATCTGCAGAATTTAAGCCACAGACTTCAGCCAGCAAAGTAAAATCAATTTTATCTGAGCTGACCTTCATTGTAGCCTCCTTAATAACACCAAGATTGGAAACGAGACCTCAGAAGTTTGCTCTTGTAATGTTCATGTGCAATACATTAAGGTGAGGATCAAGAGAGATGTGGAAAGATTGGAAACACATTTCTTACCTGCCATGTATCCCATCAGGGTAAGATCAAAATGCCTTGCTGTAAAGTCCCTTTCGGGAACAGATCAATGTTTTTAATGTGGGCAGTGGAAAATCCTCATTTTCAAATGACCAGATCACACTGACCCTTTTAATCTCAGCACCTACATTCATTGGCTAAGACTCCAGTGGATAAACATCTTGCATCATTTCTGGTATGGCACACCTGTGCTTTACAGTAATTTCAAAATATAGCTTTTTAATAAGCAGAACCATCTATCATAATGGACCATACCAAATCTGTACATATAATAAATCCATTAATGTGCATACAATATCATTTTAGCGTCTGATGCAATAAGAGGTGCAAATATTTGCTTGTGCTGTTAATTTGTAGCCTCTAGAGATGGCTGAACTCACTGAAATCTGTTCCGCTTGCAAATATGTTTTTTGAAAAAAAATTGGAAATGCAAAAACTGCAAATTTTCTACCGTTCAATAAAGTCAGTTTTCTGGCGGACCCTTGAAATCCGCTTCAGAACTTTAACAGCTAAATTTTGACAGTGATTGCATCAAAACTAAAACCGGAGTTTTGCAGCTGAATATTGTCTGACTTCTATGGGGCAATATTGGGCAGTATTGAAATACTGTACGGTATTGACGTATAGACTTGATTTACTCCACAGCCGTAAAGCACTTTAGCCATAAAAAAAAAACAAAAAACCCCACTAATTCTACTGGTAGTTTTTCCGATCGTAATAAAGATTATTAATCAGACATTGACAACTGCGGCCCTGTAGGGGGCTAGTTCAGGTCATGTCCATCATGACCATGGCCAACTTGAAAGGTATCTGACTATAGTGTAGTAAAAATTCACAATAAAATCAAATAATTACATATCTTTGATCTATTTTACACTGTCCTGGAAGCAAATGATATTATAAAGAGAGTCCTACTGTCCTCATCACTCATCACATTATTCTCTATAAATGGCCTCTGGGCACGTTGCCATAGGTAATGTTGGAATTATTGAACAATCAGTCAGTTCTGAAGATGATAAGTGATAAACGTCAGTTGAAATAAATAGCGGACTTATTTGGCCTTACGGAACAATTTACATTACGTGTTGCTGGTTGCTATTGGACATTCTGTTGGACTGTGTTCTCTGATCCTTTTATATTGTCACAGAACATTAGTTACATTTCAGAGCCATTCTTTTGTAGCTAGGACAGAGATTTTGATTTCACAAAAATATCAATTAGGGAAGTGTTTCCACTAAGGAATACTGAAATTCCAGAACATAGCAGCATATCATGGGGAGAATTACTTTGCTTTAATCACTGCTTTACACCAAAGATAACCTCAACTATACCAAGTACCAACTTTTAAAGGTAAGAAATCTGAAGACAGTAGTCCTAGGACAGTGCCCATGCCATGGAAATAATGGACGTTCATTTTAAAATAATAAACACTCTGTTTTTGGACACAAGGAATTGAGATCTGAATTGTAAATTATTTGCTAAACCCTGGCAACGAAGAAAGGAGAAAAAAAACACAAACACAGAGCTAAAAAACATCAAAGGCCTATTTCTCCACAAGGAAATGCAAATGTTATGTGGTTTTCTGACAGATTTCCAATAAGAGATAATTCCTAAAGAAACAAGGATATCGATTAATTATATTTAAAAAAAATGAAAAATATTGCTTGGTGCAGGTTAAACTGTGAATGAATATGACTTGTATTTGGCTCTATCTCTTATATTTTTTTAGTAAATTGGAGAATTGAAAAAGATCCAAGAATTCCAAAAAATGAATAAATAAAAATGATATATCTTTACTTTAATATACTGCACATAAAGTGACTGTAGACTTTCATTCAATACCACAGTATGGCCTGTAGGGGGCCATAGGCCAAAACATTGTATTAACATATCTAAGCCTTGACAATTTAAAACCTATGGTTTTGGGGTCACCTTGGGACTAAATTTACAGGGTTACATTTCCCCGTGGTGCTCTAGTGACCCTAAAATTCCTTATTTATTCAAATCTGTTCTTTTATGTGTTTGCCAATCAGAACAAAGTCAGCCATTAAAGGGCTTAGGTTGGGAGCCGGATTGTAGTTAGAGGACTACGAAGATAGTGAACACACAGACAGAGTGACAGACAGACTGAGAAAGGGAGTTCCAGAGCAGAGAGGCAGCACAAGCAAAGTCCTGGGAAGAGGTGACAAGGGTGGATGAGAGGAGGAGATTGTTTCCAGAGCGGAGGTTGTGCTTGGGACGATATTGGTGAGATATATGAAGGGGCTGTGTTGGATAGTTTTATAGGATAGGGTAAGCAGCTTGAACTGGATCCTTTGCATGATGGGCAACCAGTTGAGGGACTGACAGAGAGGAGAGGCGTTAGAGAATCGAGAAGAGAAATAAATGAGCTGGGCAGCAGAGTTGAGGATGGATTGAAGCGGTGCCAGGCTGCTGTTTGGTAAACCACACAGGAGAGTGTTGCAGTAGTCTAGCCGGGATATGATTAGGGCATGGACTAGGATTTTTGTAGCTTCATTCGAGAAGAAGGGTCGAATGCGGGAGATATTTTTGAGTTGGAGCTGACAGGAATTGGCAAGCGAATTGAATCTAGTGTTATTCCCAGGCAGCAGACATGAGGAGATGGGGATATAGGTGTATTGTTAATATTAATAGTAAGACTAGGGAGGGGAACAGATCGTGAGGGTGGGAAAAGGACAAGTTTAGTTTTGTCCATATTGAGTTTGAGGAAACGGGAGGACATAAAGGCAGAAATGGCACTAAGACAGTCGGGGACCTGGGATGTCAGTGTAGGGAGGTCTGGGGCAGAGATGTAAATTTGGGTATCATCCGCATACAGGTGATACTGGAATCCAAATGAACTAGTGAGTTGTCCAAGGCCATAGGTGTAGATGGAGAAAAGAAGAGGACTGAGTTCCGAGCCTTGCGGGACCCCCACAGGGAGGAGGTGAGGGGTGGAGCTAATTCCATAGTGGAAAACACTAAAGGTCCTACCTGAGAGATAGGAGGATAGCCAAGAAAGTGCAATGTCTTGGATACCCAAGGAGGCCAGGATCTGAAGAAGTAAAGGGTGATCAACAGTATCAAAAGCAGAGAACAGATCAAGAAGAATTAGCAAAGAGTAGTGACCGTGCATCTGTTTGTAATAAACATTTTCAAAGAAAGGTGGAAGCCCATGGGATTTAGTAGAGATGGCCAAACTATATAAAGCTCGGTTCATTTTCGAATTTTCGAACTTCAGTAAAACTTTGAAAGTTCGAATTCGGACTTATGAAAGTCAATGGGAGAGTGATAGTTTGAAAAGTCCGGATGATTTACAGTTAAACTAACAATGCTAACTTACTGTAAATGACTGTAAACTTGTTAAAATACTTCTTAAACACGAGCGGGCAATTGTCGGGTTTTGCACAAGCTATATTCGAGGCTTATGTGAATTCAAGGTTACTGAACAATACTTTCGAGGGTTAGCAGAAAAAGAACCATAAATTCGACGATTACAGAAAATGAACGCTACTTTCGAAGGTTAGCGAACTATACATTCTAGGGTTAGTGAAACCGATCCATACATTCAAGGGTTACCGAAAATGATAAATACATTTGAAGGTTAGCGAACATCCTGAAAATTCGATAATTAGCGCATTTTCAATAATTATCAAAAATACAGCCGTGAGTCCAGAAAGTCAGAGAAATCCGGCTCCAGGATAGTTCAAGAAGTCTGAGTCCGTTCGGACTTGTTAAGTTTGACTTAAACTCGGGTTTGAGTTTGAGTTCAAGTCCATCTCTAGGATTTAGATCCTCACCCTGTGTACCTTTAATTTGAGGGTGGTGGGTTGTAAAGGTATTGTTCTACTTCAAAGCTAGCCAAGCATAAAAAGTACATACCATACATTATGCCTGAAAAGTTGTAGTATGTAGATAATTAGGCAAACTTATGTGGTCTGTAAATAATCAGAAAACTAGGAATGTTCTTGTAGAGCAAGTTTTCCTATTTAACTAGTGCTGACCTATGGGCGGAGGTGGAGCCAGTCGGACTCTATGGTTGTAACTACAGAGGACCAGTATAGGAAATCTAGTTCAAGGCCAGGAGTGAGGATCTAGGATTCTTTGTGTGTGTCATTCAAAATTATTTTCTGACACGAGGGATTTAGTAAAATATAACAATGCAATAAAAAAAAATATCTGACCTTTTCTGCCAAATTTACTGGAAACAAGAGGTTCGTAAACAAGTGCAAAGAGAAGTCGGACATTGCAATATGAGATGCTTCCCATCTATCCCAGAAATACTATTAAATACAAATGCTGGTTGGTGTTTTTCCTCATGTATTAAACTAGAGGAGTCCAAGGCTATGGAGTAAATGTATAACCTCATACAACAAAAACAGATGGACAGTTTTGAAACAAGGCTAGATATTCACTGGGAAATGTCTGCTGCATATTATGGTTCTCTATTAAACATTATCACTGTGAGTTACCCAGAGGGCGCTGGGCAAATTTATGGGGCTAGTTTTGGCGCTGGATTTTAATGCCAGCTAATAGTTGGCATTAAAATCCCTCAGTGAGTAAATCCTTTTTTGGGATTTACCCACATTCACATAAGCAATATTGAATTGCGATCTGGACTATCAAGATCTATCAGTTATTTTCAGGCTTTTATTATAAATAAATGAAAATCAGTGTCGTCAACACAATAGTTATACTGGCCCATACTGCAAAGTGTTGTACAGATTCACAGACACAACTAACCTTACCATACTCTCCCCATGATACATTAACTGACACACATTGGTTTCTTCATCAAAGGAGCACAGTAAGGTAAGGAGTGTCAGGTTGGCATTCAATAGATGTTAGATTTTATGTTAAATAGTAGCAGACAATTAAAAGGGCATGCTCACCCCCAAAATAATAATTTATGTTCCAGTAGAGAACCCCCCTAAACCCAAAAATAATACTCATACTGTTCAAAAGTGCACTGTTCATGACTTTCCCTGCCATGACTGGTGGGTCTTCTCAGAAAAGCCAGGAGATTGTGTGAATTTGTGGGATGGGTAAACAGTCAGATGTTCTTCCGATTTGATTTTCTTAAGGCCTCAATTTTTTGTAGATATACATGGAGATTCAATAAAACTTCTTATCGTTAAAAATGGTGCTAATTTTGCCCTAACCAATCAGATGTTAGCTTCCATTTGAAAGCTAACATCTGATTGGTTAGGGCAAAATTAGCACCATTTTTAACGATAAGAAGTTTTATTTAATCTCCCTGTTCCTCTTGAAACCTGTGGAGAGATTGGGACAGAAGATGGGGTCGGAGGAAAATATTCCGCCTGGCCCGACCTTTGTTTTTCCAGTAAAGAGAGAAGGCTAATATGAAAGACTCCAATGTATCAGGAAGTTTAATTTCTGGGATCTTGCTGTAGATCCAGCATTTCGCAGACAGAAGTGATGATGCATATGGTCTGTGCTAATAAAAATTTCATGAGGTCAAAGGTCACTTGACCAATTGATACAAACAGATAGGAACTGCAGGATGAAATGGAAAATCATTTTTTATGAATGAAAAAAAAAATTGATTAAGTTATTATGAGGTTCTGTTCATATCTCTAATATCATAAATCATATATCTACTTGGAAATATAGTCCGAACCAGTGTGGTCTGCCTTTTAATCTCCTGCCAAGATTTCTTATTAGAAATGGTTGGATCTCTCTGTAAAAATGATGTAGTATAGAGTGTGTTTGGTTGTAGGATTTATTGGCTGCAGTAATGACACAATATTCCTCCCATCAAAGGGCTAGATGCTATTGTGTACAATAAATAACCGTAAAACACCCACATAGCAGATATATTACTATGTCCCTTAATCAGGAAACCATTAGACTAGCAGTTAAGGAGGGACATTAACGGGCCGATGTAGTACTAAAAAAAATACGTCTTTACCTGACCGGAAACCCACAATGCTTTAAAGTCCCCCACGATCACGGTCAGGTAAGATTTTAGTACTAAATTGGCCTTGTAAGCCATAGTAGTAATGGCATTAAAATTAGTGAAAAATTGTTGCACTAATCTTAACTAGAGTTGGGACACAGAACCCCTCGGTTCTGAAATACGAACGTTCCGTCCGAAACGGGAAAGATCATTCGGATATTTGGACTTCGGAGCTTATTTCATACCAAATGTATGAGGTCTCTAGTATAGCACCAAGGACAATTGCTGTGTATATGTAGGTGCAATCCTCCAAATAACCCCTACCTAGGGGTAACAATATTCTGGTTACCGAAAAAACCCTGTACATTTGGGAACCCTCAAAAGGAAGTTCTGTTTTCAGATTTTGGGGTTTTGCCATCTCTAATCTTACCTCACCCATTACTGCACTGGCTACATATGGCCTATATTGCATTGCTAAAAATGGCCTATATTGCATTGGCCTGAAAAAGCTCTGTGCTTACTAGTCCATTAGGTGGGGTTTTACTAATGCTGTCCATACATTATTTTACCAATAGGGTCTTTCATTTGACTTGTTTGGGAAAAAACAAATTTGAAATTGTACATTCATCTCTACTATTCCCTGCCTT
The DNA here is from genome assembly GCA_019447015.1 of Hymenochirus boettgeri. Taxonomy (NCBI): domain Eukaryota; kingdom Metazoa; phylum Chordata; class Amphibia; order Anura; family Pipidae; genus Hymenochirus; species Hymenochirus boettgeri. Next base: position 238,165,658 of record CM033472.1, read on the forward strand.
GGGCTTCACCCTAAATCGCTGTGTGTGTCTCTTTATCCAGTATTAGAGAACCAATCAAATGAGTAACCCTGTTGGCCAGGAAGTTTTGAATCCCCCAAGTGATGTTGTGTTTACAGTGTTGTAACACTAACAGGTTTATTTCTGACGGGAAAGGGAATCGCTCAACTAACATGTTGTGTATAATTGGGATCGTTAAGCTATAATGTTTCTTCTCTTAGTTATATCATAAAAATATTTCATGCATCGTATCCTAACAGACGGCAAATAAAAACCAACATTAATTAGCGAACAAAAAAAGTAATTTTATGCAGATTAATATAACAATGCAACTGAAATGAAAATTAAAGGCAGTGTTTAGCGTAAAATGTGCAATGACATGAAAGGGAATGTGTCGCACATTGTGACTTGTTGGTTTACTTTGGAATTTTAATACCCATTATACTAAATAAATCTGGACTATGATAATTACCTTGTTATTGTATCAATGGCAAGACCGATCTGTTCACTAATACAGATGGGGGAGTGGGAACTCTATAATGAGAATTGTGATTGAATTGGTGTTGATATGCAGAAATGGATTACTAGAAAATGGGCAGGATGCCATGTGGGCTCCATTTCTTCCGTATGTCTCTATATCAATATATAAATATTGTACTATCTGATAACGGGGCTGGACAGGGGGGCAGGGTGGAGAGTGGGTGGGGTGGTGAAGGGTTCAGGTTTATATAATACACTATTTGCTTTATATTTAGCCTAGCAATATAGCATTTATTTTGTATTAGCTTAGCAATATAGCATCCATTTTATATGAGCTATTCATATTGTGTGCTGTTCATATTTTACAATACAGGAGGTCTTTGTTTTATATCTTAGAATGAGTTTCCAGGTGTTCCTTCCCACTGTGTGAGATAGCCTACACTCCCAATGGCCTCCCTAAATTCTCAGGGCTTCTTATCTTGAGAATAATTGGTTATGTTCTCATCATATAGAACACTGATTTCTCGAGAAACGAAACCTAACACTTTCTGTCTTTTTTACTGTTTTGTGTATCATGTGACTATGTACTAGTTATATTGCTACACAATAAACTAGAGAGAATGATTTTGGACTTGCAGACTGTGTCATTTTCTTATCCTAAATCACTCTCCCGGGACTCCGACCGGATCATGGTGGATACTTAGACACACCTGATACAACTGACCGGTTCTCTTACAGTTTTTGGAGGTTCCACCGAGATCAGAGGGTCATTCCCAGAGGTTCGGTAAGATATTCCAAACTTGTTTGTTTGTCTTCCAGGCCCATGGGCTCTGGCCAACCTCCGATCTAAACAAGTTATATTGATTCAGGGAATCAATTATAGAGGGAAGTAAGTCCAGATCAGAGGGTCAGGGACCCTAAGTATCATAGAGTCGGCATACCCATAGTATAGCAGGGTCGGTGAACCTTGGGTATCACAGGATTAGGGGTCCAAGGGTCGGCGAACCCATAGGACCAGCGGGTTGGCGAACCCGTAGTGACCAACGATTTATATTATAATAAAAGGTTATGTGTTTTGTCTCACCATTATCCGAGGATCCAGGATCCATATTATTGGGTTCAAGTCCCATAATTGGACAATACCTGGTTGTCAGACATTTCACTTTCCGGATGTGACTAGCCCCTAATCCCAGAGCCTCCGTGGATACGATAACTTTTGCTTTTTCTTATTCTGTCGCATAGAAGTATAAGTTAATCTGTTTGTATGACTCAAGTACCCGGTTGGTAAGTGTACGGATCAGAGTCATTGGAAGTACTGTTGACAAAGTGTAAGACGCACAATTCCTACGGCTAGGCCTTGTTGGTCGATGACCCATAGAGAGTGATAGCACGGTGACACTAATTTGCGTACTTGTGTGTATCTTTGTATATATCTGTGTGTATTATATTTGGACTGTTATTCGTCAGTACCATATTATTGTAGACATATATGTCTGTGACTGTGAATAATTTTGTAGTATTAGGATTATTGTTAGAAATTAAAGGCAGCCATCCAGTAATAGATATTGTTAGACATATAATTCCTGCTAACAAGGGAATTAGTACCCCGGCTTGCTATAGAAAGTCCAATAGGAAACTCATATCAAGATGGGACAGGGGAAGAGTAAAATACCAATACCACTACCGAAGGTAAACGAAAGTTGTAAGGATTATGTCGCGAGGGTATCAGGCACGTAGTATTACTTGGTTAACCCATGGGTTGAGAATATAGCTGGGTGGACAGAGAATCTCCATAGCAGCAGTCCTTTTCCCCGAGATGGGGCCAATGATCCATTTCATATGAAGATTGTCAAAAGTCTCTGTCTTGGAGACAAGAAAGAGTTTCCATATTATGGTCCAGATCCACAATGGGATATGGACTATATGGAAAAAGGAGGAGAACAATGGTTAGAATTTGCACCCTATTGGTATCGAAGGTCAGAGAAAGGAAATAAGAATCAGGTTAAAGAGGAAATAGTGGATTATAATAAGTTGTGGAAACTAGAAGTATTAGTCGGTAAAAATATTATATACTGAGTTCAGCAAAACCCTGCCTTCCCCCTTACAAACCCATCTATCCACAACTGACCCGTGTAGAAAAAGATATAGAGGATTTAATGATTGCCTCTTCAATTGTTGCTCCTACTGCTCCCCAAGCAGCCGCAGGATCCCACAGATATGAAGAGCAGGAAGTAATTACCTCAGGTCTGTCCCCATCATCTCCCAGGTGACACTCGGAGGATGATGAGGTAGGCCATCCAGACAATCTTATAGGATATAATCTCCGAGATAGGGAAGCAAAGTAGCACCACGTGACACAAATCGCATTGTTAGAAATTGTCCAAAACCTACTATCGCTCCACAGGGAACCTTAAACTATTTAAAGAAAGCATGGGAGAGTAGAAATTACACGCAGGAAGATATGCACCTTATCATTGATGGAATTGTGTGTAACCATTCGGATGGGATTGGACAAAAATTAGTACCATCAATAATATTGCGCATAACATCACTGCAAATACCTATCCACTAAACACACGAGCAGGTAGAGATGCTATGTGGAGAGAACTCAGCGAACATATGTTGAATGTTTTTAAGCAACGCTCATCCATGCCCACTGCTGTTGGCTTTAAGCAAAAGAACGGAGAGACAGTTTCTGAATTTTGGAAACGAATGTTGGACTCAAGAAGCGGGTCTACCAAAACTCAACAATGATACGCTGCTTATTTTCACCTGGATAAATAATTTACTGCCACATATGATGGTGCCAGTAAAACAGATAATCTCTTCTTGGACATCTGATACACTAGAGCAATTTGAAAACTATATTTTGGAAAGAGAAGCCGCAGGATATTTTGATATAAAAAAGCCTATAGAACACCACTGGCAGTCAAACCAAAAGAACAATCAAAGTTATAAAAAGAAAAAATCCAACAAAAATAAAAGGCAAACGAATAACCAAAATAGCCAGGATTATCAGAGGGGGCAACCTAATGATAGTGTAGGTACTGATATGCCAAGGCTGAATCCCCTAACTTCTCCTTGTCATAATTGTGGACAATTAGGATACTTGTCCTGACAATGTCCACTACCTCGCACACACACACACAACTCACCTACACAGAACCAAGCCACAGTTTCTGCCACCACCCACCTTCAATGTTGAATGGGGTAACCAACATCAACAATATTAAAGGGGCCCGGAAGTCGGTATCCCAGCTTTCCCACAGATCACTAAAAATTAGGAGGATTCTCCAATTATTCTTCTCTCCGTGGATGGCAAGAAAATTCCGTTTCTTGTTGACATGGGAGCAACTACTAGTGTTCTGTGCGAGAGAAAGTCCAAACTTTCTATTGGAATTAATGGGATACCCACGCGTACCTACTGGACATGCCTGCTCCCTATTGAAAGTACCCCTGGTTCCGTCATATACAATCATGCATTCAGTTTAATACCTGGTGCCCTGTTAATTTACTAGGGAGAGATTTACTCACTGCTTTAAATTTTGTCATCAAGGGTCAAGAGGGAGGTGGTTTACAGATGATTTCCAATAGTATTCCCATTGTACAACCAGTGTTTTTAGTGGTAACTCTCCAAGTGGATGAGTTCACTCAGATTGACCCAAACCTGTGGTCAACTGATGAATATGATACAGGGAATATTAATTGTATTCCATATCAGGCAAATATGACACCACATTTCTCTCCCGTTTATCACAAACAATATCCCATATGATGGGTTACGGCCAATAATTAAAGCATTTCCAGGTCCACGGTATGCATGTTTGTGGGCTCTTGCGTCCGGTGTGATGGTGGTTGAAGTGGCTTCTTCTTTTACCCTTGGTCACTCCACTGTTTTACATACCTCATATGATGTGATCATTATTTTGAAGGGTATCCACACACAATATATGTCTGCCCAAAGACTCAGTGGCTACGTTATTACTAGTTATTCCGTTAAGTAACCCAAATTTAAGAATTAAATACTGCCAATTCACGCCCCACTAGTATTTAGAATGCGCTTTTGGGCCTTAAATCACCAACTGAATATATCCCTGAAACACATGATTGTTTGCAGACAATCGAATTTGACACTTCCCCCCGTGCAAATATGTCAAGTCTCCCCATCCCCGAGGCAGATGTCGTCTTTGTAGACGGTTCCCTAAACGATCATACTTATCAGGCAGGTTACGCTGTTGTTATACTCCCTGATAAAATACTTGAAGCATACTCAGTACCTTTCCAGTCTGTATAGGCAGCAGAACGTATTGCTCTCATATGAGCTTGCGAACTGTATACAGGTCACCCAGTTACCATATACACCGATTCCAAATATGCTTATGGTGTGGTTCATGACCATGGAGTCATTTGGTCCAAATGTGGCTATGTAGCTGCTGATGGCAAATCCATTTCCCATTCCTCCTTAGTCACCAATTTCCTCGCTGCTATCCAATTGCCCTCCCAAATCGCCATCTTACATTGCAGAGCCCACACCTTTGGTACCGATGATATTTCAAAGGGAAATGCCCTAGCTGACCAAACTGCCATACTTGCCGCGACCACTTAAACAGCCAATATGTGAATGCCATTGCTTACTCCTGCCTTGCCTGACGATTTGCAATTACTCACTAACCTCCAATCCACAGCCAAAGACACATATTTATCTGATTGGTGCTATCCTATTTTGCAGAAGAATCCTAAAACAGGATTAACCTGCAAAGAGGGGAAACCATGTACACCACGACATAGCGCCTCCATATACATTGCCCATTACCATGGCGTGGGTCACAAAGGTGCCCGTGTCACTTTAACAGAGCTTCAGAAGGAGTTTTACATTACCAATCTAAAGCCGTTGGTATATAACTATGTTGCTCGTTGCCTCACCTGTATATGCAACAACCCCAACAACCCTGTTAAAGTTAGTGACCAGCATTTACAGTATCCCACAACACATCTGCAAATCGATTTGACACATATCCCAAGACAGGCAAGTAAGCAAGTATATGCCTTGGTTATAGTCAATATGTTTTCTCGCTGGCCGGAAATATTCCCAACCAAACGAGAAGATGCAAAGCCAGTCGCTAGAATAATCACACAGGAAACTATTCCTCGCTGGGGTTTTCCCCTCTATATCAATTCAGACCAAGGCACTGCATTCGCCTCTGCAATTTGTAAGCAACTCACTTCCATTTTGCAGACTGAATGCAAATTCCACATCCCATACCATCCAGAATCCTCTGGTATTGTGGAACGTATGAACCGTACATTTAAAGACAAGATAAGAAAAGTGACTGGGGGAACTTTCCAGAATTGGAAAAAGATCCTCCCAGCCATCCTTGCTGAGATCAGGATGACTCCCAATAAAACTTTAGGGTATTCACCATTTGAAATCCTAATGGTCCAATCATCCAGTTGTCACTATATCTGGAGACCTAGATATTATTAGGGATGAGTATGTCAGGAAGCTTATTTCTGTTCTCAACAATGTGCATGACAATGTTACTTGCAGACTTCCCCTGTCTTCACAGGAACCGATCCATCCATTCAAGATGGGAGACACGGTCGTGATTAAAATCCTGGCTAAAGGCAAAAGACCACAGGACTTCATGTATGGACCTCCCACTACGGTTGTCGCAGTGACCAGAACCACGGTCCTCGAGGAACACTCGCCAGGGGGGATTCACGCCTCAAGGATAAAGCTCGTCAAGGCAGCCAAGCAGATAGCCCCTTTGGAGACAGATGACCTTGCTCCTTCACAGGATGTCGGAGATGTCTTCCACGCATTTTTGGGATTCCATTACGTTTGAGCTTCATTCCATTATGTTTGAGCTAGATAGCCATTACCAGAACCCCTGACGTTCTCACTTTTTGGTACAATTCTTCTAATACACAAGCGGCAACTTACACCTTTACATTATGCACTGTCACTTACTGTCCCTGGATGGACAGGTACCCACAATGGACATATATGTATGACAAGATGAGATGTATGTAAGATGAGAGACCATAAAGACCTAATTTACCTATGTGCAAATGAGGCCTGCAAGTCATGGTCTGATGTGGGATGCAATGTTGGGAAGGACTGGGTATATAAAACACAGAGTGCTTTACAAAAGAATGACCCCAATGGGAAATCCTTTATTGACCGTTTAACACTCTTATATGCACGTCCTCACTTAAAAATAAGAATTAACTTAGAGAACCCTCAACCAGTTGATCAGGGCAGGTATAAGATAGGTTGGTGGTGTAATGGAGGTTGCCAGTTCCATACTGTTGTTATAGAATTACAGGATATGTATAACTCTTAACGTTGGCAATCCCATCACACAAACCTACTAATCCATTACAACCACGTATCCAATCAGTCAATGATATGGTGGCTATAGCAAATCCTACTTTCAAGGACGCTATGTCTGTCGAAACTGGATTTTCAGATGTCAACTTGTGGCTAGAATGGATGCGATATAGTGCACTCTAACACAATCGCACAAATTGCTTTGTGTGTGGAGGGACAAAGACACACTTGGGCACTGTACCATTGACAATACCTGCAGATAAGGAAGAATGTTTTCTTAGTCTATTCACCAATACTCAGACAATTCAGTCCGAATGTGAACAATGGAAGGCACAGTACCCCATTCTCACTAAGACTCCAAACCCAGGTGAAGGTATAGAAATTTATACTGGTAATTACACATGTTATCAAGGTGCCAATTCAGGTTTACAATTGCATAAATTACCTGATTCTTTTTGTGCTACTTATAGCTCTTTAATAAACTTCAGAACCAGTCCCAAGCTCTAGAGGATATCTATTGGACATGTGGGGATTTAAAATTAAGGTTTAAATTACCCAGCAGATGGCAAGGTGAATGTGCCCTGGCCAAGGCCATTATGGCCCTGCAGATTCTTTCTGATCCTGGTAATGACCCCAGTCCATCCTCCTTGTTTTTTAAAAGGACGAAAAGAGATGTACCCATGGGCAGATTTGATCCTCATGTCTATATTGACTCCATTGGGGTCCCAAGAGGGTCCCTAATGAATTTAAGGCCCGAGACCAGGTAGCCGCTGCTTTTGAAGCTCTTATCCCAATTATAACTGTTAGTAAAAATGATTGCATAATTACATCCATTACAATCAACAAAGATTTGTCAATTATACCAGAGATGCTTTAGGAGGTATACCTGAACAACTCCAAGCTGATTCCACTATGACTTTTCAGAACAGAATTGCACTCAATATGATTCTGGCTGAGAAGGGTGAATTGTGTGCAATAATTAAGCGCACTGGTTCCTGTTGCACCTACATTCCTGACAATACAGGTCCCAATTGTAAAGTAACCATTGCCATTAAAAAGCTTGAGGATCTTTCCATCGGACCTAAGAAAAATTCTGGCATTAACAATCCTTGGGATCAATATTTTGGTTGGTTCACAAATTGGAACAAGCTTTGGTTCAACTTGGTATAGTCATACTCACTATATTGATTGTTGGAGGTTTAATTGTTTGCTGTGTTATGCCATGTATTAAGTCATTGTTAAAAAAGGATGTTCCTAACATGTCCATGTACACCACACCTGTTTATACGCACACAGCTCCAGTCAAACTACAACCCCTTGATTACATGAACTACCTTCTCGTATACCGTAAAAAGCAAAGTTCTGTTATTGAATAATATTTTGAAAACATAGTTATGTTTTAAGAGGGGATTGAAGGGTTCAGGTTTATATTATACACTATTTGCTTTATAAGAAAAAACAAATAGCAGCTGGGAGCGTAATCCCCTTACCCCATGTACACAGCTGAAACGGAGCTCCAATCATCCAGGTAGTCTCCAGCCAACTACGACTTGACACCACGGTCGATTCAACAAATGAAAAATAGAAGGATGGGCATCTCGTTCCTGTAAAACCTTTTTCTATTGTAGCCTATTAAAACCAAAAAACTTCATAGTGAACAGTCCGATGTACAAACACAGGAGAGGTGGGAGGGAGTAGCAGCCTGACGCGTTTCGTGACAATGTCACTTCCTCAAAAGCTGGAGAAGGATCCACCCAGTGCATCTTAAATAGAAAATTTATCAAAAGAGGGGGCAGATACCAGGAGGACCAATAGGAGAGAGAAAAGGATACAGAAGAAAAATGAACAAACCAAGCCTAAATAGAGGTGGGGGGGTTCGACACCAACTGTCTGCCATGTACAATGCTGTTTTGACACCTTACTCTGGGCGTTCCTATAACACCTCTTAGCCACTATCCAATCACGCCCTTAACACCTGGCTGTGATATGCTAATTGGGATTTTCCAGGGTACATAATTGCCACAGATTCTTGTACAAGTCATTCTGAATTGAGAAAGCCAGTCGGATGACTAGCGAAACGTCTTCAAGAACTACATTTCAAGTCCAGTTGATCTAATTGAATACAACAGATATACCATGACCTGGATGAATGAGAACCTTCACAAGCATGTTCATATGTGATATTATTATTATTATTGATTTACATAGCGTCAACATCTTGCGTAACACTTTACAATTACATAGTCATACATTACATACAGGATAATACATGTTATACAAAGTCATACATATTACATACACAGGTAATACATAATATAAGTACACAGTGAGGAGTTTCTTTACAATTACATAGTCATACATTACATACAGGATAATACATGTTATACAAAGTCATACATATTACATAGACAGGTAATACATAATATAAGTAAACAGAGTGATGAGTTTCTTACTGCAATACCATGATACAATAGGAGAGAGGACCCTGCCCAAAGAGCTTCCAGACTAGGGGAAATGGGGGTGAGACATAAGGTTGCAGGAATCGGTAGGCTGTAAATAGATTGGCAGTGGAGCGTGAAAGGCGGGTTGGATCATATTGGGTAGTAAGGGGTAATGTTTAGGCCAGGTTATACTAAGTAGAACTAAGTGGAATTTGCCGGCAATTCTGTAAAATGTGGCGAGATTTTATGGAAATGAAAATTTGAATTAAACCGTCAATGAGAGCTGAACTTTTGAATTTTCAACTTTAACACCAAATTCTGATGAAGATTTTCGAATTACTTCACCAAATTTCAAATTTATGTCATCGTAGTTTGACGGAATTCCTCAGACAGATCAGCAAATTTGTGGAATCACAAGCAGCTTACTCTGGGAAGGATTTCCTACCTCCCTGGGTAAGCATTAGCAATCTATTAATATTTTACATACAGTAAGTGTATCACATTTCTGTACTTGCACTGAGAATACTGAGCAGGGAACAAAATGCTTTTGTTTGAACTTGGACTAAAGGTTTAGGAGCGCCACTGTGTGGAGCAAGTAGAGTGTTGCAGCTATAAGAAACAACTCAGAAGTTACTATACCTGTACAAACATTTGCTCAACGAGAAACCGTCTCTCACTTTAACATGCTCCATATAAAGCATACCTGTTTTATTTATAAATCTGTATTTCACCAGCCCAGTCAGATATATATATATATATATATACACACACACACACACACACATACTGGGAGTTAAAGTATAATAGTATAGTATAATAATAAGGCTCCTATTCATTTAATGTGATTTTAAGCTCTGCTCTTAACTTCCCAGGGCAGTATGTTTGTCCACTCTTAAGACAAAAAACTGGTGGCTTGTCAGTTATCTGCCTGCAATGCCAACTGCTATTTTACCAGTTTATTATATGCATTTGTAACCAGATATTTAATGATTCATTCCCTTCCATCCTGGCAACAGTATCTGCCTCCTCGCTCTGCTCAATGAGCTTTTTATAAGCTTGAGCATGTGCAGTGGAGAAAGCAGGGTAAACAGCAGTCAATCATTGGTTGTGATGTCAGCAGTCACAGCCTTGATTGACTTCATGGAGGGTGAATCCAGCTTACTCTGCTAGAATGGAGGGAAGAAATATCCTTAAATATCTGGTAATAATACATCTAATAATGTGCTGAATATATCAGTTGGGGTTGGGTCAGGTAATCGACATGAGGGTTTTTTGTTTTAAGGGTTGACATGCCCCGTAATAACTAGAAGCCACTGTTCAATATCCTGCACTGATAAGATGAAGGGTGATGTGGGCATGTTGGATAAATAACCTGTTCATGTTTATATGGGTGTGGTATTGCAAAATAACTTTACATCACGTTAATAAGCATTATAGTTACTGTAAAATGCAATAGGGAAAAAAACATTTATTGTACTTTAATGATACAATAGAATTTTAATATATATGAAAGTGGATATAAAACAACTGATATTATTTTAAGATATTGGTCAGTAATGTTAAATACCCATTAGTGTTATCTGACGATAGATAGATAGATAGATAGATAGATAGATAGATAGATAGATAGATAACATAGTATAGTATAGTATAGTATTTGAGGTTGAATAAAGACATACCTCCATCCAGTCCAACCCATCCGTCAATATCCTCATTTCCTGCCTAACTGTTGATCCAAAGGAAGGCAAAAAAAACCCACCAAATTTATGAAGGGGGAAAAAATTCCTTCCTGACTCCAAGTGGCAATCGGAAATTTCCCTGGATCAACTCTACTTTATGTATCAATACCAGTAACTTGTAACATTCCTTGTTTGCAGAAACTCATCCAGCTTTTTTTTTAAACTCTCCAATGAACACAGTGAAAAACCCTTTCCGAACTTGAAGCCTAAACCTTTTTTCTTCATGTCTTAAGGGATGTCCTCGTGTCCTCTGACATGCTCTATTGGTGAACAATGCCCCAGATAGTTTATTGTATGGCCCGTTAATGTATTTATACACAGTAATCATATCCCCACGCAAGCACCTTTCCTCCAGCGTACATAATTGCCACTTATCCAGTCTCTCTTCATATTCAAGCTCCACCAATCCCCTTATTAATTTAGCTGCCCTTCTCTGAACCCTTTCCATTTCAAAGATGTTCTTTTTGCCCACAGGATTCCAAAATTGCACTGCATATTCCAAATGAGGCCTTACCAATGGTTTGTAAAGAGGGAGGATAACATTTTCCTCCCTTGAATCCATACCTCTCTTTATACAAGACAATACCATGCTGGCTCTGGCTGTTGCCACCTGGCACTGCTTGCTACCTTTAAGGTTGTTATCCACCAAAACTCCAAGATCCCTTTCCAACAGGGATTCCCTTAACACCATTTATAATATAAGCAGCATAAGGATTTTTAAGTCCAAAATGCATCACCTTCAGGGCCACTTCTACCATTAGGCAGAGTGAGACATTTTCCTCAGGCGGCACCCTAGCAGACAGGCAGTGATGGGGGAAAAAGGTTTTCCTTGACCGGTCAAGAAAAAAAAATATTTTCCCTAGTAACAGATATGATGTTGTTAAAATAATTTTATATTGTTAGGTTAGCTTTAGTTTGTTAGGGTAGGTTACACTAGTTGGGTTAGTTAGGGCCTTGCTGAAAGAGTCTGCCTTGACATGGTGAGGGGATTACAAATCTTTTGGCTAAAAATTTTTATACTACAGAAAGTATGGCATTTCTAATGCATAATCAAGGGCGTCATTCAAAAGTTTGGCTCAGGCAGCAAAAACCCTAGAAGTGCCCCTGATCACCTTACATTTCTCAACATTGATCTGCTGCTTAGCAGCCCAATGTGACAATCTATCTAGATTCCCCTGTAACGATTGCACATCCCCTGAAGTTTTTAATGGTCGACAAAGTTTTGTGTCGTCAGCAAACACAGAAACTTGCTGACAATACCCACTTCCAAATCATTAAAGGGCATGTCCACCCCCAAAACTAAAATTTAACCCCTTACTGGCCACATCAAGTAGTTTAAAACAATCCTTACCTTACATTCCTGCTCAAAATAGTTCCCCTGCTGTGCCCCTCCAAAGTCCAGGAAACTGCTGTGTAGGAGCAGTGTGTGACTCATGCTGTGCCTGAGACTTCCTCAACCTCATCAAGGTTGAGGCATGCTCAGTGCAGCCCTCCCTGCCTCTCAGCCAATCACGGACGCGGCTGCCGGTCCCGCCCCCTGCTTTCAATTCCATACAAGCAGAGGGCCTGAACACTGCAGCGGAGGAGAGAGGGCAGGTAAGTAAGAATCGGGGGACTTTCTAACAATTATATTAATGCGGTTGGGGCTGGGGGAGCATGCCCTACCACATATCAAAAGTTAAATTTCGGGGTGGACATGCCCTTTAATAAATAGATTAAATAGAAGTGGCCCTAACACAGAACACTGTGGCACCCCACTTAGCACTTTAGTTCATATTGATGAAGCCCCATTAACAACTACTCTCTGCATCCTATTCATTAACCAATTTTCTATCCATCTACAAATGTGCATCCCCAGACCAACAGACCTTAGCTTATACATTAGTCACCTATGGGGGACTGTATCAAAAGCCTTTGCAAAATCCCAGTATACTACATCTACTGCTATGCCAGAGTCTACATTTCTACTTACTTCCTCATAAAAGCCAAGCAAGTTAGTTTGACAAGATTTATTCCTCCTAAATCCATGCTGGTTACTACTTATAATGTCAGTCCTTGAAACATACTCTAGAACATGTTTCCTTATTAAACTTTCCAATGTCTTCCCCACCACTGAAGTTGAACTTACAGGCCTGTAATTACCCAGCAGTGAACGACTACCTTTTTTGAATATTGGAATAACATCAGTTTTATTACAATCCAGAGGCACACCTCCGGACATGAGGGAATCTGCAAAAATAAGTAACAATGGCCTAGATAGAACTGAACTTAGTTCCCTAAAGACCCGATGATGTATTTTATCTGGTCCAGAAGATTTATTAATATTAACCTTATTTAGTTGTTTTTGTACAAGATCCTCGGTTAACCAAAGTGCGCTTAATTCTTTTATACCATTATGCCTACTATACTCTATGATATCTGTACTTAGAGCTTCTATAGTATATATAGAGGGACATTTTCTTTATCGTCATTCTCCGTAACTATCTTATCGCTATTAATTAATGGTGCCACATTTTCAGTCCTCATCTTCTTACTATTAATATACTTAAAAATATTTTTAGGCTTAGTGATGCTTTGTTCAGCTATCCTAACTTCATTATTAATTTTAGATAATAGCTAGTTTGATTGCTTCCTTAAACTCCTTGTTACAGTTTATATAATCCCTAAAGGCCCTTTCTGTTCCCTTTGGTTTTAAATGCCTTTTTCTTCCTTTCCATTTCCCTCTTTACATCAGAGTTCAGCCACATGGGCACAGATTTATTTTTTTATATTTATTTCCCAAAGGTATAAATTTAGATGTGAACTGGCTTAAAATCCCCTTAAACACAGTCCACTTCTGTTCAGGCCTTTACCTGATTATACCTTATCCTAGTTGACATTCAGATCTACTTTTAACCTTGGGAAATGCTTTGCTTTCCTGAAATTAAAAATATTTGTTAACCCAGCGTATTTTACCTTTTGATAACATACACCAAACAACACTATTTCATGGTCACTATTCCCTAAGCCTCCAGTTACCTTTACATCTATAATGCGCTCCACGATGTTAGATATTACCAGATCCAACAGAGCTCCTTTTCTAGTAGGAATTTCAACCACCTGTGAGAGAAAATTATCCTGCAGCAAAGGAACCCATCGCCATTTTCTGTGTTGGCAGTTCCACTCCACCAATCAATGGCAGGGTAATTAAAGTCCACCATAATGAGCACACTCCCCAAATTTGCAGATTGAAAAAGCAAAGCCTGAGTACTATTAAGGGATTGGTCTTTCCTGTAGGTTGCTACAGTCTTTGGTCAGATCAGATATTTTTGGTCAATGGAGATATTTCACTGATGGCTGCCTTTCTTTTGCTGTTATTGATTCTCCTTATCATAAAAGACACCAGGGATTGCCTAAATGTGCCAATACACTAGCGCTTACTAGAGATGAGATCTGGATCTGACACGGAACCCCCTCCGTTCCGAAATAAGAAAAATCCATCCCAATCCGGATGGATCCTCCGGATTTCGGGACTTCGGAACACATTTTTGAAGATTTTCGAATGTACGGAGCTATTTTTGAAAATATCTTTGAACTTTTAAATCCTCGAAAATACGATCAGAGACCACTTTATAGTTTCATATTTTCGAAAATCGAACGTTCGGGGGTATTTTCGAAAATAACCTTGAACGTTGGAAAAATTTCGAAAATACGATCGGAAACTTGAAAGTGGATTCAGATCGTATTTTCGAGGATTTTGGAAAAATTATCAAAAATAGCTCCGTACATTCGAAAATCTTTAAAATGTCATACTGTTTTCGGATCTTCGGACCTTCCAGAGATCCGGGAATCCAAAAACGAAACAAAACTATGTAGTTTCGGCCATCTTTAGCACTACACCTACAGTTGTTTGTGCAATGTTCTGCATAACCACCCAAACTGATAACTTTACAACCAACGTTACAGATGTTATGTCAATCAGAAAGTGTTATCTGTCTGGGGGGAACATCTGTCTTTTCAAAAATCGAATTGCCTTTAATGTCTAACTAGTGTATGCCCTGCATTATATAGTAGATAATGTACCCCCTACTGTAAATTATAAGGATATTAAAGTGTAACTGTGGTCCAAAAATGGTTTTAACAGGAATCGCTTTCCGGAGGATTTTTGCAATTTACTTTCATTATTTATTTTGCATAGTTTTGAAGATATTTACATTTATATGTGTGATATGGAAGCAGTATCACCAGATCCCCTGCACTTCCTGCTCTGAAACCATGTGACAGTCCCTCTTCTCTGTGTCTCCTCCTCCTCATGGCCCCTCCCCTTGCAGACCCACCCTGGCACCTTTCCTTTCAGCTCCCTTGGGCCTTTCCCTTGCAGCCTCCTGTGGCCCCTCCCACTCACAGCCCCAAAAACCCCTCCCATTTGTGGCCCCTGTGGCCCCTCCCACTCATGGGTCCAGTGGCCCCTCCACTTGCAGACCCATCCTGGCTCCTTCCTTGGCAGCCTCCTGTGGCCCCTCGCACTCACGGACCCCGTGGCTCCTCCCACTCATAGGCCCCGTGGCACCTCCCACTCACAGGGCCCAATGACCCCTCCCCCTTGCACCTCAGACCAATAACCCCCCCCTTACAGGAAACTGTAAAAGCAGCCTTTTTAGCAGAGAAAGCAGTTTTAAACTTTGTCTGATACTTTCTCTGCTTTTACACAGTCTTCTGTAGGGGGTAGGAGGGTATTGTTCTGAGGTGCAAGTGGGGAAGAGGCCACAGGACCCACGAGTGGGCGGGGCCACAGAGTCCATGAGTGGGAGGGGCTGCAAGGGAAGGGGCCAGATTGGGTCTGCAAGGGGAGGGGACACAGGGCCCATGAGTGGGAAGGGCCAGGAAGTGGGACGCATTAAAAAAAGCAGTGCTGTGGGTTGTGCTGTTCTCCTTACCGCCTCCTACCCTCCAGTCATGCATTGAGCATGTGCAAAACCACTGATTAGAGGAGGAAGTAGTATTTCTGACCGCAGATTCAGAACCTCCCACCCCCTAACTTTCTGATCTTCATATTTTTGGCTGTGCAGCACATAGAGAGGTGGTTGATGGCTCATTTTAAAGGTAGGACCCTGGCCTTTCATTTCATTGTTTGGAGACCATAGTTCCACTTTAAACGAGATAAAAGGGAAATTTTGCATATCTCCGCCCCTTAGTCTGGGAAACCTGGGAGTGAGAAATTACTTCTTGTTTCTTAGATTTTGTGGGCAATTATTAATTGACAATCTATTAATAGACAAGATACACTATACTTTCTGTTATAAGAAGGCTCTACTCCATTTTTCCGTATTGTAAGTTTAAATTACAATTTGTAATGGCAAAGAATTTTCAAAGCTTCACCTATTAGCAAGAACATACTCGATCCCCAACTTTGGGAGGTTGGTGTCCCAAATAGGTTTGGATCTGCCCATACTCCATCTTGCCTTACTTCACCCTGACCGTAAACTAGTAAGGTGGGTAATGCCCATAACTGGATAAAGCCAGTTTCTAAACAGGTGTTACAGTTTGTTCAGTCTCTAAATACATTGCAATTAAACTTAACGACACAATTCAATCTGTGTTTAATGGTAATGGAAAACATAATTTCTCTTTGTATGTATTGGAGGTCTCGGAAATATCAGCTTTCCTGGACCCCGTCCGCAGCAATTTTGCATATGATTAGAACGAACTCTTAACACTCAAAAGTTACTTAATTATTTCATCTGAGCATTGATTATTTCTAAGGCCCAACACTGGCTGTAATGTCAATATTGCTGCAAGCAAATGACTCCCAGGATTCACCAATAAACAGCGGTAATATTAACAAGCATTCGTATAAAGAAATTCCGCAGCCTTAACAATGGTGCTTTCCTTGTTTCCATGGAAACATTCATCGTATCAACTTTTAAAAAAAAATTGTAGGAAGAGTTATTAAAGTCTCCTCTGTTTTATTTCTGTTCATTTATTTTATTTTTTTAGATGTTTCCAACTAATGTTTGTTTTCTGGCGTAATCAGCCAGGATAAAATAATTTATTTAATAATGTCTTTAATCCCCCCCGCTCTCCATTGTAATTCACAATAAATAATTGGTCTGCGCTGTGAGCGTGAATTTCTGGACTTGCGCTGTGAGCTTGAATTTCAAACCCCCTACAGGAGAGAATTGAAGGTATCACATAACAAGGAAAGGGTTTTTGAAGGCAGCAAATGAAATCCTTGTTTGAATTGTATCAGCGGGAGATCGACCGTATTCTAGAACAAATAGAGACCCGTCTCTGTTATTCAAAGTGGAAAATAAACAACCTTCATTTGCATAGGAGAAAAATAGAAATGTGTATGTTCTTTCTTCTTTTTTTTTAAAAAATGGATCTAAAATGTTTTAAAGGAGAGTTATGATCCAAAAGACAGAAATTGGTAATTAATATGATGTATAACCGCTGGTAATTGAAGGGTCACTATAGTCACTCAAACAACTTTACATTTTCTGAAACTACAATTTAAGAGAAGTAAAATGATGGTACTCACCTATGTATCTGTGATTGCTTTGTCATTAAATTATTCATGTATAGAGAGTGCTCCTAATCCCCCCCCCCCCCCTCTTACTCACTGCCTTCTTCTAGTGTCTAGTGTTCTGCACAGACTCACCATGGACACTGCTCTGATTACACATCTCCCCCTCCCTCCAGTCTTTTTTTTATCTGTTGATTCTCTTAAATGTTGCAGAAAGTGTGCTGGCAGGCAGGCAAAGAGGTCAGGCATGGGTCATATATTATAATTTTTGCTTCTGGAGTGACAGGTCTTTCCCTGTAAATACTGTGATTTCAAATGATGATTTCTCAGGATCTGCAGCTCAGATTTAAAATCCGAAAAAAGGTTTGGAGCAGTGGGATCTTGATTCCCCCCCCTGCTTAATGAAGAGTCATCTTCCCATTGGACTTGTCACTGACAGTCCGTGGGGCAGAGTTATAAAGGTGCAGCGAGAATATGCATAGGTATAACTGGAGTCTTTACCCAGGGGAAAGCAGTTTAGATTCCCACCCTGGGTTATTTTAAGGGAAGGGGGTGATTTTAATGGGCTATAACTGTCCTTTAATATATCAGCTGGTTTCTAACCTGCTTTTACCGCAGCTTTAAACAAAGTAGCTATTAGAGAGGCCAAACCTTCTGAAGTTTGGTTCGTTTCCGAACCTCCGAACTTCAGTTCGGAAACAAACCCATTAAAATCAATGGGGAGATAATAGTTCAGAAAGTTTGGATCAATAACTGATAAACTAACAACAGTAACTTACTGTAAATGGCTGTGACACCTGGGAAATAAGTCTGGGGAATATGCACCTGCCACCAAAATCTGTTTAAACACTACCGGGCAATTGTCAGGCTTGCGCAAGCTAAATTCGAGGGTTACAGCCAATTCGAGGGTTACTGAAAATAGAACTATACATTTGACGTTCACCAAAATCGAACAATGCATTCGAGGGTTAGCGAACGATACATTTAAGGATTAGCGAAAATGAACATTACATTCGAGGGTTACTAAAAACGAACAAAAAATTTGAGGGTTAGCGAAAACGAACATTAAATTAAAGGGTTACCGAACGATACATTTTAGGGTTAGCGAACGGCTCGTAAATTCAATAATTATAAAATTTTAGATAATTATCGAAGCTACAACAGCGAGTTCGGAAAACTAGTTCAAATAGTTTGAGTTTAACCAAACTCACAAAGTTTGAGTTCGGGTCCATTACTAGTAGCTATGTGTACAGTTTCTCATTCTCTGAACATGCTGCTGGGAGACTGTAAATGGGAGTCAAGGAAGTAAAGATTTTACTAACTGCAAACAGGTGTTTCTCTGTATTGGAATCACTAAGAAGTGATAAGTCATAGTAATTGGTGATTTCAAGGCAATAAGTCAGGCTAAAAGAGTTTTTACAATAAAGAGTAGAGTCGCACTCCAAGTGAAAGGTGGGTTTATTCAAGTAGTTGTCGATGATCGATTTTGAATAAACCCACCTTTCACTTGGAGTGCGACTATTTGTGTTCCCTTGAAGTGGACTTTTGTTGAATAGACTGAAAGAGATTTTACCTCCCATTCAGAGGGCCCATATGCTAATACTTTGTTTTTGAAATACCAAGAAGCCCATTTTATTACATACTGTAAATCATATATTTATTTATGTATATGACGAGTCAGTGTGCATGGCTGGACTGGATCAGTAATACCTGAATGTATCTTCTCTACCCCCTTTGGTGAGATCCTAGCGATTTAGATCCTCCCCCTGGGAGCATCAAAAGCGAGGTGGTAGTTTAGGGCCACCATCAGACTTTTATTGGCCCCGTACTAGGTAAATTTCTGGGCCCCTCATAACACACACCAACTCAGACATGCTACGCACAGACACATATTAAACAGACACACTTTATCACACAGATGTATAATGTCATATCCAGCTCACACTGACCTGTATATATAAAATGTCACGTCCAGCACACACTGACCTGTATATATAAAATGTAATATCCAGCTCACACTGACCTGTATATATAAAATGTCACGTCCAGCACACACTGACCTGTATATATAAAATGTAATATCCAGCTCACACTGACCTGTATATATAAAATGTCACGTCCAGCTCACACTGACCTGTATATATAAAATGTCACGTCCAGCTCACACTGACCTGTATATATAAAATGTCACGTCCAGCTCACACTGACCTGTATATATAAAATGTCACGTCCAGCTCACACTGACCTGTACTATAAAATGTCACGTCCCGTCACACTGACCTGTATATTAAAATGTCATCCAGCTCACACTGACCCTGTATATATAAAATGTCTCCACGTCTAAAAAAAAAAAAAAAAAAAAAAAAAAAAAAAAAAAAAAACCAGCTCACACTGACCTGTATATATAAAATGTCACGTCCAGCACACACTGAACCTTGTATATCTAAATGTCATATCCAGCTCACACTGACCTGTATATATAAAATGTCACGTCCAGCACACACTGACCTTTATATATAAAATGTAATATCCAGCTCACACTGGCCTGTATATATAAAATATCATGCCCAACACACACTGACAAGTATATATGATATGTCATGTCCAGCACATACTGACATGCAGACATCCCACCCCACCCTTTTTCCGGGCAGGGTGGGTGAGGGGGCGTGGTGAGGGTGTGTGGCTATGTTGTGTGATGTCATTGCCATCACGCAGTGGGCGGGGCATACATGCTAGGGGTGGGGGAAGTGGGGTTAAGGGCGTGGTGTAAGCATGGCGTGGGCAGTACGGGGGAATGGCAGGCATAAATGGGGCGTAACGGGAAGGAAATTCAGGACTCCTCTCCGTTGCGGGAGATCGGGTGGTCTCGTGGGAGTGCGGGAAACCACCCTGATTTGCAGAAGACTCCCGGAAGATCCGGGAGTAGTGGAATACCTGCTGACATGTATATATGAAATGGCATGTCCAGCTCATACTGACCTGTATATATGAAATGGCATGTCCAGCACACACTGAATTTATATATATATATATATATATATATATATATACAAAGCTTCCGATGGACAGAGCACTCGCAGGTCTTCTCTTTTGCTTAAATATTTATTAATCAACGCGTTTCGGCTGACACAGCAGCCGTCCTCAGGATGTGACTTCCATACAGGTAAGTGAAAATATAAAACCTTGGATACGACCCAACCCCCCCCCCCCCCCCCCTAATGTCTAGTATACATAAATTGCCCCACAGATAGACAGTAAAGCCACTTACTGACTGAGTCATGGTGCTATGCAGCAGACACAAGGAAATCCAGGGAGGATCATTGGTCTCCTTTCCCTTCTCCACTCTTTCTTCTAGAAACTAAGCTCCAGTATTGCAGGGGGGGCACTACACAGTGGGACCAGCAATGGGTTAACTTTTAGTTTTCGGGGTGGACATGCCCTTTAAGCAGAATATAAACATTTTAGTTTTTGGGGTGGACATGCCCTTTAAGCAGAAAGTAAAACAGAAGGTAAAATAAAAAAACTTTTATATGAAAAGTGAACTAGAAAGGGAAAGTTTAAGTATAAACTTTGAATATGTCACATGCATTAAAGGTAGGTCAGTTGGTGTGTGTGTATTCATATCAGGTTGGGGGATAAAATACTAACTTTTTTGATGATTGGTCAAAATGTGTTTTTTTTACTATAGTTACCTTTTAAATATGGCTGCCATGGAAATGGAAGGGTGGGTCAGTAGGTGTGTGTACCTGGATCAGGTTGGAAGTTAAAAAAACAAACTTTTGATGGTCAAAATTAGTTTTTTTTTAACTTTAGTTACACTTTAAGTATGGCTGCAACAGTAATGGAGGGGTAGGTCAGTAGCTGTGTATACCTGTATCACCTTGGGGATTAAAAAAACAGACTTTTTTGATTATTGATCAAAATTTGCTTTTTCGACTTTAGTTACCATTTAAGTATGGCTGCCACTGTAATGGGTAAGTAGATCAGTAGGTATGTGTACCTGGGTCTGGTTGAGGGGGTATGTCTTTTTTGTGTTTACAACCATAAAACTATCTTTTATTGAGGATATATCAAAATTATTTTTTTTTTTACTTTAGTTACCCTTTAAGTATGGCTGCCACAGTAATGGATAAGTAGATCAGTAGGTGTGTGTACCTGGGTCTGGTTGAGGGTGTATGTCTTTTTTTTGTGTTTGGAACCATAAAACTATCTTTTATTGAGGATAAATCTAAATTAGTTTTTTTGACTTTAGTTACCCTTTAAATATGGCTTCCATGGGAAAAGAAAGGTAGGTCAGTAGGTGTGTGTACCTGTGTCTGTGTGGGGGGTTGAGGGTATCACCATTTGTATTTATGATTATGAAACAAACTGTTTTGAAATATCCACATTTGAGGATTGTTACCATTATAGTCTATGGGAAAAAATGTCCGGAAATTCATCAATAACGCTGTAACGCTTCCACGGATTCTTTACCTAGAAGATAGCACACTTCTGCTATATGCCCTGTACATCTGCACCGAATTTCATGTCTCTAGCTCAAAAACTGTGGGAGAAAGAAATAGAAAGAACAGTAATTTGGCTTTTTCAAGCCAAATTAATTAAGATATCTTGGCAAGGAGAGAATATATAATAAAGTAATATATAAATCATCAAAAATAGAATGGCACTCTTAATATCTTCACTCTATATAAATGGGGACTCAGTGACCTAGGTGCTGTGTGGTGAGTGGTTTTAAAAGTTCCACGGAGTGCATCATACTTGAACTGTGTATTATGTGATTTGGATCGCACCCGGGCATATTTAGGCAGTGAACTGGAGTGCAGCAACCCCGGTTTATATATATATATGAGAGAAATAACTCCGGGAGAAACCACCACCACGGTGAGGTGGGTGTGGCTTCTGGTTGTGAGTGTGGCTTCCGGATGTGGCCATGGCTAAACATTTGGTAAATTCAAACTTTACAAGGCAGTAGGGGCACAGGTAGGCAAATAGAGAGAGAGAGATAGATGGATGGGATGGATGGATCAATCGATAGATAATCCAATTGATAGATAGGCTGATAGAAATAATAGAATATATGGATGGATTTGTTCATGAACTTCCTACTGTGCCTGCTTGGTGTTAATCTATTCAAGAATCTTCCCCCTTGAAAATCCTGCACTTGCCCCTGAGGAGGAATCAAAATCTTTAAAGGGCATGTCCACCCTTAAGAGAAAAAACTGGTCACATGTCTCTTACCTGCCCCCCTACCCCAAGGTATATTCAGCACATTATCAGATATATCAATAACCAGATATTTAAGTATAATTATTGCCTCTATTTTGGCAGAGTAAGCTGGCTCCTCCCTCCAAATAGTAAAAGGCTGCGGTTGCTGACATCACAACCAATGATTGACTGCTGAATCGCCTGCTGCCTTCTCTGCACATACTCAGGTTTATAAAAAGGCTCATTCAGCAGAGGGAGGAGGCATTTCTATAACAGAAAATAACATTAAACATCTGGTTACTAATGCATGTAATAAACTGGTAAAAATAGCAGCTGGAGTTGCGGGCAGATAACTGACAAGTCATGAGTTTTTTGTTTTAAAGGTGGACATTCCCTTAACCTGATGAAGGAAGCACAGAAGGAGGTGGAGTCAAGATCCTGTACCCTATGCAGGAAGCATACTCTGTAAACAGGGGATTGTAAACAGGCAGAGATTGTTTCCTTTATTACTTGGATAAATGCAGCACATTGCTTCAGTGCATCCAGTCTCTTTGGGAATAGCAGAGATCATTATATCTACATGAGAGTGATGGAATATCGAACTATGTGGGATCAGTAAGGTTAACTTTGTAATAACCCAATTTGGAAAAGGCTTACGGAAAACTGAATATTTCATATGTGATATTCCACAATAACCAACATTATTTTCTATGGGGAACCGAATAGTTGTGAAAAAGGAAAACAACCATTTTCAAGGACATTGCTTAAAGATACAGTTATACAGTTAGAAAAACATAAACATGTGTGTCCGCTTTCCGGACTTTTTTCAAACTCCATTCGGAAATTTTCTAAAATTCTCGAACTGCTATTTAAACCCTTATTATGGCGGAAATTTCTGAAATTTTTTCCTTATTGACTTTAATGGCAAAATTTGCAAATTTTCAAATATCTGAATTTTTTCGGAAATCCGCAAATCCTCGAGCAGAACGGATTTTCGGAAGTTCAGCCATTTCTATTAATGATTAATTCCACCCCATACTCACATGTTTCCTTCCTACACACATGCATACCCTTCCCTCCTACACACAGTCGGGCACGTTAGTTATGCCATTTTCCTCTTACTCACACACCCTTTACTCATGCACACACACATACCCTTCCCTCCAACTGCCTACACACACATACCCTTCCTTCCTACACACACATACCCTTCTCTCCTACACGCCAGGGCATGCCAAGGGAATACCTCTAACCCCACTTCCCAACACCTTAGTACATTGGCCATGCCCCGTGTTTACTACTGGATTTGGCACAACTGAAAAAAATACCTATAAGCCTGGGCAGAGAAGTTCTTAAAGGAGAACTAAACCACATTTTTCCTTATAATCCAGATATCTATATTAGCATCTACATTCAGAACCTATTAGAAGGATGTATTACAACTATTTCTAAATACCAGTGTCCTCCCTGTCAGCTTTTACTTGCTGTGTTAGAACTGCTCTCCTTGTTCTGCTGTAATGTGTAACATTCTAGTGAGTTGAGAGCCTGAACACCACTCCCTATACTTGGAAACAATGTTACAAATGAACTGAAGGTGAAGGAAGGAGGGGGGAGGATGAGCTCAGCTAATAGTACTGAGGGGAACAGTTCTAAGCCAGCTCTAGCAGCCCTGCCTCTTTCTTCCTTCGACACAACTCCCCAATTAGAACTTAGAGTGGGTGAGGAGTGAATGTGAACAATTCAATGGAGGAGATGTGGAAAGTGGGTACATACTGCATATCATGTCAATGCTGGCAGCTGAAAGGATAAAAGGTAATACTCTGCTGGAACTGAAAGTGTTAATGGTAATACTCTGGGAAAGTGTTTGCACTTAAGGGTTAATGCCAATACTCTAGGAATGTGCTGGCAATTAAATTATTAATAGGAAAGTGTGCTGGTACTGAAGGGTTAATGGCAATACTCTTCTGGCATTGAAAGTGGTAATAGCAAAACACTGGGGAAGTCTGCTGGCACTGAAGGGTTAAAGGCAATACTCTGGGAAAGTGCTGGTGCTGAAAGTGTTAATGCCAATACTCTTGGAGGGCTAGGCCACACTACTGTGCTTTTAAGCATGATGGGATTGCGGTCTGATCACACTAGGGCACCAAGATGTCTAGAAACAGCCCTGATTGGAGTTTTGGCAAAGAAATTCCAAACCCAAACTATATCCGATTCCACGGACACTGTCAGTAATTGAACTTTGGGATGTGGGGGGTGACAAAGCTCAATTTAACTCCTTTAGTTCTCCTTTAATACAATCTATTAAGGCACTGGGGTTTAATTTCCTAAATTGTTATCTTACTAATAATAATGCAGTAGAATGAATGACCCAAATCCCCACACTGGTGATTTCATTTGTCATGGAACTATTTCCCTTGCAGGCATCACACATTTAACTTTTAATTAAAATGAAATCCACTGTGGATCTTTCCAGTGGTTTTACTTGTTAACATTTCTTGCTACTTTGGAAATGTCACTTGGTGTGGAAAGGAATTAAACTGTGTCAGAATGAACGTTTATTACATGAAAAGCTGTTCCCCGTTATAACTTATGCAATGCACTGAGCAACATGAATCACTACTTATCATTAAAAAACCTCTTCACAGAATGTATCTTATGTTTTCCCTTTGTGGATGGGGTCATTATTTCTTTCCTTGATGGACATCTGTTATGTTTTAGACATATTCTCTACATTGCCACTTTGTGACTGAATACAAAAATTCATTTCAAAGTGAATCTTTTCCTCTGATCCTTTCTCTAATAATGACATTAAACAATAAGACATAGTTTGATCTCCTGACAGAACCAACTGCTGCCTGGGGCAAGGGACCTTGTCCACATCTGCTGCCTTCCAGATGCTAAAATCAGACACCGGGTCGGATTTTGCATAGCTAACCGTTCAGAAAACTATGATAGTTTCTGCAATAACAGCCATATTGAGATATAATACACAGGACAGGTGGCAATATAATATCAAAGCATATGAGGGCTAAAATTAGGTTTTTGTGCATTATTTATTTTAAGGGTAGTAAAACAGATAGAAGGTACAGTAAATCTAGATACACATGGGATGATGGATCAGCCCAATCGATTACCAAAAATGGACATTTCTGCATCTTTTCAGAGATTTTTCAGACAATGATGTGACCTTTAAGAGGGCTGAAATATTGTTATTATTATTATTATTATTATTATTATGGATTTATATAGCGCCAACATCTTCCCTGGCGCTTTACAATTGCATAGTCATACATTACATGAAGAGTAATACATGTTATACAAAGTCATACATATTACATACACAGGTAATACATAATATACTGTAAGTAAGCAGAGTAATGAGTTTCTTACAATAGGAGAGAGGTTCTTGCCCAAAGAGCTTACAGTCTACAGGAAATGGGGGTGAGACATAAGGTTGCGGGAATCGGTAGGCTGTAAATAGATTGGCAGTGGAGCGTGAATGGCGGGTTGGATCATATTGGGTAGTAAGAGGGGTAATGTCTAGACCAGGTTATATGCTTGCCTGAAGAGGTGGGTTTTAAGGTTAAGTTTGAAGGTATTAAGGGATGGTGAGTGACGGACAGACGGAGGAAGGGAGTTCCAGAGCAGAGGGGCAGAACAAGCCAAGTCCTGAATATGGGCATGGGAAGAGGTGACAAGGGTGGATGAGAGGAGGAGATCATTTACGGAGCAGAGATTGCGTCTGGGATGGTGACAGTGGATTAGCTCTGAGATATATGGAGGGGCTGTATTGGATAGTGCTTTAAAGGATAGGTTGAGCAGCTTGAACTGGATCCTTTGCGTGATGGGCAACCAGTGGAGGGACTGACAGAGAGGAGAGGCATTAGAGAAGCGAGAAGAGAAATGAATGAGCCAGACAGCAGAGTTAAGGATGGATTGAAGTGTTGCAAGTCGTTTTTTTGGTAAACCACACAGGAGTGTGTTGCAGTAGTCTAGCTGGGATATGATTAGGGCATGGACTAGGATTTTTGTAGCTTCATTGGATAGGAAAGGACGAATTCGGGAGATGTTTTTGAGTTGGAGCCGACAGGAGTTGGCAAGCGAATTGACATGGGGTTTGAAGGAAAGATCTGAATCTAGCATTATTCCCAGGCAGAGGACATGAGTAGATGTGGATATAGGTGTATTGTTAATATTAATAGTAAGACTAGGGAGGAGAACAGATCATGAGGGTGGGAAAAGGACAAGTTCAGTCTTGTCCATGTTGAGTTTGAGAAAGCGGGAGGACATGAAAGCAGAGATGGACATAAAGGCAGTTGGGGACCAGGAATGTCAGTGTAGGGAGATCTGGGGTAGAGATGTAAATTTGGTTATCATCCGCATACAGGTGATACTGGAATCCAAATGAACATATTGGTGGTACTGTTTTACTTACCATCCATCAGTAGAGATCAACAAACCGATTAGAGTGTTTTGGCTTGATTTCGACTTTTCAAATGTGATTTCAGAATTTTTGATTATAGAATTTTCTAACTTTTGGAATTTTTTTTAAACTCTGCCAGATCTGTGGATTTTCAAAATTGGTAGTTCCAGTTAGTTTACCACTTCCAGTTAGTTTATTGGTTAGAATAATGTCCCATCATAAAGCTGGCCATATATGCTAGTTAAATGTTAAATTAGATGTTCATTCTGATTAGGCCCAATGTGTGGCAGGACAAAGTGACCTGGAAAGGTTTACTTTCTAAACGGTTCTCTAGTTCGTAACTAAACCCAAGTGTGAGGACCTTGTAGTTTAGGTACTCATCCAGGCTACTAGTTCCAGGCTACTAGGTATTGTCTCCGTTGGCACAATGCTACATGTATCGATTTTCTGCTGCTAAACCTCTGGATCTGCTCAGAGAATGTTACAATAACGTTTGTGTGAAAATAGCCTAAAGGTGCCCATACACTAGTGAGATATAAGATAGATTAGAAAGCTTACTTTAGACGAATGTCTAATCTACAGTATCCAATATCTTAATTGCCGGCGGTTTCTCACCTTGCGACATTCCGCATCGGTCCGCCTGGCCCATTCATTTTGAGATTATATGTCAATCTAAAAAAAGGAAAACTAGACTAGGCGGTTCCTGAAGTATTCTTCGAATATCAAGGGATCAGTCCAGAGGTGAGTTCTAATAAATGGGCACCTTAAGTCCTCCTCCCCAGACTGAAAAATGAATCTTCAACCTCAATTGCAGTCAATTAATAAACCATGCTTGTGAAGGTTCTCATTCATAGTCATCTGACTGGCTTTCTCAATTCAGAATGACTTGTACAAGAATCTGTGGCAATTATGTACCCTGGGAAATCCCAATTAGCATATCACAGCCAAGTGTTAAGGGTGTGATTGGTTAGTGGCTAAGAGGTGTTATAGGAATGTCCAGAGTAAGATGTCAAAACAGCATTGTACATGGCAGACAGTTGGTGTCGAAGTCCCCCACCTCTATTTAGGCTTGGTTTCTTTATTTTCACATAAATGGCCTATTTAACACCTCTCTTGAACCAGTCACGTTCCTTTGCCAATATGTTAACATTACAATCTTCAAAGGTATGTCCTTTATCCTTAAGATGCAGGTACACGGCTGAGTCCTGACCCGAGGAATTGGCTCTTCTGTGCTGGGCCATACGTTGATGCAGTTGCTGTTTGGTCTCCCCCACATACAAATCAGAGCATTCTTCACTGCACTGCGTATATGATGTTGCTTTTCTTGTGTTTGGGTATTGGGTTTTTTGTGTGTTGTTCGGTTTAAAGCAGACAGGGATACGTGTTTTTTGAAAATTCTTCTTAATTTCTCGGAGACCCCTGCTACATATGGGATGACCATGTTCTTTCTCCTGTCTTGCTTTTCCCCTTCACTGTTGGTATTTGTGTTCTTTTCTTTCCTTGACAAAGGCCCAGTCTGGATATCCACAAGTTTTAAGGGCTCCTTTGAGATGTTTCATTTCTTTAGCCTTCGCCTCTGTGCTAGTGGGGATGTTCTCAGCTCTGTGTTGCAGTGTTCTGATGACACCCAGCTTGTGATCTAAAGGGTGGTGGGAGTCAAACCTCAAATACTGATCTGTGTGTGTTGGTTTTCTGTAAACCTCTACTTCCAGTTTACCATTTTCCTTAACTTCTACCAAGCAGTCCAAGAAAGCCAGTTTGTTGTTTTGTATCTTTCCTTGTAAATTTGATGTTTTGGTCTACTGCATTAATGTGTTCTGTGAAAGCTTGTACTTCCTTCTGGTGGATTTTAACCCAGGTGTCATTCACATATCTGAACCAGTGGCTGGGTGCTATGCACTTAAATGTATTAAGCGCCTGTTTTTCTACCTCCTCCATGTAAAGGTTGGCCTCAATGGATGAAACTGGAGATCCCATAGCACATCCGTGTTTTTGCTTATAGAACTTTTCCCTGTATTTGAAATAGGTGGTATTGAGGCATAAGTTCAGTAAGGAACACACCTGTTCTGGGTGGAGATTAGTTCTGCTGGTAAGAGTGCTGTCTTGGCCTAGTCATTTTCTCACCATGTCAACAGCCTCCTTGGAGGGTATACAGGTGAAGAGAGATGTCACATCATAGAACACCATAGCTTCTTCTGCACCGAGTGCTATATCTTCAATCTTGTTGGTGAAATCCTAAGAGTTCTGGATGTGATGCTTAGAACTTCCCACCAATAATATTTTGCTACCTTGTATGTTACAGAGTTGATGCTGCTGACTATAGGTCTTAGTGGGGCCCCTTCCTTATGTATCTTTGGGAGTCCATATATGCATGGTTGTGATATGCTAATTGGGATTTTCCAGGGTACATAATTGCCACAGATTCTTGTACAAGTCATTCTGAATTGAGAAAGCCAGTCGGATGGCTAGCGAAACGTCTTCAAGAACTAAACTTTAAGTCCAGTTGATCTAATTGAATACAACAGATATAATTAATAAACCACTAGTTTAGACCAATGTTTCCTCATTAGGCAACAGCTTTATCCCTCCAACCTGTGTAAACTTACAAAATAGGCTGAGGCTTCTTGCACATCGGAGCTCACTTGTTAGGTGTCATTTTCGGGGATTAGAGCGCATGCGAATCAACAGATCAATGGATTGCAATGCAAATTGTCCTAGCGCACCAAGTGTAGCCACTCCATTTGGCCCACACTAGTGTACGATTTTTAACACATGATCGGATGCATGTTACAACTAGCCTTAAGGCCACATCAGCGCATGTAGGCATGCATGAATCGTGCGATGCAGCGCAATCACCATGTCATGCGATTCGTGTGTGCACACGTCCGCTTCTGCTGCACCTTCTTTAATATTGCCCTATGGCAGTACATGCGATGCGCACCAAAAATGGTATTGCATGTCTTGCAAAAACAGGCAAAAGCGCAGCGCAAGGCAGCGGACATAGTGGGGCCTCTTACATAGACTTTTATTGGCATGCGCTAGCGCACATACTAGCGCCATGCACAGCGCGCGCCAAAACACACAGAAAATACCTTAGTGGGGCTGAGCCCTAAATGATTATGGAGACACAGGACAATATAACATAAATAAAATATATTGTTTCTAGGAGCTTGGAATTAAAATATTAAACAGACATCAAGCCCATTTTGTAGCTCCTTAACCAGCTGCAATCATAATTCCAGTGAATGTAATGCACACGGGTGGCGCGCTCAGTGCTAGATAGATTATGCATGGTAAATGTTCCCAATAAGATAAGAAGAATCAATGTTTTTGCAGGTTCTAATGAAATGTGTCTGGGTATCCTACATGGGATAAGGTGATAGAAATAGATCCTCCCACTCACTATCTGTGTAATTACAGTATGGCTGCTGCAGAGGGGTTTTGAGGTTTATTCTGTTGTTTAGATTTGATTTTTAATTATACAGTACAATAAAATGTATTCCACCCCGAATAGGCGGCAGAGTTTGTGGTGCCTTTTTATATGTGTTTATTTGACGGTAAAACTGAACACAATTGCATTCTCCATTAGAATAAACATTTATGATCGTGAGTCAGGAAAGAAGCAATGGTGTGTAAATTGGAGTCACTTGCTCTTCATTTTCATTGGGATGGGCCTGTGTCCTGGTAGGTCCAAACCATTTGCCTTGCAATTTTCAGGGATTCTGCGGGCCGGCAGCATGTCTGGTTGGGCAGGAACAGATCTGAGATGATGATAGGCCACTTAAATCAAATCAAAAGAGCTTTATTAGCAGGATCAATTTACATTTGACATTGCCAAAGCAAAAAAAAAAATAATAAAACACGTTAGTATAAAGGGGTTCACAGTTGGGGGTAATGGGTATCAATGAATAAGTAATATACAGTAATATTACAGTTCAGATGCTCCTGGTCTGCAAAAAGCATGTCGTAAAAACGTATGTGTCTTTAAATTGGCTAAACAGATTTTAATGGGGATTTGCTTGTTTTAAAGCGAGAATCATGGCCTATAACATATCAAATTATAGTTTTGGGGGTGGACTTTCCCTTTAAAGGCGCATACACAGGTGTAATCACAGGGGCCAACCCGTGATGCAGGATGCGTATGCACGGCCAACAATTGTGTTGTGTATGGGCGATGTGTCGGCTTAAATGGGCACTTGGGCAGAGCTTGTAGCATGATCCACCGGTTGGATGGCTGAGAGGCAGCCAATCACAGACATGGCTGCCGGCTTTGAAGAGAGGGAGCGAAGGGCTGTATGTCTGATTGTTTTTTGTAGAGATGTAACTCTACAAAAAAGATGTTTTTTAAGGAAGGCGGAAGGGCAGCTTCTACTCTTCAGTTTTCTGGACTTTGGACAGACACTGCAGGAGAACCATAAGGAGTAGAGATGTAAGTTAAGGATTTTTAAAAACTACACAGTGGGGCCAGTAGTGGGTTAAATGTTACTTTTTGGATATGCCCTTTAAGCTGTATTTGGACTCATGTGAGGAGGAAGCCAAACAAAAAGAGACCGACTGCTGTCAGCCAGACTTAGGTATGGTGCAGAGCTAATGTTTGACTTTGGCTGGCACTAAAGCAACTGTGGAAGTGTTTGTGAGTGACTGTGAGAGAGTGTGGATGTGCGGGTATGTTTAAGTGTATGTGTGTCTGTGGGAGAAAGAGTGTTGACATTCCAGTATATCCAAGTGTGTGTGTCTGTAAGAGACAGTGTGGACATGCCAGTTTGTCTGAGAGTGTGTGTCTGTAGGAGAGAGATTGTGGACATGTCAGTGAGTATGTGTCTGTGGGAGAGAGTGTAGACGTGCCTGTATGTCCGAGAGTTCCCTGGTGGGTCCCTGTCTGACACACTCATCTAACATCTCTTAGAGATGGACAATTGCCAACCCTACGCAAATGTTAATGCTCTTTGCTTGGCTCAGACTGTCTCTTTTATTACATTATATATTTTTGAACATACAGTAACATTAGAGCCATCCAGACTGGCCTGATAGAATCTACTGTTGCGGTGGCATTTTGTCTTCTTGAGCTTCAGGCTTTCTTCTGCTTATTGTCTAGATGGTATAAAAAAAAAATATCAAACTTTCATTTGTAAGGGGGACAAGTATGCGGCACTGCCCTAAATCCTAATACATTTAGCCTTGGCTTGCTGTGTAACCATTAGTAAGACACTGATGGATCCTTCCATGTGGGGGGATGAAATTCTTGATTAAGTGCCCACAATAACACTACAATCATAAATTATAATAAACCTCCAAAAATATAATACTGTCTGTATGTACTGGAACAATTACAGGGAAATAACCCAAGCCAGTCCTGTCTCCAATTCAGAATACCCACCACCAGAGAACTGAATAAGCTTCCAATTGCATTGGGCAGAAGGTCCTTGTGTATATGGGGCACCCCTGGTGGTGGTGGCAAGAATTAAGTAAAGTAGTTTTTTTGGACCTAACAAAAGGAGTTTCCTGTGAGTGAAACGAACTTGTGAGTGTCCCTTTCTCTTAGGCCTTGATCTCAAGGACCAGAAAAGAAGGACATTGAAACAAGAAGGGCAATTAAACAAGGTTTGTGTCGTCACTGTGTTGGTGTGGATGTAGTAGAAGGGACAGTTTTGTCAGTACCAGCAATGTGCATTCATGCCACATGTATAGGAACCTGGAGCAGATGTTCCGGGGAACCCATGTCTGTGTCAGGTGTGAGTGGGTTGCCCCGTTTGGAAGCTGAGGTGGAGAGTCTAAGGGGGCAGCTTGCAGCATTGCGGGGATTGGCAGAACTGGGGGTCACGCAGGCACTGTGCTGGGGCCAGAAATAGAGGTGGGTGGAGAGGGACAAGAAAGGATGAGGAAGGAGGGTAGTTTTGTTAGGGTTTACTAGGGAGTGGGGGACGAAGAGTAGGGGGGCTTCTTCCCCAGATGTCCATCCCAACAGATTTGCCGCCTTAGGTAAGTGATGGAAGAGGACACCTCGAATTACGTGTATGGAGGGGGCTAGTCCCTTGGAGCACCAGACGACTGCCATCGTCTGATACAGGGAGGAGGAACGAAGGTCAGGAATGCAGGCAGGTGGTGTGGTAGGGGGACTTCCATTATAAGGAAGGTAGATAGGGTAATCTCCGCCAAGACCCTACATGCCGACTGTGTGTTGCCTGCCGGTGCTAGGGTTCAGCAATGTGGTGGATCGTGTAGACAGCATTATTGGGTGGGGCGGGTGTGGCCCGGCGGTCTTTGTTCACATTGGTGCCAATGACAAAGTTAGAGGTGGAGGTGAGGTCCTTAACATGATTTCCGAAACTAGGGGCCAAGATAAAAGCAAGGACCTCCAGGTAGTGTTTCAGAAATAACGCAGCCACGTCTAAGCCAGGGAGACAGCGGGAGCTTAGGAGCATTAATGCGTGCTAGAGAGTAGGGGGAAGGAGAGGTTTGGGTTTATTGAAGAACTGGGCAGCAACTTTGCCTGTCGGCTACAGGCTCTTTAGTAGGGATGGGTTTGCACCTCACTGATGGTGTTGCGCCTGTTTTTAGGGGAGAAGATGGCTAGAGGGTTGGAGGAGATTTAAACTAGTTTGGGGGGAGGTATTAGCAGTCTCACGGGGATAGATTCGCCAGGAGGAAAGCAGGGTGTAGATAGGCAGTGGTGGGCGGAAGGGGGGTGGGGCTATAGGGGGATAGGAGGAATGGTGTATTAATGTACGAATAAATTACAGGATCATAATCTAAAATGTATGTTTGCAAATGCGAGAAGCCTGGCTGACAAAAGTGGTGAATGGAAATGTGGGTTGAATGAAAAGGTAATGATTAATAGGTTATAGCAGAAACGTGGTTGAAAGTTCTCACGACTGGGCTGTAAATATAGAAGGATATGCCTTGTTTAGGCAGGACAGAAAAAAAAGGAAAGGGGGAGGAGTATGTTTTTTAGTTAAAAAGAATTGAAGCCAATTTAAAAGAAGAGATAACTGGTGATATGGATGATAAGTGGAGACAATATGGGTGGAATTAGGCAACAGATGTTGTGTCCTGCTATAAGCCTGCCAAATGCTAGCAGAGAGGAGGTGAGTCAACTTCATATGCAGTTGGCAAGGGCTTGCAAGTTGGGGAGTGTGCTCATTATGGGACTTCAATTACCCTGACATTGATTGGTGTGGTGAACTGCCATCACAAAAAGGCGATGAGTTCCTGAATTGCTGCAGGATAATTTTCTCTCACAGGGTGGTTGAGTTCCTACTAGAAAAGGGGCTCTGTTGTATCTGGTAAATATCTAACATTGTGGAGCACATTAAGATATAAAGGTAACTGAGGCTTAGGGAAATAGTGACCGAAATAGTGGCATTTGGACTGTTATCGAAAGGAAAAGTGCGCTGGGTTAACAAACATTTAATTTCAGGAAGCAAATTTTCCCAGTTAAAAGCAGCTCTTCAGAATGTCAACTGGGAAAATGTATTATCAGGTAACGGTCCTGAACAGAAGTGGACTGTGTTCAAGGGGATTTTAAGCCAGTTCACCATCTAAATTTATACCCTTGGGAAATAAATGTAAAAAAAAATAAATCCGCGCCCATGTGGCTGAATTCTGATGTAAAGAGGCAAAGGGTAAGGAAGAAAAAGCATTTAAAACCTAAGGTCCAGGGAACGGAAAGGGCCTTTAGGGATTATAAAAACTGTAACAAGGAGTGTAAGAAAGCAATCAAACTAGCTAAAATTAATAATGAAGTTAGGATAGCTGAAGAAAGCATCCTAAGCCTAAACAGAAGAGGAGACTGAGAATGTGGCACCATTAATTAATGGGATAAGTTTAGTTACGGGGGATGCGATAAAGCAAATGTCTTAATAATTTTTTCCCTCTGTATACACTATAAAGATCCAAGTACAGATATCATAAAGTAAAGTAGCATAATGGTATACAAATTCAAGTTCACTTGTTTAACCAGGATATGGTACAGAAAAACTAAAATAGGTTAATATTAATAAATCTCCTGGACCGGATAAAATACATCCTCGTGTACTTAAAGGACAATTATACTCACCTTCCCTCCGCTCCAGATCTCATGCACTAGCTTTTACCCAATCGGCGACGAGGCTAATAGGAAGGCACGCTTGTTGCAGAGGGGGCGGAGCCTACAAGAGCAGCGTTGCTGCAACACGCTGCTGTAGTTTTTCGTGAATCCCGGGGTGAGGACCTAGCGGTTCAGGTCCTCACCCTGGGTAAAAGCTAGTGCATGAGAGATCTGGAGGGAGTGGAAGGTGAGTATAATTGTCCTTTAGGAGCTAAGTTCATTTTATCTAAGCCATTGTTTCTTATTTTTGCTGTGATCCCTCTGTCCGGTGGGTGTGCCTCTGGATTGGAAAAAGGCTGATGTTATTCCAATATTCAAAAATGGTAGTCGTTCACAGCCGGGTAATTACAGGCCTGTAAGTTTAACTTCAGTGGTGGGGAAGATCCTGGAAAGTTTAATAGGGAACATGTTCTAGAGTATGTTTTCAAGGACTGACATTATAAGTAGAACCAGCATGGATTTGGAGGAATAGATCTTGTCAAACTAACTTGCTTGGCTTTTATGTAGGTTGTATTGTCTGTCTTTGGATTTTGCAAAGGCTTTTGATACATTCCCCCATAGGCGACTAATGATAAGCTAAGGTCTGTTGGTCTGGGGAGTCCATTTGTACATGGATAGAAAATTGGTTAATGAATAGGATGCGAGAGTAGTTGTTAATGGGGCTTCATCATTATGGACTAAAGTGCTAAGTGGGTGCCACAGGGTTCTGTGTTGGGGCCGCTTCTATTTAATCTATTTATTAATGATTTGGAAGTGGGTATTGTCATCAAGGTTTCTGTGTTGGCTGACGACACAAAACTTTGTCGACCATTAAAACTTCAGAGATGTGCAATCGTTTTGCAAGGGGATCTAGATAGAATTATCACATTGGCTTGCTAAGTGGCAGATGAATTCCAACGTTGATAAATTTAAGGTGATGCATTTTGGACTACTAAATACTTGTGCTACTTATACTATAAATGGCTCTGGGTGTTAGTGAATCCCTGTTGGAAAGGGACTTTGGTTTTGGTGGATAACAACTTAAAGGTACAAGCATGCCAGCGGGCAACAGCCAGAGCCAGCATTGTATTGGCTTGTATAAAGATAGGTGGATTCAAGGGAGTGATGTTCAAAATGTAATTTCTCCTCTTTACAAGCATTGGTAAGGCCTCATTTGGAATTGCCAGTGCATTTGGAATCCTGTGTACAAAAAAGGCAAGCATCTTTGAATGGAAAGGTTCAGAGAAGGGCAACTAAATTATAATGGGGATTGGGGGAGCTTGAATATGAAGAGAGACTTGAAAAGTTACAATTATGTACGCGGAAAAAGGCGCTTGCGTGGGGATTGATTACTGTGTATAAATACATAACGGGCCTAACAATAAACTATCTGGGGCATGTTCACCAATAGAACATTTCAAAGGACACGAGGACTCCCCTTAGACTTGAGAAAAAAGGTGTTAGGCTTCAAGCTCGGAGAAGGGTTTTCTACTGTGAGAAACAGTAAACTATGGAACTGTCTTCCAGTGGCACGTTGTTAATGGCAAGGTCATTGGTCAGTGTTCAAAAAAAAGCTGGATGAGTTTCTGCAAACAAGATGTTGCAAGTTACTGGTATTGATACATAGAGTTGATCCAGGGAAATTCCCGATTGCCACTTGGGGTCAGGAAGGATTTTTTTCCCCCTTCATAAATTTGGTGGGTTTTTTTTTGCCTTCCCTTGATCAACAGTTTAGCAGGAAATGAGGATATTGCTATATTGGTTTGGACTGGATGGAGGTATGTCTTATTCAACCTCAAATACTATACTACTATACTATACTAGTCAAACTTGTGTGGCTTATCTTTAAAAATTAAATATTTATCTCCTCTCCATATAGAAATATCTGAGCCTCTCTCAGACTATTTTTGTTCCCCTAATTACTATACAAATGATACGTTTTCAGGTAATTCGTTTCATCAGCAAACTTTCACAGCAAACTTAACGCTTAGCCTTTTCACTTTATTGGTCTTTTTTCAAATGAAAAGAGGGACAGACTTCACATTTGATGTCAACAGTGGACAACTTCCGATCTGGTGAAAATTTATAACCAGATTCTGATTCTCCACCCATTGTTAATTGCAAACTTTTTCTCATGTTCATTCTCTAACATTCCCCTTTTATTTGGTACACTGTTGAGAAATGCCTTGCACAGAGCTGTGCTAAGGTCAGCTCCACTTTATCCTTCCCCCACCGCCATGTTGTTTTCTAGTTATATTCCACTGACAACTTAGTTACAGCTCTGATCTGCTTCAGCTTATATTTCATCCCCATCTCCTCTAGACTGTAAGCTCATTTGGGCAGGGCCCTCAATCCTATTGTACCACGTAATGCTGTACACTTACCACAACTGAATGCTGCTGGACCAGCCTTGAATTATTTGCACTTTGTATTACTAGCACTGCCCTTGTATGTAACATTTTATGTTTTCCTTATGTATATTAATGCAACTTTAAAGCGCAACGGAAGATGTTGGCGCTATAAAAATCCACAATATAATAATAGTGCCCATCGACTTTTGCCTTGGAATAGGCAATATTGATCATGGTCTAGAGCTCCTTTCTCCCAAATACATAAGAAAATATATTTCTGATAATGTTATTTTATGGGGTTTGTTTTCTGCATCTGCGAACTTATGGAACAAAAGTCCTATTCTTAATTCATAAAATGTGGTGTAATTCTACTTTGCATGCAAATTCTTCCATTAACTTACAGCATAGTAAATATTAGTAAGCTAAAGTGTACAATCTGTACCAGTGACATTGAATATAGATACTGGAAGTACATGTTCCTGCTGTGCTCAGTTTTTAGCCCACAGTGGTTGAGCTTACTAGGCAGAACTGTTAGCCTGTAGCAGCAATAATGTTCTATAATATTAACATACTGGTAACAACTCATCCACCACGTAGATGTTACTGCATTTTAATATCCCACAGACCAGGTTACAGAGAATCCTTTGACAGTTTGAATACACATGTAATTAGAGCCATTTGATATGACTTTTTGATAGACCGACAGATTCATTTACGAGTCTTGGGGTGATATTATCCTATTGTCGGTCTGTTCAAAATATTTTTTACAATTTTTTCTCTCCATGTTTCGTTTTATTCTGTATTCCTCCAAGATGAACATCTACACACTGTAAAGACGAATATAAGGATAATAAAAGGATATGGCACTCCATGGCTTGTACAAAACTAACTGGCCTGTGGTTTAGATATTTATGACTGAGCCTTTGCTGGAAATAATTTTAAATAACAAAGTTTCACATAAATAAAGAAAAAAGTACAGGCGCCTCCAGTTTTCCATTTTCAGTCTCATAACTTCTTTGATTTACTGTTGAAAAAACAAAGTAAAACCGATTTCATATAATTGACTCTGTGTTTCTCAGCAGCAGGTAGACACACAAGATGAAATGCTCAATGATGCTGTCGCAATCACAAAATAAACCGGCTTACATGACCTTCTGTGTGTATCACGTGGTTATGGGCCGTATCATTGAATGGCAAGGATTTAAAATGGGTTCTTATACCAAAAGATTGGGCCTAGGCACTCCTTGTTGGCTACGTCCACTGATGTTGAAGGTGCCAGCTCCCATTCGCCCTCTACCTATAGGACTCCCAGCTATAGCACAAGCATTAGAGATGGAGCGCACACTTGTCCTCCAGATTCAACTGTTTATTTATATCACCAAAACGAACAACGTTTCGGAAGCAACATGTTTCCTTCATCAGGTACCTGATGAAGGAGACATAGTGCTCTCCGAAACGTTGTTCATTTGTTGTTATTGATAAACAGTTAAATCTGAAGATAGTGTGCGCTTCCATCTCTAAACGCTTGTACTTAAATGGGTTCTGCAGAGGTTTGGCATGGTGAGTGAATTTGCTACCAACTCAAGCAATATGGAATTGGATGATTTTGGCTAGCCTTTCCATTGCCAGAGACAATACAAATTTAGGTCCTAATAGAATTTATATGGAACACTATTAATTTAAGTCTTGATAATTTACAACATTTTAAATTAAAGCAAAACTTGAGGTAGAAATACTTGCTCCCACCTCCAAGAAATATAGATTCTGAAGGAGGTTGTTTTTAGGGTTGAGTTCCCTGAAAAACACCCCAACTGCAATAACTACCTAGTATTTTTGCCTCCTCTTAAAGCTGCACATCACGGGGAGGTGACTCCAAGAATACTAGTGAGTCATTGACCGTGACACTCTCTGACACAGTTATGATTGACTGTTATGATTGACAGTTATGATTGACAATCGGAGGCATCAAGACTGGAAGCAAGAACATCAGTCTGCATATACAAATTAAATGGTTATTGTTGTGATTGGGGTTTTTCTTGTTGGAGGGGAATCTGCATAGACACACATTTTTAGTTTGGGGGGAGTGGACATGACCTTTAAATACATGGTTTGACCTTCTGTTCCTTTCTAAACACTCTTCGGGAAATTAAAGTTTTATCATACAAGAGGTTTTTATTAATCCAGAGTTTATTTAAAGGGGATGGGATGGAGAGACTGTCTGAATTCGGTAAGATGTCCAACTTAACGCAAGAATTATTAAACACTTAGCTGATTATGGTTTATTATTACACAATTTAAAGAATTACGGTAATAAGATTTCTATTTCTTCAAATGCGTCATTTGTATAATTACAGTAAATGGGAGTTAGAAGGTAAATCGAGAATTCCAAAGATCATTAATAAGGAGCGGTTTCAGCCTGGCCCGTGGCCTTCATAAAACCTAATTATCCAGTCTGTATCCTAATTACGGATCATAATCCATACATCTTATCTACATATGTACTCTATATATTCACATATGTTGTCTGTGTATGTATAACCAATAAAAGGCTTTTTTTTTTTTTTTTTAGTGCACTGATTTCCATACTTGGATATATATATATATATATATATTATATATATATACGGTAATAATATATATATTATATACAACAAGAAAAGTAATCAATGCACATTCCTAGGCCCCCATACATATCATGTAATCTGCACACTGGCATACTTTATAAACAAAGGGGTTTAGTAACATTACTGTGATCAA
The DNA here is from genome assembly GCA_019447015.1 of Hymenochirus boettgeri. Taxonomy (NCBI): domain Eukaryota; kingdom Metazoa; phylum Chordata; class Amphibia; order Anura; family Pipidae; genus Hymenochirus; species Hymenochirus boettgeri. The sequence continues at coordinate 238,205,958 of CM033472.1, forward strand.
TGAATGAAAAGCCTTCCAACCAGTCAAGGTACCCCATTCTGAAGGTCCTAACTTCTAACCTTTTAATTTTCTTTACTTAAATTATATTAGCAAACTTCTGAATTTCTCATTCTGTGCTGATAATATGATATTGTATGGGGCCTAGGAATGTGCATTGATTATCTTTTCTATGTTTGTATAAATGTTTGACCATCAGTAGCCACTTCCGCTAAATGCAGTTGTAAATATATATATACAGTTTGTTTCAAAATTATTCAACCCCCACTGAAATTGAGTGTTTTGGGCCAGTTTGACTGATTTTGACCATTTCAATCATCTAGTTTACAATTAAATCAAAGAGACACTTGTAAGTCAAACAAATATAAAATAACATTTATAATGAAATAACCACAAATGTCTTTTCTGTGCTCACATCATTATCAGTTTTATTCAACCCCCAATGACATTCATTCTTAGTACTTAGAACACAATCCTTTTCCAGTTATAAACAGCTTTTAAACATGAAGCATGCTTGACACAAGTGTCTTGCAGCATCTTGGGTATCTTACCCATTTCTTCATGGTGTAAAAGCCTCCATTTCAGTCACATTCTTAGGCTTGCACGCTGCAACTGCTTTCTTTAAGTCCACACCAGAGGTTCTCAAGTTTGGTGACTGCGATGGCCACTCCAATGTTCCATATATATATATTATAAAATACAGTATACCACAAATTCTACATTTTTATTTTATACCAATTTTTTCTGGTTGATTAGACAAGTCATCAATACAGATCTCTGGGATACTTTATCATACCGGGATCTTCTCCTTTTCTCATTCTTCTTTGGAGGATCTAATCTATTGGATTCTGCATTCTAGTACTGTTTTATTTGGTCTTGGTTTAGGTACCTTCATTTTTGGTGTTGGCTAGAGTTTTGGTGATTTATCTTCCGCATTTGCTTTCTTTTCTGAATAATTTTAGCTAATTGAGTTGTAATTTTTTGTCCGTTTCAGGGGTTTGGGTGATTTTGTCCTTTTCGTCCTTCATGTTATTTGGCTAGGGTTTCTTGTGCAGGGGCATAACTAGAGGGGAGCAGGGGGAGCAACTGCAGGGGAGCCTAGGTGCCAAGGGGGCCCATCTCCTTATTTTTCCTATGACAGATATAGCCTCCTTCCTGTGGATGAAGCATGGATATGGGCCCCATCATAATTTTGCTGGGAAGCCCAGCAATTCCTAGTTACACCACTACTCATGTGCTGTTTCTTTCTCTATTTTCCTTGTCTGGTTTATCCTGTTCACTTCTGAAAAATAAAAATGTACACTCCTTATCAAACTGATCATATTAAAAATATAAATACAATATTAGAAATGAATGTAAGAGTGTCATACTTAGTATAATTGGTTACGTGTAAATAAATATTGAAATCCCTGGCTATGTCCACACAAACTTACTTCTACTTCTACTCTCAGCTTTCTTATAGTTTTCCACCAGGCTCTACCCTACGGAAAACAAGAATTGTACGAGAGATTGGTTACTGTAATCCCAATCACACTCTCATAAGCATATCTGTTAAAATTCATATACAGAAACCCTTTTATCCTGCAATAAAGATAAAGGATTAGAAAACTAACTTTTTAGCTTTTCAGGTGTCTTTTTCTGGTGGAGGATTTATTAGTCTCAGCTTTCTTTCCCTTTAGCTTCTCTGACTTTTCTCCTTCCGTCCTGTAGATACCAAACAAATCCACAGAGGGACGATTTACTGTTCTACTAAAATTTATTATGCTGACATTTGTAGAATGATAAAATATTGTGGCAGGTCTGAAAGAACATTTGGATATGTTAAGCTGTAACTATTTAATAAGCAATGTAAATAAACTCACTTCCTCGATCATCCTTGGAATATTTAGCACCGATGATTCCTCAGTCTTTTTCTTATCTTTATAGAAACAAATAATTAACATATTAATCTTAGGTATAAGGTAGGTAGTGTAATAGAAAAGTAGGCCATATTATGTTACCGGTCCATACAATGTATAAAATGATAAAGGGTTCCTATAGTAAATATTGCATTATACAAAATACAAATTGCAAGTATATTTATACAAAATAAATGTTCTTGGGTAGGGGTTGTGTGGGGGTTGTTCTTGGGTAAGGACTGAGTGGGGCTGCTTGGCTGATTGGGGCGTTCTGGGTAGGGCCTGAGTGGGGGCTGCTGGGCCTGATTGGGGGCTGTTCTTGGGTAGGGCCTGAGTGGGAGCTGTTCTTGGGTAAGGCCTGAGTGGGGACTGCTGGGCCTGAGTGGGGCTGTTCTTGGGTAGGGCCTGAGTGGGGGTTGTGTGGGGGCTTCTGCTGGGCCTAACTCGGGGCTGTTTTTTGGGGGGCTTCTGGGCCTGAGTGGGGCTAGTTGATGGGGGCTGCTGGGCCTGTAGTGAGGACCATCTTCTGTGGGACGCCGCTGGACTTCTGGGACCGTTTGGTAGTAAGAGGGGTAATGTTTAGGCCAGGTATTGCTTGCCTAAGAGATGGGTTTTAAGGTTACGTTTGAAGGTGTTAAGGGATGGTGAGTATATAGAAATATTCTATTTGTAAACAGAAGATTCTCTTTTCCATTCTTAGCTCGTACACATGTGTGAACGTATGATGATGGTGTATGACGGCCGTTACACTGGTAAGTGCCTGGGCACTCGGTCAGGCCTGTTTTGGCCCATACACTTGCTGATAGTCGTGCAAAATTTAATGTGTTGGGGGTCGGGCCCCACAATTGCACGTGTGTACAGACCTTAACTTTGTCATGTAGTTAAAAGACTTGTGGTAGCTCTCATTGTAGCTGTCAGTGCTAAATTGGGTATTTAACAAAAATGTGGAGCCAGATTGATCTGCTCAAAGTTTCATTTACTTTCAGATAGTGAAGGTTTTATTTATTTTCAGGTAGGTATAGCTTAGCTAGAAATAGGTATAGCATAGCTAGAAATAGCCCCCAAACCACTACTTTAGTTTACTACTACCTTACATTGCTATACACAGTGTCTCTACGTGTGTGTGTGGGGGTTGTTCTTGGGTAAGGACTGAGTGGGGGCTGCTTGGCCTGATTGGGGGCTGTTCTTGGGTAGGGCCTGAGTGGGGGCTGCTGGGCTGATGGGGGCTGTTCTGGTAGGGCTGAGTGGAGCTGTTGGGTAGGCTAGTGGGATGCGGGCCGAGTGGGGCTGTTCTTGGGTAGGGCCTGAGTGGGGTGTTGTTTGGGGGCTTCTGCTGGGCCTAACTCGGGGCTGTTTTTTGGGGGGCTTCTGGGCCTGAGTGGGGGCTAGTTGAGTGGGGGCTGCTGGGCCTGTGAGTGAGGACCATCTTCTGTGGGACGCCGCTGGACTTCTGGGGACCGTTTGGGTAGTAAGAGGGGTAATGTTTAGGCAGGTTATATGCTTGCCTAAAGAGAAAAACCCCTACCCAAGAACATTTTATTTTGTATAATTATATACTTGCAATTTGTATTTTGTATAATGCAATATTTACTATAGGAACCCTTTATCATTTTATACATTGTATGGACCGGCTAACATATATATGGCCTACTTTTCTATTACACTACCTACCTTATACCTAAGATTAATATGTTAATTATTTGTTTCTATAAAGATAAAGAAAAAGACTGAGGAATCATCGGTGGCTAAATATTCCAAGGATCGGAGGAAGTGAGTTTATTTACATTGCTTATTAAATAGTTACAGCTTAACATATCCAAATGTTCTTTCAGACCTGCCACAATATTTTATCATTCTACAAATTGTCAGCATAATAAATTTTAGTAGAACAGTAAATCGTCCCTCTGTGGATTTGTTTGGTATCTACAGGACGGAAGGAGAAAAGTCAGAGAAGCTAAAGGGAAAGAAAGCTCGAGACTAATAAATCCTCCACCAAGAAAAAGACACCTGAAAAGCTTAAAAAGTTAGTTTTCTAATCCTTTATCTTTATTGCAGGATAAAAGGGTTTCTGTATATGAATTTTAACAGATATGCTTATGAGAGTGTGATTGGGATTACAGTAACCAATCCTCAGTACAATTCTTGTTTTCCGTAGGGTAGAGCCTGGTGGAAAACTATCTAAGAAAGCTGAGAGTAGAAGTAGAAGTAAGTTTGTGTGGACATAGCCAGGGATTTGGCAAATATTTATTTACACGTAACCAATTATACTAAGTATGACACTCTTACATTCATTTCTAATATTGTATTTATATATTTTTAATATGTATCAGTTTGATAAGGAGTGTACATTTTTATTTTTCAGAAGTGAACAGGATAAACCAGACAAGGAAAATAGAGAAAGAAACAGCACATGAGTAGTGGTGTAACTAGGAATTGCTGGGCTTCCCAGCAAAACTATCATGGGGCCCATATCCATGCTTCATCCACAGGAAGGAGGCTATATCTGTCATAGGAAAAATAAGGAGATGGGCCCCCTTGGCACCTAGGCTCCCCTGCAGTTGCTCCCCCTGCTCCCCTCTAGTTATGCCCCTGCACAAGAGGAAAAGAAAGACTGGAAAATAATCAAAAAGGGAAACATCAAAGATGGAGAAGCCTAGAAAATGAGTGATCCTAAATCCAGGTACAGACATGTAGATGCTTACATGAAGCCTGACTGCATGACAAATGGGAGTTTTGGCCCAACAATTCATTCGTATATGGGCATCCGGTCAGGCATTATGGACGCATCTTCACATTTGTACCTAGATTTAGAAAAGGTTCCTTTAGATAACGCATTTCATTTGTAAAGGGCCACCAATTGTACAGTATCTGATAAATAATGGCCTTTCAGTGGTTTAACATGTCAGGAGTATGGGCACAATCTAGTAAAGTCTACACAGAAATGAAAATTGTATCTACTGTATTTCTTATGTTTCTATAGGACACAAGAGGTGCAGAGACTTCAGACAGTAAAAGCCTATAAAAGAAGAAAGATAAGACTTCTAGTTCTCCATCTATTAGTTCTCATCTCATGAAAAGATCATTCACATCTACAAACTGGAGTGATCATTTATATTGTTTGATGTGAATGGGTTTCTGTCTCTAGTGGAAAATGACAGAATTCTCCACTTATATTTGGGTCAGATACATGTGTATCTTTCTTCATATATAAATATTACGGTAAGGGTGGGCTCTGTTATTTGTTTATCTAGTGGAAAATGAGACACCAATGTATGTAAACACTTTTATATCTGTCCTAGGAATACTCTAAATCGCCATCCATAAAAAAAAATCTGCTGATTAGAAGAAGTAGTTTACTAAGAAAAATCGAATTATTCTAAATATCAATATGTTTTAGATTATTCATAAGAGCCAGTAAGAGCTCTTGTTCAGCTCAGTAATAAAGAGTGCCCTTCATTACACTGCATAATGCGCATGCTTGTGAGGTTCTCATTCATCCGGTCATGGTATATCTGTTGTATTCAATTTATCAACTGGACTTGAAATGTAGTTCTTGAAGACGTTTCGCTAGTCATTCCGACTTGTATACCCACCAAGGAGGCTGTTGACATGGTGAGAAAACGGCTGGGCAAGACAGCACTCTTACCAGCAGAACTGATCTCAACCCAGAACAGGTGTGTTCCTTGTGGACTTGTGCCTGAATAACCACCTATTTCAAATACAGGGATAAGTTCTATAAGCAAAAACAGGGATGTGCTATGGGATCTCCAGTTTCACCTATTGTGGCCAACCTTTACATGGAGGAGGTAGAAAACAGGCGCTTAATACTTTAAGCATACACCCGCCACTGGTTCAGATATGTTGATGACACCTGGATTAAAATCCACCAGAAGGAAGTACAAGCTTTCACAGAACACATTAATGCGGTGACCAAAACATAAATTCACAAGGAAGAGGTTACAAACAACAACTGGCTTTCTTGGACTGCTTGGTAGAAGTTAAGGAAATTGGTAAACTGAAGTAGAGGTTTACAGAAAACCAACACACACAGATCAGTATTTGTGTGTGACTCCCACCACCCTTTAGATCACAAGCGGGGTGTCATCAGAACCCTGCAACACAGAGCCGAGAACATCCCCACTAGCACAGAGGCGAAGGCTAAAGAAATGACAACTCTCAGAGGAGCCCTTAAAACTTGTGGATATCCAGACTGGGCCTTTGTCAAAAGAATAGAAGGAAGAAAGGAACACGATACCAACAGTGAAGGGAAAAGCAGACAGGAGGAAGAACATGGTCATCCATTTAGCAGGGTCTCTGAAAATTAGAAGAATTTTCAAAAACATCGTATCCCTGTCCTGCTTTAAACCGAACAACACACTGAGGCAGCAATTGGTACATCAAAACCACAATACCAAAACACAAAAAAGCGACATCATATGCGGTGCAGTGCAGTGAAGAATGCTCTGATTTGTATGTGGGGGAGACCAAACACAACTGCATCAACGTATGGCCCAGCACAGAAGAGCCAATTCCTCGGGTCAGGACTCAGCCGTGATCTGCATCTTAGGATAAAGGACATACCTTTGAAGATTGTAATGTTAACATACTGGCGAAGGAACGTGACTGGTTCAAGAGAGGTGTTAAGGAGGCCATTTATGTGAAAATAAAGAAACCAAGCCTAAATAGAGGTGGGGGGGTTTCGCACCAACTGTCTGCCATGTACAATGCTGTTTTAACACCTTACTCTGGGCGTCCTATAACACACCTCTTAGCCACTATCTAATCACACCCTAACACCTGGCTGTGATATGCTAATTGGGATTTTCCAGGGTACATATTGCCACTGATCTTGTACAAGTCATTCTGAATGGAGAAGCCAGTCGGGATAAGACTAGCGAAACGTCTTCAAGAACTACATTTCAAGTCCAGTGATCTAATTGATACAACAGAATGATAATGCGCAGTCTCAAAACCAATATTAGTTAAATACGTCCAAGGTATGTTGGTCCATGGAAGACCTGAACAGAAGCTATTACTTTAGAAGTAGTGTTTAGAGAATGAAATATTTTGGGTCTCTACACATCTTTGTTTTAGAAAAGAAGATAAATCAAGATAATCACAGAGGAGAAGGATAAATTATCTAAATCTGTGATAGAAGAAAAGAAAGTAAAGGCTCAGTCAGGAAAGGGGAAACAAAAAAGTAAGAATGACAAACCTGATTCAGAAAAATGTAATAAATTTCTTGTAAAATCAGAAAGCAAAAAAAAAGATTTTGCCCACACCAATAAAGAAGAAACCCTAGCCAAATAACATGAAGGACGAAAAGGACAAAATCACCCAAACCCCTGAAACGGACAAAAATTACAACTCTTAATTAGCTAAAATTATTCAGAAAAGAAAGCAAATGCGGAAGATAAATCACCAAAACTCTAGCCAACACCAAAAATGAAGGTACCTAAACCAAGACCAAATAAAATGTAATAGAATGCAGAATCCAATATTAGATCCTCAAGAAGAATGGAGAAAAAGGAGAAGATCCGGTCTATGATAAAGTATCCCAGAGATCTGTATTGATGACTTGTCTAATCAACCAGAAAAAATTGGTAAAAATAAAAATGTAGAATTTGGTATACTGTATTTTATAATATATATATATGGAACATTTTGGAGTGGCCATCGCAGTCACCAAACTTGAGAACCTCTGGTGGGACTTAAAGAAAGCAGTTGCAGCGTGCAAGCCTAAGAATGTGACTGAACTGGAGGCTTTTACCCATGAAGAATGGGCTAAGATACCCATAGATCGCTGCAAGACACTTGTGTCAAGCTATGCTTCATGTTTAAAAGCTGTTATAACTGGAAAAGGATGTTGTTCTAAGTACTAAGAATGAATGTCACTTGGGGGTTGAATAAAACTGATAATGATGTGAGCACAGAAAAGACATTTGTGGTTATTTCATTATAAATGTTATTTTATATTTGTCTGACTTACAAGTGTCTCTTTGATTTAATTGTAAACTAGATGATTGAAATGGTCAAAATCAATGTCAAACTGGCCAAAACACTCAATTTCAGTGGGGGTTGAATAATTTTGAACACAACTGTATATATATATTTACAACTGCATTTAGCGGAAGTGCTACTGATCTGGTCAAACATTTATACAAACATAGAAAAGATAATCAATGCACATTCCTAGGCCCCATACAATATCATATTATCAGCACAGAATGAGAAATTCAGAAGTTTGCTAATCATAATTTAAGTAAAAGAAATTTAAAAAGGTTAGAAGTTAGGACCTTCCAGAATGGGGTTACCTTGACGTGGTTGGAAGGCTTTTCATTCATCTCATCTAACATCTGCTTAGAGAATGGACACATTGCCAACCAGCCAAATGTTAATGCTCTTTGCTTGGCTCCAAGGACTGTCTCTATTATTACATTATATATTGTTGCACATTACCAGTAAAACATTTAGACCATCCAGGACTGCCTGATAGACATCTACTGTTGCGGGTGGGCATTGTCTTCTTGAGCTTCCAGCTTCTTCTGCTTAATTTTAGATGGTATAAAAAAAAAAACTCAAATTCAATTTGTAAGGGGGACAAGTATGCGGCACTGCCTCAAATCCTCAATACATTTAGGCCTATGGCTTTGCTGATGTTAACATTAGTAAGACCCATGATGGATCCTTTCCTGTGGGGGATGAATCTATATTAAGTGCACCACAATAACACTACAAATCATAAATTATAATAAACCTCCAGAAAAGATAATACTGTCTGTATGTTACTGAGAAACAATTACAGGGAAATAACCCACAGCCAGTCCTTTGTCTCCAATCAGAATAAACCACCCCAGAGAACTGAAATAAAGCTCAAATTGCTTGGGGCAGAAGGTCCTTGTGTATAGGGGGCACCCCTGGTGGTTGGTGGCAAGAATTAAGTAAAGAGTTTTTTTGGACCTAACCAAAAAGGAGTTTCCTGTGATAGTGAAACGAAAACTTGGAGTGTCCCTTTCTCTTAGGACCTTGGATCTCAAGGGACATAGAAAAGAGGGACTTGAAACAAGGAGGGCAATTAAACAGGTTTGTGGCGTCCCTGTGGGTGTGTGTTGTGATTAGAAAGGGACAGTTTTGTCAGTCCAGCAATGTGCATCTATGCACATGTATAAGGAACGGGAGCAGATGTTCCGGGAACCATGTCCTGTGTAGGTGGTGAGTGGGTTTGCCACGTTTGGAAGCGGTGAGGTGGGAGAAGTCTAAGGGGGCAGTCTTGCAGCATTGCGGGGAGTTGGCAAATGGGGTTCAGCAGGGCATGTGGCTGGGGCAGAAATAGAGGGGGGTGGAAGAGGGGACAAGAAAAGGATGGGAAGGAGTAGTTTTGTTAGGTTTACTAGGGGAAGTGGGGGACGAAAGCAACGGAGGGGGCTTCTTCCCAGATGGCCATCCCAAAACAGGATTTGCCGCCTTAGGTAAGAAGACTGGAAGAGGGACACCTCGGATTAGTCGTGTATGGAGGGGGGCTAGTCCTTGAGCACCAGCGACTGACCATTCTGAACCAGGGGAGGAGAACGAAGGAGTCAGGAATGCAAGGCAGGTGTGAGTGGGGGGACTCCATTATAAGGAAGGTTAGATGAGGGTAATCTCCGCCAGAACCTTAACAATGCCGACACTGTGTGTTGCCCTGCCGGTGCTAGGGTTCAGCATGTGGTGGAGTCGTGTAGACAGATTATTGGGTGGGGCTGGGTGTGGGCCCGGCGGTCTGGTTCACATTGGTGCCATACAAAGTTAGAGGTGGAGGTGAGGTCTCTAAACATGTGAATTGTCCGAGAAACTAGGGGCCAAGATAAAGCAAGGACCTCCAGGTGTAGTGTTTTCAGAAATATACGCAGGCCACGGTCTAAGCCAGGGAGGAACAGCGGGAGCTTAGAGCATTAATATGCGTGCTAAGCGAGTTGGTGGTAAGGAGAGGTTGGGTTTATGAAGAACTGGGAGACGTTGCTGTCGGCTACAGGCTCTTTAGTAGCGGATGGGTTGCACTCACTGATGGTGGTTGCCGCTGTTTTAGGAGGGCCGAGAAGAGGGCTAGAGGGTTTGGAGAGATTTTAAACTAGTTTGGGGGGGAGGTATTAGCAAGTCTCACTGGGAATAGTTCGTCCAGGAGGGGAAAGCGAGGGTGTTTGTAGTGGGGGGGTTTCAAAAAAAATAGGCAGTGGTGGGCGGAACGGGGGTTGGTGGGCTATATGAGGCTAGGAGGAGGAAGTGTTTAAAGTGTACGAATAAATTCAGGGATCATAATCTTAAACATGTATGTTTGACAATGCGAGAAGCACTGGCTGACAAAATGGGAGTGAATGGAAATGATGGGTTGAATGAAAGTAATGATGTAATAGGTTATAGCAGCAAACGTGGTTGAAAGTTCTCACGACTGGCTGTAATATAGAAGGTATCCCTTGTTTAGGCAGGACAGAAAAAAAGGAAAGGGGGAAGGAGGTATGTTTTTTAAAAAAAAGATGAAGCCACAATTTTACAAAGAAGAGATAACTGGTGATATGGATGATAAAGTGGAACAATATGGGTGGAATTAGGCAAACAGATGTTGGTTGTCCTGTATAAGCTGCCAAATGCTAGCAGAGAGGAGGGTGATTCCACACTTCAATGCAGTTGGCAAGGCGCTTGCAAGTTTGGGGGAGTGGCTTCATTATGGGGACTTCAATTACCCTGACATTGATTGGTGTGGGTGAACTGCCATCACAGATAAGCTAAGGCCGATGAGTTCCTGAATTGCTGCAGGATAATTTTCTCTCACAGGGGGTTGAGTGTTCCTACTAGAAAAGGGGGCTCTGTTGATCTGGTATAATATCTAACATTAGTGGGCAACATTAATAAAGATATAAAGGTACTGGATAGCTTAGGGAATAGTGACCAGAATAGTGGCATTGGGGACATGTTATCGAAAGGAAAAGTGCGCTGGTTAAACAAACATTTAATTTGCAGGAAAGCAAATTTTCCCAGGTTAAAAGCAGCTCTTCAGAATGTCACAACTGGGAAAAGTAATTATGGTTAAAGGATGAAAAGAAGTGGACTGTGTTCAAGGGGATTTTAAGACCAGTTCCCATCTAAATTTATACTCCTTGGGAATAAATGTAAAAAAAATAAAATCCGCGCCCATGTGGCTGAGATCTGATGTAAGAGGGCAAATGGGTAAGGGGAAGAAAAAGGCATTTAAAAACCGTAAGGTCGCAGGGGGAACGAGAAGGGCCTTTAGGATTATAAAAACTGTGTAAAACAAGGGAGTGTAAGAAAAGCAATCAAACTAGCTAAATATATAATTGAAGTTAGGATAGCTGAAGAAAGGGCATACCTAAGCCTAAACATTTTTGAATGTAGAGAAGAACGGGTGAGATGTGGCCCATTAATTAATGGGGATAATGTAGTTACCGGAGGAGGATGAGCGATAAAGCAAATGTCTTGAATATTTTTTCCCTCGGTATTACAACTATAAAGATTCCAAGTACAGTATCATTATAGAGTAAAAGTAGCACTAATGGTATAACAAATTTCAAGTTCACTGTGTGTTTAACCAGGGATGTGGTACGAAAGAAATAACTAAAATAGGTTAAATTAATAAATTCCTGGACCGGATAAAATACCCATTCCTCGGTTACTTAAAGGGACAATTGACTATCACCTTCCCCTCGCTCCAATCTTCATGCACTAGCTTTACCCAGTTCGGCGGACGAGGCTAATAGAAGGCACGGCTTGTTGCAGAGGGGGCGGAGACTACAAGAGCAGCGTTTTGGCCTGCAACACGCTGTGTGTTTTTCGTGATCCCGGGGTGAGGACTAGGCGGTCAGGTCCTACACTGGGTAATAAGCTAGTGCATGAAGATCTGGATGGCGGAGGAAGGTGAGTATAATTGTCCTTTAGGAGCTAAGTTCAGTTTTATCTAAGCCATTGTTTCTTTTATTTTGTGTTATCCCTAATGTCCGGTGGTGTGCATTCTGGATTGGAAAACGCAAAGGTGATGTTTATTTCCAAATATTCAAAAAATGGTTCTAGTCGTTCCACAGCCGGGTAATTACAGGCCTGTAAGTTTAACTTCAGTGGTGGGGAAATCCTGCGAAAGTTTAATATAAGGGGGAACATGTTCTATGTTCTAGAGTATGTTTTCAAGGATGACATTCATAAGTAGTAACCAGAGCATGGATATTCGGAGGAATAGAATCTTGTCATAACTAATTGCTGTCTTATGGATAGTGAATAAGCTTGGTATAGTAGTTGTAGTTTTACTTGGATTTTGCAAGGTCTTTTGATACGATCCCCCTAGGCGACTAATGAATAAGCTACGGTCTGTTGGTCCTGGGGAGTCATTTGTACTGGATAGAAAATTGGTTAGAATAGGTATGCCGAGAGTAGTTGTTAATGGGCTTCATCATTATGGAACTAAAGCTGCTAGTGGAGGGTGCCACAGGGTTCTGTGTTGGGCCGCTTCTATTTAATCTATTTATTAATGAATTTGGAAGTGGGTTATTGTCAGTCAAGGTTTTCTGTTTGCTGACGACACAAAACTTGTCGACCATTAAACAAATTCAGAGATGTGCAATCGTTGCAAGGGGATCTAGATATAATTATCACATTGGGCTTGCTAAGGGCAGATGAATTCAACGTTGATAAATGTAAGGTGAATCATTTGGACTACTAAATACTTGTGCTAATTATACTATAAATGGCTATGGTGTTAGTGAAATCCCTGTTGGAAAGGGATCTTGAGTTTTGGTGGATAACACACTAAAGGGTAGCAAGCATGCCAGCGGCAACAGCCGAGCCAGCATGTGTATTGAGCTTGTATAAAGAGTAGGTAGGATTCAAGGGGAGTGATTCAAAATGTTAATTTCTCCTCTTTACAAAGCATGGTAAGGCCTCATTTGGAATATGCCAGTGCAATTTGGAATCCTGTGTACAAAAAAGGAAGCATCTTTGAAATGAAGGGTTTTTCAAGAATAGGGCCATAAATTAATAATGGGTGATTGGGGGAGCTTGAATATGACAGAGCAGACTTGAAAAGTTACAATTATGTTACGGCGGAAAAAGGCGCTTGCGTGGGGGATATGATTAACTGTGTATAAATACATTAACGGGCCATAAATAAAACTATCGGGTGCATAGTTCACCCAATAGACATTCAAAGGACACGAGGACACTCCCTTAAGACTTGAGACAAAAAGGTTTAGGCTTCAGCTCGAGAAGGGTTTTTACTGTGAGAAACAGTAAAAGCTTATGAAAACCTGTCTTCCACGTGGCAGTGTTGTTAATGGCAGGTTTCATTGTCAGTTTCAAAAAAAGCTGGATGAGTTTCTGCAAAACAAGGAAGGTTGCAAGTTCTGGTATTGAACATAGAGTTGATCCAGGGGAAATTCCCGATTGCCACCTGGGGGTCAGGAAGATTTTTTGCCCCCTTCATTAAATTTGGATGGGTTTTTTTTTGCCTTCTCTGCTGATCAACAGTTTAGGGCAGGAAATGAGGATTGCTAGATGGTTGGACTGGATGGAGTATGTCTTATCAAACCTCAATACTAACTTACAGATACTATACTAGTCAAAACTTGTGTGGCTTATCTTTAAAAGTAAATATTTATCTCCTCTCCCTATAGGGAAATATCTGAGCCCTCTCCTGGTCAAGACGATTTGGGGTGTGGGGTGGTGGGTGCGCCCTAATTACTAACCAATGATACGTTTTTCAGGTAATTCGTTTCATCAGCAACTTTCACAGCAACTTAAGCTGTAGCTTTTCACTTCTTTAATTGGGTCTTTTTCAAATGAAAATGAGGGGACCAGGACTTACACATTGATGTCAAACAGTGGACAACTTCCGATCTGGTGAAAATTATATAACCAGATTCCTGATTCCCCCCATTGTTATAATTGCAAACTTTTCTCTGTTTCATTCTCTAACATTCCCCTTTTATATTTGGTACACGTTGAGAAATGACTTGCACAGAGCTGTAGCTTAAGGTCAGCTCCACTTTATCCTTCCCCCACCGGCATGTTGTCATTTCTAGTGATATTCCACTGACAACTTAGTGTACAGCTACCTGATCTGGCTTCCAGCTTATATTTCATCCCCATCTCCTCTAGACTGTAAGCTCATTTGGGCAGGGGGCCTCAATCCTACTTGTACCACCAGTATAAATGCTGTTAACACTTAACCACACTGAATGCTGCTGCGACCGCGGTCGGTTGGAATTATTTGCACTTTGTATTACTAGCAGCGCCCTGTATGTAAACATTTATGTTTTCCTGTATTATTAATGCATCTAAAGCGCCAACGGATGATGTTGGCGCTATAAAACTCCCAATAACTAATGAATAAGTGCCCATCGAATTTTTGCCTTGGAATAGGGCAATATTGATCATGGTCTAGGGACAGCTCCTTTTCTCCCAAATAACATAAGAAAATGATATATTTCTGATAATGTTATTTATGGGGGTTTTGTTCTGCATCTGCGAACCTATGGAAACAAAAAGTCCCTATTCTAATTACATAAAGTGTGTGTTTGAATTCTACTTTGCATGCAAATTCTTCCATTAACTTACGCAAGTAAATATATAGTAAGCTAAAGTGTACAATCTGTACCAGTGACATTTGAACTATAGATACTGGAAAGTACAGTGTTCCGGCTAGTGCTCATTTTAGCCCACAGTGGTTGAGCTACTAGGCAGAACTGTTAGCCTGTAGCCAGCAAAGTTCTATAATATTAACATACTGGTACAAAACTACAGTCCACCACTAATGTTACTGGCATTTTAATATCCCACAGACAGTTACAAGAATACCTTTGACAGTTTGAATAACATGTAATTAGCAGCCATTTGATATGACTTTTTATAGACCGACAGAATTCCATTTCGAGTTCTTGGGTGATATCTCCTATTGCCGGTCTGTTACAAAATAATATTTTACAATTTTTTCGCTCCATGTTGTCGTTTATTGCTGTATTCCTCCAAGTGAAACATCTACACACTGTAAGGGGCGAAATAAAGGATAATAAAGGATTGGCACTCCATGGCTTGTACAAAACTAACTGGCCTGTGTGTTTAGATATTTATGACGAGCCTTTGACTGGAAAATAATTTTGAATAACAAAGTTTATAATTATACAAGAAAAAAGTACAGGGCCGCCTCCAGTTTTTTCCATTTTTCAGTCTCATACAATTCTTTGATTTCGTTAGTTGAAAAAACAAAGAGTAAAACGATTTACATATAATTGACTCCTGTGTTTTCAGCAGCAGGAGACACCACAAGAGAAATGCTCCAATGATGCTGTCCGCAATCACAAAATAAACCGGCTTACATGACTTCTGTGTGTATCAAGCGGGTTATGGGCCCATCATTTGAATGGCCAACGGATTAAAATGGGTTCTTATACAAAAGATGGGCCTAGGCACTCCTTGTTGCTAACGTGCCACTGATTGTGAGGTTGCAGCTCCCATTCGCCTCTTACCTAAGGTATCTGGTTCCCTAGACTATAGCACAAGCATTAGAGATGGAGCGCACACTTGTCCTCGCAGATTTAACTGTTTATTTATATCACAAACGAAACAACGTTTCGGAAGCACATGTTTCCTTCAATCAGGTACTGATGAAGGAGACATAGTGCTCTCCGAAACGTTGTTCTTTGTGTGTTATGAATAAACAGTTAATCTGAAGATAAGTGTGCGCTTCCCATCTCTAAACGTTGTACTTAAAATGGGTTACTGCAGACAGGGGTTTGGCATGGGGAGTGAATTGTCTACCCAACTCAAGCAATATGGACAATTGGATGATTTTTGGCATAGCCTTGTCCATTGCCGAGACCATACAAATTAGGTGTCCTAATAGAATTTAAATTAGGACACTATAATTAAGTCAGCTTGATATTACAACATTTAAATTAAAGCAAAAACTTGAGGTAGAAATACTTGCTCCACCGTCCAAGGAACTATAGATTCTGGAAGGTAGGTTGTTTTAGGGTCTTGTACCCTGAAAAAAAACACCCCAACTGCAATAACTACCTAGTATTTTTGCCTCCCTTAAAGCTGCACATGCACAGGGAGGTGACTCCAAGAATACTAGTGAGTCCCTTGACCGTCGACACTCTCTGACACAGTTTATGATTGACTGTGTATGATTGACAGTTTGGGATTTGACCAATCGGAGGCACAAGACTGGAACAAGACCATCAGTCTGCATATAAAATTAAATGGTTATTGTTTGAGATTGGGGGTTTTTTTTTTTTTTTGTTCTGGGAGGGGGAATCTGCATAGACACACATTTTTAGTTTGGGGGGAGTGGACATGACCTTTAATACTAGGTTTGATCTCTGTTTTCCTTTCTAAACACTCTTCGGGAAATTGAAAGTTTTATCCATACAGGAGGTTGTTATTTCTAATCCAGAGTTTTATTTAAAGGCGGATGGGATGGGAGAGAGACTGTCTGATTCGGTAAGATGTCACACTAACGGCAAGAATTATTAAAAACACTTAGCTGATTATGGTTATTATTACACATTTAAAGAATTCACGGTAATAGATTTCATATTTCTTCAATGGTCATTTGTTATATTACACGTAAATGGAGTTAGAAGCGTAAAATCGAGATTCCAAAGATCATTAATAAGGAGCGGTTTTCAGCCTGGCCCGTGCCTTCATAAAACCTAAATTATCCAGCTGTAGTCCTAATTACGGATCAGTAATCCATACATCTCTATATTCTACATATGTCTCTATATATTCACATATGTTGTCTGTGTATGTATAACCCAATAAAAGGCTTTTGTTTTTTTTTTTTTAGTGTCACTGCATTCCATACTTGGATATATATATATATATATATATTATAATATATATACGGTAAAATATATATATCTATATACAACAAGAAAAGCTATCATGCACATTCCTAGGCCCCCATACATATCATGTAATCTGCACACTGGCATACTTTATAAACAAAGGGGTTTAGTAGACATTAACTGTGATCATTCCAAGGCAAAAGTCGATGGGCACTTATTATTATTATTGTGGATTTTTATAGCACCAACATCTTCCGTTGCGCTTTACAGTTGCATTAATATACATAAGGAAAACATACATGTTACATACAAGGGCAGTGCTAGTAATACAAAGTGCAAATAATTCAAGTGCTGGTCCAGCAGCATTCAGTGTGGTAAGTTACAGCATTACTGTGGTACAATAGGATTGAGGGCCCTGCCCAAATGAGCTTACAGTCTAGAGGAGATGGGGATGAAATATAAGCTGAAGCAGATCAGTAGCTGTAACTAAGTTGTCAGTGGAATATAACTAGAAAACAACATGGCGGTGGGGGAAGGATAAAGTGGAGCTGACCTTAGCACAGCTCTGTGCAATGCATTTCTCAACAGTGTACCAAATAAAAGGGGAATGTTAGAGAATGAACATGAGAAAATGTTTGCAATATAACAATGGGTGGAGAATCAGAATCTGGTTCTAAATTTTCACCAGATCGGAAGTTGTCCACTGTTGACATCAAATGTGAAGTCTGTCCCTCTTTTCATTTGAAAAGACCAATAAAGTGAAAAGCTAAGCTTGTAAGATTGCTGATGAAAGTTTGCTGATGAAACGAATTACCTGAAAACGTATCATTTGTATAGTAATTAGGGGAACAAAAATAGTCTTGAGGTAGAGGGCTCAGATATTTCTATATGGAGAGGAGATAAATATTTAGATTTTTAAAGAATAAGCACACAAGTTTGACTAGTATAGTATAGTAGTATAGTATTTGAGGTTGAATAAAGACATACCTCCATCCAGTCCAACCCATCTAGCAATATCCTCATTTCCTGCCTAACTGTTGATCCAGAGGAAGGCAAAAAAAAACCCACCAAATTTATGAAGGGGGAAAAAAATCCTTCCTGACCCCAAGTGGCAATCGGGAATTTCCCTGGATCAACTCTATGTATCAATACCAGTAACTTGCAACATTCCTTGTTTGCAGAAACTCATCCAGCTTTTTTTTGAAACTGACCAATGAACCTGCCATTACAACGTCCACTGGAAGACAGTTCCATAGCTTTACTGTTCTCACAGTAGAAAACCCTTTCCGAGCTTGAAGCCTAAACCTTTTTTCTTCAAGTCTTAAGGGATGTCCTCGTGTCCTTTGACATGTTCTATTGGTGAACAATGCCCCAGATAGTTTATTGTATGGCCCGTTAATGTATTTATACACAGTAATCATATCCCCACGCAAGCGCCTTTTCTCCAGCGTACATAATTGTAACTTTTCAAGTCTCTCTTCATATTCAAGCTCCCCCAATCCCCTTATTAATTTAGTTGCCCTTCTCTGAACCCTTTCCATTTCAAAGATGTCCTTTTTGTACACAGGATTCCAAAATTGCACTGCATATTCCAAATGAGGCCTTACCAATGCTTTGTAAAGAGGGAGAATTACATTTTGAATCACTCCCTTGAATCCATACCTCTCTTTATACAAGACAATACCATGCTGGCTCTGGCTGTTGCCGCCTGGCACTGCTTGCTACCTTTAAGTTTGTTATCCACCAAAACTCCAAGATCCCTTTCCAACAGGGATTCACTTAACACAGAGCCATTTATAGTATAAGTAGCACAAGTATTTAGTAGTCCAAAATGCATCACCTTACATTTATCAACGTTGAATTTCATCTGCCACTTAGCAGCCCAATGTGATAATCTATCTAGATCCCCTTGCAACGATTGCACATCCTCTGAAGTTTTTAATGGTCGACAAAGTTTTGTGTCGTCAGCAAACACAGAAACCTTGCTGACAATACCCACTTCCAAATCATTAATAAATAGATTAAATAGAAGCGGCCCCAACACAGAACCCTGTGGCACCCCACTTAGCACTTTAGTCCATAATGATGAAGCCCCATTAACAACTACTCTCTGCATCCTATTCATTAACCAATTTTCTATCCATGTACAAATGTGACTCCCCAGACCAACAGACCTTAGCTTATTCATTAGTCGCCTATGGGGGACTGTATCAAAAGCCTTTGCAAAATCCAAGTAAACTACATCTACTGCTATACCAGAGTCTTAATTTCTACTTACTTCCTCATAAAAGCCAAGCAAGTTAGTTTGACAAGATCTATTCCTCCTAAATCCATGCTGGTTACTACTTATAATGTCAGTCCTTGAAACATACTCTAGAACATGTTCCCTTATTAAACTTTCCAGGATCTTCCCCACCACTGAAGTTAAACTTACAGGCCTGTAATTACCCGGCTGTGAACGACTACCATTTTTGAATATTGGAATAACATCAGCCTTTTTCCAATCCAGAGGCACACCACCGGACATGAGGGAATCAGCAAAAATAAGAAACAATGGCTTAGATAAAACTGAACTTAGCTCCTTAAAGGACAATTATACTCACCTTCCCTCCGCTCCAGATCTTCATGCACTAGCTTTTACCCAGGGTGAGGACCTGAACCGCTAGGTCCTCACCCCGGGATTCACGAAACCTACAGCAGCGTGTTGCAGCAACGCTGCTCTTGTAGGCTCCGCCCCCTCTGCAACAAGCGTGCCTTCCTATTAGCCTCGTCGCCGACTGGGTAAAAGCTAGTGCATGAAGATCTGGAGCGGAGGGAAGGTGAGTATAATTGTCCTTTAAGTACCCGAGGATGTATTTTATCCGGTCCAGGAGATTTATTAATATTAACCTTATTTAGTTCTTTCTGTACCATATCCTCGGTTAACCACAGTGAACTTGAATCTTGTATACCATTATTGCTACTTTACTCTTATGATATCTGTACTTGGATCTTCTATAGTGTATACAGAGGGAAAAAAATTATTCAAGACATTTGCTTTATCGCCATCCTCCGTAACTAACTTATCCCCATTAATTAATGGTGCCACATTCTCAGTCCTCCTCTTCTTTTAGGCTTAGTGATGCTTTCTTCAGCTATCCTAACTCATTATTAATTTTAGCTAGTTTGATTGCTTTCTTACACTCCTTTACAGTTTTTATAATCCCTAAAGGCCCTTTCCGTTCCCTCGACCTTAAAGGTTTTAAATGCCTTTTTCTTCCTTACCTCTACATTTGCCTTTACATCAAATTCAGCCACAGGGGCGCGGATTTATTTTTTTTACATTTTATTCCCAAGGGTATAAATTTAGATGTGAACTGGCTTAAAATCCCCTTGAACACAGTCCCTTCTGTTCAGTACCTTTACCTGATAATACATTTTCCCCCAGTTGACATTCTGAAGAGCTGCTTTTAACCTGGGAAAATTTGCTTTCCTGAAATTAAATGTCTTTGTTAACCCAGCGCACTTTTCCTTCGATAACAGTCCAAATGCCACTATTTCATGGTCACTATTCCCTAAGCCTCCAGTTACCTTTATATCTATAATGTGCTCCACAATGTTAGATATTACCAGATCCAACGAGCCCCTTTTCTAGTAGGAACCTCAACCACCTGTGAGAGAAAATTATCCTGCAGCAAATTCAGGAACTCATCGCCTTTTTGTGATGGCAGTTCCACCACACCAATCAATGTCAGGGTAATTGAGTCCCCATAATGGCACACTCCCCAAACTTGCAGCCCTTGCCAACTGCATATGAAGTTGACTCACCTCCTCTCTGCTAGCATTTGGCAGCTTATAGCAGACACCAACATCCTGTTGCCTAATTTCCACCCATATTGTCTCCACTTTATCATCATATCACCAGTTATCTCTTCTTTTAAATTTGGCTTCAATTCTTTTTAACATAAAACATACTCCTCCCCCTTTCCTTTTTTTTCTGTCCTGCCTAAACAAGGCATATCCTTCTATTTACAGCCCAGTCGTGAGAACTGTTCAACCACGTTTCTGCTATACCTATTACATCATACTTCATTCAAGCCATCATTTCCAATTCACCCATTTTGTCAGCCAGGCTTCTCGCATTTGCAAACATACATTTTAGATTATGATCCTGTAATTTATTCGTACACTTTAATACACATTCCTCCCTATCCCCTATACTAGCCCCACCCCCCTTTCCGCCCACCACTGGCCTATCTACACCCTGCTTTCCTCCGGGACATCTATCCCAGTGAGACTGCTAATACCCTCCCCCCCAAACCTAGTTTAAAATCTCCTCCAACCCTCTAGCCATCTTCTCCCCCTAAAACAGCTGCACCACCATCATTGAGGTGCAACCCATCCCTACTAAAGAGCCTGTAGCCGACAGCAAAGTCTGCCCAGTTCTCAATAAACCCAAACCCTTCTTCCTTACACCACTCTCTTAGCACGCATTAATGCTCCTAAGCTCCCGCTGTCTCCCTGGCTTAGCACGTGGCTGCGGTAGTATTTCTGAAAACACTACCACTGGAGGTCCTTGCTTTTATCTTGGCCCCTAGTTCTCGGAAATCATGTTTAAGGACCTCACCTCCACCTCTAACTTTGTCATTGGCACCAATGTGAACCAAGACCGCCGGGCCACACACACCGGCCCCACCCAATAATCTGTCTACACGATCCACCACATGCTGAACCCTAGCACCAGGCAGCAACACACAGTTCGGCATGTAGGGTCTTGGCGCAGATTACCCTATCTACCTTCCTTCCTTATAATGGAGTCCCCTACCACTACCACCTGCCTTGCATTCCTGACCCTTCGTTCCTCCTCCCTTGTATCAGAGATGGCAGTCGCTGGGTGCTCAAGGGACTAGCCCCCTCCATACACGCTAATTCCAGGTGTCCTCTTCCACTTCATTACCTAAGGCGGCAAATCTGTTGGGATGGACAATCTGGGAAGAAGCCCCCCTACTCTTCCGTCCCCCACTTCCCCTAGTAACCCTAACAAAACTACCCTCCTTCCTCACCTTTCTTGTCCCCTTCCACCCACCTCTATTCTGGCCCCAGCCAGTGCCTGCTGACCCCCCAGTTCTGCCAATCCCCGCAATGCTGCAAGCTGCCCCCTTAGACTCTCCACCTCAGCTTCCAAACGGGCAACCCACTCACACCTGACACAGACATGGGTTCCCCGGAACATCTGCTCCAGGTTCCTATACATGTGGCATATGCACATTGCATGGTACTGACAAAACTGTCCCTTCTAATACACCACACCAACACAGTGACGCACAAACCTTGTTTAATTGCCCTTCTTGTTTCAATGTCCTTCTTTTTCTATGTCCTTGAGATCAAGGTCCTTAAGAGAAAGGGACACTCACAAGTTCGTTTCACTCACAGGAAACTTCCTTTGTTAGGTCCAAAACTACTTACTTAATTTTCTTGCCACCACCACCAGGGGTGCCCCATATACACAAGGACCTTCTGTCCCAATGCAATTTGGAAGCTTTATTCAGTCTCTTGTGTGGTTTATTCTGATTGGAGACAAGGACTGGCTTGTGGGTTATTTCCCTGTAATTGTTTCTCAGTACACATACAGACAGTATTATATTTTCTGGAGGTTTATAATAATTTAATGATTTGTAGTGTTATGTGGTGCACTTAATCATAGAATTTCATCCCCACATGGAAGGATCCATCAGTGTCTTACTAATGTTACAAGCAAGCAATAGGCTAAATGTATTAGGATTTAGGGCAGTGCCGCATACTTGTCCCCCTTACAAATGAAAGTTTGATTATTTTTTTTTATACCATCTAGAAATTAAGCAGAAGAAAGCCTGAAGCTCAAGAAGACAAATGCCACCGCAACAGTAGATTCTATCAGGCAGTCTGGATGGCTCTAATGTTACTGGTATGTTCAAAATATATTAATGTAATAAATAGAGACAGTCTGAGCCAAGCAAAGAGCATTAACATTTGCGTAGGGTTGGCATTGTCCATTCTCTAAGCAGATGTTAGATGAGTCAGGCATGACACATCCCTATGGGCTTAAGGTTCATACACACGTGCCATCATGGGTGCCAGCCCGCAACACACGATGTGTGTGAACGCCCATTTCACCAGATAATAGTGTAGCACTTTTTCGGCCGGGTGGATCTTCGAACAAGAGGCCATTTCGAACAAGAGGCCATTTCGTATGAGAAAGCACCTATACACAGCACAATTATCGGACAAACGACCGTTAATACACGTTGTGGGTCGGCACCTGCGATCGCACTTGTATACGAACCTTTAGATATTAAAGTATTCTTGCATTTAGGGTGAATGCGCCAATCCTGACACTAACAATAGTGCACTATCGCCAGAATACCGCCCCGATATAAATATCTATGTTAGTTCCATCCCATGGCAGTTTTCTAACAAGAAATTGAGAAATGTCAAAGATTTTATCAATCGTTTACAAATATTCATTTCAGTCATTTAAAAATAAATGAGAATTGGAAATCGCATGGAAACTAAAACATTCGAATGTTTCAAACCAAACCAGACTAAAGCTTTGTAGACCCGACAATCGTACATATGCCGGTTTCTGGCGACATTGTTTGGCATCTGTCCCAGCAGATCATTGAACAATGCTGACATGACTTGCCACACAAGTGCCAGCTAAACCGACCATTTGTCTAAGTTTGTATGACACACAGAGCTTCCAATTGACTATTTTATAGAAACCACAGATAGGGCCCAATAATAAACTGGTGATTGGACATTACTTATACCTTGGGATTAAAACGGCCACAACTGTAAAGAACGACACAGCTGTAAATTAACTGTTGGTGCCTGTAGTTATCAGCGGTGTTATTATATTATGACCACAGTTGCAATTTTGACTGCAGTGCCCATTTATCAGCAATACTGCCTAGTTGCAAAATACAGCAAGGAATCCATATTTTGCACCATGCAGTAAAATACAGACACCCTTCTAAAATACCAATACCTATCAGGATTTCCCGTTGGTGGTAAAGTCACTGCTTTGCAATGTTGCAATACCTTTATAAACATAAAATTTACATTGACAATTATTTATAATGGGTGCTAAATGGGGCGGGGCTTAGGACTAGTCTAATACTCATTGGGCACGGACAGTATTTTGCTATTGGCTCCAGTATGGAATTACTAACCAACATTGGTGGACCCTCTTATTACAATGTAGAAAGCATTGAAGGAAGATTTGAATCATTATTTATGATCACATCAAAGAGAAATGATATGTTACAATCTGGATACGACAAACTGTTATATTTAGTTTCTCTCTGTTTGAAAAACATAAAGAAAACAATTTACATCCATTTTTACCCATTTCACTTGAACAAAATGTCTTTTCTTCCCTGTGTATAAAACCTTCGGAGCTTTCTTCTGTTTTTTGTGTTTTTTTTTTTGCTGTCTTAGGCAGTGAAATGAATCCAGCGTGCGTTGGTCTAACTAACAGGATCTTACGAGCACTTTCCTCTCATTTTCTCTGAAATTCCCATTTATTTGCATGCGAGAATGCACAGACGGGAAGCATCTGTCTCACAGTAGCGTGCATGTTTTTTGTATGGATTGAGATCAGAGGGCACCGCGGAGTTTCTTTTGAATACAATACAGGAATTAAACTTTAATTGAATCAACAACATGAACAAAAATATACACAGGGCGATCTGCACGGTGCATGCTAATCACGCGGCACTTACAATTCAGTTTTTTACTTTTGTTTTAATGGGACTTAATTTTTGGTCAAAAATAGAATTAAAGGGCAACTCCACCCTCATAAGAACATCTTTTAGAAAGAATGGCCTCTTTAAAATATGTTGATATATGATACTTTGTCCTATGAATTCATTACTGTATGCCTGCTATGCTTCTGGTGCCTCATGGAAACTGAGCCATTTAGAAACCTGTACTGAGCCTGAACTGAGCCTGGGCATGCTCAGAAGAGGCAGACAGGGGATTAAAATTCAGTCATTGGCTGAGGCGTCAACTGTCAAATCCATAACTGACAGTTACTAACTGGAAGAACCAGGAAGCAGAAACAGGGGAAACAGGATATTGTGCAGGATTTCAGGTTAGACTTATATATTTCACATTTCAAACTATTACGGTACCGTTTGGGGTTTTGGGGGTGATTTACCTGTATGTAAGTTTTCATTTCAGGGCTGGACTTGCCCTTTAAACTTATTTCAAACATACCGGAATCAACAAATAGACTTTCAGACAATGTGTAGAAGTTATTGAACTGACACCCATCTCTCTCTCTCTCTCTCTCTCCAACAGGTACAGGCTCTTTACTATTTATACCAACCTTTCCTCCAATATTCTCTCCTGTAACCAGCATTAATCATATATCTGGTACTGGTTCTTTACTGTTTTTCAATTTATACCAACCTTCCCTGTAATATTCTCTCCTGGAACCAGCATTAATCATATATCTGGTACGGGTTCATTACTGTTTTTCAATTTATACCAACCTTCCCTGCAATATTCTCTTCTGGAACCAGCATTATCCAGGAGGTCGTATCCCACCTTTTTCCATTTCTGTGGACAACACCATTTACCCTATTCGGCACGTTGCTTAGGGGTTATTATTGATTCTGCTCTCTCCTTTTCCAATAACATTAAAGGACAAGTATACTGTAAAAATTAACTTTTTAAAAATGAAAAGGACCTGGGGCAAGGAGATAGGATTGATTATTCCAACCTCCCAATATTGTTTCGTTGAGGAGCTACAGCACATACAATTTTCATCTGCCAGGTTATGGCCCTGGGCCATTCTATATTAAAGATAGTGCTGAAGCATACAGGAAGACTGGCAGAAGCAGTTTTCTTTGTGCTGCCGCTCCTCATAGAAATGATATTGGGAGGTAAAACGCACCAATCCTACCATCCTGCCTCAGGTACTTTTTATTTTAACTGTTTTTTAAAAAACTTTATACGCACTAAAGTTTCCCTTTAACTATGTTGCTAAAACCTGTCGCTTTTTTCTTCGTAACATTGCAAAAATCCGTAGATTCATTTCTCCTCTGACTACTGCTATGCTTATCCATGCTCTCATCTTATCACACCTAGACTAATGCAACCTTCTACTTTCTGGTCTTCCTGCTTCCCATCTTTCTCCGCTTCAGTCCATACTTAACTCTGCCGCACGCATTGTCTCACTCTGTAAAAATCAGGAAATTAAAATATGCTGCACATCTACCCGGCTCCCCATTAAACAACGCATCTTCGGCAAAATCCTTCTCTTAACATTTAAATCCCTTCGCTCTGCTGGTCCTTTCTATATTTCTTCTCTAGTGTCCCCATATGTCCCTGCCCATACATTCTGCTCATCACAGAACCATCTCTTATATAGACCCCCCACCCACACTGTCTGCTCTCGCCTTAAACCTTTTTCTCTTCTGGACCCCGTCCTCTGGAATTCTATTCCCCTTTCTCTACATCAAGAAACCTCAATAAACAAGTTCAAATCTAACCTCACATCATATCTATCTGAGCACAGCATAGCATAGGACTGTTGACACTGCACCAGTTATTACTTTAGCACTGCCACCCTTTCCTATGTATCTGTATGTTACCCACCTAATTAGATTGTAAGCTCTATGGGCAGGGACCTCTTTCCTCATGTTACATGTTTCAAGCACTTGTATATTTCATGATACTCTTACTTATTTATGTATTTATTTACTGTCCCCCTTGCACAACTTTTTGTATTCTTTATTGTACAATTCTGTGTCCCCTAGTGGCGCTATATAAATAAACATATACATACATACATTTGTAAGGGATCGGGATCTTGGGTGTAAATATGTAGATTCATTGTAAATGAAAAGTTTAAAACAAAAGTCTGAATTCATTAACAAGCTCTAGTAAGTTTTAATTGTGTCACTTTCAGATGTTTCAGCTGCTGAAGTCCTGAGTTCAATTCCACCCTTGGACTCATCTGCAAGGAGTTTGTATGTTTTCCCCGTGCCAGACTGCTGGCGATATATAAATCCTCAATAATAAGAATAGTACTGGAGGTTGAAGACATATGTCCATCTAGTCCAACCTTTTAAATCAACTCATGAGCCTAACAAATGATGAAGAAAGATAACAAAACTGGAAAGGGTAAAAAGAAAAATGCAAATCGCAAAGGATCCCTGGTTCAACCAGAACTATATAATATCACCCCACCGTAAATGAATCTGCCTGTCTATCAAAAAGTCATATCAAATGGCTCTAATTACATGTGTATTCAAACTGTCAAAGGATTCTCTGTAACCTGGTCTGTGGGATATTAAAATGCAGTAACATCTACTGCTGGTGGATTTAGTTGTTACCAGTATGTTAATATTATAGAACATTATTAGCTGCTACAGGCTAACAGTTCTGCCTAGTAAGCTCAACACTGTGGGCTAAAAACTGAGCACAGCAGGAACATGTACTTCCAGTATCTATATTTCAATGTCACTGGGTACAGATTGTACACTTTAGCTACTATATATTTACTATGCTGTAAGTTAATGGAAGAATTTGCATGCAAAGTAGAATTACACACATTTCCATGCTAATTAAGAATAGGACTTTTTGTTCCATAAGTTCTGCAGATGCAGAAAAAAACCCCCATAAAATAACATTATCAGAAATATATATTTTCTTATGTATTTGGGAGAAAGGAGCTTCTAGACCATGATCAATATTGCCTATTCCAAGGCAAAAGTCGATGGGCACTTATTATTATTATTGTGGATTTATATAGCGCCAACATCATCCGTGGCGCTTTACAGATGCATTAATTTACATAAGGAAAACATACATGTTACATACAAGGGCAGTGCTAGTAATACAAAATGCAAACTAGAAAGGGAGACTTTAAGTATAAACTTTGAATTTGGCTTGAAGGGCTGCATTTTGGAAGGGAATATGTGTGTTTGCTACAGATTTTAAAACTCGATAATGGGAATGATGAGTTTGTAGTGAACGCTTGTTTGGGACAAAAAAAACTTTTGTGTGTACCCAGCCCAAAGTGGTGCTAATTTGATCCAATCAATCAGAAAGCTAACATCTGATTGGTTAGGGCAAAATTAGCACCATTTTCAATGATAAGAACTTTTATTGAATCTCTCTGTATCTTTTTGATGATTGGTCAAAATTTGTTTTTTTGACTTTAGTTACCCTTTAAGTATGGCTGCCACAGTAATGGAAAAGTAGATCAGTAGGTGTGTGTACTTGTGTCCAGTTGGGGGTTAAAAATCAAACTTTTTTGATGATTGGTCAAAATTTGTTTTTTTTACTTTAGTTACCCTTTAGGTATGGCTGCAACAGTAATGGAGGGGTAGGTCAGTAGGTGTATGTAACTGTGCCACATGGGGGTTAAAAATCTAAATACATTTTTTTGACTTTAGTTTCCCTTTAAGTATGGCTGCCACAGTAATGGATAAGTAAATCAGTAGGTGTGTGTACCTAGGTCTGGTTGAGGGGGTATGCATTTTTTTGTGTTTACAACCATAAAACTATATTTTATTGAGGATAAATCTAAATTAGTTTTTTTTCACTTTAGAAACCCTTTAAGTATGGCTACCACCATAATGAATTAGTAGATTAGTAGGTGTACCTAGGTCTGGTTGAGGGGGTATGTCTTTTTTGTGTTTACAACCATAAAACTATCTTTTATTGAGAATAAATCTAAATTAGTTTTTTTTTGTTTACTTTAGTTACTTTAGTTACCCTTTAAGTATGGCTGCCACAGTAATGGATAAGTAGATTAGTAGTTGTGTGTACCTGGGTCTGGTTTAGGGGGTATGTCTTTTTTGTGTTTATAACCATAAAACTATCTTTTATTGAGGATAAATCTAAATTAGTTTTTTTGACTTTAGTTACCCTTTAAATATGGCTTCCATGGGAATGGAAAGGTAGGTCAGTAGGTGGGTGTACCTGGGTCTGTGTGGGGGGTTGGGGGTATCACCATGAAAAAAACAGTTTTGAAATAACCACATTTGAGGATTGTTACCATTATAGTCTATGGGAAAAAATGTCCGGAAATTCACTGATAACGCCGTAATTCATAAACAAGCTCTAGTATGTTTTGACTGTGTCACTTTCAAAAATTTCAGTTGCTGAAGTCCTGAGTTCGAATCCACCCTTGGACTCATCTGCAAGGAGTTTGTATGATCTCCCCGTGCTTGCGTGGGTTTCCTCCGGCACTCCGGTTTCCCCCACAATCATAATGACATACTAATAGGTTGTATGTGTCTAATAAATGTGCTTAGATTGTAAGCTCTTCGGGGTAGGGCCTGATGTGAATGTATAAATGTAAAGTGCTATGGAAGATGCTGTCAACATATAAATCCTCAATAATAATAATAGTATTGGAGGTTGAAGACATATGTCCATCTAGTCCAACCTTTTAAATCTACTCATGAGCCTAACAGATGATGCAGAGGAAGAAAGGGAAAAAAACCTGGAAAGGGTAAAAAAAAAAATGCAAATTGGAAAGTATCCCTGGTCCAACCAGAACTATATGCATACTATTAATACCAGAAATGTTCAATATTTTTGAATTTTAGAAAAGTGTCCAGCCCACTTAATGTATTTAATGTACTTGCCATTACCACATCTGCTGGAAGAGAGTTCCACAGTATAATCGTTCTCGCTGTAAAGAACAGAAAATTAAACATATTTTCTTCTAATCTTAAAGGATGTCTGAGATTCTTTCAAAAGAGTTTTTTTCACTGTTAAAGAGCAGTCTGTACACTGAATTAGGAACAATCCTTTTTCACCTTAAAGACGCATATTAAAGAAATTAAGGATGGGTTTCAGAGTTTGATTAGAACCCGGTTCCACCAGTTCTGCAGAAAACCAAAAACTTCAAAACCAAAACTTTTTGGAACTTTGAATATTTGATAGGTTTATTAATGATTTGAGACAGACTTTTCAATATTGAACATTGAATATTCTATATCAAACATGGAATATTCCATATTGAACACAGAAAACTCTGAACTCTGGCATTCAATGACTTCTTCCAATGACACACCAGTTTTGAGCACCTCTAATAGAAATGTGCTTTGAAATAATAGTGGTGGGAACATGACTTTCTTGAGTTTGTTTATATATGGTCTCTTTCCCTGCATGAATCCCTTGAACATATCAAAGTGGTTTAAATTTGAATCATTCTTGGATTCTTTGGTCCTAATGTTATTTAATGTAAAGATTTCCGTTACATGGGAAATGTATTCTATTAAAGGACAACTAAAGCCACAGAACAACACTGAACCAGAAGGCAGCACACCTTGATATAAAACCAGTAATCTGTGTCTTACCTCTCATTTTGATATGGGCGCTGGGAAATTTACCTAAATAACATATGGTTTGTGCTTTACTTCACAGCATTCTAATATCACACAGTTTGGTCAATGACCATTATGTTCTGCACATGCTCAGTCCTTAGCTATGGCAGAAACTAGTTACAGTTGGTCACACCCATTAATAATCTCTAGCCAATCCTTTTACAGGACAGATAAAGCAAGGAAGCATGTGACCGAGGTCAGCAGGTGTGGTCTGACACTGCACATACACACTAATACTTCATCCAGTTCTTAACAGGCTTAAGCTAGGTACACACAATACAATAATTCAGACCAACCGACATTTTAGTGTTTAGGTCGGTCGGGCCAAAATAGTGTATGGCGTCTTTTTGCGGCCTCAATCGACCGCCGACCGTTCCTTCACCCAATTGGGACGAGTGAATGATTGGACAGGTCGGAAAATCACAACCCATCGTGCAGTCCTCTATGTACCACACGATTGGTCATGCTGTCGGACGTGGCTGCTTTTTGCTGCGACTGGCAGTCCTTCCTCCTGGCAGACTGGTCGAAAGCCTCGAACGGTCGGTCAGTAGGAATAATTGTATAGCGTGTACCCAGCTTTACATTTACTTTAATACAATTTACGTAAGTGGTATTTCATAGCTTATTGGTGTTTTTAGGGGGTTGTCAGATTCTGGAGTATAAAAAATTGGGTTTAGTTCTCCTTTAAGTAGAAAACTCATTACTACCTTTGAAATTATTTTTAAAAAATGTAATACTTGTTGCCAGTAAAATTAATGCTTTGTTGTTCTTGCTATAATCAATATGATGATTTTATTTCCTGCTCTGTCTGACATTTTCCCTTATCTCTAGTAGGATTGTGTGCAGGAAGCATCCTTGCGGCCATTGGCTGGGGCAAGATGGGTAATTAAATCCCCATCTTGCTGAAATTAAGGAGAATAACTGGTTTGTACTGAGAAGTTCTGTTTCTTGTCTTTGTTCATCTCTTTAGGGAAAAAAGCAAATATTCCATCTATACAAAGTGATATTTCTTTTATTTCACCTCTGAATTTACCAGATGTTGCTAAATGGATTTAACAGACCCCTCATACAATATTATCTTATCAACAGAATATAAAGAAGTGTAAGGTCACAGAGAAAAGCGATGCAAACTAAACATTGCTTAGAGGCAAACATCCATATCACATTTCTTATGGATTTACAGTGGCCCTCTTTAATTCATCATACATTTCCCTTAATGCAACAAACACAGCAAAGCTTTGTACCCTAAAGCATCAAAATCCTTTCTGTTTATCAGCCAGAACTGAAAGCTTCTTTTGGACTTTCAAACGGCTACTGAATATGATGGGGTGATGAAAGGGGGATTTCTATTTGTCCCAGGAATTGTCAACTGTGGTTAAATCTATATTAATAAGAACAAAAAGTGAGACATTTTCCACTCTATCTGTAAATGGATTTAATTTACACAATAGCTGATGGTTGGGCATACTGTAGGCCATATGTGAGTCTGAAATGATTATTGTATTAAAAAATGAAAAGTACCTGGGTCAGGAACGTAGAATAGGTATTTTTTACGTACCTCCCAATAAATGCACAAAAAAAACTGTTTCTGCCAAGGTTCCTGAGTGGAGATAGGATCCGATCTGATACGGAACCCCTTGGTACAGAAATCCGATGGTTCCATCTGAAATCAGACGGATTGTTCAGACGGATTGTTCAGATTTCGAGACTTTGGAGCCCATTTTTGATAATTACCAAACGTACGAGGATATTTTTGGAAATGGAAACTCAAAAGTAGTTTCTGATGGTATTCTCGAGGATTATCGAACGTCCAAGGCTATTTTCAGGGATTATCAAAAATATACTCTAACGTTCGGTAATTATCGAAAATGGGTTCCAAAGTCCCGAGAGTATGTTCCATTTTCGGATTTCCCAAGAACAGTATATCCAAAACAAAACTTTTTCGGCCATCTCTATTGCTGAGTGCTTCAACACTATCTTTAATACAAGAAGGCCCAAGGCACTAACCTGGCAGATAAAAACTGTATGTCCTGTAGCTCCTCAACGAAACAATATTGGGAGGTGGGACTAATCATTACTATGTCAGACAATGTGGACCACATAGTACTTTGTAGTCTTCTAGCTGATGAAATAGATGTCAGCAAAATGTCCAAATTAAACAATCATAAAAAAAAAAGTATTTTTTTTTTTACAGAACTGTTCCCCATTTGCAAAAAGGACAGAGTGTCTAGTGGATCATCAGAACTTGAGAAGATGAATGTGTGGCCATAACTGGCATTTGGAATGATAGAAATATCTCTGTACAGTAGCTCTTGTTGGACAAGTCAGACACCGCGGTGGTAAAGTGCCCAATCTGTTGTTTATATTCAGAAAGGACGTTTACAAGGTGATTCCAACATGTAATGAAGGAAAGAATCCTATCAGCAACATGAAAAAATGATGCAGCCTTATGGTGCTAAGAGATTTCTCTATAGCAAGAAAACTGAATTACATTTCATACAATATTAATATTATCATCACAAGAAAAATACATATACATTACAGGGTCATTGAATGACAGGCAGAAAACATGTCTATAAATGACTAAGTAAAAACTATCTAGGTAGGAACTTGTATGACATGAGCAGCATGGTGACTCAGTGGTTAGTCCTGGCTAAAAATCTACCTTTGTGTGCTTCTGCCTAGAGTTGGTATGTTTCCCCACAATAGCAAAGATATTTATAGAGCTAAGATTGTAAGCTCTTTGGGGCAGGGCCTGGTAAGAATGTATAACCTGGTAGGAATGCACCATGTAACATGTTCAACACAGCCGACTAAAAAATTATGAAAAATTGGAAAAATCTAAAGAGCTATTTAAGATCCATAATGACAGTTCCATAGAGATATGACCTGGATTAGAGAAGAAGATCAAGGAGAATTAAAGTTAATCATCGTCTGTTATCCATTGATTCAATCATTTCCCAAGGTGTAAAGTCGTCGAACTTGTTAGGAGATCGATTTTGTCCAGTGACATCTCTGATTTGTATGACTCTCCCTTGCACTGTGTGCATATAGGCGCACTATGCAAAGGTATGTGAATGCGTCGGAGACTGTCAGCGAGAAGCCGGTGCTGGATCGATCCTCAGTAAGTTCTTTCTTCTCTCCTGCAAGTTTTACAGAAGAACACGTGGTTAGATATATCTTGTTTACCTATCGTTCTTCAGTTAATCTGAACAAACTATAGATAGTTAAAAAAATTATTAAAAAATATTGGACATACCATTTAATCTGGACTGTAAAAAATACATAGCCTAACTGAACTTTTACTTCATTAAAGTTTATGAGAGAAAATAAGTGGAAAAGTTTGGATAAAGTACAGTAAAAATAGCAATGGTAACTTTCTGTAAATGGCTGTGGCACCTAGGGTATGGTCTGATATGGATATATCACCAAAACTCGTTTAAAAACTTCTTTCCTCCAAGATCGGGAAATTGCCACATGCTACATTCGAGGGTCACTGCCGATTCGAGGGTTACCGAAAATGAAAGCTACATTCGAGGGTTACGGAAAATCGAACACTACATTCGAGGGTTACCAAAAACGAACATTGCATTGGAGGGTTTCCAAAAACAAACATTACATTCAAGGATTTCCGAAAACAAACATTACATTCAAGGATTTCCGAAAACAAACATTACATTTGAGGGTTACCGAACGATACATTTTGAGGGTTACCGAACGATACATTTGAGGTTTACCAAAAACCAACTTTACATTTGAGGGTTACTGAACGATACATTCGAGGGTTACAGAAAATCGATCATTACATTTGAGGGTTACTGAAAACGAACATTGCATTTGAGGGTTACCGAAAATGAACATTGCATTCACGGGTTTCTGAAAACCAACTTTACATTTGAGGGTTACCGAACGATACATTCGAGGGTTACAGAAAATCGATCATTACATTTGGGGGTTACTGAAAGCAAACATTGCATTTGAGGGTTACCGAAAATGAACATTGAATTTGAGGGTTACCAAAAACAAACATTACATACGAGGGTTACCCAAAACGAATGCTACATTCAAGGGTCACAGAACAATACATTCGAGGGTTATCAAATTTAAAAATGATACAGTCGAGGGTTATTACCGAAACGGGGTATTCAGGGGATATGGTGAAAATCGAGGGTTAGCAAACGGTTCATAAATTCGATAATTATATAATTATTGAAAATATGTCCACGAGTTCGGAAAACCAGACAGAAAGGTTCAGAAAGTTTGGAAAATTTAGGTTTGTCTGAGCTATGAAAGTTCGTAATGAACTCGGGTTCGAGTTCAGTTCTAAGGCCATCTCTACTAGTGGGCATAAGCTACTGTAATAAGTCCCTGCAGTAGGTTATAACTGGGCATGTATGTATGTATGTATTTTATTTCTTATACAGTGCTACATATTCCGCAGCGCTTTACAATTATTTACTCAATTCACATCAGGCCCTGCCCCGAAGAGCTTACAATCTAATCACTTTATGTACCTATACAACCTATCAGTATGTCTTTATGATTGTGGGGGAAACCGGAGTGCCCGGAGGAAACCCACGCAAGCACGGGGAGAACATACCAACTCCTTGCAGATGTGTCCAAGGGTGGAATCGAACTCAGGACCTCAGTGCTGCAAGGCATTAGAGCCATCGTGCTGTGCAAAGAACATAAAGGTCAGGGACCAAACTGTGAGGAATGTTAGGAAGTATACTGCATGCCAATGTTAGTAAGGTAAATTTTTCAACAAAAATATAAAAATAAGAGGTGAGACAGATTACTATTTTATGTCAATGTGCACTGTACCGTGACTGACGCCTGACAGATAAGTGTGTGACCTTGTTGGATACCTTATAGAGGTTTACTTGGGTTGGGGGGCTGCACAATGTATGTGTTTTTAATTGTTTTTAAAGGGTGCTTTATAAAGGTTGTGCATATATTTGTATATTCAATAACTGAGTGTTGTATTTCCTTTCTCTTTTTTGTGGTTCAAAAATGATATCTGATGTAAGTTAAATGCACCACTGCTACTATACTACTATATGCCTCGTCCTGTGCCTCGACACCTTGTTAATTACAACACAGGTCACTGTGACAGAAATGAGGAACTTGAGTATTATAATCAGCTTATAATCAGATACAAAGCAATACCATATATACTTGAGTATAAGTCGAATTTTTCAGGCTTTAAAATTAGCCTGAAAACCTAACCTCGACTTATACTCGAGTCAAGGCCTAATTTAGATCCAAATTCTGCAATTACAGATAGTAACCAGTAGGTGGCGCTGTGTTAACCTGTATAGAAAGTTACAGGAGCTGATCTGCCTTTACACTTCCTGCTTCCTGTATTCTGCCTGCTGGACTCACTCAGCACTGTCACTGGATGCTGTAAATCTGATGGGTCTCCTCAGTTTGGGGCAAAAAACAGCTGCTAGTTCAGTGCAAATGACAGCTTGAAACTATAACTCTCAGGTGACATTTTTAACTATTGGGGTCAGAGAATTGGGTTCAGAGGGCCCTTTACTATATGGGGTTCAGGAGAATTGTAAATGATGGTAAGCTTAATTAAAAGTTTACTGAACCTTGCCACTCCACATGTTTAGAAACTGAAACTCCCAGCAACAAAGCATGCTGGGAGTTGTAGTTTCCAAACATCTGGAGTGCCAAAGAATTGGAGGTTACTGGTACTGGATTAGGCTATTTCTGTATGGGATTCATGTATGGGAATTCCGCTGTCCATTTAAAGGGCAACTAAAGCCTAAAAACAACACAGAATCAGAA
Organism: Hymenochirus boettgeri; assembly: GCA_019447015.1. NCBI lineage: Eukaryota > Metazoa > Chordata > Amphibia > Anura > Pipidae > Hymenochirus > Hymenochirus boettgeri. The sequence goes on from CM033472.1 coordinate 238,241,856, forward strand.
GGCAGCAGTGGTGATAATTTCTACCCTCGACTTATACTCGAGTCAATCAGTTTTTACAAATTTTTCAGGTAAAAATAGGTACCTCGACTTATACTCGGATCGACTTATACTCGAGTATATACCCTTTACTACCCCCAAGTACATAGGAAAATAGTAGGCCAGTTTACCTTGGGACAGCAGACAATCACATTTTAACAGAATGGTACTGACATACCTGAGAAAACAGACTTTGACAGTCTAACAAAAAAAAAAAAAAGAAAAGAAGCGAAGAATATTGGGGCTTGGAAATTTTTATTGAAATTTAAAAAAAACAAAATAAAAAGATTTCTATAAAAAAAAAAAAAAAACATCTCTGCATAAATACTTTGAGTGGTTGCGAACATTTTTCCATGACAGGAAGATCATCTATAAAAGACAGTAATTTCCCGTGCGCTTCTTTGTATAAGTTCTCCCATAATAACCATTATTAAAAGATTTTTCTGAGATGAGAATTATATAGCACTTTGTTGCTTTCAGGGTTATAAGGCCCTTTAATGCATCATTAATATGTTCAAATAAATGTTTCCTGTTTACATAAGTAACCGTAAATTTCTTTTTTTATTATTTGTAATGCAAGCTACTGCAATTTTCTTTAAAATAGTTTCTGATGACATTTGTACCGCTGACAGTAAACGGTAAGTAAAAATGGCACTTTATTTATAATTGTGTCTTTCTGCCTAGTTTGGATATTAGTGAATCAAATACATACAACAATCTATTAAGAACATCCAGTACTGACCACTTCTAACATCTGTCCATATCTACCAAAACAAATTTGTAGACCAGAAAGGGGAAAATCTTGCACCAAAGTTTGCTCATGCTATTTATTGACAACGACCAATCAAATGTTATGTAACTGGTATAACCCAGTAAAAAGTATACATTTGATTGGATGCTGCAAATAAACATTGGCAATATTTATGGCATTCGCCTTGTTGAGTCGATCACTTGATAAAGACCATTGAGTTGGAAGGTTGGAAAGTTGAGCTGACTAATACTGTATATTGCAGTATCTATATAATGAGGAGGGTGTAAAAAACACCTTATTCTGTAGTGTGATTATACACATTTGCAAAATAACGCCACATCCATTTATTTTCAGGTTGCATGTACAGGATGCCTTAATACTAAGAAACAGGAGGGTTTACTTTAAAAAGAAGGGAGTCACAAATCCATAAGTGCAGTGGTCTCATGACAATGACAGCTGGGGATGGGACCCCCCTCAAGGAGAGGTACGCAGTCAAATGAGAAGGAATCCAAGGCATGGATTGTATGTGGTCTTTGTCTTTGTGGTGTTCTCAAGGAGGCCTGATACTTCTTCCAGTCACAGCTGGGCAGGTTTCTGTCAACAACAAAGGAAGAATGGGTGCGTGTTTAAAGGGAAAGTTCAGTATAAAATATCAATATTTTAAAAATTCTTGATTTGTATAATGCATTAGCTATTCTACATATTCTCTCCCATTTTGAAAAATCAGTTGATTTCATACCCTTTGCTATTCCCTGCTGTTGACTGTTGACATTAGTGAGCTGACATTTCAGGTTCTAATGGTCCTTCTTTTTCCCAGGATGCACCACATCCTTGGAATGTTCTTAACAGTAATTTCTACTGATTGGCTGTTGGATGGGTCAAACATGCTCAGATCTCTACTGAGCAACTGAATCAAACCAGGCGCTGGGTCAAGGGCAAAACTATAATGGCCTCCACTAGGGGTCAGGATTTCGGTTGCATTTCTTTTTACACAGAAAAAATGCTGACTAGGTAGGTTAAGCTCATTGGGAATGAAAATTACTGCTCTTTTTCTTAAAAACATATGTATTTGCAATGAACTTCCCCTTTAAGGTGGAGGCTTAGTGGTATTCGGTATTCTTTACTAACCTTCCCTCTCTCCTCCGCCGCACTGCCTGGCCTTCTGCTTGTGATTGCTGTGATTGGCTGAGAGGCAGTTCAGAGAGGGAAGGTAAGTAGAGTTCGGGGGAGTCTCTGGAAAATATAATATAGCGGTTGGGGCTGGGGGAACTAGCACTAATATATGTACAAGGGGATTTACACTAGAGGGAGGGAGAACAAAATGGATGGGAGTGAGAGAGGGGGGGGGGTGAAGGGCTGCTCTGATCAAGCTAAAAACCTCTGAGAGGACAGCTCAGAGGCAGAAACAATTTCAGTGGTGGCCAAGCTCCTGGTGGTCAGTTTTCTGGACTTTGGAGGGGCATTACAGGAGAACCATTTGGAGCTGGGATGTAAGGTAAGGATTTTTATGCACTACAGAGTGGGGCCAGTAGTGGGTAGAGATGGCCAAACTTTCAAAAGTTCGGTCCGTTTTGCGAACTATCGAACTATATGTAAAGTTCAAAAACGGACCCATTAAAGTCAATGGGAGTCAAATAGTTCGAAAAGTTCTAATGAAATACAATTAAAATATCAATGGTAACTTAATGCAAATGGCTGTGGGACCTGGGAAATGGTCTGGGGAACATGTTTGAATATCCAGGACATTCGAAAAATCAATTTTACTCTAACTCGCACTATTTTCAAGCTCGTTCGCGCCTAGGTACCAAGTACATTTTCCTCGCGGATTCGATGCTCGTGTATAGGCTTTAATGGACACTTTACTCGTAGATTCGATGTTCACGCCTAGATACCATGGACATTTTACTCACGGATTCGATGCTCGCATATAGGTTTTAATGGACACTTTACTCGCGGATTCGATGCTCGCGTTCGCGCCTAGATACCATGCACATTTTACTTGCAGATTCGATGCTCGCATATAGGTTTTAATAGACCCTTTACTCGCGGATTCGATGCTCGCGTATAGGTTTTAATGGACACTTTACTCGCGGATTCGATGCTCGCGTTCGCGCCTAAATACCATGGGCATTTTACTCGCGGATTCGATGCTCGCGTATAGGTTTTAATGGACCCTTTACTCGCAGATTTGATGCTCATGTATAGGTATAATAGGCATTTTACTCGCACATTCGATGCTCGCGTTCGCGCCTAGATACCATGTACATTTTACTCGCGGATTCGATGCTCGCATATAGGTTTTAATGGACACTTTACTCGCGGATTCGATGCTTGCGTATAGGCTTTAATGGACACTTTACTCGTAGATTTGATGTTCACACCTAGATACCATGGACATTTTACTCGCGGATTCGATGCTCGCATATAGGTTTTAATGGACACTTTACTCGCGGATTCGATGCTCGCATTCGCGCCTAGATACCATGGACATTTAACTTGCAGATTCGATGCTCGCATATAGGTTTTAATGGACACTTTACTCGCGGATTTGATGCTTGCGTATAGGTTTTAATGGACATTTTACTCGTAGTTCGATGTTTTGCGCCTAGATACCATGGACATTTTACTCGCGGATTCGATGCTCGCGTATAGGTTTTAATGGACACTTTACTCGCGGATTCGATGTTCGCATTCGCGCCTAGATACCATGGGCATTTTACTCGCGGATTCGATGCTCGCGTATAGGTTTTAATGGACACTTTACTCGCGGATTCGATGTTCGCGTTCGCGCCTAGATACCATGGGCATTTTACTCGCGGATTCGATGCTCGCGTATAGGTTTTAATGGACCCTTTACTCGCAGATTCGATGCTCATGTATAGGTATAATTGGCATTTTACTCGCACATTCGAACGGTCGAACATTCGATATTTATCGAAAGTCCGAAAATATCGAAAATCCGGGTCCGGGATAGTTCGAGAAGTCCGAATTCGTTCGAATAGTTTGACTCGAACTCGGGTTCGAGTTCGAGTTCTAGTCCATCTCTAGTAGTGGGGGAAATGATAGTTTTTGGGGTGGACATGCCCTTTAAGTAAAAGGGGGGACATAAGCTATGCCGCTGTCATGTCTGGGTTTGGGGCTTTCTCACTGTACTGCATAGCAAAGGGAATTAAACCAAAAACAGAGAGACTGTAGAATATAAATTGGGAGTTTTATAATTTTACTGGGTAAAAAACTCGCAATCAGATCTCAAGACATCATCATACACAGCAAGCAATAAATACCCAAATCATGTATGTTCATATGATAATAGCGTCACTGGGCCTATCTATTATAAGTGTTCTATGTATAATTTACATTATGTTACAGTGTATATATTTTTATCTGCTACACAAACCTTTAAGGGTTGCAAGGAGTGCAACAGTAAATCCTATGGGAATCTTTAAGGATATTTCACTCAGTCTCTCTCCTTCTCCTCCACTAGTTAAAGCTGTCAAGTTCAATTCCTCTCTTCCCTCTTATGGCTCCTTATGTAATCCCAACTCCTGTCTTTCCATTATCACTCTCCACTTTCACATTCACCTACTGGGTTTTCTTTTCTATGGTTACACTCTTTCTATGTTACCAAACAGAAGAACACTTAAGGTGGAAATACACATATTAGGAAAATCCCATTGTGGACCGACGGGATTTACCCAATATTGCCAATGTGTTGGGGCTGAAACGGTTGGCATTATGGCATCATGGTGAGACGGGGAAAAATTTCCATCTGTCGGTATCGGCTCCCTTTCACTTTAAGTAAGTCTGTGTATGGCCGCATGTCTGTCCAATCCCCATACCTCATATGGGTGATCGGTCAGATCTATGGCGCGGCTTGCATCGCACTGTACCGACAAATACTGCTGATATCTGTCGGCAAAATGCAAAGGAAATTGCTTGTGTATGGCCACCTTAACTGAACATTACCTATCAAAAATGAATTCGTTTGGTGAAAGTGAACTGTGCCAACATCCATGTTAACTGACAACATCCGTGTAGATATGTTCGAAACTGTTGAGGTTCGTTCAGTTTTCTAAATTCCAAAATTCAAAAAAACGGACCCATAGAAGTCTATGAGAGAAAAAAAATTGAAAGTTTCTGTCCATTTTCAAATAGTACTACAAATAGTAATAGTCGGTTACTGTAAATGACACAGAGACCTGGGGAATGGTCTGGGGAACCCGGAAATAGAACCAAAACTTATTTTAAAACTATCTTTCCTCACATTCGGGATGTTTTCCAGCTTCCATATTCCATTTTCGAGAGTTACCGAAATCGATCGTTACTTTCAAAGGATTATTTCAATAAACTTCTATTTTCTATTTCCGATGAATCGAAAATTCTGAAAATCCGGATTCAGTGAAATCTGGGAGTTCCGAAAGTTTTGTCAGGACTTCGAAACCCTCAGATTCGATTTGATTCGATTCAAAACCAGGTTCAATTCGAACCCACATTACATCTCTACATCCATGTTAACCCTACACCGGGCCCCATTAAATAATTTTTATTGGTTTAATGGTTTACTAAACAGAGCAAGTTTAACACAGTGTCTGCAGCATGGGGACATTCAGATTTGGTCTTCGCTCTGTTTAATTTTAACACCAGCAACATATTGACATTAATTAATGCTGACATTAACAAAGTACTGCAAAACTGCCTCAAATGGGAAATTGTGAATAGTTTGTGTACATTGAGGCTCATATTCCTTATGGTTTGTGTTCAAAACAATTTATTTTTTACAGAAGCAAGTTTAAAATCAAGGTACTTTAAAGCAATACTTAGTTTAAAATATCAATATTGTTGATGTTCAGTGAGAACACAATATCCCCCAGTTAAACGAGGGTGAAATCCACGCCATGATGTGATATTGTGTTAGGGTGGGTTTTACACTCATTTTATCCATGGGGCTGGGCAGCAATGGCAGCAATTTAACACCTACTGTATCGGGATGAAAGGCCCCACTCTCCAGTGCTTATTACCAGACAAGCTCACGTGATACCCTAACTTGGCAATGTGACTACGGCATAATAGGAATGTATACAGGTGGGCAGCACTGGGGAGCAATATTATATCCTAGACTAGAAATGCAGTGTTTTAATGCACCGTTATAATAGCGGCAATATGGAATTTGCATGTCAGTGCAGTTTAGCGCGATTCATAAATGCTGTGCTGGCACCATCCAATCCCAGAGACGCCTGGGTTCCATTCAATAGATACAAATTGAATGGAACACAGAAGAATTACAGTGTTTTTGGTCTGGTCAGTCGTGTATGTACAGTAGCTTTGCTGGATTACCAGAGAATTTTACTGTAAAGTGGAGATACTGTAAGTGTGCCTGACCTACAGTGACATGAAGGGTTAATGTAATTGCTATCCATACAGTATTGCAAACATTCTATCCAGTACACACTTTATTCATCCTCGCGGGACGTCAATATGACGTATGAAGCTCTGGCAGTCCTGTGGCCTTGAGACGTGATTTTCATGTCTATAAGGAGGAAACACTAAACAGCAGTTGAGAACAGAAAACAGCTAATTCTCTCTCTTTAATAAACGGATGCCCTTAATATAACCGGTAATGCTCAGTTATATACTAAATTAACTTTCTCTAATTATAAATCAAATCTCACAAATAAGGACATGATACTATTAAAACACGCTGCCTGGGCTTTATGGCTTATTTAAACTGTTTTAGTGTAAAGTTTTGGTTCTGCTTTATGTCAGGTTCCACACTTGGTACTAACCCTCCCCCCCAACCCATCTTTCCTTTCCCCACTCATATCACATGATGTGGTACAAACCGGCACATGCTCATTGCATTGTAGACCCACCACCTCTCCCTTTCCCAGAGCTGTCAATTACATTCTAACAAACCTATAACTAAACCTTAAAGGGGAACTAAACCCTAAATATTAACTTTTGGGGTAAGATATAGCACCACTGCATCTCCATCTCAAGTCCATTGGCCTAACAGTAGATTGTCACCTCTCTTCGTGGAGGGTAGAGACCATTTCTTATATCTCAACAACTCAACAAAAGACCTTATTCTGGGTACACACGGACAGACTTTTTTGTCCCAACTAACCATTTGCCTCTAGAGAGTGGTCAGCTGGGGTGAGTTACTGCCGGTCGCAGCCAATGTCGAAACGTCAGACATTTTGCCGCAACCGATCGAGCGGCCCATAGGAGATTATTTTCCGGCGTATCCGATTGCCTGTTCGCCCGATCCGCTGGTACCGCCCCTCGTGTATAGCCAGCCTTAGACAAGTTTATTTTTCACCACCTGTGATTTGTCTGTCCAAATCCTGTACTGTGACATATCCAATACCATGGAAAATATCGGTGGGAAAACTCCATTTCAGTTGTTTGGGAAGCAGAGAGCAATAACAGCGAATGGAAACAGTAATTCGCCAATGTGAAAATAAAATTGACTGCACCTGTGGGAATTGTAGACAAACCTGAATACAATAAAATAAATAGAAAGAAAAGGCAAATTTGTAAGTGAAGTCTAGTGTGCGTTTACCAGGAATCAAGGAAAAGGAAATAATAATAGTACAGTGCTGCAGGTTTTGACAATCAACATAAACAAAGCCCAGTGTTTATAGAACAACTGATGGGATCCGCGTGATGCAGGACCAACATGACAGAGAGATTTTGTGTGACCATTAAAAGGGGAACTATGATGTAAAAAGAGAATCTTGCCTACATATCGATCTATTCTGGAGTCTGGCATCAAGAGTTTAGAAGTTCGGAAGCTACTGTTTAAAGAAAAAAGATTAAAGAAAGGACTTTGAAGGTATTTTGTCTCTAGAAAAAGCTGCAATCGGAAAGTAAAATGTTTTAAATGAGCTTGACTTGGAAATTAACAAAGATTAGACTTAAATAATGTATGTTAACCAGCACATATGATTTATGGATTGTGTATGAGATATTAACTGATACGGAACATGAATATCACTTGTGTCTTTGTCTTCTGATTGCATAGTGTGTGGACAAGCAGGCAGCCAGCCCTATTATATACTCAACCCATCTGTGCAACCTTGGCTTCCAGACACTACTCACCAACCTAAAAAGGTTGAAGCAGAGAAAACAAATAGAACTTCCTTTTGTTTTTACATTATAATACAGTGGGGCACATTTTCCCAGAGACACAGCCACTTGCAGAGGAGTTAAAGTCACGGTAACCACATCTTGGCGGCGCTGGCTCTCTGTAAGTGGGTATTTAACACTAGCTGATAGCTGGTTAAATACTCACATTAAGGAGCGAATTTACTCACAGGCGCTGGTAAATCTCGTAAGGGAGATCTAACCAGAGCAGGTGGGGTTCTGGGTAAATCTCACTAATAGTGTCTGGAAAAGTCAACAAAACAGCCATATAGAGGATGGTTCCATAACACTATTAATTGCTTCGGGTTGCTGCAGGTTGGGAAGGGTGCACCATGAAAAACTTGCTTAGGAAGGACATCAAAATTAGAGATTGACCTAAACCCGAACCCATTTCCATAGCAAATTTCACGGATCCTCCGAAACTCGGATTTTGTCTATTTTTTTTTTGTTGTTTTTTTCTGAACCGTGGAACTATTTTAGAAAATTATTGAAATTTCAATAATTGAAATTTTTTCAATATTGAATATTCTGAATATTTTCAAAAATACAAAACAGGAAGTGCATGAAGTTTCCGATACTGGACGTTGTTTTTTAAAGTTTTTAGGTATTGATGTGTGTTCCCCAGACCATTTCCCATTTAAAAGTTGTACATTTTGGTTTACGATTCAACAGATAGCATAATATTGTCCTAAATAATAATAAATAAAAATCCCCACACTTCATTTCATTAGCAGCATTGGAAACGTTTTGTTATGTTCTACCAAGAATTAAAACGATACAACTGAAATTAGGATATGTCCCTATGTCCCTATATGTACCTCATGGCCGAAACCCAAACAGATGGCCACAAGGGGAAGCACTCACTGAACCTCCAATTAGATGGTTCCATGAGAGGAAATCATTGTCATGGTCATGCCTACTGATTTTTATTTATACTTCAATAATAAGGAGAAGATAATCTATATATATATATAAAAGTCTATCAGGGAGATTTAATAAAAGTTCTTATCATTAAATATGGTGCTAATTTTGCCTAACCAATCAGATCTTAGCTTTTAAATGTTAAATAAGATCTTATTGATTGGGGCAAAATTAGCACCATTTTTAACTATAAAAACTTTTGCTTGTGAAGGTTCTCATTCATCCAGGTCATGGTATATCTGTTGTATTCAGTTAGATCAACTGGACTTAAAGTTTAGTTCTTGAAAACGTTTCGCTAGTCATCCGACTGGCTTTCTCAGTTCAGAATGACTTGTACAAGAATCTGTTGGCAATTATGTACCCTGGAAAGTCAAAATAAGCATATGACAGCCAGGTGTTAGGGACCTTCTGAATGCAAGGGAAATTCAATAAAAGTCTTTATATCTGTTGTATTCAGTTAGATCAACTGAACTTAAAGTTTAGTTCTTGAAATAAAGAACTAAAAACTAAAAAACAGAGATAAAGACTTTTATTGAATATCCCTGTATGTGTTTTTGTATGTTCTAGAAAAACTTCTGAACGGCTGGGAGATTTTTGATGATACTTGGTATATATAACTTTTAGGACCTGGAGAAAAATATAGGCTACTTTACACCTTTTACAAACCATCCCTTATCCCTTTTTTCATGTATAAGTTAAAGGGTAATGAGATATAACTTGTATGCTGCCATCTGTTGGTAAATCGAGTGATCGTCTAAGTCAGTGGTGCCCAACACGTGGCCCGTATTGCTATATAATACCTCCTAACTGAATCTGCTCTGTGATTTGATGGCTGTCTGGTTTGGTTGAGTATCATAAGTTATTAACAAAGAGTTACAACCTAACCTGAGATATGCAACCAAATTATGCAGGCAGCAAATCACAAAACTGATTGCAGCGCAAATGGCAATCAGATGCCCCAATCCTGCTAGCTATTCAATTGGATAGGAGAGAGTGACTCCTGGACAGACCTAAACAGTGTCAGAGGAACATGTCTGGAGAGGAGCTTGGAGTCTGTCTGAGCTGCACAGTCAGTGAGTGCTGAACTTCAGAACAGGGCAAAAAACATTTCAACTAACTCAGGACAGAGTCTTGCCCACATGATTGTAATTTATTTACCTGCTTTATACCGTTACTAAATGAATTATGATTGTTACAGTGAGTCCCCAGTTTGTGATAAGTTCACAAATCACCCAGTGTGACAGTCAAGTCAACTCTAATGTTCACAAATCACCCAGTGTGACAGTCAGCCCTTCAGTTAAAAACTCACCCAGTGTGGCAGCCATCCCTTCAGTTCACAGCTCACCAATTGTAACAGTCAGCCCTCCAGTTCACAACTCACCCAGTGTGACAGTCAGCCCTCCAGTTCACAACTCACCCAGTGTGACAGCCATCCCTTCAGTTCACAGCTCACCAATTGTAACAGTCAGCCCTCCAGTTCACAACTCACCCAGTGTGACAGTCAGCCCTCCAGTTCACAGCTCACCCAGTGTGACAGTCAGACCTCCAGTTCACAACTCACCCAGTGTGACAGTCAGCCCTCCAGTTCACAGCTCACCAAGTGTGACAGTCAGCCCTCCAGTTCACAACTCAACCAGTGACAGTCAGCCCTCCAGTTCACAACTCACCCAGTGTGACAATCAGACCTCTAGTTCACAACTGTAACAGCCAGCCCCCCAGTTCACAACTCATCCAGTGTGACAATCAGCTCTCCAGTTCACAACTCACCCGGTGTGATAGTCAGCCCTCCAGTTCACAACTCACCCAGTGTGACAATCAGCTCTCCAGTGCACAACTCACCCAGTGTGACAGTCAGCCCTCCAGTTCACAACTCACGCAGTGTGACAGTCAGACCTCCAGTTCACAACTCACCCAGTGTGACATTCAGCCCTCCAGTTCACAACTCACCCAGTGTGACAGTCAACCCCCCAGTTCACAACTCACCCAGTGTGACAGTCAACCCTCCAGTTCACAACTCACCCAGTGGGACAGTCAGCCCTCCAGTTCACAACTCACCCAGTGTGACAGTCAACCCTCCAGTTCACAACTCACCCAGTGTGACAGTCAACCCTCCAGTTCACAACTCACCCAGTGTGACAGTCAGACCTCCAGTTCACAAATCATCCAGTATTCCATAGCAGATTTTCAGTCAATTTACCATCAGAATAAATTCTTGGACCATACTGTAGTAAACTCAGGTACGAATGTGTTATTGGGCTTATTTGACTAATAGAAACTAATGATGTGTTGATGCCAATACCTTATAATAGTGTCCTCAAGGATAGGAATTTATTTTAATTAAATTTGATACATTATTTCATGGAAATAAAGTTAACAGTTATTATTTTAAAGGGTTACAACTCATGTAAACAATGATAGTAATCCCTGCCAAATCTGGTTGTTTTGGGTTGGTGTATTATTCTAGACTGTATTCAAAATACAAAATGCTGAAAATAATGAAATGTCAGCACAAAGTGATTTGTAAACTTCACACCGCAAGAGAAGAGCGAACATTAATCCATTGTCAGGGAAAATATTGTCAAGAGTTCCATAGAGCTGAAAAGCTGAAAAAAAATCTCCCTGACCCATCTCTGCCATCTCAGCATTACATAGACGAAAGTAAGGGAGGAATGTTTCATTTTTGTCACTTTATTGACATTAAATAAAATAGTGCTGAATGCCTCAGGGGCACAAGAATTTATAATATAACACAAAACAAGATCCCAACCATTGAATGTTTATAGATTTTTAGGGAGATTCAATAAAAGTTCTTATCGTTAAAAATGGTGCTAATTTTGCCCCAACCAATCAGATGTTAGCTTTCAAATGTTTAATAATATCTGATTGGTTGGGGCAAAATTAGCACAAAATTATTTTGAATCTCCCAGTTTGTTTTTATTGGGATTTGTATCATAAGGCAACCACCAACGTGAGACTTTTGTATACGTGTTAAGAAACACACTGAGGTAGTAGTATAAAAACAACGTGAGGATGGTTTTCTGATGGGCAGTACAAGATGTGTTGAAACACAACAGTGTGGCCTTGCCCTAAGATAGTCAATGTGAGTCAATATATTAAAGGACAACTATACTGTAAAAATTAACTTTTTAGAAATGAAAAGTACCTGGGACAGGGAGGTAGGATTGATTATTCCCACCTCCCAATATTGTTTTGTTGAGAAGCTAGAGCACATACAGTTTTCATTTGCCAGGTTATGGCCCTGGGCCTTCCTGTATTGAAGAGAATGCTGAAGCATTCAGGAAGCCTCCTCATAGAAATTATTAGGTATTACAATCCTACCTCTCTGCCCCATTTTAACTGTTTTTTGCAAAAACTTTATACGCACTATAGTTATCCTTTAAGTCCGAATTACTGCAATAGTTCATTTCGGTGAATTAGACCAATTGCATGGTCTTTACTAGGCCACACTATCGGACAAGTTGAAATATCATTGGTACTGCTTTTATTCCTGAAACATCAGATTACCGATTGGTTCCTTAATCAACAGTCTGTTGGGCAGGAATATCATGTCAGAATTGACACCTGTGTTTTTTAGGCCTTACAGAAAAGACAAAACTTCAGGAAATTAATATGTAATAAAAAAAACAACACAAATTAATATTTAAAGGGCATATCCACCCTAAAAAAATATTTTTGATATATGGTAGCGGCCCACCCCCAACCGCTTTGTCAAAATGTAAAATGGAGACAATGCGGGAACGAAGGGCTGTAAGTAGCGATTAGAATTTTTTTTTTTTACAAACAAAACTAACTTGGTGGTGAGGGGTGGGCAGGGGGCACCTAAAATATAGCTATATATATATATATGGCTATACATATGTATATATGTCTATATATATGTAGCCATATATATAACGGATTTCACTCTAGGTGCAATGGCTGTAGAGGATGGATCCGGGGGGCAAGGCAGTAGGGAAAGACATTTGGACAGGAAGACAGCCACTGCTCTTCAGTTTCCTGGAATTTGAACAAACACTGCAGGAGAACCATAAGGAGCAATAATACACGGTAAAGTTCTAATCGCTACTACAGCCCTTCGTTCCCGCATTGTCTCCATTTTACATTTTGACAAAGCGGTTGGGGGTGGGCCGCTACCATATATCAAAAATATTTTTTTAGGGTGGATATGCCCTTTAAATATTAATTTGTGTTGTTTTTTTTATTACATATTAACTTCCTGAGTTTTGTCTTTTCTGTCTACTTTCTAAATTAAAGATACAGTGGCTTCCAGGTTCATAAAACAGATATTTTGTTTTTTCACATCAATGATTTTTCATTGTTCCCTTTTGTTTTAACATGTCTCCTCTACCTGCCCACAGCCTCTTCCATGTTCCTATCATGCTGCATTATTCAATCAAAATCAGACTGGCGATTTCCTTTATTTAGTTCCCAGGTGTCTTTGCTACGATGTGTACATTGTTCACTTGGTATTCCTAAAATGAACGTCTAATCGTCTTCTAACGAGTACAGACTTACAGCACTGTATTTATAATATAAACACATTACCGTACTTACAATAACTCATGACTGTAGTTATGATACACACCTTACCGTACTTACAATAACTCTGACTGTAGTTATATAACAAACACATTACCGTACTTACAATAAACTCATTACTGTAGTTATATATACCCTTACTGTACTTACAATAAACTCATTACTGTATTTATGATATAAACACATTACGGTACTTACAATACTCATTACTGTAGTTATGATAATAAACACATTACCTACTTACAAATAAACTCATTACTGTAGTTATGATAATAACACATTACCGTACTTACATTAACTCATTACTTGTATTATGATAATAACACATTACGTACTTACAATAAACTCATTACTGTAGTTATGATAATAAACACATTACGTACTTACAATAAACTCATTACTGTAGTTATGATAAAAAACACATTACCGTACTTTACAATAAACTCATTCACTGTAGTTATGATATAACACATTACCGTACTTACATAAACTCATTACTGTAGTTATGATAATAAACACATTACGTACTTACAATAAACTCATTACTGTGTTATGATAATAAACACTTACCGTACTTACATAAACTCCATTACTGTAGTTATGATAATAAACACATTACCGTACTTACAATAAACTCATTACTGTAGTTATGATAATAACACTTACCGTACTTACAATAACTCTACTGTAGTTATGATATAACACATTACCGTACTTACAATAAGCTCATTACTGTAGTTATGATACTAAACCATTACTGTACTTACATAACCTATTACTGTAGTTATGAATAAACACATTACTGTACTTACAATAAAGATATTACTGTAGTTATGATAATAAACACATTACCGTCTCTACAATAACCTCATTACTGTAGTTATGATATAAACACATTACTGTACTTACAATAAACTCATTACTGTAGTATGATAATAACACATACCGTACTACAATAAACTCATTACGTCGTATATGATATAAACACATTACCGTACTTACAATAACTCATTACTGTAGTTATGATAATAAACATTACCGAACTTACAATAAACTCATTACGGTAGTTATATATAAACACATTACGTACTTACAATAACTCATTACTGAGTTATGATATAACACATTACTGTACTTACAATAACTCATTACTGTAGTTATGATAATAAACACATTACTGTACTTACAATAAAGATTTTGTAGTTATGATAATAAATAGAGATGTCGAACTTCGCAAAATCCGGTCCGCTCGAGAATCCGCATTTTCGAAAATTAGAAAATTCGAAAATCCGCGAGCGTACCCATTAAAAAGAAAAAAATCCTCAAAAATATGAGAATCCCTTGTATTTCGAAATTTTAGAAATAGTATTTTTGAAAATTTAGAAAACACAAGAAATCCGCTTTCGGAAGTTCGGAAGGCAGAAATCCGAAAATTCCGCCGTTCGCGAACGGAATAAAACCGCTGCGGATCCGGGTTCGGATCCGCGAACCGGCCATCCCTAATAATAAACACATTACTGTACTTGCAATAAACTCATTACTGTAGTTATGATAAACACATTACTGTACTTACAATAAACTCATTACTGTAGTTATGATAATAAACACATTACTGTACTTACAATAAAGACATTACTGTAGTTGTGATAATAAACACATTACTGTACTTACAATAATCACATTACTGTAGTTGTGATAATAAACACATTACTGTACTTACAATAAACTCATTACTGTATTTATAATAATAAACACATTACTGTACTTACAATAAACTCATTATTGACAATCAGCTCTCCAGTGCCACACCACCCAGTTGACAGTCAGCCCTCCAGTTCACTCACGCAGTGTGACAGTCAGAACCTCCAGTTCACAACTCACCCAGTGTGACATGCCCCCCTCACGTCACAACTCACCCAGTGTGACAGTCACCCCCAGTTCACAACTCACCCAGTGTGACAGTCAACCCTCCAGTTCACAACTCACCCAGTGGGACAGTCAGCCCTCCATTCACAACTCACCCAGTGGTGACAGTCAACCCTCCAGTTCACAACTCACCCAGTGTGACAGTCAACCCTCCAGTTCACACTCACCCAGTGGGGACAGTTCCAGCCCTCAGTTCACAATCATCCAGTATTCCATAGCAGATTTTCAGTCATTACCACCAGAATAAATTCTTGGACCATACTGTAGTAAACTCAGGTACGAATGTGTTATTGGGCTTATGACTAATAAAACTAAATGTGTTTGATGCCAATACCTTATAATAGTGTCCTCGATAGGATTATTTTAATTAAATTGATACATTATTTCATGGAAAAAAAAGTTACCAGTTATTATTTAAAGGGTTACAGCTCATTAACACAATGATAGTAATCCCTGCCAAATCTGGTTGTTTTGGGCTGGTGTATTATTCAGACTGTATTCAAAATACAAAATGTGAAATAATGAAATGTCAGCACAGAGTGATTTGTAACCTTCACACCGCAAGAGAAGAGCGAACATTAATCCATTGTCAGGGAAATATTGTCAAGAGTCCATAGAGCTGAAAAGCTGAAAAAAATCCCTGACCCATCTCTGCCATCTCAGCATTACATAGACGAAAGTAAGGAGGAATGTTTCATTTTTGTCACTTTATGGACATTAAATAAAATAGTGCTGAATGCCTCAGGGGCACAAGAATTTATAATATAACACAAAACAAATCCCAACCATTGAATGTTTATAGATTTTTAGGGAGATTCAATAAAAGTTCTTATCGTTAAAATGGTGCTAATTTTGCCCACAACCATCAGATGTTAGCTTTCAAATGTTTAATAATATCTGATTGGTTGGGGCAAAATTAGCACAAAATTATTTTGAATCTCCAGTTTGTTTTTATTGGGATTTGTATCATAAGGCAACCACCAACTGAGACTTGTATACTTGTTAAGAAACCCATTGAGGTAGTAGTATAAAAAACAATGTGAGGATGGTTTTCGTGATGCAGTACAAGATTGTTTGAAACACAACAGTGTGGCCTTGCCCCAAGATAGTCAATGTGATCATATATTAAAGGACAACTATCTGTAAAAATTAACTTTTTAGAAATGAAAATTACCTGGGACAGGGAGTAGGATTGATTATTCCCACCTCCCAATATTGTTTTGTTGAGAAGCTAGACGCCATACAGTTTTCATTTGCCAGTTATGGCCCTGGGCCTTCCTGTATTGAAGAGAATGCTGAAGCATTCAGGAAGCCTCCTCATAGAAATTATTAGGTATTACAATCCTACCTCTCTCTGCCCCAGGTACTATTCTATTTTAAATGTTTTTTTGCAAAAATTTATACGCACTATAGTTAGCCTTAAGTCTGATTACTGCAATATTTCATTTCGGTGAATTAGACCAATTGCATGTCTTTACTAGGCCACACTATCGGACAGTTGAAATATCATTGGTACTGCTTTTATTCCTGAAACATCAGATTACCGATTGTTCCTTAATCAACAGTCTGTTGGCAGGAATATCATGTCAGAATTGCCACCTGTTTTTTAGGCCTTACAGAAAAGACAAACTTCGGAAGTTAATGTAATAAAAAAACAACACAAATTAATATTTAAAGGGCATATCCACCCTAACAAATATTTTTGATATTGGTAGGCGCCCACCCCCAACCGCTTGGTCAAAAGTAAAATGGAGACAATGCGGGAACAAAGGCTGTAGTAGCGATTAGAACTTTTTTTTTTAACAAAATATTACTGGTGGTTAGAGGTGGGCAGGGGGCACCTACAATATAGCCATATATATATATATATATGGCTATACATATGTATATATGTCATATATATGTAGCCATATATATAACGGATTTCACTCTAGGTGCAATGGCTGTAGAGGATGGATCCGGGTGGCAAGGCAGTAGGGAAAGACATTTGGCAGGAAGACAGCCATGCTCTTCAGTTTCCTGGAATTTGAACAAACACGCAGAGAACCATAAGGAGCAATAATACACGTGAGGATGTTTTTAATCTACACAGTGACCAGTATGGGCTTAAATTTAGTTTTGGGGGTGGACATGCCCTTTAATACAAAGAGTTTTTTTATTACTGAACCCTGAGCATTTAACTTCTATGGAAAAAGTATGGCATGCTATTCAGCTAGGAACTGTTTGTGGATTTAAATGAGTGATTAGTGAGTAATGTGCTTTTAGATTTCTTTTTAGTTTGCCTTAGTTGGTTGCATTTTGGTATAACTAGCTACAAAAGTCCAGGAGAATAATCATAGTTTTTCCAACTGAACAACATTTTTATTTGGAAATGGAAATCTTCGCTCCAGCTGAGTTTTCTACAGAAAGAATAGAGCCTATTCAGTGAGAAAAGATCCAAAGTTAATTTCTGCCTGAGAGGGACGTGACCACACAGAATTACAAGATGTATTGTTGCACTAATGATTGCAAAGAGCATTATATTCTTCTAGGTCTCCTTCAAACCAAAAAAGGAAGAAGGGAAAAGCTATTGCTTTTTAAAGAAAAATAAACTTGACACTAAATTAAGTTGAAGTTCCTTGTTAAGGAATGTCCACCCCCCAAACTAAAATTTCACCCACTACTGGCCCTACTCTTACCTTACATCTCCACTCCTTATGGTTCTCCTGCAGTGCTTGTCCAAAGTCCAGGAAACTGAAGAGTAAAGCTGTCTTCCTGTGGGAAAGGGTTCTGCCTTCTCCTTGTCTTCTGAGAGAACAGTGACATGTGCAGGGGAGCACTTTCCCCCTACCTCCCACCCTCCTGATCCCTCCATGGCTGCCCTTCACCGATCGTATATATTATATATTGTGGCATCTCTTCCTACCCTCACCGCTATGTTAGTTTGCTAAAAAATCACAACTCTTATAGCCCTTCGCTCCCACGGCGCTCTGCATTGCTGGCTGCCCTCAGCCAATCACAGCCGCAGCTGCCGTCCGCCCCTGTGCAGTTCCGGCAAACAGAGGGCCAATCAGAGCGCTGCACAGGATTGAGGGCTTTAGTAGAGTTCTGGTTATTAATTTAGCAATCTAACATAATAGTTGGGGGTGGGCAGGTGTTCAGGTGTGGGCAGGTGTGCCCTACAATATGTAAATAACATTTAGGGGAGGAGATAACCTTTAAGCATAATGGGAATTACCAAGCTAAGTCAAATACAGACAATTTTGACAGTGATCTGCAACAAATAAGCAGCCGGCAAATGGGCAATGCGAGGAACATTCACCATGCGTATGCGTTTAGTCAGGTGTTGTAAATATTCATGCACACACACGGGAAATTGTTGCATGCATCTGCTATTCTTCAACGGCTCACAGGTGACAATTGCTCGTATGTACAAAGCATTAGCCTTAAATACATGTGCAATGCAGTCTCTTGGTTAGTTAGGGATTATAGGAGAAAATAATCCTACTTTGTATTTTAATATAGTATATATGCATATAATAGTATATAATAGTATAATGTTATTCTGTGCAGTCCATCCCTAGTCTCTGTGTAATGCATGCTATGCAATAGAGATGGGGCCATCAACTTCCTCAGAGTTGACTGATGGCTGGAAAGAATAATCTCATTTCATGTGAGTTTTCCTGTACGTTATGAAATTATCTAGTCCCATACAAAGACATAGCAAAGAGTCTACATTTCTAAATTAAAGATACAGTAGGCTTCCAGGTTCATAAAAACAGATATTTTTGTTTTTTCACATCAATGATTTTTCATTGTTCCCTTTTGTTTTAACATGTCTACTCTACCTGCCCACAGCCTCTTCCATGTTCCTATCATGCTGCATTATTCAATCAAAATCAGACTGCGATTTCCTTATATTTAGTTCCCAGGTGTCTTTGCTACGATGTGTACATTGTTCACTTGGTTATTCCTAAAATGAACGTCTAATCGGTCTTCTACGATACAGACTTACAGCACTGTATTTATATAATAAACCATTACCTACGTACTTACATAAACTCATGACTGTAGTTATGATAAAAACACCATTACCGTACTTACAATAAACTCTGACTGTAGTTATGTAACAACACATTCCGTACTTACAATAAA
This sequence comes from Hymenochirus boettgeri, assembly GCA_019447015.1. Classification (NCBI taxonomy): domain Eukaryota; kingdom Metazoa; phylum Chordata; class Amphibia; order Anura; family Pipidae; genus Hymenochirus; species Hymenochirus boettgeri. Next base: position 238,261,330 of record CM033472.1, read on the forward strand.
CTCATTACTGTAGTTATGATAATAAACACATTACTGTACTTACAATAAACTCATTACTGTAGTTATGATAATAAAACACATTCTGTACTTACAATAAACTCATAACTGTAGTTATGATAATAAACACATTACCGTACTTACAATAAACTCATTACTGTATTATATAATAACCACATTACCGTCCTTACAATAACTCATTACTGTAGTTATGATAATAAACATTACCGTACTTACAATAAACTCATTACTGTAGTATGTATAATAAACCCATTACCGTACTTACAATAAACTCATTACTGTAGTTATGATAATAAAACCCATTACCGTACTTACAATAAACTCATTACTGTAGTTATGATATAACACATTACCGTACTTACAATAAACTCATTACTGTAGTTATGAATAAACACATTACCGTACTTACAATAAACTCATTACTGTTTATGATATAAACACATTACCGTACTTACAATAAACTCACTTACTGTAGTTATGATAATAAACACATTACCGTACTTCCAATAAACTCATTACTGTAGTTATGATAATAACCAACATTACCGTACTTCACATAAAACTCTTACTGTAGTTATGATAATAAACACATTACCGTACTACAATAAGACTCATTACTGTAGTTATGAAATAAACACATTACTGTACTTACAATAAACTCATTACTGTAGTTATTAATAAACACATTACTGTACTTCAATAAGATATTACTGTAGTTATGAATAAACCATTACGTACTTACAATAAACTCATTCTGTAGTTAATAAACACATTACTGTACTTACAATAAATCATTACTGTAGTTATATATAAACACATTACCGTACTACAATAAACTCATTACTGTAGTTATGATAATAAACACTTACGTAATTCCATACCTCATTACTGTAGTTATAAAACACATTCGTACTACAATAAACTCATTACTGTAGTTATGATAATAAACACTTACGTCTTACTACTCATTACTGTGTTATGAAATAAACACATTACTGTACTTACAATAACTCATTACTGTAGTTATGATAATAAAAATACTGTACTTACAATAAAGATTACTGTAGTTATGATAATAAATAGAGATGTCGAACTTCGCAAAATCCGGTCCGCTCGAGAATCCGCGAATTTCGGAAAAAATTAGAAAATTCGAAAATCCGCGAGCGTACCCCATTAAAAAGAAAAAAAATCCTCAAAAATATGAGAATTCCTTGTAATTTCGAAATTTTAGAAATAGTTTTTGAAAATTTTAGAAAACACAAGAAATCCCGCGGTTCGGAAGTTCGGAAGGCAGAAATCCGGAAAATTCCGCCTTTCGCGAACGGGATAAACCGCTGCTGATACCGGGTTCGGATCCGCGAACCGGCCATCCCTAATAATAAACACTTCACGTACTTGGCAATAAACTCATTACTGTAGTTATGATAACACATTCTGCACTTACAATAACTACTGCATTACTGTGTTATGATAATAAACACATTACTGTACTTACAATAAAGACATTACTGTAGTTGTGATAATAAACACATTACTGTACTTAAAATAATCACATTACTGTCAGTTGTGAAAAAAACACATTACTGTACTTACAATAAACTCTTACTGTATTTATAATAATAAACACATTACTGTACTTACTAAACTCATTAACTGTAGTTTATGAATAATAAACTGAGCATTGTATCATTGGCTGCATTCATTCAATAGTACAAGTGAAGAGAATCTTTGCTTTAAACTCAGCAGCTGAGGAAGGGAGAAACCCCAAAACGTTGTGCACTTTGCATTTCACAATAAAGCACAAAAGTTAAAACGTGTGTGCGTCTTTTCGCCATCTTTGCATTTGAATATAATTCCATTACGGTTAAATGGTTAACAGTTAAGGAGAAACAGCACAAGGAGAAACCAAAAACGAATGTGTTTATTATCATAACTAGAGTAATGTGTTTATTATTAGAGATGTCCGAACTTCGCAAAATCTGGTCTGCTCGAGGATACGTGAATTTTCGAAACAATTCGAAAATTCGAAAATCTGCGAGCGTACCCATTAAAACCCATTAAAATGAAAAAAAATCCTCGAAATTACGAGAAATCCTATTTTTGAAAATACGTATTTTCCCGCATTTTCGAATAAGTAAAATCCTCATAATTTTCGAAAATTTTTGAAAATAGTTTTGCATGCATTTTCAAAATACGTGAAATCTGTCTAATTTCGAAAATTTCTGAAAAATGGTTTTTCATGCATTTCGAAATCGAGAATCCTCGTAATTTCGAAAATTTTTGAAACGTGGTTGGGAAAAGTTCGGAAAGGGAGGAAACCGGAAAATCCACGTATCCGCCATTCGCGAACGAGGTAAATCCGCCGCGGATTTGGGTTCAGATCGCGAACTGGGCCATCACTATTTATTATCATAACTACAGTCATGTGTTTATTTAACAACAGTAAGGTGTTTATTATCACAACTACAGTAATGTGTTTATTATCACAACTACCTACAGCAATTGTTTATTGTAAGTACAGTAATAGTTTATAATAATAACTACAGAAATGTGTTTATTTTAAAAGGGAACTGGGTCTCCAAACAAGTTAAGTTTAAATGAAAGGCCAGTTTCCTACCCTTAAAACGAGCCATCAATCACCTCTACTAGTGTCCACATCACAAGTATACAGAAATGACTGACCAGAAAGTTAATGGGTGGGAGGCTGACTTGTGACATTCTGAGGCTTCTCTGCACAGTGCCGCCGGCGGCACAGCCCTCAGACTCCCTCAGTGTGTGAGGGAGACAGGAAGTCCTTCCACCTCTCTGCTGTGTGAAGTCCTGACAGAGAAGGTAAGGAATCTACAGCCCTTCTCTTTCATTGTGTGAAACAGCCTTTCAGGCACAGTTCTCACTCTGCCTGAAAGTCGATTCCACAGAGTTTTCTGTGGGGGTGGAGGGGGGGTCTGAGTAACCCACTCACCACGCGTGGACGGGGCTTAGTACAGTAATGTGTTATTATTATAAATACAGTAATGAATTTATTTTAAGTACATTAATGTTGTATTATCACAACTACAGAAAGAGTTTAGTGTAAGTACAGTAATGTGTTTATTATGATAAAATACAATGAGTTTAACGAAGTACAGTAATGGTGTATTATCATAAATACAGTAATGAGTTATTGTAAGTACGTAATGTGTTTATTATAAATACAGTAATGAGTTTATTGTAAGTACAGTAATGTGTTTATTATCACAACTACAGTAATGTGATTGTTAAGTACAGTAATGTGTTATTCACAACTACAGTAGTCTTTATTGTAAGTACAGTAATGTGTTATTATCAAAACTACAGTAATGAGTTTATTGTAAGTGCAAGTAAGTGTGTTTTATCATAACTACAGTAAGAGTTTATTGCAAGTACAGTAATGTGTTTATTATTAGGGATGGCCGGTTCGCGGATCCGAACCCGGATCAGCAGCGGTTTTATCCCGTCGCGAACGGCGGAATTTTCCGGATTTCTGCCTTCCGAACTTCCGAACCGCGGATTTCTGTTGTTTCTAAAATTTTCAAAAATATATTTCTAAAATTTGAATTACAAGGAATCTCATATTTTGAGGATTTTTTCTTTTTAATGGGTACGCTCGCGGATTTTCGAATTTTCTAATTTTTCCGAAATTCGCGGATTCTCGAGCGGACGGATTTTGCGAAGTTCGACATCTCTATTATTATCATAACTAAAGTAATACTCTTTATTGTAAGTACCGTAATGTGTTTATTATCATAACTACAGTAATGAGTTATTGTAAGTACAGTAATGGTTTATTATCAATAACTACAGGAATGAGCTTATTGTAAGTACGGAGGTGTTTATTATCATAACTACAGTAATGAGTTTATTGTTAGAGTTATAAAGTACGGTTAATGTGTTTTATATCATAACTACAGTAATGAGTTTATTGTAAGACGGAATTGTTTTTATCATAACTACAGTAATGAGTTTATTGTAAGTCGGGTAATGTGTTTATTATCATAACTACAGTAATGAAGTTTATGTAAGTACAGTAATGTGTTTATTATCATAACTACAGTATGAGTTTATTGTAAGTACGGTAATGTGTTTATTATCATAACTACAGTATATATCTTTATGTAAGTACAGTAAGTGGTATTATCATAACTACAGTAATGAGTTTATTGAAGTAAGTAATGGGTTATTATCATAACTACAGTATGAGCTTAGTAAGTACGGTAATGTGTTTATTATCATAACTACAGTAATGAGTTATGTAAGTACGGTAATGTGTGTTATATCATAACTACAGTAATGGGTTTTATTGTAAGTACGGTAATGGGTTTATTATTAACTACAGTAATGAGTTATTGTAAGTACGGTAATGTGTTATTACATAATACAGGAATGAGTTTATTGTAAGTACTAATGTGTTTATATATAACTACGTAATGAGTTTATGTAAGTACGTAATGTGTTATTATCATAACTACAGTAATGAGTTTATTGTAAGTACGGTAATGTGTTTATTATCATAACTACAGTAATGAGTTTATTGTAAGTACGGTAATGTGTTTATTATCATAACTACAGTAATGAGTTTATTGTAAGTACGGTAATGTGTTTATTATCATAACTACAGTAATGAGTTTATTGTAAGTACGGTAATGTGTTATTTATCATAACTACAGTAATGAGTTTATTGTAAGTACAGTAATGTGTTTATTATCATAACTACAGTAATGAGTTTATTGTAAGTACAGTAATGTGTTTATTATCATAACTACAGTAATGAGTTTATTGTAGTACAGTAATGTGTTTATTATCATAACTACAGTAATGAGGTATTGGAAGTACGGTAATGTGTTTGTTATCATAACTACAGTCAGAGTTTATTGTAAGTACGGTAATGTGTTGTTATCATAACTCAGTCATGAGTTTATTGTAAGTACGGTAATGTGTTTATTATATAAATACATGTCGTAAGTCTGTACTCGTTAGAAGACGATTAGACGTTCATTTTAGGAAAACCAAGTGAACAATGTACACATCGTAGCAAAGACACCGGAACTAAATATATGTAAGGAAATCGCAGTCTGATTTTTATTTGAATAATGCAGCATGATGGAACATGGAAGAGGCTGGGGGCAGGTAGAGTAGACATGTTAAAACAAAAGGGAACAATGAAAAATCATTGATGTGAAAAAACAAAATATCTGTTTTATGAACTGGAAGCCTTACTGTATCTTTAATTAGAAATGTAACTCTTTGCTATGCTCTTTGCTATGGGACTAGATAATTTCATATAACGTACAGGAAAACTCACATGAAATGAGATTATTCTTTCCAGCAATCAGTCACTGAGGAAGTTGATGGCCCCTCCTCTATTGCATAGCATGCATTACACAGAGCTAGGGATGGACTGCACAGAATAACATTTAATATTATATATTATATGCATATAATATTAAAATAAAAGGTGTATTTTCCTCCTATAATCCCTAACTAACCAATGAGACTGCATTGCTAACATGTATTTAAGGCTAATGTTGTACATACGAGCAATTGTCACCTGTGAGCCGTTGAAGAATAGCAGATGCATGCAACAATTTCCCGTGTGTGTGCATGAATATTTAAACACCTGAATAAACGCATACGCATGGGTGAATGTTCATCGCATTGCCCATTTGCCGGCTGCTTATTGTTGCAGATCACTGTCAAATTGTCTGTATATGAAGCTTGTAATTCCCATTATGCTTAAAGGTTATCTCCTCCTCTAAATAGTTATTTACATATTGTAGGGCACACCTGCCCACACCTGAACACCTGCCCACCCCCAACTATTATGTTAGATTGCTAAATTAATAACCGAACTCTACTTACAGCCCCTCACTCCTGCAGCGCTCTGATTGGCCCTCTGTTTGCCGGAACTTGCCAACAGGGCGGACGGCATGCGGCTGTGATTGGCTGAGAGGCAGCCAGCAATGCAGAGCGCCGTGGAGCGAAGGGCTATAAGAGTTGTGATTTTTTAGCAAACTAACATAGCGGTGAGGGTAGGAAGAGATGCCCTACAATATATAATATATACGATCGGTGGAAGGGCAGCATGGAGGGATCAGGAGGGTGGGAGGTAGGGGGAAAGTGCTCCCCTGCACATGTCACTGTTCTCTCAAAGACAAGGAGAAGGCAGAACCCTTTCCCACAGGAAGACAGCTTCTACTCTTCAGTTTCCTGGACTTTGGACAAGCACTGCAGGAGAACCATAAGGAGTGGAGATGTAAGGTAAGAGTAATGGGCCATAGTGGGTGAAATTTAGTTTGGGGGTGGACATTCCTTTAACAAGGAACTTCACTTAATTTAGTGTCAAGTTTTATTTCTTTAAAAAGAATAGCCTTTTTCCCTTCTCCCTTTTTGGTTTGAAGGAGACCTAGAAGAATATAATGCTCTTGCATCATTAGTGCAACAAATACATTTGTAATTCTTGTGGTTCTACGTCCCTCCAGGCAGAAATAACTTTGGATCTTTTCTCACTGAATAGGCTCTATTCTCTTCTGTAGAAACTCAGTGGAGCGAAGATTTCCATTTCCAAAAAACAATTGTTGTTCAGTTGAGAAAAACATATGATTATTCTCCTGGACTTTGTAGCTAGTTATACCAAAATGCAACCAACTTAAGGCAAACTAAAAAGAAATCTAAAAGCACATTACTCACTAATCACTCATTAAATCCACTACAAACAGTTCCTAGCTGAATAGCATGCCATACATTTTTCCATAGAAGTTAAATGCTCAGGTTCAGTTAATAAAAAAATCTTTGTATTAAGGGCATGTCCACCCCCAAAACTAAAATTATTAAGCCATACTGGTCCCACTGTGTAGATTAAAACATCCTCTTTTTTTACAAAAATAACTTGGTGGTTAGAGGTGGGCAGGGGGCACCTACAATATAGCCATATATATATATATGGCTATACATATGTATATATGTCTATATATATGTAGCCATATATATAACGGATTTCACTCTAGGTGCAATGGCTGTAGAGGATGGATCCGGGTGGCAAGGCAGTAGGGAAAGACATTTGGACAGGAAGACAGCCACTGCTCTTCAGTTTCCTGGAATTTGAACAAACACTGCAGGAGAACCATAAGGAGCAATAATACACGGTAAGGATGTTTTTAATCTACACAGTGGGACCAGTATGGGCTTAAATTTTAGTTTTGGGGGTGGACATGCCCTTTAATACAAAGAGTTTTTTTATTAACTGAACCCTGAGCATTTAACTTCTATGGAAAAATGTATGGCATGCTATTCAGCTAGGAACTGTTTGTAGTGGATTTAAATGAGTGATTAGTGAGTAATGTGCTTTTAGATTTCTTTTTAGTTTGCCTTAAGTTGGTTGCATTTTGGTATAACTAGCTACAAAAGTCCAGGAGAATAATCATATGTTTTTCTCAACTGAACAACAATTGTTTATTTGGAAATGGAAATCTTCGCTCCAGCTGAGTTTCTACAGAAGAGAATAGAGCCTATTCAGTGAGAAAAGATCCAAAGTTAATTTCTGCCTGAGAGGGACGTAGAACCACAAGAATTACAAGATGTATTTGTTGCACTAATGATTGCAAAGAGCATTATATTCTTCTAGGTCTCCTTCAAACCAAAAAAGGGAAGAAGGGAAGAAAAGGCTATTGCTTTTTAAAGAAAAATAAAACTTGACACTAAATTAAGTGAAGTTCCTTGTTAAAGGAATGTCCACCCCCCAAACTAAAATTTCACCCACTACTGGCCCTACTCTTACCTTACATCTCCACTCCTTATGGTTCTCCTGCAGTGCTTGTCCAAAGTCCAGGAAACTGAAGAGTAGAAGCTGTCTTCCTGTGGGAAAGGGTTCTGCCTTCTCCTTGTCTTCTGAGAGAACAGTGACATGTGCAGGGGAGCACTTTCCCCCTACCTCCCACCCTCCTGATCCCTCCATGGCTGCCCTTCACCGATCGTAAAAAGTTTTTTTATATATTGTAGGGCATCTCTTCCTACCCTCACCGCTATGTTAGTTTGCTAAAAAATCACAACTCTTATAGCCCTTCGCTCCCACGGCGCTCTGCATTGCTGGCTGCCTCTCAGCCAATCACAGCCGCAGCTGCCGGTCCGGCCCCTGTTGGCAAGTTCCGGCAAACAGAGGGCCAGATCAGAGCGCTGCAGGAGTGAGGGGCTGTAAGTAGAGTTCTGGTTATTAATTTAGCAATCTAACATAATAGTTGGGGGTGGGCAGGTGTTCAGGTGTGGGCAGGTGTGCCCTACAATATGTAAATAACTATTTAGAGGGAGGAGATAACCTTTAAGCATAATGGGAATTACAAAGCTTCATAAATACAGACAATTTTGACAGTGATCTGCAACAAATAAGCAGCCGGCAAATGGGCAATGCGATGAACATTCACCCATGCGTATGCGTTTAGTCAGGTATTGTAAATATTTATGCACACACACGGGAAATTGTTGCATGCATCTGCTATTCTTCAACGGCTCACAGGTGACAATTGCTCGTATGTACGAAGCATTAGCCTTAAAGTACATGTTAGCAATGCAGTCTCAATATATAAATGTCATACACCCAGATCAGCAAGTTATTATCCCTAGCTCTGTGTAATGCATGCTATGCAATAGAGATGGAGGGCCATCAACTTCCTCAGAGTGACTGATTGCTGGAAAGAATAATCTCATTTCATGTGAGTTTTCCTGTACGTTATATGAAATTATCTAGTCCCATAGCAAAGAGCATAGCAAAGAGTCTACATTTCTAAATTAAAGATACAGTAAGGCTTCCAGATTCATAAAAACAAATATTTTGTTTTTTCACATCAATGATTTTTCATTGTTCCCTTTTGTTTTAACATGTCTACTCTACCTGCCCACAGCCTCTTCCATGTTCCTATCATGCTGCATTATTCAATCAAAAATCAGACTGCGATTTCCTTAATATTTAGTTCCCAGGTGTCTTTGCTACGATGTGTACATTGTTCACTTGGTTATTCCTAAAATGAACGTCTAATCGTCTTCTAACGAGTACAGACTTACAGCACTGTATTTATAATAATAAACACATTACCGTACTTACAATAAACTCATGACTGTAGTTATGATAACAAACACATTACCGTACTTACAATAAACTCATGACTGTAGTTATGATAACAAACACATTACCGTACTTACAATAAACTCATTACTGTAGTTATGATAATAAACACATTACTGTACTTACAATAAACTCATACTGTAGTATGATATTAAACACATTACTGTACTTACAATAAACTCATTACTGTAGTTATGATAATAAACACATTACTGTACTTACAATAAACTCATTACTGTAGTTATGATAATAAACACATTACCGTACTTACAATAAACTCATACTGTAGTTATGATAATAAACACATTACCGTACTTACAATAAACTCATTACTGTAGTTATGATAATAAACACATTACCGTACTTACAATAAACTCATTACTGTAGTTATGATAATAAAACACTTACCGTACTTACAATAAACTCATTACTGTAGTTATGATAATAACACATTACCGTACTTACAATAAACTCATTACTGTAGTTATGATAATAACACAATTACTGTACTTACAATAAACTCATTACTGTAGTTATGATAAAAACACATTACCGTACTTACAATAAACTCATTACTGTAGTTATGATAATAAACACCATTACCGTACTTACAATAAACTCATTACTGTAGTTATGATATAAAACACATTACCGTACTTACAATAAACTCATTACTGTAGTTGATAATAAACACATTACCGTACTTACAATAAGCTCATTACTGTAGTTATGATAATAAACACATACTGTACTTACAATAAACTCATTACTGTAGTTATGATAATAAACACATTACTGTACTTACAATAAAGATAAACTGTAGTATGATAATAAACACATTACCGTACTTACAATAAACTCATACTGTAGTTATGATAATAAACACATTACTGTACTTACAATAAACTCCATTACTGTAGTTATGATAATAAAACACAAACCGTACTACAATAAACTCATTACTGTAGTTATGATAATAAACACATTACCGTACTTACAATAAAACTCATTACTGTAGTTATGATAATAAACACATTACCGTACTTACAATAAAACTCATTACTGTAGTTATGATATAAACACATACGTACTTACAATAAGCTCATTACTGTAGTTATGTAATAAACACATTACCTGTACTTACAATAAACTCATTACTGTAGTTATGATAATAAACACATTACTGTACTTACAATAAAGATATTACTGTAGTTATGATAATAAATAGAGATGTCGAACTTCGCAAAATCCGGTCCGCTCGAGGATCCGCGAATTTTCGGAAAAATTAGAAAATTCGAAAATCCGCGAGCGTACCCATTAAAAAGAAAAAAATCCTCAAAAATATGAGAATTCCTTGTAATTTCGAAAATTTTAGAAAATAGTATTTTCGAAAATCTTCGAAAATACAAGAAATCCGCGGTTCGGAAGTTCGGAAGGCAGAAAATCCGGAAAATTCCGCCGTTCGCGAACGGGATAAAACCGCTGCTGATCCGGGTTCGGATCCGCGAACCGGCCATCCCTAATAATAAACACATTACTGTACTTGCAATAAACTCATTACTGTAGTTATGATAAACACATTACTGTACTTACAATAAACTCATTACTGTAGTTATGATAATAAACACATTACTGTACTTACAATAAACTCATTACTGTAGTTATGATAATAAACACATTACTGTACTTACGTTAAACTCATTGTATTTATAATAATAAACACATTACTGTACTTACAATAAACTCATTACTGTAGTTGTGATAATAAACACATTAATGTACTTAAAATAAATTCATTACTGTATTTATAATAATAAACACATTACTGTACTAAGCCCCGTCCACTCGCGGGTGATGTGGGTTACTCAGACCCCCCCTCCACACACACAGAAAACTCTGTGGAATCAGACTTTTCAGGCAGAGTGAGAACTGTGCCTGAAAAGGCTGTTTTCACACAATGAAAGAGAAGGGCTGTAGATTCCCTTACCTTCTCTGTCAGGACTTCACACAGCAGAGAGGTGGAAGGACTTCCTGTCTCCCTCACACACTGAGGGAGTCTGAGGCTGTGCTCGCCGGCGGCACTGTGCAGGAGAAGCCTCAGGAATGTCACAAGTCAGCCTCCCACCCATTAACTTTCTGGTCAGTCATTTCTGTATATCTTGGGATGTGGAGCACGTAGAGAGGTGATTGATGGCTCGTTTTAAGGGTAGGAAACTGGCCTTTCATTTAAACTTAACTTGTTTGGAGACCACAGTTCCCTTTTAAAATAAACACATTTCTGTAGTTATTATTATAAACATATTACTGTACTTACAATAAACACATTGCTGTAGGTAGTTGTGATAATAAACACATTACTGTAGTTGTGATAATAAACACATTACTGTTGTTATAATAATAAACACATTTTTTTGAGAGAGATGGAATGAACACTCCTGGAATGTCTTAACAGTCTAAGTTCTACTGATTGGGCTGTTGGAGGGGTCAAACATCTCGATCTCTACTGAGCAACTAATCAAACCAGGCGCTGGGTCAAGGGCAACCAAAACTATAATTGCCTACCACTAGGGGTCAGTATTTCGGTTGCATTCTTTTTACACAGAAAAATGTGAATAGGCAGGTTAAGCTCATGGGGAATTGAAAATTACTGCTTTTTCTTAAAAAAACATATGTATATTTGCAATGAAACTTCCCCTTTAAGGTGGCACCCGGCGGCTTAGTGGTATTCTGGTTAATCTTACTAAACCTTCCCTCTCTACTCCGCCGCCACGGCCTGGCCTTTGCTTGTGATTGCTGTGATGCTGATGGCGTTCAGAGAGAGGAAGATGAGGGAAGGAAGTTAGAGTTCGGGGGAAGTCTCGGGAAAATATAATATAGGGTTGGGGCCTGGGGGAACAGCACTAAATATGTACAAGGGGATTTACACTAGGGGGTAGGGAGAAACAAAATGGATGGAGGAGAGTGGGAGGGAGAGAGAAGGGCTGCTCTGAGCAGTAAAAAACCTTGATTGAGGACAGCTCAGAGGCAGAAAGAAAAGACACAATTTCAGTGTTGGCCAAGCCCTGGTGGTCAGTTTTTCTGGACTTGGAAGGGGCATTACAGGAGAACCATTTGGAGCTGGGATGTAAGGTAGGTCATTTTTATGCACTACAGAGTGGGGGCCAGTAGTGGGTAGAGATGACCAAACTTTCAAAAAAGTTCGGTCCGTTTTGCGAAAAACTAAACTATCGAACCTATATGTAAAAGTTCGAAAATGGACCCTTAAGTCCAATGGAGCAAAGTTTGAAAAGTTCTAATTGAAATACAATTAACATATCATGGAAACTTAATGCAAATGGCTGTGGACCTGGAAAATGGTCTGGGGAACAGGTTCGAATATCCAGACATGCGAAAAAATCAATTAACTCTCACTCGCACATTTCGAGCTCGTTCTGCGCCTAGGGACCCATGTACATTTTACTCGCCGATTCGCATGCTCGCATATAGGCTTTATAATGGACACTTTACTCATAGATTTGAGTTCATGCCTAGATTACCCATGGACATTTACTCACGATTCGATGCTCGCATTAGGTTTTAATGAGACACTTTAATAGCCGGATTCGTGCTCGGTTCGCGCCTTAGACTACCATGCACATTTTACTTGCAGATTCGATACCGATATAGGTTTTAATGGACCTTTACTAATAGAATTTGATGTTCGTGCCTAGATACCCATGACATTTTAACTCACGGATCGATGCTCGCGTTATAGGTTTAAATGGACAACTTTACTCGCCAGGATCGATGTGCGTATAGGCTGTAATGGGACACTTTACTCGTAGATTCGATGCTTGCGTATGGCTTTAATGGAACTTTACTCGTAGATTTTGATGTTCGCAACCTAATACAATGGACATTTACAGTCGCAGATTCGATGCTCGCATTCGCGCCTAGAGAAACCAGGGACATTTTTACTCGCGGATGGATTCGATGCTCGCATATAGGTTTTAATGGACACTTTACTCGCGAGGAATTCGATGCTCGAATTTACCGCATAGATACCCATGGACATTTAAACTTGCAGTTCGATGCTCTCATATAGGTTTTTAATGTGGACCCTTTACTCGCGATTCGATGCTTCAGTATAGGTTTTAATGGATATTTACTAGTAGATTTGAAGTTTTGCCGCCTAGATACCATGGAAATTTACCGCGGATTCGCGGCTCGCGTATAGGTTAATGGGACACTGTACCCGGAGATTGATGTTTTTCACGTTCGCGACTAGAACAGGGGACATTTACTCGCGGATATTCGATACTCGCAGTTATAATTTATAGGTTTAAGGACATTTTTACTACGTAGATTCGATGTTTTTTGCGGCCTCTAGATAACCATGGACATTTTTTACTCGCGGATCGATGCTCGCGTATAGGTTGAATGGACACTTTACTCGCGGATTCGATGTTCGCGTCGCCAGCCATAGAGACCAGGAATTTTACTCGCAGATTCGATTGCTCGGTATAGTTTTAATGGACCTTTACTCGCCGATTCGATGCTCATGTATAGGTATAATAGGCCTTTTTACTCGCCACATTCGAAACTGTCGAATTCGATATTTATCGAAAGTCCGAAAAATATCGAAAAATCCGGGTCCGCGGATAGTTCGAGAAGTCCGAATTCGTTCGAATAGTTGAATCGAAACTGGGTTCGAGTTCGAGTTCTAGTCCATCTCGAGCAGTGGGGGAAAGGAATAGTTCTTGGGGTGGACTTTGCCCTTAAGTAAAAGGCGGGGCATAAGCTATGCCGTGTCATGGTCTGGGTTTGGGCTTCTCACTATGTACTGCATAGCAAGGGAATGTAAAAACAAAAACAGAGGGACTGTAAGGTAGAATATAAATTGGAGTTTTAAATTTTACTGGGTTTAAAAAAACTCACATCAGATCTCAGACATCATTCATACACAGCAAGAAATAAATACCCAAATCATGTATGTTCATATGATAATAGCGTTCACGGGCCTATCTATTATAAGTAGTTCAATGAGAATTTAAATGACGTGACAGTGATATATTTTATCTGCTACACAAACCTTTAAGGGTGCAAGGATGCTGACAAGGACGTAAATCCTATGGGAATCTTTAAGGATATTTCATCAGTCTCTCTCTCCTGTCCCTTTTTGTTCTGGTAAGTCGTGTATGTACAGTCGTTTTGCCGAAGTACCGGAGAATTTTACGTAAAGGGAGATACTGTAAGTGTGACTGACTACAGTGACAGGAAGGGTTAATGTAATGCGTATCCAGACAGTATTGCAACATTTCTATCCAGTACCACTTTATTCATCATGCGGGAAGTCAATTGACGTTATGAAGCTCTGCAAGTCCGGGCCTTGAGACGTGGATTTTCATGTCTTAAAGGAGGAAACACCTAAAACAGCAGTTGAGAACAGAAAAAAAAGCTAATTCTCTATCTTTAAAACACGGATGCCCTTAAATAACCGGTAATGCCTCAGTTAAATTACTAAATTAACGTTCTTCTAATTATAAATCCCAATCTCACAAAGAAGAAAAATACTGTATGATACTTTTAAAAATGCTGCATGGCTTTTTAGGGCTTATATTTAAACGGTTTTAGTGTTAATAAGTTTTGGTTTGCTTTATGGCAGGTTCCCCACTTGGTACTACCTTTCTTTTTTCCCTCACCCCCTAACCAAATCATTCCGTTCCCCACTCATATCACAATGATGTGGTACAACCGGGCACATGCTCATTGCCTGTAGGACCACCACCTCTCCTTCCCAGGCTGTCAATTACTCCGAACAACCTATAAATAAACTAAAGGCGGAAATAAAACTAAATATAACTTTTTGGTGGTAGATATAGCCCAATGGCATCTCCTCTCAAGGTCCATTGGCCGAACAGTAGATGTAACCATCTCGTGAGGGTAGAAGAGACCATTTCTTATATCTAACAACCTCAACAAAAGACCTTTATTCGGGGTTACTACAACGGAAAGACTTTTTGTCCCCCAAAAACTAGCCCATTTTGCCTCTAGAGAGGCAAACTCACCCCAGCGGTCAGCTGGGGTGAGGTATGCCGGTCGCAGCAATGTCGAAACCTCCGACTTTTGCCGCAACCCGACGAGCGGCCCATAGGAGATTATTTTCCGGCGTATACCGATAGCTGTTCGGCTCCGTCCGCTAAGGTTACCGCCCTCGTGTATAGCAAGCTTAGACAAGTGTATTTTTCACCACCTGTGATTTTGTCTGTCAAATCATGTACTGTGACATATCCAATACCATGGAAAATACGGTGGGAAACTCCATGTCAGTTGTTTGGGAAGAGAGAGGCAATAACAGCGAATGAAACAGTAATTCCGCCAAATGTGAAAATATAAATTGACTGCCACCTGTGGGAAATTGTAGACAAACCTGAATTACAATAAAATAAATAGAAAGAAAGGCAAAAATTGTAAGTGAAGCTAGTGTGAGTTACCAGGGAATCAAGGAAAAGGGAAAAATAATAATAGGACCGTTGCTGCAGGTTTTGACAACAACATAAACAAGCCAGTGTTACTAGAACAACTGTACGAAAAAAGGCTGAAGATGGTTTCTTATTCACAGACCTGAAGGTGGTTTTTTTCGGATTTGAATAAGAAACTGATGTGTATTGCATATGGTAAAACCGCTTTGGGCGACGAAAAAAACACTGCACACTAGAGTTGTACATACCCCTGGCACATAATTCAGTTGTGAGTCCAGCCTGGCCCAAATTGGGTGGGCATGCAAGTTGGCACCACAGTCTGCAAAATAGCCCCATTTTAGCCATTTGACTAAGGAAGAAATTGCGTGTATTGCAATAGGGTGCTAGGTAAACAGTGTTTGGGCCACTGCAAAAAAAAAAAAAAAAAACACGCAGACAGAGGTTTTTTGTACATACCCCGGATATATTTCAGTTGAGTCCAGCCTGGCCCAAAATTGGTTTGGGCATGCAAGTTGCGCACAAGTCTGCAAAAATAGCCATTTTTAGCCATTTGAATAAGAAACTGGTGTATTGCAATAGGTAAACAGTTTGGGCACTGGACAAAAAACACTGCAGGACAGACATTGTACATCCCGGGCACATTAATTCAGTGGAGTCCAGCCTGGCCCAAATAGGTTTTGGGCATTGCAAGTGGCACCAAAGTCTGCAAAATAGCTATATTTTTTATGCCAATTGAATAAGAAACTGATGTATGCAATAGGTAAAAATGCTTTTGGGGCCACTGAAAAAACACTGCCACACAGACTTGTTACATACCCCTGGCCACATAATTCAGTTGAGTCCAGCTGGCCAAATTGGTTTTGGGCAGCAAGTTGGCACCAAAGTCTGCTAAATCGCCAATTTTAGCCATTTGATTGAATAAGAAACTGGGTATTGCAATATGTAATAACCGTTGGGGCCACTGAAAAAAAACTGCAGACAGACTTATTACATACCCCTGGAAATGAGTTCAGTTGAGTCCAGCCTGGCCCAAATGGTTTTGGGATCATAGTATGCAACAAAGATCGCAAAATGCCATTTTGCCATGTTGAATAAGAAAACTGGTTGATGCAATGGTAAACAGTTTCGGGTCACTGAAAAAAAACAACCGCATCAGACAGACTTGTACATACCACTGGACATAATTCAGTGAGTCAGCCTGGCCCAAATTGGTTGGGCATGCAGGGTTGTACCCAAAGTCTGCAAAAATAGCCATTTTTGCAACATTGAATAAGAAAACGGAGTATTGCAATAGGTTAAACCGCTTGGGCACTAAAAAAAAACATTTGCAGACAGGACAGAGTTGTACATACCCCTGAACATAATTCAGTTGAGTCCAGCCCTGGCCCAAATGGTTTGGGCATGTTTGCAAGTTGGCACAAGTCTGCAAAATAGCCATTTAGCCATTGAATAAGAAGAAACTGGTGTATGCCATAGGTGGAAACCAGTGGGCCACTGAAAAAAACTACCGCAGACAGGATTTTGTAAATACCCAGGCACATATTCAGTTGAGCCAGGACATGGCCCCCCCAAATTGTTTTGGGAATGCAAGTTGGCACCAAAGTCTGCAAAATAGCAATTTTGGCACATTTTGATGAATAACAAACTGGTTTTGTATTATGGCAATAGAGTTAAACTGCTTTGGGCCACTTCTAAAAACACGTGCAGACAGACTTGACATAACCCACTGGAAATAATTCACTGAGTCCAGTCTTGGCCAAATTGGTTTTGGGCCATGCAATTTGGCAACCAAAAGTCGGCAAAAATAGCATTTTAGCCATGTAAATAAGGAAACTGGTGTATTGCAATAGGTTTAAACCAGTTTGGGACACTGAAAACAAACACTGCAGAAAGGGACTTGTACATAACCCGGCCATAATCAGTTAGTCCAAGCCTGGCCACAATTGGTTTTTTGGGGCATGCAAGTTGGCCCAAGTCTGCAAAATTGCTATTGTTGCCACATTTGAATAAGAAAACTGATGTATGCCAATAGGTAAACCGCTTTGGGCCACTGAAAAAAACACTGCCAACACAGGTTGTACTACCCTGGCAATTAATTCAGTTGAGTCAGCCTGGCCCAATTGGTTTGGGGCATTGAAAGTTGTCACCAAAGTCTGCAAAAAAAAAGCCATTTTTGCACATTTGAATAGAAACTGATGTAATCGAAATGGGTGTAAACGCTTTGGGCATTGAAAAAAACATCTGCAGACAGAGTTTGTACCTACCCATGACAAATAATTCAGTGGTTTTAGCCCTGGCCCCTAAATGGTTTGGGCAGGCACGTTGGCACCAAAGTCGCCAAATAGCCATTTTAGCCATTGGATAAGAAACTGGTGTATTGACAATAGGGAAACCAGTTGGGCCACATGAAAAAAACACGGACAGACAAGGACTGGACATACCCCTGGCACATATTCAGTGAGTCCCGCCTGGCCCAATTGGTGTGGCGACCAGCAAGTTGGCCACCAAAGTCTGCCAAAATAGCTATTTTGCACATTTGAATAAGACAACTGTGTTTGTATGTATTGCAATAGGTGTAACCGCTTGGGCCACTGAAAATGAAAAAACCCTGCACACGAGTTGTACATTACCCCTGGCACATAATTCACGTTTAGTCCAGCCTGGCCAAAATTGGTTTGGCAGCAGTTGTCACCAAAGTCGCCAAAATAGCCCATTTTTGCCACATTGAATCAAGAAACTGATGTATTGCAATAGGTAAACCCTTTGGGCGACTGAAAAAAAAAAAAACACTGCAGGACCGACTTTGTACATTACCCATGGCACATAATTCAGTTGAGCCAACTGGCCCAAATGGTTTTGGCATGCAAGTGGCACCAAGTCTGCCAAAATACCATTTTGCACAATTTGAATAGAAACTGATGTATAGAATCGGTAAACTGCTTGGGCCCACTGACAAACCAATGCAGACCTAATTGTACAACCCCTGGCACATAATTCAGTTGAGTCCACCTGGCCCAATTGGGTTTGGCATGCAAGTTTGCACCAAATCTGGCAAAAATAGCCATTGTTTGCACATTGAATAAGAAAAAAAATGATGTATTGCAATAGGTGTAAACTGCTTTGCGGCACTGAAAAACACTGCAGGACACACACGTACATACCCCCTGGCACATAATTCAGTTGAGTCCAGCCTGGCCCAAATGGTTTTGGGCATGCAAGTGGCACCAAAAGTCTGCAAAATAGCCATTTTAGCCATTTGAATAAGAAACTGGTGTATGGCCAATAGGTTAAACAGTTTGGGCCACTGAAAAAAACACTGCAGACAGATTTACATACCCCTGGCACATTAATCAGTTGAGTCCCAGCCTGGCCCAACATTGGTTTGGGGACAGTGCAAGTTGGCACCAAAGTCGCCCCACAATAGCTATTTTTGCACATTTGAATAAGAACTGATGTATTGCAATAGTAAACCGCTTTGGCACTGAAAAAAAAACACTGCACACAGAGGTGACATACCCCTGAGACATAATTCAGTTAGTCCAGCCTGGCCCCAAATGGTTTTGGGCATGCAAAGTTGTCACCAAAGTCTGCAATAATAGCCCATTTGCACATTTGAATAAGAACTGCTGTATTGCCAAGAGGTAACCGCTTTGGGGCGACTGAAAAAAACACTGCAGACAGACTTGTACATACCCCTGGCACAAATTCAGTTGAGTCCAAAACTGCCCAAATGGTTGTGGGCATGACAAGTTGGCACCAAAGTCTGCAAAATAGCCATTTTTGCACCATTTGAATAAGGAAAACTGATGTATTAGAATAGTTAAAACTGCTTTGGGCCACTGACAAAACACTGCAGACAGACTTGCTACATACCTGGCACATAATCAGTTGAGTCAAGCCTGGCCCAAATTGGTTTTGGGGCATGCAAGTTTGCTACCAAAAGTCTGCCAAAAATAGCCATTTTTGCACATTGGAAAAGAAACTGATGTATTGCAATAGGTAACTGCTTTGGGCCACTGAAAAAAAACACTGCAAGACACCACACGTAAATTACCCCTGGCACATAATCAGTTGAGCAGCCTTGGCCCAAATTGGGTTTGGCATGCAAGTTATCTTCCAAAGTCTGCAAAATAGCCAGTTTTGCACATGTGAATAAGAACTGATGTATTGCAATAGGAAACGCTTTGGGCCACTGAAAAAAAAACACTGCAGACAGACGTGTACAACCCCTGGGCCCACCTAATTCAGTTGAGTCCAGCGGGCCCAAATTGGGTTTTGGGTATTGCAAGTTGGCACCAAAGTTCTGCAAAATAGCCATTTTTGCGATTATTGAATAAGAAACGTGTATTGCAAAGGAAACTGCCTTGGGGCCACTGAAAAAACACCGCAGACACAATGTTTGTACATACCCCTGGCAACATAATTCAGTGAGTCCAGCTGGCCCAAATTGGTTTGGCATTCAAGTTGAGCACCAAAGTGTGCCAAAAATAGCCATTTTGCACATTTGAATAAGAAACTGTGTATTGCAAAGGATAAAAACCGCTTTGGGCGACTGAAAAAAACAACTGCAGGACAGATGTACATACCCCTGGCACATAATTCAGTTGAGTCAGCCCTGGCCCAAACTGGTTTACACTATTCAATAAACCCAGTTTCTATTCAAAGTGCAAAAATAGATATTTTGCAGAGTTAGAGGTTGGTGCCAACTTGCTGCCCCAAACAACCAATTTGGGCCGGCTGGACTCAACTGAATTATGTGCCAGGGTAGCTCAAGTCTGCTGCTGGTGTTTTTTCAGTGGCCCACTGGTTTACCTATTGCAATACACCAGTTCTTATTCAATGCTAACTTTAAACATGGCTATTTTTGCAGACTTTGGGGACAACTGGACATGCCCAAAACCAATTTGGGCCAGGCTGGACTCACTGAATTATGCTGCCAGGGGTATGTAAAAGGCTCTGTTGCGGTGTTGTTCAGTGGGCCCCCCCAATGGTACCTATTACAATACACCAGTTCTTATTCAATGCTTTTAAAAGGCTATTTTGCAGACTTTGGGCCAACTTGCATGCAAAACCAATTTGGGCCATGGCTGGACTCAAATGAAATTAGGGCCAGGGGTATGTACACGTTGTCTTGCAGTGTTTTTTCAGTGGCCCAAAGCAAGTTCTTTTAACCTATTGCAATACATCCAGGTGCTTATTCAAATGTGCCAAAATAGCTTTTTGCAGACTTTGGTGCCCAACTTGCATGCCCAAAAAACCAATTTGGGCCAGGCTGGAATCAAAGGTTATGTGCCAGGAGAGGTACAATGTATGTCTGCAGTGTTTTTTTTAGTGGCCCAAAGCAGTTACCTATTGCAATACACCAGTTTTATAAAATGTGCAAAAATGGCTAGTTTGAGACTTGGTGCCAACGTGACATGCCCCAAAACCAATTTGGGCCAGCGCTGGACTCAAAACGAATTATGTGCCAGGGGTATGTACAAGTCTGTCTGCTGTGTTTTTCAGTGCCCAAAACTGGTTTAGATTGCAATACACAAGCCTATTATTTCAAAAGGCTAAAATGGGATATTTTGCAGAACTTTGGGTGGACAAACTTGCATGCACAAAACCAATTGTGTGCCAGGCTAAACTTCAACTGAAATTAGTGTCTTCAGGGGTATGTACACTCTGCTGCAGTGTTGTTTCCGTGGCCCAAAGCGGTTTACTATTGCGACGATACATCAGGTTCTTATTCAATGTGCAAAAATGGCTATTTTGCAGACTTTGGGTGACAACTTGCATGCCCAAAAAACCCATTTGGGCCAGGCTGGACTCAACTGAATTAGTGCCAGGGGTATGTACAAACTCTGTGTGCAGTTGTTTTTTTTCAGTGGCCCAAAATGGTTTCCTATTGCAATACACCAGGTTCTTATTCAAATGGCTAAAATGGCTATTTTGCAGACTTTTGGTGCCAGCTTGCATGCCCAAAACCAATTTGGGGCAGGCTGCGACTCAATGAATTATGGCCAGGGGTATGTACAAGCTCTGTCCTGAAGTGTTTTTTCAGTGGCCCAAACTGGTTTACCTATTGCTCAAGAAACCAGTTTTTTATTCACAATTATATGGCTTAAAAGTGGCTTATTTTGCAGAACTTGGGTGCCAATTGCATCCCAAAAACCAATGTGGGCCAGGCTGGGACCAACCTGAATTATGTGGCCAGGGGTATGTACAAGTCTGTATGCAGTGTTTTTTCAGTGGCCCAAAACTGGTCCCTATTGCAATACACAGTTTATTATTCAATGGCTTTTCTAAAAAAATGGCTATTTTGCAGATTTTAGGGGTACCAACTTGCATGCCCAAAACCAATTTGGGCCAGGCATGGGACTCAATGAATTATGTGCCAGGGGTATGTCCAGTCTGGTCTGCAGTGTTTTTTCAAGTGGCCCAAAACTGGTTTTACCTATCTACAATACACCGTTTCTTATTTTTCAAATGGCTTTTATTAAAATGGCTATTTTGCAGACTTTAGGTGCCAATTGCAGGCCCAAAACCAATTTGGCCAGGCTGGACTCAACTGAATTATGTTGCCAGGGGTATGTACAAGTCTGGTCTGCAGTGTTTTTTCAGTGGACCCAACGCCAGTTTACCTATTGCAAGACAATTCAGTTTCTCTATTCCCAAAATGTGCAAAAATAGCATATTTTGCAGACTTTGGTTGCCAACGTGCGGCCAAAACAATTTGGGCCAGGCGTGGACTCAACTCTGAATATGTTGCCAGGGGTATGTGTATTAAAAGTCTGTTTGAGTGTTTTGTTTTTTTTTTAGTGGCCCAAAGCAGTTTACCTATTGCCATACACCAGTTTCTTTTCAAAATTGGTGCAAAAATGGCTATTTTGCAAGACTTTGGTGCCAACTGCTGCCCAAAACCAATTTGGGCCAGGCTCGACTAAACTGGAATTATGTGCCAGGTGTTATGTACAACTCTGTGTGCAGTGTTTTTCAAGTGTGGCCAAAAGCAGTTGACCTATTGCAACATTACATACCGTTCTTATTCAAAGGTGCAAAAATGCTATTTTGAAGACTTTGGGCCACTTGCATGCCCAAAAAACAATTTGGGCCAGGATGGACTAACCCTGAATTATGTGCCAGGGGTATTGTACAAGTCTCGCTGGCAGTGTTTTTTTAGTCGCCCCAAGATGTAGTTTACCTATTGCAATCACCAGTTTTTCTTATTCAATATGTGCAAAAAGTGGCGATTTTTGCAGCCTTTGGTGCCAACTTGGCATGCCCCAAAACCCAATTGGGCCAGGCTGTGGACTAAACTGAATATGTGCCAGGCGGTATGTACAAACTCTGTGTGGCAGTGTTTTTTCAGTGCACAAGCGGGTTAACTATTTGCAATACTCAGTTTCTTATTTTTTCAAAAAAAAAAATTTGGGGTGCCAAAAATAGATTATTTTGCCAGACGTTGGTGCCCAACTTGCATGCCCAAAACCAATTTGCCAGGCTCGGACTCAAACTGAATTTATGTGCCAGGGTATGTACAAGCTGTCTGCAGGTCTTTTTTCAGGCCCAAACGGTGACTATTGCAATACACCAGGTTGTATTTAAATGGTTAATTAAATGGCTATTTGCAGACTTGGTGACCAAATTGCATGCCCAAAACCAATTTGGGCCATGCTGGGACTCAATGAATTATGTGCCAGGGGTATGTAACCAAGTCTGTCTGCATGTTTTTTTTAGGGGCCCACAGCAGTTTACCTATTGGCAATACACCGTTTCTTATTCAAAGGTGCAAAAATGGCTATGTGCAGACTGTGGTGCCAACTTGCATGCCCAAAAACCAATTGGGCAAGGCCTGGGACTCAAATGAAATGTGCCAGGGGTATGGACAAGTCTGTCTGCTGTGTTTTTTTCAGTGGCCCAAAACGGTTTAACTATTGCCAATACACCAGTTATTATTCAAATGGCCTAATAAAAGGGCTATTTTGCAGAATTTGGTGACAACTTGCATTGCCCAAACCAATTTGGCAGGCTACTAAACTCAAACTGAATTATGTGTCAGGGGTATGTACAACTCTGGTCTGCAGTGTTTTTTCAGTGGCCCAAGCGGGTTTTTACCTATTGCGATACATCAGTTTCTTATTCAAAATGGCAAAAACAATGGTATTTTGCAGACTTTGTGACAAATTGCCTGCCACAACCAATTGGGGACAGGCTGGACTCAACTGCATTATGTGCCAGGGGAAATATGTACAACTCTGTGTGCAGTGTTTTTTCAGTGGCCCAAACTGGTTTACCATTGCCAATACACCAGTTTCTTATTCAAAATGGCTAAAAATGGCTATTTTGCAGACTTCCTTTGTGCCAAATGGCATGCCCAAAACCAATTTGGGCCAGGCTGGACTCAATGATTATGTGCCAGGGGTATGTAACAAGTCTTGGTTCTGCAGTGTTTTTGTTTTTGCAGTGCCCAAACTGGTTTACCTATGCAAATTACACCAGTTTCTATTCAAATGGCTAATCTTAAATTATTAAAATGGCATTTTGAGACTTTGGTGCCAACTTGCATGCCCCAAAAACAATTTGGCCAGGTGGACTCACTGAATTATGTGCCCAAGGGGATGGACAAGTCTGTCTGCAGTTTTTTTCAGTGGCCCAAAACTGGTTACCTATTGCATTACACCGTTTTCTTATTCAAATGGCTAAAATGGCTTATTTGCAGATTTGTGGGGTACCAAACTTGCATGACCAAAACCAATTGGGCCAGGCTGGACTCAACGGAATTATGTGCCAGGGGTAGTAACAAGTCTGTCTGCAGTGTTTGTTTTTTCAGTGCCCCAAACTGGTTTACCTATTACAATACACCAGTTTCTTATTCAAATGGCTTCTCCTAACTCTTTAAATAAAAATGGCTATTTTGCAGACTTTGACGTGCCAACTGCATGCCAAACCAATTGTGGGCAGGCTGGATCAACTGAATATTGTTTGCAAGCGGGTAGGTACAAGTCTGTCTGCAGTGTTTTTCAGTGGCCCAAAGCAGGTTACCTATGCAATCAATCAGGTGCTTATTCAAATTGCAAAAATAGCTATTTTGCCAGACTTGGTGCCAAACTTGCATGCAAAAACCAATTTGGGCCAGCGGGACTCAAACTGAAGTATGTGCAAGGGCGTATGTACAAGTCTGTCTGCAGTTTTTTTGTTTTTAGTGGACCCAAAGCCGTTTACCTAATTGCAATACACCAGTTTCTTATTCAAATGTGCAAAAATGGCTATTTTGCAGACTTTTGGTGCCAAACTTGCATGCCAAAACCAATGGGCCGGCTGGACTCAAACTGAATTATGTGCCAGGGGTATGTACGTGTCTGCTCTGCGGTGTGTTGTTTTCAGTGGCCCAAACTGGTTTTTAACCTATTGCACTTACACCCCAGGTTTCTTATTCAAATGGCCTAAAGGCTATTTGGGCAGACTTTGGTGCCAAACTTGGCATGCCCAAAAACCATTTGGGCCAGGCTGGACTCAATGAAATTATGTTTGTTGCCAGGGGTATCGGACAAGTCGTCGCAGTGTTTTTGTATGGGCCCAAGAAGTTAGTTTAGTTTACCTATTGCAATACACAGTTTCTTATCAATGTGCAAAAAATGCTATTTTGCGACTTGTGTGCCAAATTGCATGCCAAAACCAATTTGGGCCAGGCTGGACTCAACTGAATAGTGACAGGGTGTATGTACAACTCTGTGTTGCAGTTGTTGTTTTCAGTGGCCCAAAGCAGTTTACGTATTGCACTACATCAGTTTCTTATTTCAAAGTGGCAAAAAATAGCATATTTTGAAGACTTTGGTGCCAACTTGCATGCCCAAAACCAATTTGGGCAGGATGGAATCAACTGAATTAATGTGACAGGGGTATGTACAATCGTCTGTGCGGTTTTTTTTTCAGTGGCCCCAAAACTGAGTTTACCTTTGCAATACACCAGTTTCTTATTAAAATGCTAAAATGGCTATTTTGAAGACTTTGTGTGCCAACTTGCATGGCCAAAACCAATTTGGGCCAGGCAAACTCAACTGATATGTGTCAGGGGTATGTAAACCTTGTCTGCAGTGTTTTTTTTTCAGTGGCAAAAGCGGTTACCTATTGAATACCTCGTTTCTATTCAAAGTGCACAACAATGGCTATTTTGCAGCACTTTGGTGACACTTGCAGTGACCAAAACCAATTTGGGCCAGGTGGACTCACACTGATTATTGTGCCAGGGGTATGTACAATCTGTGGCAGTGTTTTTCCGGGCCCAAAAACTGGTTTACCTATTGCAATACAACAGTTTCTTATCAAATGGCTTAAAATGGCTAGTTTGCAGACTTGGTACCAACTCGCATGCCCAAAACACAATTTAGGGCCAGGATGGACTCAACTGAATATGTGCCAGGGGGTATGTAAAAGTGTGTTCTGCAGGTTGTTTCAGGTGGGCCCAAAGCAGGTAGTTTAACCTATTGCCAATACACCAGTTTTGCTTTTCAATGGCTTTTAAAATGGCTATTTGCAGAATTGGTGACAAACTTGGCATGCCCAAAACCAATTGGGCAGGCTTCTAAACTCATGACTATGTGTTCAGGGTTGTGTACAACTCTGTCTGCAGTGTTTTTTTTGTTCAGTTGGCCCAAAGCGGGTTTTTACCTATTGCGGATACATCAGTTTTCTTATTCAATGTGCAAAAATGGCTTATTTTGCAGACCTTTGCGTGACAACTTGCATGCCCAAAACCATTTGGGACATGGCGGACTCAACTGAATTAGTGCCAGGGGTATTGTACAAGTCTGGATGCAGTGTTTTGTTTTTTAGGGCCCAAAGCAGAAGTTTTACATATTGCAATATAAAAGTCGTTTCTTATCAAATGTGCAAAAATGGCTATTTTGCAGACCTTTGGTCAACTTGGCATGCCCAAACCAATTTGGGCCAGGCTGGACTCAAAGGAATAGGTTGCCAGGGGTATGTACAAGTCTGTCTGCGGTTGTTGTTTTTTTCAGTGACCCAAACTGGTGTACCTATTGCAATACACCAGTTCTTATCAAATGGGCCTAACTAATTTATATAAAAAATGGCTATTTTGCGGACTTGTGGTGCCAACTTCATGCCCAAAAACCAATTTGGGACAGGCATGGGACTCTAACTGAATTATGGGCCAAGGGGTATGACAAGTCTGTCTGCAGTTGTTTTTTCAGTGGCTCAAATGGTTTTACCTTTATTGAATACACCAAGTTTATTATGCAAATGCCTAATTTTAAATGGCTATTTTGCCAGAATTTGGTGCCAAACTTGCATGCCAAACCAATTTGTGGCCAGGCTGGATCAACTGAATTATGTGCCAGGGGTATGGTACAATCTGTCGCAGTGTTTTTTTTTAGTGAGGCCCAAAGCGTTACCTATTGCAATACACCCGTTTCTTATTCAAATGTGCAAAAATGGCTATTTTGCAGACTGGGTGCCAACTTGGCAGGCCAAAACCAATTTGGGCCAGGCTGGATTAACCGAATTATGTGCCAGGGGTATGTACAAGTATGTCCTGCGGTGTTTTTTCAGTGGCACAAATGGTTTACATGGCAATACACCAGTTCTTATTCAAAGGGCGTTGGGTTTCTATAAATGGCTATTTGCAGATTTTGGGTGCCAACTGCTGCCCCAAAAACCATTTGGGCCAGGCTAAAACTCACTGAATTAGGTCAGGGGTATGTACAACTCTGTCTGCAGTGTTTTTTCAGCGGCCCAAAGCGGTTTACCTATTGCAAACATCGTTTCTTATTCAAATGTGCACAAAAATGGCTATTTGCAGACTTTGTGACAACTTTGCATGACAAACTCAATATTTGGGAAGGCTGGACTCAATGAATGATGTGCCAGGGGTATGACAACTCTGTCATTTGCAGTTTGTTTTTTCAGTGGCCCACAAAGTGGTTACCTATTGCGATACATCAGTTTCTTATTCAAAGTGCAAAAATGGATATTTTGCAGACTTGGTGACAATGCATGCCCAAAAACCATTTTGGGCCAAGGCTGGACTAACTGAATATGTGCTGCCAGGCGGTTAGTACAATCTGGTGCAGTGTTTTTCAGTGCCCAAACTGGTTTACCTATTGCAATACACCAGTTTCTTATTCAAATGGCTAAAATGGCATTATTTGCAGACTTTGGTACCAATTGCATGCCAAAACCACATTTGGGCCAGGCTGGACAATACTGAATTATGTTATGCCAGGATATGTAACCAAGTGTTTCTGCAGTGTTTTTTCGGGCCCAAAGAAGTCTTTTTACCTAGTTGCAATACATCAGTTTCTTATTCAAATGTGCAAAAATGGCTATTTTGCAGCACCTTTGGTGACACTGCATGTGCCCAAAACCAATTTGAGGCCAGGCTGGACTCAACTGAACTTAGGTGCCAGGGGTATGTACAACTCTGTGTGCAGTGTTTTTTCAGTGGCCCAAACTGGTTTTACCTATTGCAATACACCAGTTTCTTATTCAAATGGCTAAATGGCTATTTTGCAGATTTCGGCTACAAACGTGCATGCCCAAAACCCAATTTGGGTCCAGGCTGGACTCAACTGAATTATGTTGCCAGGGGATGTAAAGGGGTTTCTGCAGTGTTTTTGCAGTGGCCAAAGCAGTTTACCTATGCAATAAGGTTCTTATTCAAATCCGATAAGAAACCAAACTTCAGTCTGTGAATAAGAACAAAGAAACCAACTGAAAAGAAAACCACTTTTTTGATGAATAAGAAAACCAACTTCCGCTGCGTACACCTGTGGGATCCGAGTTTGATGCAGGACCAACATGACAGAGAGATTTTGTGAGTGTGACCATTAAAAGGGGAACTATGAGGTAAAAAGAGATCTGCCTACATATCGATATATTCTGGAGTCTGCAACTCAATGTTTAGAGTTCGGGAAGCTACGTTTAAGAAAAAAAGATTAAAGAAAGGACTTTGAAGGTATTTTGTCTCTAGAAAAAGCTGCAATCGGAAAGTAAAATGTTTAAATGAGCTTGACTTGGAAATTAACAAGTATTAGACTTAAATAATGTATGTTAACCAGACACATATGATTTATGGATGTGTATGAGATATTAACTGATACGGAACATGAATACACTTGTCTTTGTCTTCTGATTGCATAGTGTGTGGACAAGCAGGCAGCCAGCCCTATATATACTCAACCCATCTGTGCAACATTGGCTTCCAGACACTACTCACCAACCTAAAAGGTTGAGCAGAGAAAAAACAAATAGAACTTCCTTTTGTTTTTACATTATAATACAGTGGGCACATTTTCCCAGAGACAAGCCACTTGCAGAGGGTTAAAGTCACGGTAACCAATCTTGGCGGCGCTGGCTCTCTGTAAGTGGGTATTTAACACTAGCTGATAGTGGTTAAATACTCACATTAAGGAGCTAATTTACTCACAGGCGCTGGTAATCTCGTAAGGGAGATCTAACCAGAGCAGGTGGGGTCTGGGTAAATCTCACTAATAGTGTCTGGAAAGTCAACAAAAAGCCATATAGAGGATGTTGCCATAACACTATTAATTGCTTCGGGTTGCTGCAGGTTGGGTAAGGTGCACCATGAAAACTTGCTTAGGAAAGGACATCAAAATTAGAGATTGACCTAAACCGAACCATTTCCATAGCAAATTCACGGATCCTCCGAACTGGATTTTGTCTATTTTTTTTTTTTTGTTTTTTTCTGAACCTGGTGGATATTTTAGAAAATCTATTGAAATTTTTTCTAGAAATTGATTTTCAAAATACAAAACAGAAGTGCATGAAGTTTCGAATGGACGTTGTTTAAAGTTTTTATGATTGATGTGTGTTCCCCAGACCATTTCCCATTTAAAAGTTGTAATTTTGGTTTACGATTCAACAGATAGCATAATATTGTCCTAAATATAATAAATAAAATCCCCACACTTCATTTCATTAGCAGATCTGGAAACGTTTTGTATGTTTCTACTAAAATTAAACGATACAAATGAAATTGGATATGTCCCTATTGTCCCTATATGTACCTCATGGCCGAAACCCAAACAGATGGCCACAAGGGGAAGCACTCACGAACCTCCAATTGATGGTTCCATGAGAGGAAATCATTGTCATGGTCATGCCTACTGATTTTTATATACTTTCATAATAAGAGAGAAGATAATCTATATATATATATAAAAGCTATCAGGGAGATTTAATAAAAGTTCTTATTAAATAGGTGCTAATTTGCCTAACCAATCAGATCTTAGCTTTTAAATGTAAATAAGATCTTATTGATGGGGCAAATTACACATTTTTAACTATAAAAACTTTTGCTTGTGAGGTTTCTCATTCATCCAGGCCATGGTATATCTGTTGTATTCAGTTGAGTCAACTGGACTAAAGTTTAGTCTGAAAACGTTTTCGCTAGTCATACGACTGCTTTCTCAGTTAGAATGACTTCAGAATTGTTGTCCCTGGAAAGTCACAAGTAATATGACAGACAGGTGTTAGGGACCTTCTGAATGCAAGGGAACATTCAATAAAAGTCTTTATATCTGTTGTATTCAGTTAGATCAAACTGAAATTAAAGTTAGTTCTTGAAATAAAGAACTAAAACAAAAAACAGAGATATAAGACTTTTATTGAAATCCTGTATGTGTTTTTGTATGTTTCTAGAAAAACTTCTGAACGGCTGGGAGATTTTTGATGATACTGATATATAACTTTTAGGACCTGGAGAAAAATATAGGCTACTTTACACCTTTTACAAACCATCCCTTATCCTTTTTCATGTATAAGTTAAAGGGTATGAGATTAACTTGTATGCTGTGCATCGTTGGTAAATCGAGTGATCGTCTAAGTCAGTGGTGCCCAACACGTGGCCCGATTGCTATATAATACCTCCTAACTGAATTGCTCTGTGATTTGTGGCTGTCTGGTTTGGTTGAGTATCATAAGTTATTAACAAAGAGTTACAACCTAACCTGAGATATGCAACCACCAAATATGCAGGCAGCAAATCACAAAACTGATTGCAGCGCAAATGCAATTCAGATGCCCCAATCTGCTAGCTATTCAATTGGATAGGAGAGAGGGACTCCTGGACAGACCTAAACCGTGTCAGGGAAAAGTCTGAGAGGAGCTTGGAGTCTGTCTGAGCTGCACAGTCAGTGAGTGCTGAACTTCAGAACAGGGCAAAAACACATTCAACTAACTCAGGACAGAGGTCTTGCCCACATGATTGTAATTTATTTACCTGCTTTATACCGTTACTAAATGAATTATGATGTTACAGTGAGTCCCAGTTTTGTGATAAGTTCACAATCACCCAGTGTGACAGTCAAGTCAAATCTAATGTTCACAAATCACCCAGTGTGACAGTCAAGTCCCTTCAGTTAAAACTCACCAGTGTGGCAGCCAGCCCTCAGTTCACAATCTACCCAGTGTGACAGCAGCCCTCCAGTACAACTCACCCAGTGTGACAGCCATCCCTTCAGTTCACATCCCCAATTGTAACAGTCAGCCCTCCAGTTCCCTGGACAGTCAGCCCACGTTCAAAACTCCACCCAGGTGAAACAGCCCTCAGTTCACAACTCACCCAGTGTGACAGCAGCCCTCAGTTCACATCACCAGTGTGAAGATCCCTCAGTTCACAGCTCACAAGTACATCAGCCCTCAGTTCACAAACTCACCCCAGTGTGAACAGTCAGCCCTCCAGTTCACAACTCACCCAGTGTGACAGTCAGCCCTCCAGTTCAACAGCTCACCAAGTGTGACAGTCAGACCTCCAGTTCACAAACTCACCCAGTGTGGACAGCAGCCCTCCAGTTCACAGCTACCAAGTGTGACAGTCAGCCCTCCAGTTCACAACTCACCAGTGACAGTCACAGCCCTCCAGTTCACAACTCACCCAGTGTGACAATCAGATTAGTTCACAACTGTAAACAGCCAGCCAGCCCCCCATTCACAACTCATCCAGTGTGACAATCAGTCTCTCCCACGTTCCACAACTCACCCAGTGTGACATCAGCCTCCAGTCACAACTCACCCAGTGTGACAGTCAGCCCCAGTTTACAACTCACGCAGTGGACAGTCAGACCTCAGTCACAACTCACCCAGTGTGACAATTCAGCCCTCCAGTTCACAACTCACCCAGTGTGACAGTCAACCCCTCAAGTTCACAACTCACCCAGTGTGACAGTCCACCCTCCAGTTCACAACTCACCCGTGGGACAGTCAGCCCTCCGTTCACAACTCACCCAGTGACAGTCAACCTCCATTCACACTCACCCATGGGAAGTACCTCCAGTTCACATACCCAGTGTGCAGAGCCTCCAGTTCACAAATCATCCAGTATTCCAAGTAGCAGATTTTCAGTCAATTTACCACAGAATAATTCTTGGACCATACTGTAGTAAACTCAGGTAGAATGTGTTATTGGGCTTATTTGACTAATAAAACTAATGATGTGTTGATGCCAATACCTATAATAGTGTCCTCAAGGATAGGAATTTATTTAATTAAATTGA
This sequence comes from Hymenochirus boettgeri, assembly GCA_019447015.1. Lineage (NCBI taxonomy): Eukaryota > Metazoa > Chordata > Amphibia > Anura > Pipidae > Hymenochirus > Hymenochirus boettgeri. Next base: position 238,293,459 of record CM033472.1, read on the forward strand.
TTACATTATTTCATGGAAAAAAGTTACAGTTATATTAAGGGTTACACTCATGTAAACAATGATAGTAATCCTGCCAAATCTGGTGTTTTGGGTGGTGTATTATTCTAGACTGTATTCAAAATACAAAATGCTGAAATAATGAAATGTCAGCACAAGAGTGATTTGTTAAACTTCACACACCGCAAGAGAAGAGCGAACATTATCCATGTCAGGGAAAATATTGTCAAGAGTTCCATAGAGCGAAAAGCTGAAAAAAACTCCCTGACCCATCTCTGCCATCTCAGCATTACATAGACGAAAGTAAGGGAGGAATGTTTCATTTTTTGTCACTTTATTGACATTAAATTAAAATAGTGCGAATGCCTCGGGGCACAAGAATTTATAATATAACCACAAAACAAGATCCCAACCATTGAATGTTTATAGATTTTTAGGGAGATTCAATAAAAGTTCTTATCGTTAAAAATGGTGCTAATTTTGCCCCAACCAATCAGATGTTAGCTTTCAAATGTTTAATAATATTGATTGGTTGGGGCAAAATTAGCACCAAATTATTTTGAACTCCCATTTTGTTTTTATTGGGATTTGTATCATAAGGCAAACCACCAACGTGAGACTTTTGTATACGTGTTAAGAAACACATGAGGTAGTAGTATATAAAAACAATGTGAGGATGGTTTTCTGATGGGCAGTACAGAGTGTTTGAAACACAACAGTGTGGCCTTGCCCTAAGATAGTCAATGTGAGTCATATATATTAAAGGACAACTATACTGTAAAAATTAACTTTTTAGAAATGAAAAGTACCTGGGACAGGGAGGTAGGATTGATTATTCCCACCTCCCAATATTGTTTTGTTAGAAGCTAGAGCACATACAGTTTTCATTTGCCAGTTATGGCCCTGGGCCTTCCTGTATTGAAGAGAATGCTGAAGCATTCAGGAAGCCTCCTCATAGAAATTATTAGGTATTACAATCCTACCCTCTCTGCCCCGGACTGTTCTTTTTAACTGTTTTTTGCAAAAACTTTAAGCGCCTATAGTTATCCTTAAGTCTGAATTACTGCAATAGTTCATTTTCGGTGAATTAGACCAATTGCATGGTCTTTACTAGGCCACACTATTGGACAAGTTGAAATATCATGGGTACTGCTTTTATTCCTGAAACATCAGATTACGATTGGTTCCTTAATCAACAGTTGTTGGGGCAGGAATATCATGTCAGAATTGACACCTGTGTTTTTTAGGCCTTACAGAAAAGACAAAAACTTAGGAATTAATAATGTAATAAAAAAAAACAACACAAATTAATATTAAAGGGCATATCCACCCTTAAAAAAATATTTTGATATATGGTAGCGGCCCACCCCCAACCGCTTGTCAAATGTAAAATGGAGACAATGCGGGAACAAGGGCTGAGTAGCGATTAGAACTTTTTTTTTTACAAAAATAACTTGGTGGTTAGAGGTGGGCAGGGGGCACCTACAATATAGCCATATATATATATATGCTAGTATACATATGTATATATGTTATATATATGTAGCCATATATATAACGGATTTCAATCTAGGTGCAATGGCTGTAGAGGATGGATGGGGGCAAGGCAGTAGGAGGAAGACATTTGGACAGGAAGACAGCCACTGCTCTTCAGTTTCCTGGAATTTGAACAAACACGCAGGAGAACCATAAGGAGCAATAATACACTGAGGATGTTTTTAATCTACACAGTGGGACCAGTATGGGCTTAAATTTAGTTTTGGGGGTGGTGACATGCCCTTAATACAAAGAGTTTTTTATAACTGAAAACTGAGCATTTTACTTCTATGGAAAAATGTATGGCAGTGTATTCAGCTAGGAACTGTTTGAGTGGATTTAAATGAGTGATTAGGAGGTAATGTGGCTTTTAGATTTCTTTTAGTTTGCCTTAAGTTGGTTGCATTTTGGTATAACAGCTACAAAAGTCCAGGAGAATAATCATATGTTTTTAACGAACAACAAATTGTTTATTTGGAAATGGAAATCTTCGCTCCAGCTGAGTTTCTACAGAAGAGAATAGAGCCTATTCAGTGAGAAAAGATCCAAAGTTTATTTCGCCTGAGAGGGACGTAGAACACAAGAATTACAAGATGTATTGTTGCACTAATGAGTTACAAGGTATGATATTCCTTAGGTCTCCTTCAAACCAAAAAAGAAGGGAAGGGGGCTATGCTTTTTAAAGAAAAATAAAACTTGACACTAAATTAAGTGAAGTTCTGTTAAAGGAATGTCCACCCCCCAAACTAAAAATTTCACCCACTACTGGCCCTACTTACTTACATCTCCACTCCTTATGGTTCTCCTGCAGTGCTTGTCCAAAGTCCAGGAAACTGAAGAGTAGAGAAGCTGTCTTCCTGTGGGAAAGGGTTTGCCTTCTCCTTGTCTTCGAGAAAACAGTGACAGTGCAGGGGAGCACTTTCCCCCTACCTCCCACCCTCCTGATCCCTCCCATGGCTGCCCTTCACCGATCGTAAATTTTATATATTGTAGGGCATCTCTTCCTACCCTCAACGCTATGGTAGTTGCTAAAAATCACAACTCTTATAGCCCTTCGCTCCCACGGCGCTCTGCATTGCTGGCTGCCTCTCAGCCAATCAGCAGCGTCCGGCCCTGTTGGCAAGTTCCGGCAAACAGAGGGCCAGATCAGAGCGCTGCCGGAGTGAGGGGCTGTTAAGTAGAGTTCTGGTTATTAATTTAGCAATCTAACATAATAGTTGGGGGTGGGCAGGTGTTCAGGTGTGGGCAGGTGTGCCCTACAATATGTAAATAATATTTAGAGGGAGGAGATAACCTTTAAGCATAATGGGAATTACAACAGCTTCATAAATACAGACAATTTTGACAGTGATCTGCAACAAAAAGCAGCCGGCAAATGGGCAATGCGAAGAACATTCACCATGGTATGGTTTAGTCAGGTTGTAAATATTTATGCACACACACGGGAAATTGTTGCATGCATCTGCTATTCTTCAACGGCTCACGGTGACAATTGCTCTATGTAAAGCATTAGCCTTCTTACAGTAATGTCTCAGATTATGGAGAATCCTCTTTTTAATTATATTAATATGTATAAAGTATGCTAATGTGTAGTCCATCCCTAGCTCTGTGTAATGCATGCTATGCAATAGAGATGGAGGGCCATCAACTTCCTCAGGTGAATGATTGCTGGAAAGAATAATCTCATTTCATGTGAGTTTTCCTGTACGTTATATGAAATATCTAGTTCCATAGCAAAGAGCATAGCAAAGAGTCTACATTTCTAAATTAAAGATACAGTAAGGCTTCCAGGTTCATAAAACAAATATTTTGTTTTTCACATCATGATTTTTCATTGTTCCCTTTTGTTTAAACTGTCTACTCTACTGCCCACAGCCTCTTCCATGTTCCTATCATGCTGCATTATTCAATCAAAAACAGACTGCGATTTCCTTATATTTAGTTCCCAGGTGTCTTTGCTACGATGTGACATTGTTCACTTGGTTATTCCTAAAATGAAGTCTAATCGTCTTCTAACGAGTACAGATTACAGCACTGTATTTATAATAATAAACACATTACCGTACTTACAATAAACTCATGACTGTAGTTATGATAACAAACACATTACCGTACTTACAATAAACTCATGACTGTAGTTATGATAACAAACACATTACCGTACTTACAATAAACTCATTACTGTAGTTATGATAATAAAACACATTATGTACTTACAATAAATCAATTACGTTTGTTATGATAATAAACACATTGTACTTACAATAAATCATACTGTAGTATGATAATAAACACATTATGTATACTTACAATAAACTCATTACTGTAGTATGATAATAAACACATTACCGTACTTACAATAAACTCATTACTGTAGTTATGATAATAAACACATTACCGTACTTACAATAAACTCATTACTGTAGTTATGATAATAAACACATTACGTACTACAATAAACTCATTACTGTAGTTAAAGATAAACACATTACGGACTTACAATAAACTCATTACTGTAGTTATGATAATAAACACCTTACTGTACTTACAAAAAACTCATTACTGTAGTATGATAATAAAAAACCTTACTGTACTTACAATAACTCATTACTGTAGTTATGATAATAAACACATTCCGTACTTACAATAACTCATTACTGTAGTTATGATAATAAACACATTCACCGTACTTACAATAAACTCATTACTGTAGTTATGATATAAAAAACCACTTACTGTACTTACAATAAAACTCATACTGTCGTTATGATAATAAACACATTACCGTACTTACAATAACTCATTACTGTAGTTATGATAATAAACACAGACACCCGTACTTACAAAAACTCATTACTGTAGTTATGATAATAAACACATTACCGTACTTACAATAAATAAACTTACGTAGTTATTGATAATAAAAACATTACCGACTTACAATAAACTCATTACTGTAGTTATGATAATAAAACCAATTACTGTACTTACAATAAACTATTACTGTAGTTATGATAAAAACACATTACTGGTACTTACAATATAAGATATTACTGTAGTTATGATAATAATAGAGATGTCGAACTTCGCAAAATCCGGTCCGCTCGAGAATCCGCGAATTTTCGGAAAAATTAGAAAATTCGAAAATCCGCGAGCGTACCCATTAAAAAGAAAAAAATCCTCAAAAATATGAGAATTCCTTGTAATTTCGAAATTTTAGAAATAGTATTTTGAAAAATTTTGAAAAACAAGAAATCCGCGGTTCGGAAGTTCGGAAGGCAGAAAATCCGGAAAATTCCGCCGTTCGCGAACGGGATAAAACCGCTGCTGATCGGTTCGGATCCGCGAACCGGCATCTAATAATAAACCACTTCGTACTTGCAAAAACTCTTACTGTAGTTATGATAAACACATTACGGGACTACAATAAACTCATTACTGTAGTTATGATAATAAACAATTACTGTACTTACAATAAGACATAGTAGTTGTGATAATAAACACATTACTGTACTTACAATAATCACATTACTGTAGTTGTGAAATACACATCTGTACTTACAATAAACTCTACTGTATTTTATAATAAACACATTACTGTACTTACATAAACTCATTACGTGTATGATTAACACTTACTGTATTAATAAACCATTACTGTTTATATAACATACGTATACAATAAACTCATTACTGTAGTTATGATATAAACACATTACTGTACTTACAATAACTCATACTGTGATAATACATACGTACTAGTAAACTCATTGTATATAATAATAAAACATACTGTATACAATAAACATACTTTATAATTACACATATGTACTACTAACATTACTGTATGTTAATAAACATTACTGTACTTACAATAAACTCATTACTGTAGTTGTAAATAAACATTAATTACTTAAATAAATTCATTACTGTATTTAATAAAACACATTACTTATAAGCCCGTCACTCGCGGTGTGATGTGGGTTACTCAGACCCCCCCTCCACACACACAGAAAACTCTGTGGATCAGACTTTCAGGCAGAGTGAGAACTGTGCTGAAAAGGTGTTTTCACACAATGAAAGAGAAGGGCTGTAGATTCTCTTACCTTCTCTGTCAGGACTTCACACAGCAGACAGAGAGGTGGAAGGACTTCCTGTCTCCCTCACACACGAGGGAGTCTGAGGCGTGTGCTCGCCGGCGGCACTGTGCAGGAGAAGCCTCAGGAATGTCACAAGTCAGCCCCCACCATTAACTTCTGGTCAGTCATTTCTGTATATCTTGGATGTGGGAGCAGTCGAGAGGTGATTGATGGCCGTTTTTAAGGGTAGGAAACGGCTTTCATTTAAATTAACTTGTTTGGAGACACAGTTCCCTTTTAAAATAAACACATTTCTGTAGTTATTATTATAACATATTACTGTACTTACAATAAACAAATTGCTGTAGGTAGTGTGATAATAAACACATTACTGTAGTTGTGATAATAAACACATTACTGTTGTTATAATAATAAACACATGACTGTAGTTATGATAATAAATAGTGATGGCCCAGTTCGCGGATCTGAACCCAAATCCGTGGCGGATTTACCTCGTTCGCGAATGGCGGAATCGTGGATTTTCCGGTTTCCGCCTTCCGAACTTTTCCCAACCACGTTTTCAAAAATTTTCGAAATTACGAGGATTTCTCGTATTTTCGAAAATGCATGAAAAACCATATTTTCAGAAATTTTCGAAATTAGGATTTCACGTATTTTGAAAAGCATGCAATAAGTATTTTCAAAAATTTTCGAAAATTATGAGGATTTTATATTTCGAAAATGCGGGAAAATACGTATTTTCAAAAATAGGATTTCTCGTATTTCGAGGATTTTTTTTCATTTAATGGGTAGGGTACGCTCGCGATTTTCGAATTTTCGAATTGTTCGAAAATTCACGATCCTCGAGCAGACAGTTTTGCGAAGTTCGGACATCTCTAATATAAACACATTACTCTAGTTATGATAATAAACACATTCGTTTTTTGGTTTCTCCTTGTGCTGTTTCTCTTAACTGTTAACCATTTAACCGTATGGACTTATATTCAATGCAAAAGATGGGAAAAGACGCACACACGTTTTAACTTTGTGCTTTATGTGGAAATGCAAAGTGCACAACTCCCTTCCTCAGCTGCTGAGTTTAAAGCAAAGATTCTTCTCACTTGTACTATTGAATGAATAGCAGCCAATGATACAATGCTCAGTCATGACTAATGTTATTGCTAGAACAATCCAACTTACTCAATCTTACCTTGGTGCAATTTATAAACGTACCAAAACCGCTATCAACGTGATTTATAAAACGGCGGAAACCGGACGCGAAAAGTTAACGCCTCTTTAACCTTTCCGCGCATCAGTTCCCGCACTTCGATTTATAAGTGGCGGGGTAACTGATCGGCGCGCCAATCTGGCCATTGCCTTGGGTGGCAAAAACACCAAGATCGTGAAAACGCCCCGAGATCGCAGGGGTTGGCATGGGGGGTCGTGGTCGCACCCGCCACGGGAGGCAATACCACTCAGCAGCCCTCCAAACCCCTTCCCTGCACGCAGGGAGGAGAAGGGAAGGGCCAGCTGGGGGGGTTGAGGGACCCTCCAGCGGGGTGCACGAAAAGTGCCTTTTGGGGCTTAGGGGGTCCCGCAGCTCGAACCGGGATCCCTTTCCCAGCCCCATCAGTGCATATATAAATATTACGGTAAGTGGTGCTCTGTTATTTGTTATCTAGTGGAAAATGAGACACCAATGTATGTAAACACTTTTTATATCTGTCCTAGGAAATACTCTAAATCGCCATCCATAAAAAATCTGCTGATTAGAAGAAGTAAGTTTACTAAGAACAAATCGAATTATTCTAAATATCACATATGTTTTAGATTATTCATAAGAGCCAGTAAGAGCTCTTGTTCAGCTCAGATAATAAAGAGTGCCCTTCATTACACTGCATAATGCGCATGCTTGTGAAGGTTCTCATTCATCCAGGTCATGGTATATCTGTTGTATTCAATTAGATCAACTGGACTTGAAATGTAGTTCTTGAAGACGTTTCGCTAGTCATCCGACTTGTATACCCACCAAGGAGGCTGTTGACATGGTGAGAAAACGGCTGGGCAAAGACAGCACTCTTACCAGCAGAACTGATCTCAACCCAGAACAGGTGTGTTCCTTGTTGGACTTGTGCCTGAATACCACCTATTTCAAATACAGGGATAAGTTTCTATAAGCAAAACAGGGATGTGCTATGGATCTCCAGTTTCACCTATTGTGGCCAACCTTTACATGGAGGAGGTAGAAAACAGGCGCTTAATACTTTAAGGCATACACCCGCCACTGGTTCAGATATGTTGATGACACCTGGATTAAAATCCACCAGAAGGAAGTACAAGCTTTCACAGAACACATTAATGCGGTGACCAAAACATAAATTCACAAGGGAAGAGGTACAAACAACAACTGGCTTTCTTGGACTGCTTGGTAGAAGTTAAGGAAATTGTAAACTGAAGTAGAGGTTTACAGAAAACCAACACACACAGATCAGTATTTGGTGGACTCCCACCACCCTTTAGATCACAAGCGGGGTGTCATCAGAACCCTGCAACACAGAGCCGAGAACATCCCCACTAGCACAGAGGCGAAGGCTAAAGAAATGACAACATCTCAGAGGAGCCCTTAAAACTTGTGGATATCCAGACTGGGCCTTTGTCAAAAGAAAGAAGGAAGAAAGGAACACGATACCAACAGTGAAGGGAAAAGCAGACAGGAGGAAGAACATGGTCATCCTATTTAGCAGGGTCTCTGAAAATTAGAAGAATTTTCAAAAAACATCGTATCCCTGTCTGCTTTAAACCGAACAACACACAGCAGCAATTGTACATCAAAGCCCAATACCAAAACACAAAAAAGCGACATCATATGCGGTGCAGTGCAGTGAAGAATGCTCTGATTTGTATGTGGGGGAGACCAAACAGCAACTGCATCAACGTATGGCCCAGCACAGAAGAGCCAATTCCTCGGGTCAGGACTCAGCCGTGATCTGCATCTTAGGATAAAGGACATACCTTTGAAGATTGTAATGTTAACATACTGGCAAGGAACGTGACTGGTTCAAGAGAGGTGTTAAGGAGGCCATTTATGTGAAAATAAAGAAACCAAGCCTAAATAGAGGTGGGGGGGTTTCGACACCAACTGTCTGCCATGTACAATGCTGTTTTAACACCTTACTCTGGGCGTTCCTATACACACCTCTTAGCCACTATCTAATCACACCCTTCACAAGAAAAGGGGGGGGGGGGGGGGCGGCGCCTGAGCGTAAAATCAGAGATTCCAAAGACATTTCAATAAGGAGGCGGTTTTCAGCCTGGCCGTGGCCTTCGATAAAACCATAATTATCCAGTCTGTATTGTCCTAATTACGGATCATAATCCATACATTCTAATCTACATATGTCTCTATATATTCACCAGGGCCTGATAAGCCCACTGTAGGTCTGTGGCAGATAGTAGTAATCTAACTCCCATTTACTGTAATTATAACAAATGCGCATTTGAAGAAATAATGAAATCTTATTACCGTAATTCTTTAAATTGTGTAATAATAAACCATAATCAGCTAAGTGTTTAATAATTCTTGCGTTAAGTTGGACATCTTACCGAATTCAGACAGTCTCTCCATCCATCCTCCTTTAAATAAACTCTGGATTGATAAATAACCTCCTTGTATGATAAAAACTTTAATTTCCCGAAGAGTTTTTAGAAAGGAAACAGAAGGATCAAACCATGTATTTAAAGGTCATGTCCACTCCCCCCAAACTAAAAATGTGTGTCTATGCAGATTCCCCTCCAACAAGAAAAACCCCAATCCACAACAATAACCATTTAATTTGTATGCAGACTGATGTTCTTGCTTCCAGTCTTGATGCCTCCGATTGTCAATCATAACTGTCAATCATAACAGTCAATCATAACTGTGTCAGAGAGTGTCACGGTCAATGACTCACTAGTATTCTTGGAGTCACCTCCCCTGTGCATGTGCAGCTTTAAGAGGAGGCAAAAATACTAGGTAGTTATTGCAGTTGGGGTGTTTTTTTCAGGGATAACTCAACCCTAAAAACAACCTCCCTTCCAGAATCTATATTTCTATTGGAGGTGGGAGCAAGTATTTCTACCTCAAGTTTTGCTTTAATTTAAAATTGTGTAAATTATCAATGACTTAAATTAATAGTGTTCCATATTAAATTCTATTAGGACCTAAATTTGTATTGTCTCTGGCAATGGAAAAGGCTAGCCAAAAATCATCCAATTTCCATATTGCTTGAGTTTGGTAGCAAATTCACTCACCATGCCAAACCTTCTGCAGAACCCATTTTAAGACACATTGACTGTAGTTTGATAATAAATAGTGATGGCCCAGTTCGCGGATGAACCCAAATCCGGGCGGATTTACCTGTTCGCGAATGGCGGATATCGTGGATTTTCCGGTTTCCGCCTTTCCGAACTTTTCCCAACACGTTTCAAAAATTTTCGAAATTACGAGGATTTCTCGTATTTTCGAAAATGCATGAAAAACCATATTTTCAGAAATTTTCGAAATTACGAGGATTTCACGTATTTTTGAAAATGCATGCAAATACGTATTTTCAAAAATTTTCGAAAATTATGAGGATTTTACTTATTTTCGAAAATGCGGGAAAATACGTATTTTCAAAAATAGGATTTCTCGTATTTCGAGGATTTTTTTTCATTATGTTAAGGGTACGCTCGCGATGATTTTCGAATTGTTTCGAAAATTCACGATCCTCGAGCAGACCAGATTTTGCGAAGTTCGGACATCTCTAATAAAAACACATTACTCTAGTTGATAATAAACACATTCGTTTTTGGTTCTCCTTGTGCTGTTTCTCCTTAACTGTTAACCATTAACCGTAATGGAATTATATTCAAATGCAAAGATGGCGAAAAGACGCACACACGTTTTAACTTTTGGCTTATTGTGAAATGCAAAGTGCACAATCCCTTCCTCAGCTGTGATGTTTAAAGCAAAGATTCTTCACTTGTACTATTGAATGAATAGCAGCCAATGATACAATGCTCAGTCATGACTAATGTTTATTTGCTTAGAACAATCCAACTTTACTCAATCTTACTTTGGTGCAAATTTATAAACGTACCAAAACCGCTATCAACGTGATTTATAAAACGGCGGAAACCGGACGCGAAAAGTTAACGCCTCTTTAACCTTTCGCGCATCAGTTCCCGCTCACTTCTATTTATAAAGTGGCGGTAACTGATTCGGCGCGCCAATCTCGGCCATTGCCTTGAAGGTGGCAAAAACACCAGAGATCGTGAAAACGCCCGAGATCGCAGGGGTTTGGCATGGGGGGTCGTGGTCGCACCCGCCACGGGAGGCACTACCACTCAGCAGCCCCTCCAAACCCCTTCCCTGCACGCAGGGAGGAGAAGGGAAGGGCCAGCTGGGGGGGTTGAGGGACCCTCCAGCGGGGGCACTGAAAAGTGCCTTTTGGGGCTTAGGGGTCCCGCAGCTCGAACCGGGATCCCCTTTCCCAGCCCCATCAGGCCCTTTGCTGCACTGAGACGTGCCCTTGCGGCGCTGAGAAGTGACTTTGTTGGGGGTCCCGCTATTCGAAGTCTTAAAAGAGCCCTTGGGCGGCGTCTTCTTTCTTACATCCAGTGACACCAGCTCCGCTGAGGCCACTGACCGAGAGGTACCCCTGCGGCTACCGATGGCCTCAACGAGATGTCTTCAGGCTAGCACACCACTGAAGTCGCCAATGCAGGTAGGCTCACTGCAGCCTCCAGTGGCCCGCTGGCAACCGCTGGCCTCAGGGAGCCGATGTTGCTAGCTCGTTCTTCTTCTGCCATCTACTGCGATGGCTTCTGAGCTCCGCAGAGGTTTGCAGCTCTTATATAGGTTTGCAGAAAACCCTAATCCTTTCTGATTGGTCAGTTTCTCAATGCTTGTTACATGGTTTACAGTAACCAATCAGATTTCGGTAAATCTGATTGGTTACTGTAAACCATGTAAACCACAGATTGAGATTGAGTGCAGGACCCCCAACAAAGGCCATTCTCAGTGCCGCAAGGCACTTACACGGGCTGGGGAGGGGGGTCCGTCTCGAGCTGCGAGACCCCTTAAGCCCCAAAAGGCCCTTCTTAGGGCGATCATGGTATTTTCGGTGCGGCAATGTGCGGCGGTAATTTTAGGGCGTTATTTTTGGCCCTTTATAAATAGGCCCTTAGTGTGAGACCTTGCACTGTGTGGAGACCTTGCACTAAAACTGTCCTGAGGGAATTAAAATGGCTTTATCAATTTTATTCCAGTCTCGTTTTAGGTTTATGCTATATAATGTTTTTTAAGGTAAAGTATTTTTTTAGGTAATTCCTGTTTTTTAGATAGAATTTTATTCCTTTTGCTTCTTAGGGGAGTAATTTCATTTTAAAGTTCCCGTCATTTCCTGCTCTCCAGTCCACTAGCTTCTCTCTCTTTTCTGCCCATGCGTACCACACATACAGTAAAGGAGAATGTTGTGGTTGGTAGAAGTTCAAAGCTTGTTTGCTTATTTATTTACATCTGGAACAGTTAAGGCTCATACACACGCTCGTTTATGAGTGAGGATACCCCTGACCCCGAGGCCGAGCGCTATGGACGAACGTAAGTTCTGATTGGTTGGGGCAAAATTAGCACCATTTAAACGATAAGAACTTTTATTGAATCCCTGTTAGTTCCTTATACAACAAAATATGTACGGTCGGTCAGGTGACAGTATCAAGCACTTCATTGAGTGTAAATATTGTACACCAGCATAAACTAAAGCTGTACAGAGTATAGATTTGCATAAATATTACCATAGCGGAGAGCAGGTATTGTCCAATCCCTGCAAACCTGCCGGTAATGTCAGGGTAGCAACTATATTGTCGTGTAAAATCATAATGAGCTCACAGGCTCTCCGATCCTCTGCTTCTCATTATATCTACCTTATCTGGCAGAATTCAGATTGTAATTAAAACTGGATTTTGTATAACAATGGAGTAAATAAGTCTTTTACAGGTTTATGGGTTTAAAAGAAATCATTAAATTGGAGTGTTATAAAAGTAAAAATAAGGGATATGTGCCCCTTATAGTGTAATATAAGGATACTATTCACCGAGGGGTTCCCTGACCATATTTTATACAGGTCATGGAACTCCGAGGTTCCCTACATGACAGGGGATTTGCTACTGCTCCGTGGGAGGATTTGCTGAACTGAATGATAAAATTTGGCTTAATTTTGCTAAAAAACATAAAGATAGCGAGGATTGATTTGTTCAAGGCAGGCAGGCAGAGGCATTAAAGAGTTAACAAGTGGAATATTTTCTTATAATAATCACTCAGCTAAATAGCTAAGTGATTATTATAAGAAAATATTCCACTGCAGCTCAGATTAAATTTTTTCACACTTATCTATTCATTATTATTATAACAAATGATGAAAAATATTGGAATCTATATGGATATGATGTTTAGATTAAATCTGCCCATTAGATATGTTTTTGATAATAATAGCTACTGAATAGCTACATGACATTAGTACATTGCCAGCAGCAAGATCAGGCAGTGCGCACATTTTAACGGCATTTATAAATAAAATTGTCTCTTTCATCTTGCTTTGTTGTTGGGTTGGATTTCCCTCTTCATATTTTTCTTTTTTTCTTTTTTTTTTCTTTTTTTTTCCCATTATTATTATTTCCAGTGTATTCTGTGTATTAACGCCCAAGGAATTCCAACCACTAGGGGATTCAATTCAACAAACCTCACATTTATTATAACTTTTGCCTCTAACCACCTATTTATAAACATCTTGAAATACCCATGTGGGAAAGGGTCGTGGTGATAAAAGAAGCAATATATATAACCAGTGGTGGAAGGAATGGGGATTTATTGACATAAGAGAAGTAGTAGAGATTTCTCTTTGCAACCTAAGGGTAAGACGAAATGGGTAAATCGTGTGAATCTTTTCATTTGCCCAATCGGAATCCTCTTCACAGAGGTACAAACATTTTAAGGAATCTATAACTGCTACTGTTGGGTGGGGGGCACTTTAAATGTGCCTTAAAGCAATGAAAGAAAATGTATGGCAAAACCCAATGGGCAGCTTTGAGCTCGTAAACCTACAAGCTTTCCCTTTATCTAAATGCCACAGGACTTTTTGCATTGTGCTGTAGTTGGTCTCTAAAAAGGTTTATTGATTATTCTATAATAGTAATTGGAAAGAAGTGTTTTAATTGTTTCTTTGCCTGGTGTGTTGTTTATCTGGGATGAGGACAACTAGTAAACATTTAACACATAATGATATAGATACAGAAATTGTAATGTGTGGGGGTTGTATTTAGCATTGTCAAACCAAATGTCAGGGGTTGTCTTGTTTTGTGGTTTGGCGCTCTCACTCGCTATCCTGTGCCTCGTTTAATGGGAAACTAAAGTGACCAAAACAAGAATAAAAATAGCAAAGTATTTTCCATGGAGGTAGAAGACACAACTCCTTTTTCTGTTTTCCCTTACAAACTCTGAAAGCTCTTTTTAAACATGGCTACTCCTGCTTTTGCGCTGATAGCTCACCTCCCATTATCCTTGCCTCCTTTTCTGAATAGGGGACATGCATACCTCTTTCAGAAAAGGTAGTATGTTAGTGTGATAGGCAGGGCAAGGAGCGGGAGTGAAACATCTAAGTTTAGCCATTGGCTGGCAATATGTGCCTGCATTTGCCTGCATATGTAGCGGGCCATTGGTAACCCTCGAAGCCTCGAGTAGTGGGTGATTTTTGTAACCCTCTAATGAATCGTTCGATTTCGGTAACCCTCAAATGTATCGTTCGGTAACCCTCAAATGTAGTGTTTGGTTTTAGTAACCCTCAAATGTATTGTTCTATAACCTTCAAAGTATCATTCGGTAACCTCGAATATATAGTTCAATTTTCGTTACCTTCGAATTGCCGTAACCCTCGAATGTAGCATACAGAAACCCGACAATCGCCCGATAGTGGGGGAAAGAAGTGTTTAAACAAGTTTTGGTGATAGTGACATGTTCCTCAGACCATTTCCAGTGCAACAGCCATTTATAGTAAGTTACCACTGTTGTTGATGCAAACTTTACAAACTATTATCTCCATTGACCATATTGCAATCTAGATATCTAGATCGCAATCTAGAAAAAAATATGAGATATTTCTGTCACAAAGGATTTATAGAAAAATAAATTGTACCTTCCATTCCTACAATAATATGAAGTGAACCTGATTTCTATCAGAACGGTTTGAAAATCTGCAGATCTGGCATGAGTTTTGAACGTCAGGACTTATCGAAAATCACCGTCGAAGCGGTAAAAGTAGCAGTCGCAAGGCCAAAATCGTAGTGTTGAAAAGAAGATAAAATCATTGAATTAAAAAATGTTCTAAGAGGTTAGGATTCGGAGTGTTTATAGGTTATTGTAATGTGTTTATATCACTGCCATCAAACTATCGGGAAAGGGAGTTAACCGGGAATAAGGGCAGAACAGCGCCTTGTCCATAACATTATATAGACGGAGATTCTTAGCTTCTAAAGAGTTAAAACCTTTCCTGTTTCTACTTTCTTATTCACTGATATTTTTCATTCCCATAATCTTTTTATCTCTTCCCAAAGCCCTTCTGTCTGTCAGGCTATCCTTTTACAAGAAAAACTTGTAGATGGGAATCCCTCGGGTTAAAAAGTTAAAAGCTCTCAAACAAAAATGGCAAAGGCCAAGCTAAACAGTGGAATAGCCCTCTGTGGTTGCTTCCAGTACATGAAAGAGATACACATCACTAGCACAGATATCCGCTTGCAGTCATCAGGAAGTGTCTCTTTATACCATGCTGATTCCATTTTCAATTTCTCATTTTAATTGCCTTCACCCTGCATTCCCTCATTTACATACAAGTGTGATGGTATTTGATTGAACCAATGGAGCAGCACGAGGCTGTAATACACTTTTGTAAACCATTGTGGGAGGCAAGATCAGAATATCAATGTTGCAGAATAAAATAGTTAGTTAGACAGATCCCCCTAATGATAAGGTATTTATTGTTGGTCCGACTGGGCATTACTCGTTTAAATGTATTATATGATGAATGTTTCACAAATACATGGTTCTGGTCTATCATCCACTTTTGCCCCACTCCTTTCCGGGATCTCATCAGGCCCTTTGCTGCACTGAGACGTGCCCTTGCGGCGCTGAGAAGTGACTTTGTTGGGGGTCCCGCTATTCGAAGTCTTAAAAGAGCCCTTGGGCGGCGTCTTCTTTCTTACATCCAGTGACACCAGCTCCGCTGAGGCCACTGACCCTGAGAGGTACCCCTGCGGCTACCGATGGCCTCAACGAGATGTCTTCAGGCTAGCAACACCACTGAAGTCGCCAATGCCAGGTAGGCTCACTGCAGCCTCCAGTGAGCCCGCTGGCACCGCTGGCCTCAGTGGAGCCGATGTTGCTAGCCGCTTCTTTCTTCTGCCATCTACTGCGATGGCTTCTGAGCTCCGCAGAGGTTTGCAGCTCTTTATATAGGTTTGCAGAAAACCCTAATCCATTTCTGATTGGTCAGTTTCTCAATGCTTGGTTTACATGGTTTACAGTAACCAATCAGATTTCGGTAAATCTGATTGGTTACTGTAAACCATGTAAACCAAGCATTGAGATTGAGCTGCAGGACCCCCAACAAAGGCACTTCTCAGTGCCGCAAGGGCACTTACAAGGGCTGGGGAGGGGTGCCGTCTCGAGCTGCGAGACCCCTTAAGCCCCAAAAGGCCCTTCTTAGGGCGATCATGGTATTTTCGGTGCGGCAATGTGCGGCGGTAATTTTAGGGCGTTATTTTTGGCCCTTTATAAATATGCCCCTTAGTGTGAGACCTTGCACTAGTGTGAGACCTTGCACTAAAACTGTCCTGAGGGAATTAAAATGGCTTTATCAATTTTATTTCCAGTCTAGTTTAAGGTTTCTATGCTAATATAATTTTTTTAAGGTAAATTCCTAGATTTTTTTAGGAGACATAGGATTTTTATTTCCTTTTCTGCTTTCTTAGGGGAGTAATTTCATTTTAAAGTTCCCGTCATTTCCTGCTCTCCACTAGCTTCTCTCTCTTTTCTGCCCATGCGTACCACACATACAGTAAAGGAGAATGTTGGATGAGGTTTAGAAGTTCAAAGCTTGGTTTGGCTTATTTATTTACATCTGGAACAGTTAAGGCTCATACACACGCTCGATTTATGAGTGAGGATCGACCCCTGATGGCCGAGCGCTATATGTGACGAACGTAAGTTCTGATTGGTTGGGGCAAAATTAGCACCATTTTAAACGATAAGAACTTTTATTGAATCTCCCTGTTAGTTCCTTATACAACAAAATATGTACGGTCAGGTGACAGTATCAAGCACTTCATTGAGTGTAAATATTGTACACCAGCATAAACTACAGCTGTACAGAGTATAGATTTGCATAAATATTACCATAGCGGAGAGCAGTATTGTCCAATCCCTGCAAACCTGCCGGTAATGTCAGGGTAGCAACATATATTGTCAGTGTAACATCATAATGAGCTCACAGGCTCTCCGATCCTCTGCTTCTCATTATATCTACCTATATCTGGCAGAATTCAGATTGTAATTAAAACTGGATTTTGTATAACAATGGAGTTAAATAAGTCTTTTTACAGGTTTATGGGTTTAAAAGAAATCATTAAATTGGAGTGTTATAAAAGTAAAAATAAGGGATAATGTGCCCGTTATAGTGTAATATAAGGATACTAATTCACCGAGGAGTTCCCTGACCATATTTTATACAGGTCATGGAACTCCGAGGTTCCCTACATGACAGGGGATTTGCTACTGCTCCGTGGGAGGATTTGCTGAATGATAAAATTTGGCTTAATTTTGCTAAAAAAACATAAAGATAGCGAGGATTGATTTGTTCAAGGCAGGCAGGCAGAGGCATTAAAGAGTTAACAAGTGGAATATTTTCTTATAATAATCACTCAGCTAAATAGCTAAGTGATTATTATAAGAAAATATTCCACTGCAGCTCAGATTATAATTTTTTCACACTTATCTATTCATTATTATTATTAACAAATGATTGAAACAATATTGGAATCTATATGGATATGATGTGTTTAGATTAAATCTGCCCATTAGATATAGTTTTTGATAATAATAGCTACTGAATAGCTACATGACATTAGTACATTGCCAGCAGCAAGATCAGGCAGTGCGCACATTTTAACGGCATTTTATAAATAAAATTGTCTCTTTCATCTTGCTTTTGTTGTTGGGTTGGATTTCCCTTCTCATATTTTTCTTTTTTTCTTTTTTTTTTCCTTTTTTTTTTCATTATTATTATTTTCCAGTGTATTCTGTGTATTAACGCCCAAGGTAATTCCAACCCACTAGGGGATTCAATTCAACAAACCTCACATTTATTATAACTTTTGCCTCTAACCACCTATTTATAAACATCTTGAAATACCCATTGTGGAAAGGGTCGTGGTTGATAAAAGAAGCAATTATATATAACCAGTGGTGGAAGGAATGGGGATTTAATTGACATAAGAGAAGTAGTAGAGATTTTCTCTTTGCAACCTAAGGGTAAGACGAAATGGGTAAATCGTGTGAACTCTTTTCATTTGCCCAATCGGAATCCTCTTCACAGAGGTACAAACATTTTAAGGAATCTATTAACTGCTACTGTTGGGTGGGGGGCACTTTAAATGTGCCTTAAAGCAATGAAAGAAAATGTATGGCAAAACCCATCAATGGGCAGCTTTGAGCTCGTAAACCTACAGCTTTCCCTTTATCTAAATAGCCACAGGACTTTTTTAGCATTGCTGTAGTTGGTCTCTAAAAAGGTTTATTGATTATTCTATAATAGTTAATTGGAAAGAACGTGTTTTAATTGTTTCTTTGCCTGGTGTGTTGTTTTATCTATGGGATGAGGACAACTAGTAAACATTTAACACATAATGTATATAGATACAGAAATTGTAATGTGTGGGGGTGTATTTAGCATTGTCAAACCAAATGTCAGGGGTTGTCTTGTTTTGTGGTTTGGCGCTCTCACTCGCTATCCTGTGCCTCGTTTAATGGGAAACTAAAGTGACCAAAACAAGAATAAAAATAGCAGTCATATTTCCATGGAGGTAGAAGACACAACTCCTTTTTCCTGTTTTCCCTTACAAACTCTGAAAGCTCTTTTTAAACATGACTACTCCTGCTTTTGCTGCTGATAGCTCACCTCCCATTATCCTTGCCTCCTTTTCTGACATAGGGGACATGCATACCTCTTTCAGAAAAGGTAGGTATGTTAGTGTGATAGGCAGGGCAAGGAGCGGGAGTGAAACATCTAAGTTTTAGCCATTGGCTGGCAATATGTGCCTGCATTTGCCTGCATATGTAGCGGGCCATTTTGGTAACCCTCGAAGCCTCGAGTAGTGGGTGATTTTTGTAACCCTCTAATGAATCGTTCGATTTCGGTAACCCTCAAATGTATCGTTCGGTAACCCTCAAATGTAGTGTTTGGTTTTAGTAACCCTCAAATGTATTGTTCTATAACCTTCAAAGGTATCATTCGGTAACCCTCGAATATATAGTTCAATTTTCGTTACCTTCGAATTGCCCGTAACCCTCGAATGTAGCATACAGAAACCAGACAATTGCCCGATAGTGGGGAAAGAAGTGTTTAAACAAGTTTTGGTGATAGTGACATGTTCCTCAGACCATTTCCCAGGTGCAACAGCCATTTATAGTAAGTTACCACTGTTGTTGATGCAAACTTTACAAACTATTATCTCCCAATTGACCATATTGCAATCTAGATATCTAGATCGCAATCTAGAAAAAAATATGAGATATTTCTGTCACAAAGGATTTATAGAAAAATAAATTGTACCTTCCATTCCTACAATAATATGAAGTGAACCTGATTTCTATTCAGAACGGTTTGAAAAATCTGCAGATCTGGCATGAGTTTTGAACGTCAGGACTTATCGAAAATCACCGTCGAAGCGGTAAAAGTAGCAGTCGCAAGGCCAAAATCGTAGTTGAAAAGAAGATAAAATCATTGAATTAAAAAATGTTCTAAGAGGTTAGGATTCGGAGTGGTTTATAGGTTATTGTAATGTGTTTATATCACTGCCATCAAACTATACGGGAAAAGGGAGTTAACCGGGAATAAGGGCAGTAACAGCGCCTTGTCCATAACATTTATATAGACGGAGATTCTTAGCTTCTGGAAAGAGTTAAAACCTTTCCTGTCTTCTACTTTCTTATTCACTGATATTTTTCATTCCCATAATCTTCCTTATCTCTTCCCAAAGCCCTTCTGTCTGTCAGGCTATCCTTTTACAAGAAACTTGTAGATGGGAATCCCTCGGGTTAAAAAGTTAAAAGCTCTCAAACAAAAATGGCAAAGGCCAAGCTAAACAGTGGGAATAGCCCTCTGTGGTTGCTTCCAGCTACATGAAAGAGATACACATCACTAGCACAGATATCCGCTTGCAGTCTATCAGGAATGTGTCTCTTTAATACCATTGCTGATTCCATTTTCAATTTCTCATTTTAATTGCCTTCACCCTGCATTCCCTCTATTTACATACAAGTGTGATTGGTATTTGATTGAACAATGGAGCAGACAGGAGCATGTAAATTACACTTTATGTAAAAACATTGTGGGAGGGCAATAGATACAGAATAATAATGTGAAGAATAAAAATAGTTAGTTAGACAGATCCCATAATGAATAAGGTATTATTATTGTTGGTAACAGACTGGGCATTACTCGTTTAAATGTAATTATATGATGAATGTTTACAAAATAACATGGTTCTAGGTATTCTAATCAAATTTTGCAAAATCATTTAAAGGGATATCATCATCATCACTGCTTAAAGGGTACTACTCAGAGGTGTGGGTTGCTGCATGTCATTAATCCAGTACTTGTTTTGCTCAGGCTCAGTATCCCCCCTCCCTCTCTTAGGGCTAGGCCCCACTAGCCCATTTTGGTGCGCGCTGTGCACTGCTTTAGCGCAGCGCACAGAGCACACCAATAGAAGAGGATGGAGATGGCCCCATTACCTCCGGTGCCCTGCAGTGGGCTGCCGACCCTTTTCGCAGCGCATGCGATCACCATTTTTGGTGGGCATCGCATGCGCTGTGATTGGGGTACATCAAAGAGATCGCACACACATGAATCGCGCAACATTACGATTTTGCTCCATCGCGCGATTTCTGCAGTCTCCCTAGTGCAGAACTTCTTCTTTCCTCTGACCTGACTTTTTTTAAAACTGAGCATGCTCCTGTGCCCATCATTAAGATCCAGCACTCAGTGAGGGAATTTACCACTATGCAATCCACGCATACCAAATAAAACCAGTTACAGCAAAACTGCACCACTCCTGGCCTTCTATACACATACTATAGCGTGCACAATGCCCAACAGGTATGAGTGCAATGAATGTCCACCTTGGCTGATAATTGAACTTGTATGTGTTAGGTTGGGCGTCCTTTGGCTACTCCCTTGATGGATTAATGAACGACACACATTTAAATGCATAGACACACAATTATCAGCCTAAATAACCATATATAGAGCAATGCATTGCAAAGAAAGAAAACAAGCAGTAATAAAAGGAAGTCTCTAGCTCAACAGAAGAATAATGGGGATTGTTTTTCCATCATCAAAAATGAAGCATCTCCAAAAGGTCGATAAAATGTAACAAGGGTTGTCTCACCTGGCACACAGTACAAAGTACAGTTTAGCGTTCAATGTTCTGGGCAAGCCTCCTTAATCCAGCCTCTTTATCGATCACATACACACAATGATAATGATCATACAATCCCAATCACTTTTGGGGTGACAAAAAGCTTCCTGCATATCAATTTAGAAAATAAACATCTTTTGCCAGTGGTTACCACACATGATGGTGTTGTTATAAGGTATCAGATATCACAATATCCTATAGTATATCGCTCAACCATTCCAGTTTGGCCAGGGCAGACTCAATATGTATGGAGAGTCCAGGTTTGTCCTTGGCGGTGGGGCTTTGTGGGTGATATTATAACAAGAGGTAAGAGCTTCTCACAAATGCGTTTTGCTCTACAGGGCACATTACGGGAGCTTTCTCTTCTTATCTGGCGTAAGTACCATGGGCCATGGGAGGAGGGGGGCACTAACTTCACAGATACAGTTTTGCTGTAAATCAATGTGCATTTGTTTTCTACTAAACCTTTGCTTTCTCAATGCCTACATTTAATGTCTGTACACATGTCCGATAGAATGGCCGACCCTCGAGCGCAAGACACCAGCATGACGAACGGGTGTTCAGGTCAATATTTGTGCGTGTGTATGCATTCGGGTGTCGTTTGTTGATTCGCCATAGCAGACTGCCGTCAATGCCCGAGTGGCCGCATACACCTGCGTGATTATCGTCCCAAGCGATAGTTCATCGAACGTGTGCACGCATTCGGACATCATTCCTTGTGCATCAAACATGCACACAAGGCTTTAGACATTGGGGCTCATTTACCCACAGTCACTATTGCTCTGGGTAAATGCTTCTTCCGCGATTTAATATCACGTTTGCGAATGTGGGTAAATCCCGGTAAAGCTATTTGCAGGCGTTAAAATCCTGCACTAAAACTAGCGCAAACGCGATATTAAATCGCGAGCTTTGGATGCGTGGATGATTTTTGGGTAACCCGCGCATCCAACTCTAATATGGAGCTAAAGTCGCACTAACTGGTAGTGGACAGGTTAGCGTGACTTTAACTCCATATATTTGCCCAGTGAGTCTGGGTAAATGGGGACCATTCTGTATAGACAGAAGGGAAGAACTTGTTTACTACCATTGCCAATTCAGCATTCTGTGAAATCATTGTAGTAGTGTACAAAGCTTTAATGGCCCCTCACTCTCAGCCTTCTTCTTATAAGTGTGGCTGTATTTAAAGAAGAGTTGTTCTTACTTTGTTCAGCTATACTGTCCTCATTTTCTATTTTAGCTAGCTTAATTGCATTGTTAGAACATTTATTACAGACTTTATAGTTTCTAAATGGCTTTTCTGTTCCCTCTGCCTCAAACACTTTAAAACGCCTTTTTGTACTTTTCTATTTCCCTTCATTTCTAGGGGAAAAAAGTCCCTCGGACTTGGATTTGATTTGATTTCTCGCCATTTATTCCCTGAACCGTATAAATTTGCAAGTGTAATACTTAATAAAGTCGTTTTTAAAAGCAGTTGGCTTCTGTTTAGTGTCCGTTTGGCGCCTTAGAAAACAACATCCCCTTTTATGTGTTAAAGGGATTTTGTTTTACAAAGCAGTATTTGCTTTCCTGAAGTGAGATGCCCACAGTGCTGGAGGTTATCCCTCTGAACATTTGTTTACCTTCATTAAAAGACTCGGTGGTGCCTATTTTGTAACCCACAGTAACTATAATTGTAATGGACAAAATTTCATTTCATTTACACAGATTTATATATCTGCACACACAGTCAGTTAAATATTAAGGTGGCCATACATCAGTGCGATATTACTTTATTACGTTCATCGAACCTGCCGGAACCGTCTCTCCCAATCTAATATCCGACCGACATGTGATCGCAAAATCCCATTCATTTTGCGATCGCATGTCGGTCGAATATAAGATCGGGAGAGGTGGTTCCGGCAGGATCGCAGGAACGTTGCGTGAGCGCTCAGTCGGGTAAGTAATATCGTGCAGGTGTATGGCCATCATTAGAAGAATCCCTTGTCCCTATGTCCCTATCTTGTGTCCCTGAGTAGTTGCTTGGGGGTCCTCAGGAGACGGAAACTGGTCTGATCTATCCTTGTGAAGAATTTGAGTGCATTTGTTTTAATATAGATGTATTTATACATAGACTGATCTACCAGTTATTAGAGATGGGATACGGGTCCAAACGTTCCGAACCACCTGTTTTCTTTTCCCAGCTATTAGTCGAGTTTGAATGTTGACACCTTTAGGGCCAAATGCAGTGCTCCATACAATTTTATATATTATATATCTTCTACATATACTTTATAGAGAGTGGAGATGGGACCCAAAACCGAACTCAAACCCGAGTTTGAGCCTAACTTTATGAGTTCGGAAGAACTCGAACTATTCGAACAAGTTCGGTTTTCTGGACTTGCGGATGTATTTTGGATAATTATCGAATAAAGACTGTTCGCTAATTCTAGAATGTATCGTTTCCTAACCCTCAAAAGTATCATTCATTTTCAATAACCCTCGGATGTACGGATCATTTTCGCTAACCCTCAGTTTCGTTCTCTAACCCTCGAATGTAGCCTTCGATTTTCAGTAACCTTCAAAAGTATCAATCATTTTCGGTAACCATAAAATGTATGGATCGTTTTCGGTAACCCTAGAATGTATCGTTCACTAAGTAGTTTTCAGTAATTCTTGAAAGTATCATTCGATTTCGGTAACCTTCGAATTTATGGTTCTGTTTTCCGAAACCCTCGAAAGTAACCCACCAGTATTTTGTTTTACAGGTGGACATGCCCTTTAAAATGAGGGACTGTCTGACCAACTTTTGGCAACTATGGTAGACTGTTGGCAGAGCATATCCCTCAGCAAACTCAATAACCAATTCTCAAAGTAGATGTCAACTGGGGTCTGTAGACACATTCCTGGCTCAAAGGGAAACAAAAGGATTAATCATGACACATCCTGGTAAAACTCTGTTTCAGCAGGCAGCTTATCATTTAATTGTATCACTGAAGAACTTTTTGTTTCATTTGTTTGTTCTAAATTGTCCTATTGTTTATTCTATCTTGGCTGGTAGGATAGAGTCGTTTGACTTTAGATTCCTTTGCATAGATGATTTCTAGAGAATAATAATTACTGGTACTAATGACACTCGCCGTAGTTGTGTTGCTATAGTATTTCATATGCAGGGTTATTCAATAAAAGTTCTTATCGTTTAAAATGGTGCTAATTTTGCCCCAACCAATCAGATGTTAGCTTTCAAATGTTACATATGGTAAGTTCTGATTGGTTGGGGCAAAATTAGCACCATTTTAAACGATAAGAACTTTTATTGAATCTCCCTGGTGGTGTTTTATCAATTTCAGCATCATTTAATTTTTTTTTTTTAACGTGTTTAAATATTGACGGCCAAGAAAATGTAATAAGTTGCAGAATTTCTTACATAATTCATTTATTCCCAACTAAGTTCCATTTTTCAGAACTGTTACTTAGGTTAAAGGAAAAATATATGTTATTCATAAGTAGAATTGATCTTCAATGTTTTATTCCTTGAATAAACAGAGTGAGGGGAATAGCTTATTGCACCTGAGATGTTTATTTACTACTGTCAGATTTCACAGGAAGAGAGCAAAGCAGAGTTTGTCCTGTTTTCGGTTTTACGGATCCAAAAACGGAACTTACCTTCTAGGGTTTGGACTATATTTTCGAGGGCTACTAAACGTTCGGTAACCTTCAAAAATACGGTCTGAAGTCCAAACGATCTGCCCGGTTTTGGACGAAACATTCAGATTTTGGAACCGAGCCGGACCCGGATCCCATCTCTACTGAAGAGTGGAGGGACCTGATATAAGTGAAACAAGGTTATGAGAAATAATTGCTGATTCTGACAGATTCATAATGCTCCCTCTTTCTGTCTGTAAAACAAATGTGCTGGAACATTGAGATTGTTTTTATGGCTTACCCATCACAAGGAATTCAACATCAATTGCTGGTCCTCTCTAGTTGCCCTATTAACCTGCACAACACATAATATACTTATACCGTTACTCCCACCTGCGTGTTACACAACAGACATCATCCCTTCTTCTCCTAGTGAAAGACTATGAGATACTATGATATATGATTACAGTAACGTGTCTCTGTACATTAACTAGCGTCGGGTGATATGATGCTATCTGATCCCATTTCCCAATGCACACATGCAGCATTTTGTGTTCCATTATAAAACGTTTCTTTGTGTCAAGTTCGGTTTTTAAAATACACTTGGCAAAGATCCACAGTCATCCACTGCCTGTCACTCTACTCAATCCTATCAAACACTGGTCATTGTTATCAATGTCTGAACATTCAATATAATATCTGTGGGAATTGACTCAGAGGGGCGATCTGTTCTAAACATAGCAAGAGAGACATAGTCAATATGGGGGGGGGGGGGTTATATTAATATACCGTAATCTCTGTATAAAGTGGTTTGAGTTACATACTTATTATCATATGATCACATGCATTGAATTACAGTTATACCTCCCAGCTTAATACAGAATTGTGATGCTGCTCCTACCACACCATCTAACCCCAGTCTGCACCAACCCCACCACTTGATCACCCATACCATACCCATTCTGGGAAAATATAGGTAATCCAGGACGGTTGGTCTCTCAAAACAAAACAGTCCCACCAAGATTAGGATGGTTGGGAGACATAGAGTTGCTGAACTTAGGTGTTAATTGTTCTTTAAACTGCCTGGGTAAAAGGTAAAAAACATAGAGTTTGGACTCTGTTGGGCCATGTGTTTACCGAACTGCAGTGTTATCTCCCCAAGGACAATGTCTTAAGGGGCCCATAAACTGACATTAGACAGATGTACCTACGAGCCGCCTAGCCCGTTCTTTCATACAATCAATTTGAGATCACAAAATGCCAGCTAGGAACAACACAAGATAAAAAAACGTGGTCTTTAGACATTGAGATATCTCAAATCTATCTAAAAATCGGGATTTTTTTGTCAGATTGACCAGGTAACTGAATTAAATGAAACAGCCAAGCAATTGTTTACAAATGATTTTGAAGAAAAATTGATGAAGGCCAAATTGTGTCACTCGATCAATAAATCAAATGGTCAAACGGTTGAATGGTGGTTAGCAGTAAGGATTAGATGGTAATCTGCCGGTATACACCAGGCCTTTAGAAGATGGGCAACTAATAGCAAGGAAAACAGCATCAACGAGGAGCACAAGATAAAGAGAGAATTCACAGTGTAGAGAGATGTCTCGTGGAATCATGTTTATTCGTGGGCGTTTCACATCAGACTGTGCTGCCACCCAGCCCACGTACTTTTAATACATACTGTACCTTTAATAGACACTTTGCTGCACATCACATTGTGACTAGACAATCATTAAGTACAATTGCCTGTCACAGGCTTTTGTATTCCTTATACAGATGTAAATTTACATAGAATATTTTCTTTTCTTAAAACCTTAGAGAAACGTCCCACTGAGATGATGAAACGCTCAATGCATGAATGTGATTTCTCCTGGAAACATCCAGATATTGCCTTTGTACATGGGCATAATAATATATGGGAGATGGCTGTATTGCTGTAAGAAACTCATCACTCTGTATATTATGTGTTACCTGTGTATGTAATATGTATGACTTTGTATAACATGTATTACCCTGTATGTAATGTATGACTATGTAATTGTAAAGCGCCACGCAAGATGTTGGAGCTATATAAATCCAGAATATTAATAATGGCAAACTCTGTCGGCAATAAGTAACCTGTGGCACTATAACTCCCAACACCCCATGCCCCATACATTTAACAGAAAGAGGTTGCCCGTGTAGAGAGAAAGCCAAGACTGACTGACAGCGAGCAGCTTTACATTAAACCCGGGGGAAAGATGACTTGTTAATTCAGAACCTGAAAGCTTTTCTCAAACAGAAAAGAAATCTCGGGTTCCTATTTCCCAGCCCCGTCTAATTTCCAAGACTTACGTGCTGTTTGCACTAGTATTTACAATTGGCAAAGTTTCATTCATCTTTCAGAAGGGATCGCGAGCGCCGTCATTTGATGTTTAACAGAGGCTTGAGATATTTCACCCATTTCTGATGAGTTAAATAAATTAGCCCTAGTAAATTAGGAAGCAGGCGCTGGCCTGCCATCGATGTACAGCTCTCAGCCCGTGGTGCAGGACTGCTCTTGCTGTTCCCATGGTAACTGTCGGTATAGCAGTTCTTGGATCATTGGAAAGATGAAGATGAAAAGTATTTCTTTGGTGCGCACATTCTGCTTAACCCAGTCATTGCTTAAGGGGTGTTTATTGGTGGCACAGATTTAATACAATCTCTATGGCATAATGTTGTTTAAAGTGAAGAAATGAAAAAGGTGGCCTTAGACAAAATTAATTCCCTATCCAGATAGAACGTTAATAAACTTTAATTTTATTATTTAGTCTAAAAGTTATTTTAAAAAATCCTTATTGTGAGGTTGTAGAGGAGGTGGTAGATGTGGAAGAGATTTGGAAATAATTAAGGAGGGAATTGAGGGGGAGCAGGATAAAGAATAAGAAAATGTCGGTCATATTGAGTTAATGAACCCAATAGCTGTGCTCGTCAGTATTGGCAGGGCTGGATTGGCTCACCTGGATACAGAAGAAGCCCCTCGTTGGCCGCAATCTACTCACCCATGAAAATAGGAGAGGCTGTTACAATTCGATGCAGAGACAGAGGATAATATTTATAGCAGTAAAATAACGATTGATATCGCCAGTGTTGTTTACCTCTGTCAATTTAATAAAATAATGATTGTAATGGATCGTTATTTTATGAAAAACGTTTGCTTACCTGCAGTACTTAGCGATTGAAACCAGCCATGGATGCGGCGCCAATGTTCGTACAAACTCGAACTTTTTAGAACTCTCCGAACTACAGCCAATCCATTGGTTATCAAGGGAACTGGAACCATGGCTGGTTTTAATCACTGAGTACTGCAGCTAGGCGACAGTTTTCATAACATAACGATCGATTACACCAATGGGCCAGTCCAACCCTGAGTTGCAACATTGTACATCCATATAGTATATAGTATATATTATTAGAGGTTGAATAAAGACATCCATCCATCCAGTCCAACCTACTCTGGAAACTACACGTTCACATTTCCTGCCAAACTGTTGATCCAAAGGAAGGCAAAAAAAAAAAACAATATGGAAGAGAATTTTAAATATACAAATATTGTGGTGAACCTACTCGTGAACATGCTACATGGAATTGGCCATGGGGAAAACATGTTGATTGCATCTGAATAACGCAGCACTTGATTGACTGACGGGCGTCACGCTGATCTTGTGTCTCTGAAGCATGTGACATCCGGCTCTTTGTCTGTGTTGGTAAAGTCGAGTTTCATTCTTTTGCACTGTCTGTGAGCTTTGTGTGTTTTTATTAAGTGTGCCCTATTTTATGCACATTAGTTAGCAGTGTGACAAGTGTGGGTGTCAAGTTTGTAGGTGTGGATATGGTGTTTGGTAGTGTAAAGATGCTCCATTCACCCACCAGGTGTCCCTGTCATCCCACAGATGCCCCGAGTCCCCCACAGATGTTCCAGTTACTGCACAGATACCCCATTCACCCCACAGATGCCCACATTACCCCACAGATACCCCCTTCACACCACAGATATCCCTATAACCCTACAGATACCCCACATATGCCCCATTAACTCCACAGATGCTCCAGTCCCCCCACAGGTGCTCCATTTACCCCATAGGTGCTCCATTTATCCCACAGATGCCCCATGATTCCCCAGTCCCTCACAGATGCCACATCCACCCCACAGATGCTCCAGTCCCTCATAGATACCCCATGTACTCCACAGATGCCCCATATACACCACAGATGCCCCCATAACCCAACAGGTGCCCCATTTACCCCACATATGGCCCATTCACCCCACAGATGCCCCATTTACCCCACAGATGTCCCATTTACCCCACAGATGTCCCATTTACTCCACATTTGCGCCATTTACACCACAGGTGCCCCATTCACCCCACAGATGCCACCACAAACCCTACAGATGCCACATTTACCCCACATATACCACATTCCCCCCACAGATGCCCCTGTTCCCTTCAGAGATCCAAGTCACCCCAATAGCTAAATACCCCTAGCCCCCCTCCCTAAACAAATGCCAATCAAGACCACTATCAAACACTATTATCCAGCAATAACGTCAGCAGTCATTCAATTTTACCTCAGTTCAGTAGGCTCCTTACAGATCTCCTCTTGTTCAGTTCACACACTGACACTGACTGTTGCATTGTGTATGCCTATACCATTCCGGCTGGCCTAAACTGCCAGTGATCCTGTTGGTGTGTCACATGCCAGTCATCACCTGTGAGCCATCATTATGCAGAGGCGCGCCACAACGTGCCTGCACCTCTGCAACCGCTGCCTTTAAGCTTTACAAAAAAAACAAGTGCCACTTTTTTTGCCACAATTAGAGCGCTGCCCTGAGATTTTTTCTCAGGAGCCTCATTAGAGAGACGGCCCTGTTTATACATAGTAATCATATCCCCGTGCAAGCGCTTTTTCTCCAGCAAACATAATTGTAACTTTTCCAGTCTCTCTTCATATTCAAGCTCCCCCAATCCCCTTATTAATTTAGTTGCCCATCTCTGAACCCTTTCCATTTCAAATATGTCTTTTTTGCACCCAGGATTCCAAAATTGCACTGCATATTCCAAATGAGGCCTTACCAATGCTTTGTAAAGAGGGAGAATTACATTTTCCTCCCTTGAATCCATACCTCTCTTTATACAAGACAATACCATGCTGGCTCT
Organism: Hymenochirus boettgeri; assembly: GCA_019447015.1. Lineage (NCBI taxonomy): Eukaryota > Metazoa > Chordata > Amphibia > Anura > Pipidae > Hymenochirus > Hymenochirus boettgeri. The sequence continues at coordinate 238,323,646 of CM033472.1, forward strand.
GGCTGTTGCCCCCTGGCACTGCTTGATACCTTTAAGTTTGTTATCCACCAAAACTCCAACATCCTTCTCCAACAGGGATTCACTCAAGTTTGCCAGGCATCCAAATATGGATGGGATTGTCCCTACTGCAGGGACAAATTCCTGTGTCCTGCAGTCAGGACTGGAATCCTGTCCAAATACAGATGCCCTAGTCTCCCCAAAGATGCTCCATTCACCCACCAGGTGTCCCAGTCATCCCACAGATGCCCCAGTCCCCCACAGATGTTCCAGTTACCCCACAGATACCCTATTTACCCCACAGATGCCCCAATTACCCCACCAATACCCCATAACTCCACATATACCCCATTAACAGATGGAATATTGCAAACCTGGATTCACTAAACACAGAGCCATTTATAGTATAAGTAGCACAAGGATTTTTACGTCCAAAATGCATCACCTTACATTTATCAACATTGAATCTCATCTGCCACTTAGCAGCCCAATGTGATAATCTATCTAGATCCCCCTGCAACGATTGCACATTCTCTGAAGTTTTTAATGGTCGACAAAGTTTTGTGTCGTCAGCAAACACAGAAACCTTGCTGATAATACCCACTTCCAAATCATTAATAAATAGATTAAATAGAAGCGGCCCCAACACAGAACCCTGTGGCACCCCACTTAGTAAACCATGCATGGGGATATGTGTGTGAACTTCATTTACGTCTATGGGGTGGAATTTTGACACCTGTGGGGAGCATCTTAGGTTTCAGGTGGAGAGACAACTACACATTATAGACAGATGGGAATGTAAATTGAAGAGACAACGTGATGCTTTAAAAAGGAGAGAAAGAAATATATTACATAGATAGAACAGTGCAGAAAAGTACTGAGGATTTAAATAAAGGATTTAGAAGAGTAATGAGGAAAAGGATTTAAAGGGGAAGTCCAGTGCAAATACATATATAAAAAGAGCAGTATTTTTCCATCCCAATGACCTTAAAGGGTAACTGTGTTCTTGAATTCTTCCAAACTAGTAAGAATTATATAAAAAGCCTTCCATCTTACCTTCAAAATAAAACCTAAATCACATCTCTAGATAAAATTTGTGAGAAGTTATTGCTGGAAAGTATATACTTCCTGCTTGAACACTTCCTTTTTTCAGCCATGTGACCAGCCTGTAGTCATCTGACCAGCCTCTGCCTGCATTAATAAGCTCTCCTTTTCAATTGTCAATTTTTTCCCCAGGTACTTTCTGATTTCACCAGCAATAAGTCTTAACTGAGCATTCTTCTCCCGCGGGCGGACGGGCAGGCAGAGGTCAGGTGATGTCACTCAACCTACTGGAAGCAGGAAGTTTGAACATTCACCCCAATGTAATTTCTCACAGGCTCCAGCCAAAGATATGATTTTCAGCTTATTTTAAAGTAAATACTGCAGGCTTTCATTTAACCCTAACTTGTTTTGAGACCACAGTTACCAGTTCCCCTTTAACCTGCCCATTTAGCATTTTGTCTGACTTCCTGTTTGCAGGACCCCTAGTAGAGACCGCTATGGTCTTGCCCCTGACCCAGCACCTAGGTTGATTCAATTGCTCAGTAGAGATCTGAGCATGTTTGACCCATCCAACAGCCAATCAGTAGAAATTACTGTTAGGAACATTCCAAGAATGTGGTGCATTCTGGGAAAAAGAAGGACCGTTACAGAACTTGAAATGTCAGCAGGGAACAGCAAAGGGTATGAAATCAACTGATTTTTCAAAATGGGATAGAATATGTAGAATAACTAAGTATGCATAATACAAACTAACAATTTAACATAAATTGATAATTTCCATTAAACTGGATAACAATTTTTTTTTTTGCATTTAAAGGGTACATTAATGCTCTCTGAAGTGATTTTATGACCAAATTACTAGTTTGGCTGCTAGAACTTTTCTTTGTGGAACCTCAAAATTTGAAAAACAAATTGCCGCTTCGCATTCAAAATTTCATTAAAAAGCTGTGATTTTAAAGGGAAACTGTGGTCTCCAAACAAAGGCCAGTTTCCTACCCTTAAAACGAGCCATCAACCACCTCTCAGAAAGTTAATGGGTGGGAGGCTGACTTGTGACATTCCTGAGGCTTCTCCTGCACAGTGCCGCTGCCGAGCACAGCCTCAGACTCCCTCAGTGTGTGAGGGAGACAGGAAGTCCCTCCTCCTCTCTGCTGTGTGAAGGACCTGCAGCTGCAGAGAAGGTAAGTGAATCTACAGCCCTTCTCTCACACTATGTGAAAACAGCCTTTTCAGGCAGAGTTCTCACTCTGAAAAACCTGAAAAGGCTGTTCTCAAACCTGAAAAGGCTGTTTCCACAGAGTTTTCTGTAGGGGGGGGCAATCTTGGTTTCAATCGCAGCATGGTGGCTAAGTGGCTAGAACTAATGCCTTGCAGAGCTGAAGTCCTGATTCTCCCCGTGCTCTCCGGTTTCTCCCACAATCATAAAGACATACTGATAGGTTATATGTGTCAAATAAATGTGCTTAGATTGTAAACCTCTTCAGAACAGGGCCTGATGTGAATGTATACATGTAATTGTAAAGTGCTACGGAAAATATTGGCGCTATATAAATCCACAATAATAATAATAATCCTCTGGCAGAATGAAACCAGCTGTTTAAAACATCTATGTTGGACTCCTTTCCCCACATCCAGTGATAGAAACAGATGGGCTGATGCAATACAATATGCAAATTTTGGTTGCAGTATTCATCTACAATAACCATTCACATTTTTATCTAACTGAAGTAACCATGTAAAACATCTGATTGGTTGCTGCATGGCAAACTTAGAATTTTCAAGCATGGGTGTCTGCAGCACAGGGCAAGAGGTATATTGCAAGTGTGCCCCCTCTATCCAGTTTGAATGTGGTGTCATTTGTACCATTACCTTGTTTGACAATGCTGGAGGCCAATGATGACACAGATACCGAATAGTGCAGCACCCTCACTCCCACTGTAGACCCCAGAGGCATTTCTGCACAATGTCCCAATTTAAAGGGGAAGATAGGAGGTATGACTAAAAAAAAATGACAATAAGTAAATTTAGTTTCAACTATTCACAAAAAATGTGTTTTATAATAGAAAAAAACACAACTTTGTAAGTACACCTTTAAACAAGCAAAACCAATAGAGAACCATCAGAATGCATCTTAAATGTCTGTAAACCTGCCATGATACTACATACGTGAGCAGGGTAGGCCTGCAGGGAGGAATGGCTCCTCTATACAATTAACCGAGTGCCTAGCAGTAAATCGTGTTACTGCCGACAAGCAGGGTACAGAGTAGGTCAATGAATACGTAGTGTTGTTCACTGGAGAAGCTACAATGCACTTCCATGGTGTCCAAACAAAAGGAGATGATAGGATATTGATCTGGCTCTTTGATCCTGCATTGTACAGATAGATGCAGGAAGAAGTTACCGGTTATTGTCATATCAAAGCCGCTTTCCTCTTTACATTGAAGGTCTTGCTGACCTCAACGTGTCACCAAAAGCCCAGAAAATGAGATTAAGCTCTTGTGGTGAAAGTGCTGTCCCCGTGAAATATGCTGTTTAAAGTCTGCAAAGTGCTTCTAGCACCCTTTTAATGAATCAACAATGATCTAAGCACCAATCAATGGCTTATTCATAATTACTGTAATAGTAAATAATATCCATCATATACACACGACTTATTATTTATTAGTGTATCATAGATGCAACTTTGCATGAATGCAGTAACCCGTAGCAAGCAGACACATTTACTTTGATTGGCTAAACGCTCCAGACCCAATAAAGCTAATATCTTATGTTCCACAAATCCACTCACCAGAAACTACAGATTAAATGGTTTAATACACTTTGTTTTGCTAATAGCCATGGCTGTTGGTTAATGTAGCTTATCCTATTCACTGCAAATTCTATGTATTCAACATCATCTTCCCTTTGACCCGTGTTTATAGAAAATGCCTGGGGGGGAACTGGGGTCCATTATTATAAATTGTTTCATTTCTGCATAGAAAACTTTGGTTTTGCAGACATTGTTAACAATGAAATGTTGGGAAGCTAAATCTAATACAGAAAAAAGGTATTGGATTGTTTATCTGGGCACCGTGTACATTAAAGATACTTTGAGATAAGAAGCTAACGCCATGGCTTGGCCTATTGGAGATGGACGTCTTTTTGCTGATCTTTGTTTCCTATCCTGTTGCTTTTTACATGACGATACAATGTTGTGCAGTAAATAAAACATGAAATACTCATATAAAGGTATCTGCACCACCTCACTAACATACAGTATATTGGTAATTAAGTCTTGTAGAAAACTTACTATGGATGGACTATAATTTGAACTTGAACCCAAGTTCGAGACAGATTTTATGAGTTTGTACGAACTCGCAATTTTTAGAACTCTCTGAACTACAAATTTTCAGGGTTTTCCAAACTCGCGGATATATTTTCAATAATTATCAAAAATTCAAGGATTATCGAATTTCCAAACCGATAACCTTCAACTTTAGCACTCCATAACCCTTGAATTTGTCCAAAACCCTCAAATGCGGTGATCAATATCGTTAACCCTCTAAAATTCAATGCGGTAGCCTGCCAATTGCGAATCGTTGGTGTTTAAAGAAGTTTTGGTGATATGTACGTGTTCCCCAAACCATTTCCCAGGTCCCAGAGCCATTTACAGTAAGTTACCATTGCTATTTTAACTGTATTTTATCAGAACTTTTCAAACAATTTTTCCCCATTGACTTTAATGGGTCAGTTTTGTATATAGTTCTAAAACGAACTGAACTTTAGGAAGTCCTGCCATCTCTACTCCCAGGTTACTCTTCAACTAACCTCAACTTAGACCCAGACAGACCTGTGCCCAGACCCTTATCAGACAACACCAACCATTGGTATAATTACTACTGGTATAATCCATAACTTTTGCTGTTTATTGGTTAACTTACATTGTATTATCAATTCCTCATACCAAAACCATATGTATTATATAAGGGATAATACGCTACCTACAGTGTAATAAAAGGATATTACACCACAGAGGAGTTCCCTGACCATATAGAATATGGTCATGGAATATATTTTATACAGGTCATGGAACTCCGAGGTGAAGTAAATCCGCATATTACACTGTAGATAGCCTATTATTTCTTATAATACATATGGCCAGACAAAAAAAAACCTGCCCACTACCACTGTCTCTCCCCCTTCCTGTATTAGTAATTTATATAGGAATCCCTGTTTAATGTATAAATAGTTAATTACTGTTCCTATTAAAAAGAGATAGAAGGACCGAACATTGTCTGTCAAGAACAAACAGGGATTCCTATATAAATGAATAATACAGGGAGGAGGAGACAGTGGGAGGGGCAGTGGAATACAGGAAGTCACTCAGTGACATCACTGAGTGATTTGTAATATAGATTCTCGCCATTGCACCTTCCCATTAAAAATACCTAGCCTTATGAATTATATACTTATCAATCGCCTGCGATCGCAGAGGGGCCTGGACAGTAAGAGGGCCCACCAAAAAATCCGCAGTCAACTGCTTTCAAACAACTGTTCGCACGTATGAAGGAAACATAAGCACAATGAGCTATCTTAAACAGTGTCCCATTCTCCAAATCTCACAGGGGGGCATGTGGCCCCTGCAGTTACGCCCCTGATCACACACCTGGTAAAGTTGGTGACATTGACATTATAGTGTAGCCAAACACCTTAAACATATATTGTACTAACAATAGTGGGAGGGAGAGCCAAGAATATTGAAAACCTGGTGGCTAACATCGCTGGGTATAGTTCATATATCATTGTCCATTATTTATACTCCCGATATCACACATGAACTCCTTCTTCTAGAAAGATATATTAGTGTCCATAATTCGCGCAACTTGCTGAGTGGTATATCTGTTAATTATTTCTACTTCTGATATAAAATTTCATTTTTGTGACCTATGATGTAGTGTATCTGCCAATGTTAAATGCACCTCACTGGTTGGTTATTATCCAATGTCCAAAGCCAAAGGAATTACATCCTACTGATACTCATGATGACCCTTGTGGTTTTGAACAACACCAAAGTTATTCCCCTATGAAAACAGCTCTTAACCCGCGCACACGGCGGTACTTGGTTGATTTAGGGGAATATTTCTAAAGGTGCGTTAACTTTCCGTCACCATTTTTGGCAAATCAGAATTAGCGTTATTTATAATGTGGCGAAATCCGGGGGCAGGAAAGTCATTATCACCACAATCGCCGTTTCACATATCGCCGCCGTTACTGCTCGATCGTATTTATAATGCAACTTGTTTGGCAGATTCAAATCGCCAACTTTGGGGTGGCAAAAAATGGTGAAATAATCCCTGTAGGGTGCAAAGGGCTGCAAAGGAGATGTGTTGTGTGTGGTCGCCGCCAGTGGGGGTGCAAGGGGCTGCTGGGAGGGGGGATGGACCTCCGGCATCATCTTTTCTCCAACGTCACCAGCGATATCTGTGGCGACACCAACTCCGTCAGTGTTGATTCAGCCACCAGTGACACTGTTGTCACTGGCATCTTAATCAATCTTTGGCGCATCCCACACCTATGGTATCACTTTAAGGGTCTCTATTCCCCTCTGCCCCAGTCCCGACAACAATTCCAGCAAACATACAAACTTGGAAGGATACTCCATACAGCAATCCACTGCAAACAAGTTTTATTTCACTGCTCTTAGTAACATATTTCAGATCTTACAAGCTTGAAAAAGGACCCATGTAAGATCCGAATAAGGTTTTATTTTAAAAATATAATTGTTTAATCAATGTGTGTTCATATGATTGCAAGGATTGTCATATATTATATTGTCATAAAATGCTAAATTTCGAAATCAAAGAGCAAATTTTCATGATAAGTACCCCCAAAAAGTGCTGCAAATTAAAACTGAAAATGGGGAGAGGATGTCAGACGCCCCTGCAGCAACAGATGTGTAGAGGGTAACTGAGGGATTTCCAATGAAAAACACCTTGGGTCATATTCATAAAGGCGCGGTATCTCTTTTTAGAGAGACACTTTTAGCGATCAGTTTAGTGGTCAATAATTTACAATTGTTTTCATAAATTACCGTTAACGATCCTCGTAGAATACCATTGTGGTAGTTTACTACTACATTAGCGATAAAGCGTGGTATCACTAACTTGCTATACAGCGCGTATATAAATATGGTCCTTTAAATCAAGATTGGTGTGCGCCGATTTAATTTTGGTCTCTGATGAAGCGGATGTGATCCATGAAACGCGTCGGACCTTTCTCCATGTACACAAACCATGAGGACCCCCTTTTGGATGTGTAACATTGTTATTCAATAAAAGTTTGATGTTCTCACGTACTTGAGTGAGATCCTTGGGTTTGTAGCGGAGACTCCATTATAATTGTTAGTCTATAAGTGTAGCGGGAGCTGAGCCACCACGGTGGAGGACTTCCAGCATGTCCAGGCTCGCCGAACACCATTATACATATACCTGAATGGCTCCTATGGAACGGTCGACTGGACATGTGCGCTGCTTTAATCTTTATACTTGTATTTCCATTGATCACCTACCAATAGAACAAACCTAATTACTAGAATGCAGAAGTTCTAGTAAAGCTTACCAGGCGTATTACCAGCCAGTGCATTTCTGGCTATTCCTTAACCACAACATTCTCCATTGTATTGGAATAACCAAGAGGCTGCAGAGGAGGAATAAAGGGAAAGCTATGGACACGCAGTGTAGAAATCCCTCATCTAGTCAGAGTTGCCAAAAGGAAGATAGATGACGGGATTAGCACAAAATTTTAAAACTTTTTTTTCTGCAGAAGGAAGTGACAGGCTTGGTCTGCAGTATCGGTGTCTGAACCACTTAATAAATTGCTCCAAAAATGCAGCATTATGTGTAATTTGAGTATAAAGGGAGAGTAAATTCACTCTAGGGAAGGTGCCATTTGTCTTTGCTTGTTCCAGTTTACTGACAATGTCTCTTTCCATTCCAATATTCCCTTTTTTAGGTGCTGAAGCTCCCCCTGCTGGTACTTAGTTAGCATGACTACTATTTAGGTTTGCAGTTTAAAATACAGTTCAGTGTTTTCCAATGATGACAGCTCCAAGTGGTGAAGGGAATGAGTTTGATGCAATTCATCTTCTGCCTTAATTATTAATAACACTATACTATAATAGAGTGCTATTGGTAAAACAAGGAGACTTGCATGTCTGTCTGCAATCCATTTATGACATCATTATAAAGAGTACAGACAATTACATTGTAAAGCATGGAACTACCAACCATCTCCTGCTGTAGCTTCTGTACTAACCAATTAAATATTTGATAGTAATACTCACTTGTACTGTAGTCGAAGAAACTTATTAAATGGCCCCACCACTTAATGTCAGAAAGTCCTTAAAGCCCCCCCCAAACACACTTACCTTTACCAAAATACTTTTATCATAAGAGTCTGACCCCTAGTCAGCCTGGGCACTTACATCATGAGCAATGGCTGAGTGCATTCCTCGTGTTGCTGTGCTGTACATAATAAACACAAACAGCGGCAGTGGAGGTGTCTAACTAAGTTTGATAGTATTTTTGGTAAAGGTAATGTATTGCGCAAATGATGTGTTTGTGGGCATTAATCTGCTTCTAAAATTATGTTATATCCAATAAAAAGCTATAGGACAGAAAATCTTGCAGGTACTACAGAACATCTTTAAGAGTGTTCAAAGATTAAAGGACATCTACACTGAAAAAAAAGTACCCCAGACAGGGAGGTAGGATTGAATATTCCTACCTCCCAATATTATTTTTGTTGAGGAATGGCAGCACGCACAGTTTTCATCTGCCAGGTTAGTGTCTTGGGCTTTCCTGGGTGTAAGATAGTGCTGAAGCACAGAGTAAGCCTGGCATAAGCTCCTTACAGAACCGGTGTTTGGAGGTAGGAATTACCAATCCTTTAAAAAACTGACCATTTAAAAAACTTCTATAGTTCTCCTTTGAAGTGCTACCTTACTGGTAAATTGTACTTCTCCTTTATATGTTGTGATAAGTGTTTTCATATTCTATTACACGAGTTTTCCTTTACAGCCTGCGCATCCCATCCAGTAGCAAATTCTGTCACATTAAGTTACTGTTAAATTCTTGCTATGCCCCTATGAGGAACTGTCCTGTATTCATCCTAAACATGACATATCCCCCGAGCTTTCCTCACACTTGGATGGTGCTGCTGTATACATTGAGCGGCATGTCACAAACTGAACAGGGAAAGAAGCCCAGTCAATACAATTGTACATTGTGTGCTGTGACGTCCAGAACCCCCTGTGACACAATGAATAATTCCATTGGCATTCTATACTCTGAAATACAGATCAGTGTATATGGTCGTTTGCTGCAGTTCAGTACACAGTGTACATTACCCAGAACATGGACCTAATATGGACCCAATGCTCGTGGATTTATTCTTATCATCCTGCCGGTAACTGCAATTTATTATCATGAGAAATTTGCATTGTCATTGACATGGGAGCTGAAATTGGTACCTAGGGGTAATAACTATTTCTTGCCGTTAGTATTAGCCCATTATTTGCAAGAAGATTCTAATATGAGATGTTTTCAAATCCAATACACGGTAGAATTTATCAAATATGTTTTCGTTTATTTTTCATCAGTGGTGCGGGTTTTGTCCATTAGATTGTCGGGGCTGAATGATCATATTTACTCCGGTTAATACATTTCTTGATTCCGTTGACTGAGGAAACAGCAACAAAATCACTTTTGAAGTGATACTATTTGGTCCCAGTATCATTAATATTCAAACTAACTGGCTTTCTTGGACTGCCTGGTAGAAGTTAAGGAAAATGGTAAACTGGAAGTAGAGGTTTACAGAAAACCAACACACACAGATCAGTATTTGATGTTTGACTCCCACCACCCTTTAGATCACAAGCTGGGTGTCATCAGAACCGCAACTGCAACAACGTATGGCCCAGCACAGAAGAGCCAATTCCTCAGGTCAGGACTCAGCCGTGTACCTGCATCTTAAGGATAAAGGACATACCTTTGAAGATTGTAATGTTAACATATTGGCAAAGGAACGTGACTGGTTCAAGAGAGGTGTCAAGGAGGCCATTTATGTGAAAATAAAGAAACCAAGCCTAAATAGAGGTGGGGGGTTCGACACCAACTGTCTGCCATGTACAATGCTGTTTTGACACATTACCCTGGACGTTCCTATAACACCTCTTAGCCACTATCCAATCACACCATTAACACTTGGCTGTGATATGCTAATTGGGATTTTCCAGGATACATAATTGCCACAGATTCTTGTACAAGTCATTCTGAATTGAGAAAGCCAGTCGGATGACTAGCGAAACGTCTTCAAGAACTAAACTTCAAGTCCAGTTAATCTAATTGAATACAACAGATATATTCATTTATAGTAAATTCCTTTTGCCCCTCCATGGTAGATTGAATGGGGAAACATCAGACCATGGTTGTTTGGGAATGTGATCTACTGATTCTAGTTTTTACTATATTGATCAGATGATATAGAAACGGTAAACCAACAAATATGGCATCTCTGCAATATGGCATCTGGTCATTACGAACCCGACTGACCGCACAAACGTTCCCTATACAGTATATGGGGATGACTTGGGCACGTGTATGTGTTTAACACCACGTGTGTATCAACAGGATACCAATGGGATCTGCCGGTACACATGCAATCGTAATCACATGTGTACAGCCACCTTTACTACCCAACCAAAGAGGGTAAAAGTCAGTGGGTATAAATGGGCAACACAGCAAGTGCAAACAATCTTCATACTTTGTTTAATCAACCTTACATTCAGTGCACAGTACAAAAAAGAATTAAAAACACACACACCCCTTATAATCCTATATATACCGGTATATATAGCGGGTGAGGAGTAGGGATGGCATAGAACTCGAACCCGAGTTCGAGCCAAACTGTTCGAGTTCGAACGGACCCGGACTTCTCAAACTATCTCGGACGCGGACTTTCGATATTTCCCAGACTTTCTATGATTTATCGAATCCGTGAGTAAAACGTACATGGTATCTAGGCGCGAACATCGAATCTGCGAGTAAAGTCTCCATTACAGCCTATACGCAAGTATCGAATCTGCGAGTAAACTGTCCATGTTACCTCGAACGTTCGAACGTGAGAGCTCGAAAGTAGCGCGCGTGAGAGTAAAATCGATTTTACTTAAGTCCTGGATATTGGAACATGCTCCCCAGACCATTTCCCAGGTCCCACAGCCATTTACATTAAGTTAACATTAATATTTTAGTTGTATTTGACTCGAACTTTTCGAACTATTTGCCTCCCACAGACTTTAAGGGGTCCGTTTTCGAACTTTCGAACTTTTACAATAGTTCGAAAGTTCAAAACGGACCGAACTTTCAATAGTTCGACCATCTCTAGTGAGGAGTAAATACAACTCTCCGCAAATGATATATTATATGGAAATGATCATGTAAGTACACACATCCATAAGCATACAACACATGCTAGCCTAAATAATACACAAACCGGCAGACCATTCCTTAAGATAGGTCAGTAGAGTACCAGGTTAAGGAGGAAGGAGCACATTTAAGGTGGCCATACACATGCTATTCCACAGCATGTGTGCCGACAGATCACATTGGTATCTGTCAGCACACACAGACCTGACCCATCCCCATACGCGGTATGGGGATCAGTCGGCTGTGTGGCCATACACCGTACGATCAGATTGGCTCCCTCTAATTAAAGTAAAGGGAGCCGATACCGGCCGGAGGAAATTTCCTGTCATTCCCGATCGATCGGAGTGCCGACTATGGTCGTTTGTTGGCACTTCGATTGGTCGGGAACATCCCCTACACACGAACGATAATAGGTAAATCCTGTCGTTCCTCGGTGGGATTTACCCATTATTATTATTCTCTTAAAAAGTCTCTCAGTGGCCACCTTTACTGTACCAACCTATTGAAGCATCTCCCGGTCTTTTGTTTGCAGATATCAGCCTACTCTTGACAAACACTGACATACCAATGAAACCTCCCTGACATTTTATTGAACAAACACATTCAATATTTATAAAAGTACAATATATTTATATCAGTTAAATAAAACTGTAAAAAGGGGACAAATTAGAGCAACTGCTTTTTAGTAGTTTGCAGGGGAAACTACCAATTGAATTTTGCCATCATTTCATTCACGAAAATGAAATTCACAGTTTGGTGTTCAAAATGTTGCCATTAAAAAGGCAAATTTGATGTAGAAATTTCGATGGGGACATTTTAATGGTGTATTCACCAAGATTTATTCGAATTTTGTGAACCTTCCGGCAGAATAAAAACCCAGAGGATTCAGCCATCTCTGGTACATGCACATGGTACGGTCCATTTGCTCTATTTAAAGGTGGGTACAATATGTGTAAGATGACAGACAGAATCTGAAGATTACACATAGTATAGGGAGAACATTCATGACTGCTATACTGCCTACAATTGCAGCCTACTCCCTATACTTTAGTACAGGTGGCCGACCACGGCTGATGGATATTATCCAGTCAGAACGACCATTTCTGATTCCATCGCCGAGTGCCATGCACTCATTAGCAATATAGGGCCAATCCCATTGGTACCAAGGGGATTGGCCCTATATCACTAATGTGTGTGCCCACCTTTAGTCTCTGCTTTTGAAACTGGTTTTCATTTCTGCTAATAACCTTACCAGCTTCTCTTTTGCGATAAAAGCCAATGAAGATGTCATTTGTATAAGCCATAAGTATTTTTAACAAAGACAGATGAATAAATCAGTACACGCTGCCCTTGACTCCTTCCCGCAACACCTCTCAGATCCCACATAATTGTAGTTCTACTGGCGACATTTGTTAAATATAATAAAGAGGGGACTGTTTGAAACGTGGATTTGAAATGATTTCCACGTGCCTTGGGACTTGATTTTGTTTGCTGATTAAAGAGTGATAGAGGGAAAGTATGATTAACGAGAGAAATTAAAATCCCATTCAGACACATACCTGAATCATAAATACTGCTAGACACAGATCATAAACACCATAGTTCTAAATATTCCTGAAAAAGAAAGAATTTAAAAAAAAAGTAAATCCCATATGAACACAAAGGAGAAGCCAAACATCTATAATTCTAGATTTTATTAAAAAGAAAATGGAAACACAAAAAATACAATGTAGAATATAGAGACACTATGGTCTTTTAATAATGTACACTATACTTTTATAGTGACACCTTTGTCAGAAATAGTGTCTGCGACACTGACTGTGGGAGGAACCAGAGAGCAGTTGGCTACTAGAGATGGCCGAACTTCTTAAAGTTCGGTCCGTTTTCGAACATTCGAACTATATGGAAAGTACGACCCATTAAAGTCAATGGGAGTCAAATAGTTTGAAAAGTTCTAATGAAATACAATTAAAATATCAATGGTAACTTAATGTAAATGGCTCTGGGACCTGGGAAATGGCCTGGGGAAAACGTTCAAATAGCCAGAAATTTCAAAAAATCAATTTTAGTCTCACACGAGGTACTTTTGAGCACCCGCGTCCGATTTTCAGTAATTATCCCATAAACTATTCGAACATTATCGAATACAATAAGTCCGAGTCCGTTCGAACTCAATAAGCTCAGCTCGAACTCGGGTCTCTTCGAGTTCGAGTTCTAGTCCATCTCTATTGGCTACTCCATGAATATAGTGGTATTAAAAAAAATACATCAACTAGTCTCAAGTGGATTTCAAGTTAACTTATTCAGAGCCACCTGTGGTCCAGGTGCCTTGCCCCAGACCCTTCTCCCAATTGTTCCAAATAAATCAGTCCAGTTACAACTAAATTAATTTCTTAGGAGTAAAGGTGGAAAAACATAAGTAATGCTCACTGTGTAACTTCGGTGGTCCGGATGCTAATGCCCCAGACCTATCGCTCCCCAGGGTCTGACAATATAATCAGCCAAGCAAGAGAAGTAAGGGCTTAGATGCACTCTGGATTACTGCATATAGACGCAGAGTCTTACATGGAAAAACGTTTGATTTATTATATGAAAAACATCCAACACCAATGGTCCCTGACTAGTTTCGGGCCCACTGCCCTTAGGACCAATGGTCTCTGACCGATTTCAGGCCCACTGCCCTTAGGCCAACGGTCCCTGACCGATCGTGGGCCCACTGCCCTTAGTCATAAGGGCAGTGGGCCCGAAACCGTTCAGGAACCATTGGTGTTAGGAAGTTTTTCAAGTTTTTCATATAATAAATCAAACGTTTTTCCATGTAAGACTCGGTAACGGTGTCTATATGCAGTAAATGCATAGTGCATCTAAGTCCCTTACTTCTCTTGCTTGGCTGATTGCATAAATATAGTGTTTGCTTTAATAAGCATATTAGCTGTATTCTACATACATCTCTCATACAACCTAGGTCCATAAGGATCTTAGCAGGGCATTACTGCATGGTATCTTTTGCCCTGCAATCAAATTTTTACAACTGCGGTGGAAATACTGTTGGAGTGATAAAATATTGATCCCTTTAGTTGTAAAATAAAAAATTGTAGATTATTATTATTGTGGATTTATATAGCGCCAACATCTTCCGTGGTGTTTTATAGTAGCATTAATATACATAAGGAAAACATACATGTTACATACAAGGGTAGTGCAATTAATACAAAGTGCAAAAAATTCAAGTGCTGGTCCAGCAGCATTCAGGAAGGAGGGCCCTGCCCTCAAACACAAGGTGCAGCAGATCAGTAGCTGTAAAGCTAGGTACACACCTAGAGATTTTTCCTCCTGACCGACCGTTCGATACTTTCGAACGGTCGGCCAGGAGGAAGGACTGTCGGTCGCGGCAAAAGCAGCCGCGTCCGATAGTCACCGCGACCGATCGTGCGGTCCATAGAGGACCGCATGATCGTACGAGGTTTTCCACCCTGTCCGATCGTCCTTTCGTCCGAATTGGACGAACGGTCGATCGGACATGGGCACATTCGGATGCGATAATTTCGGTCCGATCGACCGATACACTGAACTATCGGTCGATCGGACCGAAATATCTCATCGTGTGTACCCAGCTTAAGTTTTTATTGGAGTATAACTACTGGGTCAATGAGTCAATCAGTCAAGAGGGGTAGGAGGGTCCAGGTCCAGATTGTAACCTTGCCTGAAGAGATGAGTTTTGAGGTTGCGTTTGAAGATGTGAAGTGATGGAGAGTGACATATAAAGCGGGGAAGGGAGTTTCAGAGCAGAGGGGCAGCACGAGAAAAGTCCTGTATATGGGCGTGGGAGGAGGTGATTAAAGCAAATGAGAGGAGAAGATCATTAGCAGAGCAGGAGGTTGTGCATTGGGTAGTATCAGTTTATCAGATCAGAAATGTATGGGGGGGCTGTATTGGAGAGAGCCTTGTAGGATAAGGTTAGCAGCTTAAATTGAATCCTTTGTGTAATGGGAAGACAGGTGAATAAGCCTGGAAGCAGAGTTAAGGATTGATTGAAGGGGTGCCAGTAAGTTGCTTGGTAGACCGCACAGGATGGTGTTACAGTAGACCAACCAAGAGATGATAAGGGCTAGAATTTTAGTAAGCGTTCTGTGAAAGGAAGGGATGAATGCGTGAGATGTTTTTGAGCTGTAACCAACAGAATTTACACAGGGTATAAATGTGGTGTTTAAAGGAAAGTTCTGAGTCAAAAGTTACATCCAGGAATCACACGTAAGGTGTTGGGGAGATAGGTGTGTCATTGATGTTGATAGTAGTGTTGGGTAGGGGGGTAGATCGAGAGGGTGGGAAAATAAGGCGTTCGGTCTTATCCATGTAGGGTGGGAAAATGAGGAGTTCGGTCTTATCCAAGTTGAGTTTGAGGAAGCAGGAGAACATATAAGCCGAGATGGGTTTTATGCAGTCAGGGTCCCGGGCTGTCAGAGTAACAAGGTCAGGGGCGGAGATGTAAATTTGGGTATCATCAGCATGCAGGTGGTATTGGAATCCAAGTGAACTTATAAGCTGACCAAGCCCAAATGCGTAAATGGAGAAGTGAAGAGGGCGTAAGAGGTAGTAATTTCTTACTCCCATGTTCCCCAGAGTAAGGGGCGGAGATATGCAAAATACTCCTTTATGTCCCTTAGCTTATGCATGTGTCCAGAAAGCGCTGGCTAATAAAATGCAATATACTTTAATATATAGAGCCAAAATTACTTTCAGTTTCTTAGATTTTGTGGGCAATGCTATTCATATAGCATGAGACTCAATTTTTATGCTCAGTGAAGGGCTTTTTGCTCCTTTTGGCCTCTCTCTCCCTAAGCTTTCTAGCTGCCTTTTCTACTGTACGCCCAAGTCCTACACCATATTGTAGAATTTAATAAAGATACTTTTTATTGGAGATACCTGTGTGTTATCCAGGTTGCATGGCTCCAATTCATCTGCTGGAAGTATCAAATGAGCATATACACTACAATCATATCATATTGTATCCCTCTATTCACAGTGAGCCGACGGAGAAGGTAGATCTCCATCCTTAACAACCACGATACTGGTTTTTGGCATTGTTAGCGATCTTTTAACACCATAAACCTTGCCCATATCAGAAAAATGCTCTACGGACTTTGTATCGGCAATGTATACAATAATTAATTATGCGAAAGTCCATTTGGGATACGGTTACACTTTCCCATGTCCCACACTTTACCTCTGACAAGTTAAATAATGATGATGTTTTCTGTCATATTTCCATTCCACTGGCAGTAGATGAAAGACAGCGCATTACAACCCAATAAGATAATCAGTTTTTAGATGTATTATCCCCACATATCAAATAATCTCCACAGGCTCGGTCTGGTAGGAGGATACACAGACACTTCCTAACATGATTACTCCATTTAGCTTTGCTTTCTTGTTTTCCTCTCTCAGAACAATTAGAGAGATGTAAAAGTCACTTTATGTAATAAGTCTTGTCATTCAATTAAACAAACATCCCTGGCGGAGGTTGTTTTCCGGTTTCCCCTCCAAATTCAGGTCCTGCACTGTCTAAAGTCACCGCGATTAACAGATGACAGATAAATGCTTTAAACATTCCGCCTTGTTGCATTAAACTCTCTCCGGCTCTTGGCGGACCTGTCATTGTGTTGGTTTTTTTAAGCTGATGTGATGGGAGACCATACAACCTTTAGGTTTGCTTTTTGAAAATTAGCCTTAAATCTCTAAGTAAAAGAGATCTGAACTGTCAAGAGAGATAAGGAGCTAATCCTCTTGTGGGTGCCCAGCCTAAGATTTAAAGGTCCACAACAGTAAATGAAGCAAAACCGGCAGTAGTTTGATTACAGAAGGAGGGCCCCATGGACCTTAAGGGCCCCCCCAGTGAACTGTTCTATTAGTAAGCACACAGCCCATATGATCATTTATGGACTCAGATGTCACTCATTGCAACCTTTTAAACTGTAACCTCTCAATCAGTGCATGTAGCTCCACCTCAGTGTATAACCCCCCTGTAAGATAGAGTGTAAGTTTTATGTATGTATGTGAGATTGTGTGTGTGTATGTATGTGTGAGATTTTGTGTAGTAATGTATGTACTGTAGGTATATATGTATGTATATGCGAGTGTACATGTGCAGGATTGTGTGTGTGGTAGATGTATACTGTATGCATGTGTGTATATTCACATCAGGCTCTGTCCTATATTTGTATTGGTAAACACTCTAAAATGTACTGACACCTTCCATGGACCCACTGGCAGGTTAGATTTATGGCCATTGTGTTTTTTTACCACCTCAGATTTTGTAAAAGGATTAAACACTTATTGGTTGTTTAAAAATTTGATTGCATGGTCACTGTGGCTATGTTTGGCGATGTGCGTTGGTAAGTGGCAATGAATGGGGGTAATGACTTTTCGCCACTGGTTATTGCTGCTTTATAAATTGCACTAAGCCCATATTTGTGGCAAATGTCAGCAGAAAGTTAACAACCCTTTATAAATATGCCCCCATGTGTACTGGTCTATTTTTCCTAATTTTTATCTCTAAGCTGAAAATGGGTCAGTTTCTGGACAGAAATGTAGCAGAGATATTTTTTAAATGGACTGGGTCAATGAGATCCATTAAACACACTGCCATAAGCATTTCTGTCTAGAATTGGGCAAAATGGACCAAGTGTAAAGGAGCCCTAAGCACTGACAATCTAAAAAAGGTTTGTTTCACACATACAACCTATCGGTTATATTGCAATAATACTTTTATTGCAATATAAAACAACACATGAAGTAACTAATATAAATACTAATATACACTGTATATAACATTCCCAACAGCTAGCAATTGGTGTACAGTTCTGTACTGGGGTAATATATAAAATGATTAGCATTGTACTGTATATAACATACCCAAGAGCTAGCAATTGGTGTACAGGTCTTTACAATTTGGGCATTTGGGATGGAAAGGGGGGGGGGGGCACAGCCTGGAGGAGAGAGGGGTTTGGGATGACATTGCCTGGAGTTAGGTAGGGGGATGAAGGCAGAGGGGCAGATCAGGAGGTGGGACATGGCCTTAAGGCTGGGTACACACAGGGAAATTAATTGTTCCGACCAAGTGTTCACAAATATCGAGTCAATCAGTCCGACTTATACTTGGAACGAATTATAATCCAGTGTATATGGTAAATACTGCAATTGGTAGATGATTACATTAAAACGCATTTAACACCCACTGGAAATATCACACTTTTATACATCTTCCCTGATGTCTCTACCATCTTTTCTCTCCATCAATTTTAAAGCAGATTTTTAGATGGTAGTTAACCTTTACACGTAACACACGATGAGCACCTAGAAAATTATAAGAACCTTTGCAGAATTTTCCTCTCAAAATAATTTTTCTTTTTTATTTATTTGAGAAAATAATCACCCCAGAAACCTGCATTCCATTGTCCTAATTTATGTATCCCTGAAAGGGACATAAAAATCAGTTTTTCTTTAAAAAAAAACAAAAAAAAAAACCAGGAAAATCCCCAAAACTTTAATTTGTCCTGAAGAAGCATAATTTGTTTTGGGACCGCAGATCCCACAGCAAATTAACTTGTAGTCTCTGTTTCCAACTGTTCATGCTTTGTTCTAAAATCTTCTTAAAGGAGAACTGCGGTCTAAACTAAAACACATTCAGGGTTATTCAATAAAAGTTCTTAATGTTAGAAATGGTGCTAATTTTGCCCCAACCAATCAGATGTTAGCTTTCAATTGTTAAAGAAGATCTGATTGGATGGGGCAAAATTAGCACTTTTATTGAATCTCCCTGATTGTAATTTGACCCAGGAACTGCAGTTTAAAACGACATCTTACTGTATTTACTTTCCTTAGTTGGAACCAAGTAAAATCTTACACTGCAGCAAGCTATGCTGTAATCGTTCTTACCCAGTCCTTTTAACATGGGAGATACCAAGTAGATAATTCAACAGCTTCTTGCTCTCACCCAAGGTAATGTTCACTGCACATGTCTGTCCCACTGGGAGAGCAGAGGAGATTTTACATAAATTACACAAGTGTAACACTGGTTAGGAACTGATTAGAAAGACATTGATACTATTCTGCATCGGTCTTTTGGGCTATAGGGCTGGACAAATGTGTTTTAAGTCATAGTTCGTCTTAAATTCTATATTCACAAAAAATATAATTTCTTAAAATGGGCTGTTATTTTCCGAATATAATTCAATATATTGCATTGCAAATCACCCTGTACAGTGATTTGCTCATATATAGGACAGGCAAAGTCTTGAAAATGCTCCTTTGTCCATCAGGGTGACATTAAAGGAATCCCATATTGTTTCTTTAAGTACTACCATCTAACCTTCCCTCCTTTGTCAGCGCCTCTGCCAATTAATGTCATTCACTAAACCCCCAACCAACCTCTCACTTTGGAGAAGATTCCAAAGCCACCAGTCCGATATTCTTAGCCCATATTATAGAGTCTCCATCTTATCTTCTGGTTTGCACACATGGTATTGAGCGACCTTGACAACAGACTAATCTATCTTGGCAAGTTCAAGATAGAGAAAACAAGCAAGGCAGACAGACCTGCTGCCTTCTGCTATCGATCAGAGACTTGAGTGAGAGCTAATTAAAACCTTGGATGAAAGGCTCGCTGCTTTTATTCTGTACAGTCTGAAATATTCTTACAAGGACCATCAGCTTGAGAGACATGTATTCTAAGCAAATACAATACAGAACCTGCTTAGCATACAGGAGACAGTTTACAATTATCTCGCACTGTCGTAGTATACAACCTCGCGTTCGGTCTATGCATTTTAACACGCACTTAGTTTCGAATAAAAAGGCTTCAGATTATTATAGAAAGAGGCAATAAATAATACAAAGCAAACCTTCAAAACAAGTAGTTTCTGAAGCTCTAATTAACTGTCCTTTTTAAAAAAAAATAAATTAGATTTAAGTAAGATGCAGTTAAAAATAATTCTATAATTATTATAAGCATGAACCGTGCACTCCCCCACAGTAATGGAGAGGATCAGTAATGATTATCTCCCAAGCATGTCATCACCCTCTTTAATATGGACACGTACCATTAATGCATGAACATTCCTGACTGAAACCAGCTGAAACACCTGTAAGAACGTTTAATTCATACCTGGTTTAGGGAGCAGTAATGATTGTACGTCTATACGGCTCTACTTGACCAATATAGATGAATGAAGCTGAAGGGTGTATGTTTCACTAGCGCATTCGCAGAAAGCATTGAATTTTCGCCATTTGCATTTTGCTGCCGACTGTCAAAACTTACACTGTTATGTGGGAAAGCTTTGACGGTAGTTTAAAGGGAATCTATACTCTAAACAATTGAATCTTCAAAACTTTTTTCAGATTTTAAATCTGGGCTGTAGATCCTGAGAAATCATCAGTTTGATCACAGCATTAACAGGGAAAGACCTGTCACTCCAGGAGCAGAGACTGTAATATGTGACCCATTAATGATCTCTTACTAGGATCTTAAGCTGCCTGACAGCACACTTTCTGCAACAATTATGAGAATCAGCAGAGAAAAGAAGGCAGGGGGAGGGAGATGTGTAAGCAGAGCAGGGTCTATGGTGAGAACTTAGACTTATAAGTGTTGCAGACACTAGAAGAAGGCAGTGAGTAAGGGAGGGTGGGGGCAATTAGGAGCACTCACTAAACATTAATAATTTAATGACAAAGAAAGCACAGATAAACATGTGATTACAACCATTTTACTTCTCTCACATTGTAGTTTCAAATAATGTAAAGTTATTTGAGTGAGTATAGTGACCCTTTAAGGTAGGGATGTGCAGTAGTTTCGGTCTAAATCTAGTTTCACCCTAAAACTGAAACTCATTCAATATCAAAAGTCTATATTTTTGTGCTGGTTGCGCAATTGACTCAAGTCGATAGAATGTATAGAAAGTGTATAGAAAAAATGTATAGATAAAATAGGGGAGAAAAAAATATAGGAGAGAAAAAATATAAAAGCTTTGGTCAGACTCAAGTAATAGAAACCATAAAAATCAGTTAAAATACCCAATAAATATATTAAAAACACTTGCTCTTCTTGATAATAGAGTCTCGTGTAGCAGATTCCTCCGTGTGTTCCTATTATTCCCAATATATACATCAATGATATGGGCTGGTCCACACTTAGTATTTTCCAGTAATATTTATTCAAATATCAAAAAAAGAACTCCAATGATACCACTAACAGATGTTTAAAAGTGCAGTAAATATCACTTAATAAAAGCAACATATAGAATAAAAATAAAATACAAATAGTGATATTACTTTAAAAGGCAGTAGGTATCATGTATATTGTTATAAAAAAAAGCACCAAAAGCACCAAAAATATAGACTTTCCAATACAGGAGTGGACCCTTCTGGTTTGCTGCCAATCACAGCCACTAAGAATAACTACATCCCATTGTGATGCTGAGAAAGTTTATAAACTATTTCATTCAATATCAAACTTCAAATATTCGATGTTGACCTTTAAATAGTTGATATTGAAAGCAGAAAAGGTCAGAATTTCACTTTACTTCTATTGGGTTTGTTTTTGAAATTTCAAACTTTTTTGAAAATTTGATTTTGGAATGAAACTCATTTCGAACATTTCTAAGTACAAGTGATACATAATTTTAATTGACAGTGTCTGACCTTTCATTCGGGGGAAATGTTTTAGGGTAACCTTCTCTTTGGAGAAAATACCCCTAAGAAAATATGAACATAATGTGGGGCACAGACTAAGCATTAGTGGTTTTAGTGTGTGTACACACCATGCAATTTCTGCCCGATTGACCAATAGTTTAGTCTATTGGATGTTTGGGCCAAATAATTGCATGGGTTTTCATCTGGCTACGACCGACTCCTGACTGATCGTTCGTTTAATTTCTATGTGTTTTATTGTGCGTTTATATGCAGTCCATTGTATTTTGTTTTGGATTGCACGTTTTTGTGCATTTTATTTTTCCATAGACTTTAATTGAGCACATTATCACATAAAACTGCAGCAAGCTGAGTACGTTAAAAAAGCGCAACACGTAAAAACTCAGTAATGTGAAGGGTATTATGTCATCCCTATATGTAAATTTACATCCGTATTTTTCTCCCAATAAACACATTACAGCAAATGCAACAAGATGTGGCTAGTGTGCACAAAGCTTTACGTAGGACCCCTATCAACTACAGAAGGAAATTCTGGCTTCAGAAGAGCAGCTGAGAATTAAGGATCCAGTAATAAAAAGTTGAAGCGTTAAAATCCTTACTGCACATATAATACCTATTGTAATGTTTTTTCTTTCTTCTTCTTTGCTTTTCTCCAATTTCTTGTATTGGTCTTGAGTGTTTTCTCCTTCTACTATCAACGGAGCCCAGCATACTATCTAAATGCTAATATAAACACTATTCAATTGCATGTGAATGAGGTATAGCCCATTAGTTAACACATGCCAAAGGAATTTTGAGCACCTTCCTGGAAACCTACAGCTACCAGCATTCAAATAACATTAATATTTAAAGTGTGCAAAATCGTCTTAACACAAACTCCAAATAATTTAAATGCTATAAGGTATTCATTCACATAGATATGACATTGTTATTAAGTGTCCTTTTGTCTGACACTCATGAATATTTATTTGTTTAAACAGCAATTTAGCAACATTTCCACCTTGTACAGTTGAGGAATTTTAATGCATAGCAAAGCCAATAATGGAGAGATTCGATATTGAGCGACATTGCCCAAATCAGTGCAAAATACCGACAGCCTCATTTAATATTGTGTGGGCATTGCACTGATTGTGTTGCAAGACACAATCTTTGCGGTCTATTATTTTATACTAATAGATATAATGCATTCTGGAAGGGTGCAAACATTTGCCCATGCTATTAATCTGCAGCAACCAATCAGATGTTAACTAACTGTGTCTGCAATAACCTAGTAAAAAGCTAACATCTGACTGGCTGCTGCACATTATTAGCAGGGGCAAACTTTTGCACCTCTTTGCCTGTAAATCTGTATATGGGCATAGTTCCATATGCTCATATATGCCGATACCTGTTCCAACAATAGGGGTGTTTCTAGACCTTTTGGGTTAAACAGGATTGGTAGGGCTCAGAGCTTAATGATTAGAAAAACCCTGATGAGTAGAGTGCTACTTATATAAAAACTTGGAATATATAACATGGAAAAAAGGGCAGATAAAGTGCACATAAACAGTAGTCTTTATCATAAAAATCGCTTTAATTATACAGTGAATGGGGATAGTACACAATAACATATGGACTTAATGCTTGTACACACGCTCGATTTATGAGCGAGGAACGACCCCCGATCGTCCGTGTGTATGTGTTTGGTCGGGGGTCGTTCATTGATCTGCCCGGTAAGCTCCTACTCTTCCCTGGACATTGGACCGTCACTGCAAGAGAACTATAAGGAGTAGAGATATAAAGGATTTTTAACTCTACACAGTGGGGCCAGTAGTCGTTAAATTTTAGTTTTGAGGGAGGACATGTGGAGACTGTGGTCTCCAATTCTTCCAAACAAATCAGGGTTGTTTTGGAAAGCCCTCTGTTGTACCTTCAAAATGAACCCTCAATCACATCTCTAGATAAAATTTGTATGAAGTTATTGCTAGAAAGGTTCAGCTATATTAAATCCTGCTTGAACACTTCCTGTTCTTAGCCATGTGACCACATTGTAGTCATGTGACCAGGCTCTGCCTGCATTAATAGGCTCCACATCTCAGCTGTCAATTCCCCCCCCCAAGTACTTTCTGTTTTCCCCAGCATTAAGTTTTAACTGAGCATGCTTCTCTCCAGGGGCAGAGGGGGGGGGGGGGGTTAGAGGGAAGGTGAAATTTATACATTCATCCCAATATTTTTTTCTCAAAGGTTGCAGCCAGAGATATGATTCTGGGCTCATTTAAAAGGAAAGACTCAGGATTTCATTTAACCCCCACACTTGTTTGGTGACCACATTTGCCCTTTAGGTAATATAAAAAGAACAAAACGAATAAATTCCAAACTATGATTATGAGAGGAACAAAACCACTTTGCTTAGTTTTGTAAAACTTTCGCTGACAAAATGTATTGAAGTCAACTGGACAACAAAATGTTCCTATCCAGCTCTGCTGTGCGACTATCGTGTCCTTCTGTAATGAAATACGAGTCACTAGTAATGTTTTTCTGAAGCAAAGGCAGAAAGGAGACAAATTAATTTAATAAAATCATTAGAATATTCTACATGGCTATGACTCATTCAATAAAACTCTAAAGAAAGAAAACTCCTGCGATTTGACATTTACATAGAATTTATATAAAAGATCTGAGTATTGTCTGAGTTTCCATAATTCATGAAACAAAAAAAAAGACAAGTTTTAATGGAAACTAATTCAGCTTATATGAATGGAGGCATAATGCAGGAAACGTTAACTTTGTCATAATTTCTTTGGCTGTCGAGAGACCTCAACATTTATGTGACAGAATTACATCTGTTGCATATGAATTTTTTTTGTAAATTCATCCTTAATGGAAAAGCAGGAGAAACATGCACAGGGTAGTTATTTTCTGAATAGAATAGCTCAATTTTACTGTGAAAACTGGTAATGTCACAAATAAATGTGTCTAGCATCTTTAAACAAATAACTGATTAAGAAGGTCAATTAGGGCCCTTTATCCTGCATGACTGTTCAATGGGGACGTACATTAGTTTAGTGCCAAACCTTGTTTCTTCTATTTCCAAGATGTCCCTTTTGTATACAGGATTCCAGAACTGCACTGCATATTCCAAATTACGTCTTACCAATGCTGTTTTGAGTGTTGGAGGTCTATACTGTTTTATTTATAACCTGGGGCATTTTAAAATATTCAGCTACTTTTACAAAAAAAAAAATGTATTAGTCTGTTTGCATTTGCATCTGCAGTGGTGGCTCAACTGGTAAAGCATGTGTTTTAGAAACACACAGTCCGAAAGGTCACAGGTTCAAATCCCTACATTTTTTTTGTTTGTTTGTTTCCATTATGTTACTAGCAAAAGATAAATTTCCTACATGTACCAGTGTTCCATGTAGTATCTCTGTTTAGGATAGGGGTGAAAGCTTTGCTTTTAGCAAGACAGATCACGTGAGGCAGATTCAATGCTCCTGTCCCTAACAATGTTATAATCCTTTACTTTTCATACAAAAAAAGGAAAAAATACACTGCAAATAGTATTTTTTCCTTTTTTTGTATGAAAAGTAAAGGATTATAACATTGTTAGGGACAGGAGCATTGAATGTGATTGGGGGGGTTTAAATCCCTGACAGGGAGAGGGAGGATCTCTGTGCTGTTATGTGATCGTCTGTCAGCATCTAGGAAGCAAGGCTGCAACTTTCTTGTTTTGAAATGTTGAGCACTACAGAGCATATAAAGAGTACTGTGAGGGCTTACCCAGCTAGGTGGATTATGGGAGCTGACCCTTGTACCTACAGGTTAATTTCATAAATCACCCAGCAGCCACAGCAAAAGAAAGTGTGAGACACAGTTTGTTGTAGGTTTATGGGACAATGTTGACTGGAGAATTCAGTTCTCCTTTAAAGAGAATGAAAGTCTAATAACAAATTGAATGTAGGTGATTCCTCATTTAATTAATTCCCAAAATTGCTATTAGGGCAAATCAACCACACAAACTAAATTTGTATTCATGCAGCCCCCATCCCCACAATAATTTCATTACCTTAACCTCTTATCCACTATTCATCCCAATATTCTAGCTCTGCTGAAAGGTTGCTGCCTGCTTTGTACTAAGGGAACAGCAGTCAGCCATTGGCCATGCTGCAATTTGGTACAGCTGTAACTGACTGCTGCTGCTACTAAAAAGAACCAGGAGATTTTTTGGGTAGAATACAAGGTAATTGGTAAGGTAAAACAAGTGAAATTATTGTGGTTAGGGGGTCTGTAATGTTGATTTGTATTTAATTTTAATACATGCCCTCAGTGCAACTGCAACTGAAAATTACTTGTGCCTTTCAAATTAACCTTGGATCATACTGTATATCTAGTTGTTAATAAAAAAAATTATATGTATGGAACATTTTACTTCCTAGTCTGCATTGCCTCTGTGACAGAAATGTTTCATTAGCTGTGTCATGACTTACTCCCAAAAATCTGATTTGGGCATCCAGTAAAGAAGCTTAGGTTGTGTATATAGTCCACTTAAAACGGTCCACCTCATCACAATATGTTAAAGGTTTAAAATATAATCAGACATATAGAAGATGCCCAGGGTTATCAATATGAAAGTGCTATTTTTTTTTTGAGAGGGACTTGAGAGGGATCATCAATGATTGAAACAGTGTAAAGATGTTAATTGTTAAAAAAAAAAAGAAATATTTCGGATCCTTATTACACAGAAAATCACATAAACTTGAGGCTTATTTCAAAAGAGGTACAAACTTTTGCCTGTGCTGTTTATTTGAAATAACCAGTTAGATGTTACCTTTTTATTTGACTACTGCAGTTTGAAAGTTTTTTTGGTTTCTGCAGATTAACAGCACAAGCAAAATTTTGCACCTCTTGAATAAGCCCCTTAATGACATAGTAATTGTTGTTGAATTAAGACATACGTCCATCTAGTCCAAACTTAACACCCCACTCTCTTTAACCCTAACTAACTGTTGATCCAGAGGAACGCAAAATAACTCTAAATGGGGGGGGGGGCTTCCTGACTCCAAATTAATACCAGTAATTCTCAATATTATTTAGTTTTAGAAATGTATCTAGGCCACTTTTAAAGCTATTCAGTTGAACTTGCCATTACAACATCTGCTTGAACACAGTTCCACAGTTTCCAGTTGTGAATGAATACATGTAATTGTAAAGCGCTACAGAAGATGTTGGCACTATATAAATCCAAAATAATAAAGAAACCTTTCCTAATCTAACTTATTTTCTTCAAGGATGTCCCCACATCCTCTGATAGGACCTATTAGTGAACAATGCACCAGAGAGTTTATTGTATGGCCCATTAATATATTTGTATAAAGTGGTCATACCCCCACGCAAACGTTGCTTTTCAAATTTAAACAGCCCTAACTTGTCTAATCTGCCAGCATAGTCAAACCCCTCCATTTCCCTTATTAATTTAGTTGCCCTTCCCTGATCTCCTTCAAAGATGTCCCTTTTGTATACAGGATTCCAAAACTGCACCACATATTCCAAATGAGGCCTTACCAGTGCCTTGTAAAGAGGGAGAATAATATTTTTCACCCTTGAATCTATTCCTCTCTTTATACAAGACAATATCTTGCTAGCTCTAGCCGTTGCTACCTGGCATTGTTTGCTACAGCTAAGTCTGTTATCTACCAGAACCCCCAAATCTTTTTCCATTACAGATGCACTTAACACAGAGTTATTTATGATGTAGGTGGCACAGGGATTATTAAACCTCAAATGCATCACCTTACATTTATCAACATTGAATCTCATCTGCCATTCTGCTGCCCATTTTGATAATCTATCTAGGTCTGCTTGCAACACTTGCACATCATTTGAAGTTTCCATAGCTCTGCATAGTTTAGTGTTTCAATGCCCCTAAGTCATTTATAAACAGATTAAACAGAAGTGGCCCCAGTACAGAACCCTGAGGCACTCCGCTTAGAACTTTAGCCCCATTGTGATCCAATAACCAATTTTCTTTCTATGTACAAATGTTTTTTTTTTAGGCTAACAGTCCTCAGTTTATACATTAGTCGCCTATGTGGAACAGTATCAAAAGCTTTAGCAAAATCCAAGTATACCACATTCACTGCTATGCCAGTATTATTAGACTTTGATTCCCCTTTTATCTCCACAAAAATTGCCAATGTCTTTCTGTGCTTATTTTGGCCTTGTTCTGGCCCTGGGTCATAACATTAGATGAACAAAAAACAAAATCTATTGGTGATTGTTGTTATCCAGGACAACACTTGCCTTTAACATGGGGATCCATGAAATTCCATTTGCAATGAATGGACTTTGGGCCACTTAGCTGTTTCCTTTTATAGCTGAAAACTGTCATGTGATATTAGGATGTGGAGTCGTGAGATTGTGTTTTATGAAACTATTTTACTCTCCCCTCAATCTGTCACCATCCCCATACAAGCTGATGCCACCAGGAATCCCAATATGAGGACATATGAATCACCCTCCATCCCCCGCATACAGATCCCTTACTCAGCCACATATCCAATTAGAGCCGTGTTCAATTAGCAGGGGATTTCTCTCACATGCCAGCCAGAGATTAACCATTCGCAGGCAGTGACTGTGCAGTGATTTGTGTCAGATGCAGCTAAACTGGGAAATAACAACTCAATTGTCTTCACTGTCAGAGAGAGAAATAACCCAATTTCTCACTCATATGAGCCCCAGATTTACCAGGGGTTCCCATTTATTATTAATTTAAACAACTAGAACACACCCATTGTCCGACCTCATAAATAGGGCAATTTGTAGGGCAACTTGTCCAAATATCAAGGTTTAGCATTTATTTCCCTTAATAAATAAACCTTCCAACTGTTACAGAACTGCAACTCTCAACTAGAAGAGTGCTACACACCGGACACCTGAAACCTGCCATGTTAAAGGATTAACTAGTGATTCATTTATATGCATGGTGTAGAGTGCTCCATATTCTTGGTACGCATGCAGAATGCATTTAAATGATGTGCTAATTAGCCTTGCAGGATGCAGATTTCACATGTGACTCTAAAGTTCCGTGAGGTGAGGTCATTGGGCTCCGGCCTTTGTTTATTTGTCTCTATAAACTCATTTCTAATTCCAGTTTGATTTAGATTTTTTGTGCAGGATGAAGTAAACTTAATCATCCATTTAATGGGAACCATGTATTTACATTCAAGTCTGCCCTAGATGGATGGCTACCCCTCACCACCAGCTTTGTCAATGGTTAGCACAATTGTTCTGACACACAAAACAAGAGGTAGGAATAGGGGCTACTACCCCCCATATTTTACATACAGTACAATTGTTTCATTAATTACTACAGCCCACCCCAAATTCACTAATGCAAGGGAGGGGATGATCACATGTTTGCCGTAAAGATATGTGTGTTCAGCTGTTTAAACCTTCTGTTTGTTACCGGACCTTTAACAAGCTGATTGTACATATCTTTATTGTACACACTGTTTAAAAAGCTTGTGAAGGTTCTCATTCATCCAGGTCATGGTATATCTGTTGTATTCAGTTAGATCAACTGGACTTAAAGTTTAGTTTTTGAAGACATTTCGCTAGTCATCCGACTGGCTTTCTCAATTCAGAATGACTTGTACAAGAATCTGTTGACAATTATGTACCCTGGAAAGTCCCAATTAGTACATCACAGCCAGGTGTTAAGGACCTTCTGAATGCAAGGTGTGATTGCATTGTAGCTAAGAGGTGTTATAGGAAGCGCAGGGTAAGGTGTCAAAACAGCATTGTACATGGCAGACAGTTGATTTTACTTTCACATAAATGGCCTCCTTGCCACCTCTCTTGAACCAGTCACGTTCTTCTGCCAATATGTTAACATTACAATACAGGTATGTCCTTTATCCTTAAAGGATAAGTGCACTGTAAAATCAAGTTATGTTCATTTGAAAGCTGCAGCTTTAAAAATACCGTTGCCATATTTTTTTTTACCTACGCCCCTCCAGAGCCTAGCTTTGTGTCTTGAAAGTTGCTGACATCTTGTTACTGGTTTGCTGAATGTTAAGCTCCGCCCCTCTGAGATTTCCTCTGCTTTCTCCTGCTTGAGCCTCAAACAGTAATGCTTGTGAGTTCCGTGCACTCTCCTGCTTGAACCTCAAACAGTAATGCCTGTGAGTTCTGTGCACGTGCGTGTGCACGGAACTCACAAGCATTACTGTTTGAGGCTCAAGCAGGAGAAAGCAGAGGAAATCTCAGAGGGGCGGAGCTTAACATTCAGAAAACCAGTAACAAGATTCAGCAACTTCCAAGGCACAAAGCTGGCTCTGGAGGGGCGTAGCAAAAAAAACATAGCAACAGTATTTTTAAAGCTGCAGCTTCCAAATGAACATAACTTGATTTTACAGTGCACTTATCCTCTAAGATGCAAGTAAACGGCTGAGTCCTGACCCGAGGAACAGACTCTTCTGTGCTGGGCCATACGTTAATGTAGATGCTGTTTGGTCTCCCCCACATACAAATCAAGCATTCTTCACTGCACGTGCGTAATGATGTCACTTTTCTTGTGTTTCGGTATTGGCATGTACCAATTTCGTCGCTCAGTGTGTTGTTCGGTTTAAAGCAGACAGGGATATGGTGTTTTTTGAAAATTCTCTTAATTTCTCAGAGATCCCTGCTACATATGGGATGACCATGTTCTTTCTCCTGTCTTGCTTTTCCCCTATACGTGTTCTTTTCTTTCCTTTTGACAAAGCCCCAGTCTGGATATCCACAGGTTTTAAGGGCTCCTCTGGGATGTTTCATTTCTTTAGCCTTCGCCTCTGTGCTAGTGGGGATGTTCTCGGCTCTGTGTTGCAGGGTTCTGATGACACCCAGCTTGTGATCTAAAGGGTGGTAGGAGTCAAACATCCAATATGACTGTGTGTGTTGGTTTTCTGTAAACCTCTACTTCCAGTTTAACATTTTCCCTGACTTTTACCAAGCAGTCTAAGAAAGCCAGTTTGTTGTTTTGTACCTCTTCCCTTGTAAATTTTATGTTCTGGTCTAAAGCATTGATGTGTTCTGTAAAGGCTTGTACTTCCTTCTGGTGGATATTAACCCAGGTGTCATCCACGTATCTGAACCAGTGGCTGGGTGTTATGCCCTTAAAGGTATTAAGCACCTATTTTTCCACTTTATTGGCCACAATCGGTGAAACTGGAGATCCCAGAGCACATCCATGTTTTTGCTTATAGAACTTATCCCTGTGTTTGAAATAGGTGGTATTCAGGCACAAGTCCAGTAAGGAACACACCTGTTCTGGGTTAATTTCTGTTCTGCTGGTAAGAGTGTTGTCTTGCCCTACGCGTTTTCTCACCATGTCAACAGCCTCCTTGGTGGGTATACAGGTGAAGAGAGATGTCACATCATAGGACACCGTAGTTTCTTCTGCACCGAGTGCTATATTTTCAATCTTGTTGGTAAAATCCTGGGAGTTCTGGATGTGATGCTTCGAACTTCCCACAAATGGCCCTAAGATGTTGGCTAGGTATTTTGCCACCTTGTATGTTACAGAGTTGATGCTGCTGACTATAGGTCTTAGTGGCGCCCCTTCCTTGGTTATCTTTGGGAGTCCATATATGCATGGATGTGCCTCACCAGGGTAGAGGCGGTGATACATTGCTAAATCAATGGCTTTATCCTTTTGAAGCTGTTGTAGTAAGTCTATGACCTGGAAGTAGAGGTTTACAGAAAACCAACCCACACAGATCAGTATTTGATGTTTGACTCCCACCACCCTTCAGATCACAAGCTGGGTGTCATCAGAACCCTGCAACACAGAGCTGAGAACATCCCCACTAGCACAGAGGTGAAGGCTAAAGAAATGAAACATCTCAGAGGAGCCCTTAAAACTTGTGGATATCCAGACTGGGACTTTGTCAAAAGGAAAGAAAAGAACACGAATACCAACAGTGAAGGGGAAAAGCAAGACAGGAGAAAGAACATGGTCATCCCATATGTAGCAGGGATCTCTGAGAAATTAAGAAGAATTTTCAAAAAACACCGTATCTCTGTCTGCTTTTAACCAAACAACCCTTATATCCGAAAGACCCAGTACTGAAACACAAGAAAAGTGACATCATATACGCAGTGCAGTGCAGTGAAGAATGCTCTGATTTGTATGTGGGGAAGACCAAACAGCAACTGCATCAACGTATGGCCCAGCACAGAAGAGCCAATTCCTCGGGTCAGGACTCAGCCGTGTACTTGCATGTTAAGGAAAAAGTACATACCTTTGAAGATTGTAATGTTAACATATTGGCAAAGGAACGTAACTGGTTCAAGAGAGGTGTTTATTTTTTCATTTATGTGAAAATAAAGAAACCAAGCCTGAATAGAGGGGGGGGGAGGTGTTCGACACCAACTGTCTGCCATGTACAATGCTGTTTTCACACCTTACCATGGGTATTCCTATAACACCTCTTAGCCACAATGCAATCACGCCTTGCATTCAGAAGGTCCCTAACACCTGGCTGTGATATGCTAATTGGGATTTTCCAGGGTACATAATTGCCAACAGATTCTTGTACAAGTCATTCTGAATTGAGAAAGCCAGTAGGATGACTAGCGAAACGTCCTGAAGAACTAAACTTTAAGTCCAGTTGAACTAACTGAATACAACAGATACACTGTTTAGAAAGAGCTGTTCGTGGCTCCTTTGGATCAGATTGTGACCCTCCGTGTCACGGGGTACACTGCTGCCTTTGAGACTTGTGCCATAGAATCTTCACAAGGGGCCACACAATGAATGTCAAATGGTGTAAACACAAAGTGCACACACATATGGCTGGATTTAAAGGCTCAAGGTATTCTGAAAAGCATTAAAATATGGTGGCACTAACAGTTACCTAATCCAAGTAAATCCTTGGTGGGATAAACTTTCATATTGGGGTGTACACAATGCTGTGATTAGTTCTCTTCTTGAAATGGCCTACTTAAATATTTCTCAGCACTGTAACCTACAATCTTATAAATCTGGGCATATTAAGGCCCGGGGGCCACACGTGGTCCATTGGCTGTCCCAGACTGGCCCCTTGCTACTAGACAAAAAAAATCTTCCTGAGAAGAAAAAAATATTAACTGATTGTCTCAGATCGGTGAATTGATTTAAATTTATTATGTTCATTTTTTTATTGTATTTTATTGTATTGTATACAGGCCCTTTAATCCCTTTCTATAATGAGATCAAATTAATGTTAAGCAGAATTAAGTTGAGCCTATTGGTCTGGCCCTTCACAATAGTCTTATGTGGCCTGCTGGGAAATTATTAGTCTATATATTCCAATACAACCATCTTCTGAGGCCCCACTGCAATGCACAAAAAAACCTGCCATGTGATTGTGTCTGCTTGTATCTTTTACGTGCGCTTGCATTTCCCAGGTAATTATGGTTTAAATAAAAACCTTGGGAAAATCACAAGGCTTTTTGATTTGTGTCCGCATTGTATCTGCTCGTGTTGGCTTGTGTTCCCTTTTTTCATGCGTTTCCATAGTATTAAGTGGAATTTTGACCAAAACAGACCAAAAAAATTGCAACGAATCACAGCGCGCACATAGGGGCCTACCTATGGGCCTACCCATGATTTACATTACAAATAAAATGTCATTTTGGACCCCAAAGCATGAATAGATCACACATCCTGCTCAAGATTTCAAACAAACGATCATCCGTTGAACATTTATACTGGGTTATAATTGTACGTGTATGGTAGTTTAGTTGGGCATTGTTGGAGGTCTGACTCTGTTAACAAACGATGCCCAACTGATCACTGATACTCAGACAATAATTATCTGGTATGGCTGTTCGTTGGCTTGTCTGCTATGTCCACCTTTCCTATTTTCTGCTTCTATGCGTTCACTTGTCTTAATTTATTTACCATTCAAAGCTCAATTCTTCTCTAACTTTGTACCTTATCCTTAGACCGAGTGTCTTCTGAGCAGCTGTCAGACACAATAAGGCTTGTCTGTACAAAGTCACTGACTTTGAGATATCTTCTAAGAATCCTTGAGCACTTGCTTGATTACAGTCTATTGATGTTATCATGGGAATTCTTAAGCTATAATGGTTCCAAGAAGTCTCCTGGTATATTGAGCACTGATATATGGAGATAATGAACTAAAAATCATTAGGGAAGCTTAGATGTTGTCATTCAAATGAGATCCATGTTCTATGTTATAGTTGTAATGACATAATTACTGTGTTGGCAATGTTGGCTTTTCAATAGCCTTCAAAATAAAGGACATCTATGTCATGTCTTACAATATGAACCTTATTTTAAGATGCCATAATTAAACGCATTATAAACATGTAGATATTGAAATGGCTACATTAATATAGAAACCATGATTTTAAACTTTTCCCAAAAATGCTATTAAAATAATAGTCAAAATGGCTTCTGTAAAGTGCTGCTTAATAGCAAATGGAATATTGAGTAATATCTCTTCTTCTATGGGTTGATTTGTTCGCAAATAAAAATGCTTTTTGGCTGCAAAAATGAACAATGGAGAAGGCTGAAGTGTTCAGAGGATGTGATTATTATATTAGCTGAGGCCGAAACTACAAGAAAACATAAAGGACCATTTTAAATCCTAATTTGATGATTTGCAAATACTCTTCCCAATACCAAATCAACTCTTCTAAACTCAATCATTCAGGTGACAAAACATTATTGTGACATTTATTAATATACGTTACAGTAGGAGAACAATAATGCCCTATAATAGTTTTCCACCTTTGCCAAAAGCTTGTCTTCCCATTGGCCAGTTCTTTACAGTAAGAGGGAGCAAGGCCAGACCAGCAGTATGATAGGAACTTTGAAAGATTGGAAAGGGAGGAGCTAATGCAAACCCAAGATTTTAAGACCTAGCGGTTTAAGTCTTCACCCTGAGGGGAGGGTGGTGTTTGGTTACTGTAGATGCCCTTTAATCCTACCCCTGTGTGCTAAATCCTAGTTGTGTAGTAGGTCTTTGTCCTAGATTAGATAAAGCTGTAAATTTAAAACATTCTGTTAATGTTGCATCAGAGAAACAAACATTCCAAATTTCATTAACATTAAATTGTTTATCGGAACTGAACAATATAGTTCCAAAATTCAGCTTCTTCTACAACCGATAAGATGTTGCTGGTAAATAGGAAACAAAGTTTAGAAGCCAAATAATTAGTAACAATGATTAGTTTTGCAGGGAAATCTATATATTCGTTCCTTTATTTGGTAATCGCTGATAAATATCCCCCCTCCCCTAGAGTGTTGCTGTGTGTCCTGAAGGATAAAGTAAATAATGTTGGCCCTTGGGACTGATTCTGTTATAGGAGTGATACATTCTACCATTAAAAGGCTGTGTATGCAACACATCTCTCTCTTTTTCAGGATTTTCTGCTTGAATGAACATTCGCAGAAAGTGATTATTTAGCCGGCGTTTGGTTTTATTGCACAATAAATCGACCCATGAATCAGGCCTCTTTTTGTCTTGAGCTCCACTTTCTGGACTGGTGAAACATAATGATCCATGTTGTAGTTATTGAGGTAGAAAGATAAAGTAAAATCTCCAACTTTTACAAAGCTGCCTTATTTCTTTTGATTAAAAAAAAAAGCGAAACCCCAAATGATATGACCAATTTAGCCTCAGGATAGGGATGAAATCTTTCTGTTCTCTTAGATGGCAATCAAATTTCCCCCTTCGTCGCCTCTTATTGTATTGTATCATGTATTGTTTCTGCTTACACAAATACCCTGAGCAGGAATTTCCATATTCATTATTCTGTCACTATAAACAAACCATTCTGTAATCAAGCCCTTTAATCTCATCTACAAATTACTTTGAATACGTAAAAAAGTAAAAAGGTAATCATACGCCAGCAAGAGTAAAGCTGTATGGTAAAGCTCATTGCTGTAATGAATCTGTAAAGCTGGGTAAACACGGGGCAAGATTTGTTCCAACCGACCATTCGCTAACTCCCAGTTGGACGGGACAAATCACTTTCGGTCAC
The DNA here is from genome assembly GCA_019447015.1 of Hymenochirus boettgeri. NCBI lineage: Eukaryota > Metazoa > Chordata > Amphibia > Anura > Pipidae > Hymenochirus > Hymenochirus boettgeri. The sequence goes on from CM033472.1 coordinate 238,359,870, forward strand.
CACAAAGGATTTACCAACGTACCCTATTGCCCGTTGTTCTGTATAGGCAATTGGGCGAATGAGATTGGTCGCAGCCACCCCCAACACCATGATATAATATTTCCGGCTGGTGGACAGAAACATACATACTAACGCCCGGAAATATTGTATGGTGCGTACCCAGTCTTACCAGATTTATTAGTGCACAGTAACGCAGGGTACTTATAAGAAGATTTTTTTGGGCCAACTGACCGTTATAGTCAGCCTGAAAAATCTGCTGTGTTTTCATTGCCATTGGGGAACGGTGTTAGTCACCCATTCATAAGGATCAGACAAACAGTCGATTGGACATGTCGGTAAATCATGGCCAATCGTGTGCCAAACTGTCAGCTGGGCAATGAAAAAACGACTCCCCCTCCATGTGTACCCAGCCTAAAAGTATTTGCCCTTTTCAATCTGCATTAAACTTTAGCTGTTGGTGTGGATGGAAATTCAGTGCCCAATCTAGGGGCAACAATACGGGCAAAAGTTTGCCAGTGCTATAAATCTGCAGGAACCAATAACATGTTATTAATTATAGTGAGAAGACAAGTAATAAGGTACCATCTGGTTGCTGCAGATTAACTGCAAATTTGTGTGCCTTATATAACTTAAAGGGACAGTTCATTGGAAATGATCAATATTTGTTAAATTGTTAGTTTGTGTAATGCCTTCTTAGTTATTCCACATATTCTCTCACATTTTGAAAAATCAGTTGATTTTATACCCTTTGCTGTTCCCTGCTGTTGACATTAGTGAGCTGACATTTCAGGTTCCTTCTTTTTCCCAGGATGCACCACTACCTTGGAATGTTCTTAACAGTAATTTCTACTGATTGGCTGTTGGATGGGTCATGCTCAGATCTCTACTGAGCAACTGAATCAAACCAGGCGCTGGGTCAAGGGCAAAACTATAATGGTCGCCACTAGGGGTCCTGCAAACAGGAAGTCAGTATTTCGGTTGAATTTATTTATACACAGACACAATGCTGAATGGGCAGATTAAGGTAATTGGGACAAAAAAATACTGCTCTGCTTTCTGGTATATGTATTTGCACTGAAATTCCCCTTTAAGTTCCAATTATAATGTGGGTGCTGGAAGGAGTCCTTTAGGAACAATCAGGCTTATTTTCCCAAACTTGCCCATTTTGCATAGTACTTTTTGGACTTTGGATTTATATGGGATATATTACAACAGAATGCTCTTTGATTATGTCACATTAAAAGGACAACTATACAGTTATTGCCCCACCCTCCTTTTGGCCCAGGGCCTAACCAATGGGAGCACACATTTTGCAAGAATTGCTTCTTCCCATTGGATAGTACTGAGACAGTACAATTGTCGTTTAAAAGTCATTTTTGCACAGACATCCAATATAATAGATGTCCAAGGAAAGAGACATTATATCACTAGTTAAGGTCCCAGGGACAGCACAGTATCACATGTACCGGTATACTTGCTATATAATAGAGTATACAGATTTCATGGTTAAAATTTTGTCACAAAACGTGATATTTCGGTGCCATTTTAGTTTTCTATATTTTGTCATAGAACCATTATTTCGAGATGACAATTTGGTTTTGGTGTCGGATTTCACCATGAATATTCAGACGTTGTGAATTTGCTGGCAGAGAAAAACCGGCTACCATGTCCAGCCACCCGTCCAGAAACAGGACCGGTTATACATTGTGACTAAATATAACTTGCAGTAAATATCAACTTACTTGACAATCAAGGGTAAAGGATTCTTTCATTGCCTTAACATTCTTACAAAGCTACTGCACACATTGTGACTGTATATTACATCATACTAGCAAACCCTAACTCAGAAACTATTCATAGTCATTAAACACGTTTCCATTCAGTGAATTTCCTAGTTCGGAATTCACCGCCCCCGGTGTATTGACTAATGTGTACCCACAATACCCACTGGGTAACATGCAATCTAATGTCCATGGAAACATAAACATCTCTAAGCGTATATAACACTTTTATTCTGTGTAAATCAGTATTACATTAGGATTAGTTTCCCTGTAACAGAGATAAATCTGTTTCTCTCTCCAACGACAGATGCAAGAGTAATGTCTTTGCTTCACTCCTAATACGCAAATTCTGGGACACATTTCATCCCATTTTAATAATATACCAACATTATTCCCCCTTCCGTTCCTCTTAATACATAGACACATCAGGGAGAAGTGCTGCTCAGACTTTTCCAGCTGATTTATTAGAGTAGCTTGGTGGAATATGAAGACCGTTAATAATAATAATGAATGGGTTAATAATTCAGAGTCGTGTGTGCAGGTTTTTGTGCGAGCCGAGCGGGGAACCTGCCGGGAGTTTATTGGTTGGTGGTGCAGGGATGTGAAAGGGTTACAGCTCTTGGCCCCAGGAAACACAGCTCTAAAGTGGCTATTTTGCTTCTCCGTCAGGAAGCAGGAAAGCGATTATGGCTGCAGGGAAATTTTCAAAGGCTGATAAATGAGTTTGTTACTTTAATCTGATATCAGAACAACATTGTGCATTTCAGAGTCTGCCGGCAGAATGCAGGGGCGCAATGGCGGTAAAACGCAGGCTACACAAATTCACCCACAAAAATGACGTAGTTAGGAAATCACTTGCTACTAATAACTCAACGTCCTCCAACAGATCGTGTCTGGATTGTCCTGCCACTCAAATGTCATTGGATTTCCCTCCTAGGAGACAAATTATTGTGAGGTGGGCTACAATGAGAAGTAAAGACTAGGCCCGATTCCGTACCCGGTTACGAAGAGGATTTCACGGATCCACTAGAACTCGGACTTCGCAGATTTCTGACTTTTTCAGATTTTTCAGAACTGTTTTTGATAATTATCAAATGATCAATATTAAAATTTTAAAATGAGGATTTTCAAAAATATGCGAATCTGCAAGGGGGAAGGAATTTCAGTGGGTTGGGCCTCCTTTAGTACAGACGCTCCACTGAACAGAAAATGCATCAAAGCCTTCAGAGAACTGAGAATAGTTTAAACTACATTTTTTGTGATAAAACAAAGATTTCACGGCATAATTTCTATTTTTGAAATAAAGTACTTTCATGCCACAATGGAATTACCCAACAAAACAGAGAAATGAGGAATGTGGGACAAAACCCCCAACCAAACACCCATACATGAACGAATCAACAGCTGAATCAGCCCTTCATCGTGTAGTTGGGCATCGCATGAGATCCCACACGTCTGTACCTCATTGAAGGGGCATATTTATAAAACAGTGATGGTGATTTTTCTGCATTATTTTTGCAATCGATAAAAAGATACAATTCGACTTTTCAACACTTTTTCTCTCTTTAGGTGAAATGTTCTCCACATTTGGCTTCCTTTTTGTGTGTGTGTTAAATATAGGTTAATAATAGTAACTATAGCTTAATAATAGCTATAGGTTGGTGATAGTAGCTATAGGTTAATAGTAATAGCTATAGGTTAATAATAGTAACTATAGGTTAATAATAGTAGCTATAGGTTAATAATAGTAGCTATACTGTAGGTTAATAATAGTAGCTATAGGTTAATAATAGTAGCTATACTGTAGGTTGATAATAGTAGCCATAGGTTGATAATAGTAGCTATACTGTAGGTTAATAATAGTAGCTATAGGTTGATAATAGTAGCTTTACTGAAGGTTAATAATAGTAACTATATCTTAATAATAGTAACTACAGCTTAATAATAGCTATAGGTTGGTGATAGTAGCTATAGGTTAATAATAATAGCTATATGTTGATAATAGTAGCTATACTGTAGTTTAATAATAGTAGCTATACGTTGATAATAGTAGCTATACTGTAGGTTAATAATAGTCATGTCCAGTCCCCAAACTAAAATTTAACCCACTAATGGCAGTAGTGTAAAAAAAAAAATCCTTACCTTACATCTCTCCTCCTTGTGGTTCTCTTACAGTGCTTGTCTAAAGTCCAGAAAACTGAAGAGTAGGAGCTGCCTTCCTGTCAAAAGATTTTTGCCTCTAATCTAACCTCCGGGAGGGATTGTGACATGCACAAGGGATCCCTCCCCTCTCCCTCCCCCCCATTTTCCGAGTAGCAAAAGGTTGATAATAGTAGCTATATTGTAGGCTAATTATAATAGCTATAGGTTAATAATAGGTTTGTACCTGACAAAAGGAAGTTTCCTGTGAGTGGAAATGAACTTGAGTGGAACTTGTACAAAGACCTTGTTATAAAGGGCAATTTTATTAAGGACATAGAAAAAGAAGCACATTCAATCATCTGATGGATGTATGGTTTGTGTGAAAATTTGAAAATAAGGATTGTTTGTGCTGGTAGTGTGCTGTAATAAGGACTGTGTGCAAGTAGAGCATTCTTTCTTTCTTCCAGTTAAAGGGGTGCACTGGGTTTTTATATTCTAGTATTGCACCTGTTGTAATTTCAATCAGGTTGTGGAAGGGTTAAAAAGTGTTTTATTTTTTCCCCTCTCTTCCTGTCTCTTGCACTGATTGGTCTGAGGGCTGGGGCCAATTAGTTAAATAGAATTCACATTGGCTGGATCAGTGGTTTGTACCTGACAAAAGAAAGTATCCTGAGTAGAAACGAACTTGAGTGGAACCTATACAAAGGACCTTGAACTTGAGTGGAACATGTACAAAGGACCTTGGTTCAAAGGAGCATTTTATTAAGGACATTGAAACAAAAAGGGAAACTAAACAATGTTGGTGTGTGCTGGTGTTGTGTATTAGAAAGGACAGTTTTGTTGGTACCATGCAATGTACATCCTGCCACATGTATAGGAACCTAGAGCAAACATTCTAGGGGACCCATGTCTGTGTCAGGTGCGAGTGGATTTCCCGTTTGGAAGCTGAGGTGAGAGTCTTGCAATGTTGGTAAATCTGGGAGGACAGCAGGCACTGCCTGGGCTAGTATAGTAAGGGTTACTAGGGGGACAGAAAAGTAGGGTTGCTTCTTCCCAGCTTGCCAATCCCAACAGATTTGCCACCTTAGGTGATGAGGTGGAGGTGTGAAGTGGGCTAATCCCTTGAGCACCCAGGGGACTGCCATCTCTAATACAAGGAAGGAAGAACTTAGGATCAGGAATGCTAGGCAGGTGGTAGTGGTAGGGGGCTCCATTATAAGGAAGGTAGATAGGGTAATCTGCTACCAATACCTTACATGACGAACTGTGTGTTGCCTGCCTGGTGCTAAGGTTCGGCATGTGGTAGATCGTCCATGGTCCCCCAAAACAGCCGCACTGCCATCAGTGAGGGGCCAAGATAAAAGCAAGGACCTCCAGGGTATTGTTTTCAGAAATACTACCGTAGCCACGTGCTACGCTAGGGAGACGGCAGGAGGGTGGTGTAAGGAAGAAGGATTTGGGTTTATAGAGAACTGGGCAGACTTTTCTGTCGGCTACAGGCTCTTTAGTAGGGATGGGTTGCACCTCACTGATGGCAGTGCAGCTGTTTTGGGGGAGAAGATGACTAGAGGATGGAGGAGATTTTAAACTAGTTTGGGGGAGGGTAATATCAGTCGCACTGGGACTGAAAAGCAGGGGTGGAAAAGGAGGAAAAGCAGGGGTGTAGATTGGCTAGTGATGGGTGGTAAGGGGGGTGGGGCTAGCATAAGGGGTAGGAAGGCATATGTATGAATGTGTAAAAATAAAATACAGGATCATAATCTAAAATGTATGCAAATGCAAGAAGCCTGGCTGACAAAATGGGAGAATTGGAGATAACGGCGTTGACTAAAAAGTATGATGTAAGTTTAGGCAGGACAGAGAAAAAAGGAAAGAGTATGTGTTTATGTTAAAGGACAACAATATAAAAAAAAATAACATCACCCCCATTACATGTCCACACAGTGTTTTCTCGCTGCTATTTTTGAGTGACAGTTAGAGACAGACAGAATCGTTACACCCCCTTTACACCCCTTTTATCCTCTAAAAAAGAATTTAAAAGAAGAGATAACTAGCGATATGGAGGTTAAAGTGGAGGCAATATGGGTGGAATTAGGCAATAGGAAAGGGGGTAATGTCATTGTTCATGTCTGCTATAAGCCGCCAAATGCTAGCAGAGAGGAAATGAGTCAGCTTCATATGCAGTTGGCAAGGGCTGCAAGTTTGGGGAGTGTGCTCATTATGGGGGACTTCAATTACCCTGACATTGATTGGTGTAGTGGAACTGCCATCACAGAAAAAGGCAATGAATTGCTGCAGGCTAATTTTCTCTCACATGTAGTTGAAGTTCCTACTAGAAAAGGAGCTCTGTTGGCCGCGACCAATCGTGTGGTCCTCTCTATGCACCACACGATCGGTCGCGACCAACAGAGCTCCTTTTCCGACGCGTCCGATCATTCGTTCGTCTGATACGGATGAACGAACGGTCAGACATTGGTCATGTCCAGCCATAAAACACATACGATATTTCGGATTTATTTGTGTACCTGGCTTTAGGCTGTGTACACACAGGCAGATTTTTAGGTAGGGCCAATCAACCAATACTTCCGAGTCTCGGTCAGTTGGGCAGAAAAATCTGTGCTGATTTAGTCCGCAGCCGATAACTGTCGCCCATTCTTCTAGATTGGACGAACAGGCAAACGGCCGTGTCGCTTGTTATGAACGCTCGGTCGGGACAAATAGTCCCCTCATGTGTACTGAGTCTTACTGACCAACCATGGCTTCTTACTGACCAACCATGGCTTCTTACTGACCAACTATGGCTTCTTACTGATCAACCATGGCTTCTTGTTGACCAACCATGGCTTCTTACTGACAAACCATAGCTTCTTACTGACCAACCATGGCTTCTTACTGACCAACCATGACTTTTTACTGGCCAACCATGGTTTCTTACTGACTAAACGTGGCTTCTTTCTGACCAACCCTGGCCTCTTCTGAACCATGTAGGGCTAGGCTATACTGGCATGATTCTCGCACACTTCCGGTTGCATTTAAGAGCAGCGCTCCCAGGTAAATGAGGCCATTTGTCTTTAAAAAATGTAAGCAAATCCTGATGCAATACTGCCGCTCCCTCGGTTTTCATTTAAACAGTGATTAAGTCCGATGGCTGTAGATTAAATATTATTAAACATTTATAACCATATATTTTATAATTATTACTCTTATGGACACAGGCTTGAAGGACGAATGATGATAATTCAATATTAGTGCCAGAGGGTGGGGGTAGCACGGTATGAAAATTGGACTTTCCAATTTAAAATTAACAGAAGCATTTAAATGGTGACAGATAGGGTATGGCTAGCCAAGGCAACCGTGCTCAGTTTCCAGGTTTTGTATTCCAGGGAAAATATGATGGATTTAGTGTCACAAATATTTTATTAGAGGGAGACAAATGTCCGTAAAATGTTCTCTAAGGCATCCAAACCATGATGACTAACCAATACCCACTGATATCAAAGCAGCAAGCACAATAAGATTAGAATTTCGGAATTGCACCGAACAGATCACATCAGTGCCAGTCAACGGCCTCACCGTAGGAGATGTGTTCCCCAAGCCGTGCAGAGTTTCCCTGATATATCTCGCATGAAGCGTAGTGTGCAGTGTTTTTGGGCAGTTTTTCAAACTAGTTTTGCTGACGTCAATTGACTTTCTTAGACCAATCATACTGAGCAATATTTTGTGACAACGCGCACTCCATCTCTGTCTCCAGTTACTGCAATCAATCGCAGCTGAAAGTCGCTTAGTGTTGGTAAACAAGCCACCGCAGAACACGTTGGACTGAAAAGAAATTTTAAGAAAAGGAAAGAGGATGAAGAAAAATCCACAGCCCCAGTGTTAATAACGTCAACCTTTCTTTGTTGCTGATTTAAGCTCATCTAAATGCACGCTAAAGAGGGGACCTCCGATGTGCCTAATCAGTCCTATTCTGATCCGCATGTAATTAGACTTCCACCTGTGAAGTGACAGGACAATTAATTAAAGGTAAAATGTTTGGTAAAAGAAATCATTTGTAAATTGGTCTTGATGGAACGCTTCTCTGGCATATTGCTTTGGAATATTGCACTGTCATTTAACTTAACTGATAAAAACATTAAAAACAGGCAGAATAATAGAATGATTTAGGAGAACACGCATATTACTGCCTAAAGCCTCGTACACATTTCAAATGACATAAACCCAAGCCGCCTGTTTAACGCCTGTTTCGGCCAATAATGGTATGTGTATATGCGTTCTATCAGACATTGTTCGTCAATCAACCGAACGGCGCCCAAGCGTACGCATACACATGCGCGACTATCATCCGAAACGGCAGTTCAACGCGGGTGTATTGTCCCCTTGGGCATTGTGCATTACCGCCAGACGTGTGTACAGAGTTACACCAGAGTTTGATTAATTTAAAGATGGCTGACAGTTCACCAACTTATTCTCTTCCCCCTACTTTCTTCTCTAACAGAGGCCATGTGCGTGCCTGCGTCATGAGGAAGTGTCACCGTGTTGGGTGGGGCAAGGAGCAGAGAGCTGTTTGATGACTTTATACTCTCCCTCCAATAGATACTTTATATACCACAGCAGCCAATGAACATGACGGGGGGACCCGTTTACGTATACTAATTAAAACTGAGTGTAGGGGTGTGGTAGTTAAGTTAGAGGGACCTTGAGTTGGGTCCTGATGTACTGGGGGCCCAGACACAAATTATGTGTTTTGCTTAGTTGCAGATATGCTACTGATGTCTATCTTTTATGTGATCTAACTCTGCTGTAAGATAGGAATGGGAGGTAGGGGTTGGTCTCCTACCTCCCTGGAAATTATTGGGGGGGGGGGGTTATATTGTCTTTACAAGTTTAGTTTATCTGTCCCTTTAAATAAGCACCAGACACAGATTTTAAAATGCAATAAACCTAGTGGTTGACCATGTGTATCATGACATTCTAAATAAAATCTAATGTTTGTGTATGGGTGGCACACACCAGTGCGAAGCAGTTTTCAGGCACATGCAGTTCACTCTACCTGTTCTCTAGAAACTGCCATTGATTTAATAGTTTACGGCTCTTTCCTCTGGTTGATCTCTGAATAAATCAGCAGACACAGCTCCAGAGTAGAACCCATATTAAAAAACATACATTTTATTGCTCTTTTCATTCAGAAATAAATTGGCTGCCTAAAAATCCATTAGAAGGAGATATAACACTGATTCCCTTAACTTCTCTGAAACTTAAACACAACTAGCGTCCCATTTATAGCAATGTCTACAAACACTTACAAAGCCGCTTACCTCTTAAATGGTTGTTAATGGTGGAGGCCAATAGAGTAAAAATGTTACAGCCACACATGTAATTTTATTTTATTCATTGATTCATTTAAATAAATCCTGCACGCTTATCAATCACTATGTACTGTAGTTCAGCCCAGCACACACAACTCTGCAGGCCTGCGCACCCAGGTTAAAGTGGTGCACGCACAAAAATCTGCTGGAATATAAGCAGTGCAGTGTGTAGCGCACACAAGTTATTTCTGCGCGCACAGACAATTTTAAATTAGAGGGAACATTGGTTCTGCCCTATAGTTGGTCCCATTTGAAAGGCAAAGCAGCCAAGATTAATACTAGAGATGTTCGAAATTGATGAGTTTTGTTCGCAAATTCGAATTTTCTAAAGAGTTTCTAAAACAAACCCAATAGAAGTCGATAGGAGCCAGATTCAAGCTTTAAACATTTATTACCCATTATCAACTATTCAACACCAATTATTTGATAATCAGTAGTATAGAATAATCCATGATTGGTATAGAATCCAAGGTTTGATATTAAATATTTGATAATCAATATCACAATAATATCCTGAGAGTTATTGTGGTTTTCTTCATGTTTAAAAGGGAACTGTGGTTTCCAAACAAGGCCAGTTTCCTACCTTTAAAACGAGCCATCAACCACCTCTCTACGTGCTCCACAGCCCAAGATATAAAGAAATGACTGACCAGAATGTTAATGGGTGGGAGGCTGACATGTGACATTCCTGAGGCTTCTCCTGCACAGTACCGCTGGCGAGCACAGCCTCAGACACCCTCAGTTTGTGAGGGAGACAGGAAGTCCCTCCTCCTCTCTGCTGTGTGAAGGACCTGCAGCTGTAGAGAAGGTAAGGGAATCTACAGCCCTTCTCTCTCACTATGTGAAAACAGCCTTTTCAGGCTGAAAAGGCTGTTTCCACAGAGTTTTCGGGGGGTGTCAGAGTGGCCCACAGCACCTGTGAGCGGGTGGGGCTTAGGCACCCGTGAGTGGGCGGGGCTTAGGCACCTGCGGGTGGGACTTAGGCACTCGTGAGTGGGCGGGGCCACATGGAGCTGTAAGGGAATGGGCCAAGGGGGGCCTGCAACTGAAGGGACCATGGGGTCCATGAGTGGGAAGGACCAGGGGGGCTGCAAAGGGGAGGAGACACAGGGCAGATTGATTGACAGGTTTCAGAGCAGGAAGTGCAGGGGACCTGGTGATGCTGCTGCCATATCACACACAAAAATGTAAATATCTTCAAAACTATGCAAAATAAACAATGGAAATAAATTGCAAAAATTCTCAGGAGAGCAATTCCTATCAATTTACCTAAAGTCATTTTTGGACCACAGCTCCTCTTTAAGGGATTTCACTCAAATGCATCACTAGGAAGAATACCTATTCAGCACTGATGAAACCACCATGAAAACATGGATATTTCCCAGAAGTCAGTGAGAAAGGGACCACCATTCTCTTCTGCTTTTCTGATTATTCCTTTTGATGTGTTCTGGAACCGGAATGTGCTGTTCACTCCAATTAGAGCTTAGAATGGTCATGGCAGCAGTGGGACAAAATGTTTCATTCCCTTGTACATAAGACTTTCAGATGGCTACTTTCTGTTTTGGAGAAATATAATGGACATGAGTTGAGTTTTACTTTCCCAAGTGAACCTGGCAGCAGTGAAAACACCTAGTAACCCATTGCACATTTTATTCAACTAGATTAATGTCTTCCTGTCTGGTCCAATCAAGACTTTGATGTAGCCCATGCACCCAAGGTTTTCTAGGATTGCACACAATAGTCTAAGGGAGAATGCTGAACCAAGAAGAAACCAAATCCTACATTTGTCTAATTTTTTTCTGCAACTGATTCATTTGAAAGACCTTTATTGGGGGATCTGTCTGTGTTTGTCTGGATGAACTACAGGATATTTAGGGGCTGGGTTATCTTTTAAACACATGTAACATGTAAAGGAAGATCTTCAAAAGTGATTAAGAGATTACATTACCCTCTACTACTACTAAGAGATTACATGTATTACAATATCAAATAAAGCAAATTCAGCTTAGGTCAGAGTCTTCTAACACTCTACCCAAAGGCTTTGAGGATTAGTCTTTGTTTCCTGTTTTTATCCTTTTACGTGATTGTCAATTGGCTGAACATTGGTACTGTCATCCATGTATTTTAATGCTTGAAAAACACAGGTTTATTACAGCAGGAATCCAAAGTATTTGTGCCCCAGATGTTGCAGAGGGCAGAAAGGGAATGCTGGGACTGGCGTAGTAGTTTTCAAATATCAGAGGCCCAAAGGCTGGAGATCCCAGTATTACGGAATACAATTTGATGGGTTACACATGGTGTCTCCTATTAATGTGCTGCTGCTGTGGGTCATTTTCGGGCCAAACAAGTAAAAGCATCATTGACTTTAGGTCTGTCTGTTAAAATTTGTCTTTGTTAGATATGGACACCATTAGAATTACATCGCCTTGAACGTCTACAGTTACTGAAGCTGAAAGGTGTTAGCCGTACATTACTTAATTTTCTCTTTATAAATCTAATGAAAAAGTTTTATTGTGGATTTTTAGATTTTCATCCTGATTATATCATAGTAAATAAGCAATTAACAGCTGTCACAATGTGGGTTATTGTTATGAAGTACAACAGTTACTGCTAGGAGACCACAGTGCCCATCCTGACCCCCCCTACAAGTTTATTTGTGCCAACTATCAGGTGAAATTCTACAGTGTGGGCTAAAAATATTTTGGTGGCTTCTCTAGAAAGGTTATCCATTAAGAGGAGTGCTAAAGAACATGGGAGCCTAAAGGAACTTTGGAAAAGCTAAGAGTTAAGTTGTTGTTCCATGTGAGCGGCCAAAGCATGTCAAATGAGGGCCCAACAAACATCTGTTGATGCCAACAAAAAGACTTGTGTGGCTCGTCAGGCGTTGTTTATTGATCCGGCAGATCGGATTCTGTTCTGTCATCCAGAATGGCCATTCCAGCCTTCATGCTTGCACCAGACACATGCAATCACACGTGTGTACTAACCTTAAACTATGGCTGAATGAAGTTGTTTAGATAGTTTATGAACTGTCCAAACAGTCCCTTAATTTCATGTCTGCTGTAACAAGGTTCTGTTTAATATTTATAGAGGCACTGGGTGGTCTGTGCAATGCTTGGACTAATAGACTAATAAAAAGATCTCTGCAATGCCCAGCGTAAAGAATCAGGACAGATGATGAGGGTTTAGAGCTACAGCATGGCTGACTGACAGGTAGTAATGGGTCTAAAGAGGCATATCTAGATCAAAGAGTCTAGACATTAATTATGAAAGTAAAGTGTGTAAAATTGTTTTTGGAGAACCCAAATTGTTAAAAGAGGGAAAATAGAGTCCTTGTATACTGTGCCTCCTTTGCAGTTTAGTTTAGGTTTCTGTGACATTTGAAAAACAATGACAGTACTTTTCCCCAATTTTCCCCACTTGTAGAAAGACCTGTGAGGTTACAGGTCCAATTTTTCAGACTTAAAGTGTATGCATACTGAAAAAATAACTTTGTGTCATCTTAATCTATAAATACATGTAAGTAACACTTACTCTGAGGTGTGTGTGTTGCTGCATGCCTTCAATACTTGTTTTGCTCAGGCTCTGACCACTGACCTGACTATTTTCCCACATACCAACTGTCAAAACTGCATACAGCATACCAACTGTCAAACCATTCTGGCTACAGCAAAACTGCTTACAGATATGCTAAAACTTCAGATGTTTCAGATTGAATATTGAAAAATGGTGAATGCATGTGTTGCCAAAACGCGTTCCCGTGGTTTACATTTCAGCGAAAATCCCGGGCGCAATCGCAAAACGCGCTAGTGTGGCCATCAAGGAAGGATTCATATGCATATACAAAGCTTCTCAGGGCATGAAACACAAAAAATCCTTTTAGGAAAAGGGTTGAGATGACACAATCATTATTGTCACGTGATAACGGCGACATTCCTAATGGAAATCTGCACAGTATCTTATTCATTTACAATAACCAGGGCTTTTAGTGAGACGTATTGGGCATTTCCCCAAACCCCAAAAACCAGGGCCCTTTGCCACAATGTGAACAGGGTATTAATACAGAATGGTAGAGTAATAAATGACACTGTAGCTATTTAATTTGCACACGTCTTGTAGGGTTCATTTAAAAACCGCAGTGAGATTTAATTTAGCAATAGCTACAGGTCTACACATTGGACACATCGGAATCACATTTCATCATTTTGGGGGCCCTGATCTTCTCCATTTCCTTCAGTTCTGGTGGAAAACACACAATATCCTGATGTACAAGGAACACTGAGGCATCCAAAGGAAAGAGAAAAGGGATTTTGTCAGGAAATCAATTCTTATACAGTAGACATGTTCCTGTAGTGCCCCGCTGTGGTTAGAGATAGATCTATCCACTCATAGCTAAGGATTTCTTACTTTAGATTTCTGTGTTATGCCAAAAATGTTGTTAAATTCAATGGGCCCAAGGCCTGGTATACAGGGGACTCAATAATCCTGCCAGCCGATCTACCAAATGGTAAACCAATGGGTAGTTTGTCAGTCAGGAATTAAAGAGGTATCGACCAAGTTTTTGACAAGTATCTTTATGTTTAGGAATTGTCCCTGATCTTTTTAACCAATCATGTATGATTCCACTACCCAAAATGGCTCCTGTGAAAGAACCTAAAGCTGGGTACACACAGTAACGATAAAGCCCTGATACCGTCGGTATTGGGGCTTTATCTGTACTATGTGTACCTTCATTTACGAACGAGCGGGCAGCCGCCAAACGATCGGGTCGGCCGAACGCTCGTTCGGGAATGACCAAAAATTTCCATCGGCCGCGCTAGACTAGATCTTGCAGATCTTGTCTGTCATCTTTCAGTGATCTGTACTGCGTACTTTAGGATAACAGACCTGTTGTACTAACATCTTTGATAGCGAAATGTTTTGAACAAATCATATTGCACCATCTGCCGATCAATTTCAATTTTATCAGGCAATGTTGGGCGATAATATAGACCGGCTGAATCTTTCACTCATTCTGATTATTAAATCATATGGGCCCGATTTTGGGCACAATTACACAGAGGGACTATTGTCCGATACCCGGTATTGCTGTGTTTCTGGCCACCATCAGTCTGGCAGGGTCTGGGGGAATGAGGCACTAAGTCTGAGCAAAAACAGAACCAGATTGAAGTCATGCAGCAATACAAACAATTCCTTTAAAGGATATTTTTGAAGGATTTTTTTTTTAATTGCCCATTACTGAAAATAATAATTCATCCCAACTATCACTGTACCATTATTTTTTCGTTGTTGATCAGTCCCCTATTTCTTAAGCATAAATTGCTTAAGCTGTCAATCAAGTACCTTATCTTCTGCTGTGTGCAATTACTGGATTTTGTGTAAATGAAAGGGTGTAACTGTAACTAGATGGGTGACAGTTGGGGAATTCTCTCTCTCAGTGCTAGATGATAGTGATTACTGAGCATGTTTAGTTTAAAAAAAGTCAGGTCAGAGGAAAGGAAGAGTTGGTTAAGAGAGGGAGAGGGGATATTGAATTGTCAATAAGCGAATCCCCTTTAATATTTGGTGAATAGTAGGTTCGTTCGGGCAAGTGAAATTTAAAACATTTAATTTAAGGATATGTACACTGTTAAATGAAGTTATGCTGAACTGGAAGCTGCAGCTTTAAAATACATTTGCCCTATTTTTCTTCTCCTAAGCCCCTCCAGAGCCTACCTTAGTAGATGTTAAGTTGCTGACATCTTGTCTGTGTTCAACTGAATACTTAGCTACGCCCCTCCGAGATTTTCCCTTTGCTTCTGATTTTTAGCAGTAGGGTCACTAGACTAGCAGTAGGGTCACTAGACTAGTCCCCATATTTCTCAGACTAGGAGGGCACTGAGTGCCTAGGGCTACCTGCTTTAAGTATCAGGGCTAGTAGGGTGGAGAGACTGCTCCCACCATCTTGATGGATAATTAGCCTAAAATCAATTTTATTCTCACGCACGCTACTTTCAAGCTCCCGCCTTCAATTTTCGATAATTAGCCCATAAACGATTCGAACATTTGATAATTATCCCATAAATGATACGAAGATCGTTCGATTTTCGAATTCGATAATTATGGAAAGTTTGAAAGTCTGAGAAGTCTGAGTATGTCCGAACTCGATAAGTTCAGCTCGAGCTCGAACCTGAGTTCTAGTCCATCTCTACTGCCCAGATGTTTTTAGCAATATGTATTATTTATTAGAATTATGATACGGTATATGTGTGTATATGATGAATCTGTGACTATCCGGTGAATTAAATTATACATATTTACTGGATAAACTACAAAACTCTATTTTTATTTACAATTAATTGAGGTGGATTCACATAGAATTTTCTGATTTCCCATTTCCTTTTCTCTCTTACTAACAATGTGTGAAGTCCATCCAGGGAATAAGTTCTACATATTTATAAAGCTCACAACGTGCCCTGGTATTTCAAAATTTGAAGCTGACTCAGCAGAAGTCTATCTTGCCAGGTCTGAGCTGACAAACTCCTGGAAAGACAACAGGAGCTGTCAGACAATAAGATTATCCAGATCAAAAGAACAGATTGGAAGGAGAAAGGAAAAATGATTAACCCATTGCTGCATTTAGCCCAAGATATGGATTGGTTAAAAATGACTTGATAGTATAGTATATTATAGTATAGTACTTTATAGTATATTAGCATTGTTATTCAGCCCTCCAGTTCTTTAGACGGTGTTGTCAGCCCTCCAGATCATTAGACAGTGTGGTCAGCCTTCCAGTTTGGGTCATGTCAACCCTCCTTTTCATTAAATCTTGTTGTCAGCCCTCCAGTTCATTAGACCATGTTGTCAGCCCTCCAGTTCATTAGACCATGTCATCAACCCCAGAGCCTTCAGTCTATTAGACTGTTTCTGCTATATAAATCACATCATACACTTGAAAATGTCGCAGGCAGCAATGTAAAATGTAAATATCAGTCTTGAAAAGTGGGAGTGACCTTAGAAAAGTGGGTGTGTCTTTAGAAAAGGGTTTTTTTACAATTACAATACAGTCAGGGGTATTTAACTACAAACGTAATTGTAAACCATCCTGTTATTTTTTTTTTTTGCTTTAGCCTGTCCTTTGTGTTAAGTTGTGCATGTGTATGCATGTGTTGTTCAGGTTGATGGTTTTCTAGCATTTCAAAAAGATGCATGCAGTGTTTTTCCATTGATGGACTGTAGAAAAGGTCTAAGGAACGCTTCTAAATATTGCACTTCGCTAGCTTGTCGTTAGTCTGATCTTTTGGAGGTACAGGTGCCTGTATAATGATAAAAAAAAATATTTTTCAAAACAAGAATAAAACATTGGTTTAATGTTGGGCAACTGCAAGTGACACTAACCCTAATAAAAAAAACCTGTTATTAAAGAAGCCTGTCAACATCAAACATCAAGCAATCAGTCTCTCTGCTTTAAAAGCTGATTTTGACACACAAAGTGGCATGTGTTTTCCTGTCCATCAAGTAATCAGTCATTCTGATAATTAAGGTAATCATGCTGCAATAAATATAACATGTGTTCCTGCCCATACGTTACACAGAAATGGAAAAGATGTATTTAATTAGAGCAACTCGGGGGCAGCCAATGTTGAAACTAAATTAGATTGTTAGAATAATATCTGTTTTTAAAGGAATTATACACTGTAAAAATTACTTTGCCTCATTTCAATCTATGAATGAATACATGTAAGTAGCACTTACTCGGATTTGTTTTTGTTCAATCCAGTACTTGTTTTACTCAAGCTCAGCCCTTCCGTCCCCCAGCCTCCTGCCAGACTATCTGACTCTCTGAAAGGGCAAGAATGCTCAGTAATCCCTATGAGACAGAATTGGGAGAGGGAATTTCCCACCATGCAGGTTACGTACAAACTGTCACCATTCCAGCTACAGCAAAACTACACATAACAGAATAGTTTATGATACTAAGGCACTTGATTGACAGCTGTAATGTAAGATGTTTCAGACTGGATATCTAAAGAAATAGGGGACAGATTAACAAATAAATGGTACAGTGATAGTTGGGAAGAATTATAGTTTCCAGTAATGGGCAATTTAAATGATATACTTTAATGTGTTAAAGTTATAAGGCTATTGTAGTGTAATTATTACGAGTATGAATCTAAGTAAATGGGTCTTTCTGTAATACAATCTAATAGGTATTATACTATTTCCATTCATGCCTAATGTGTAACAAACACATGCAAATGTTTTTAACACATACTGTAGCAGCCAACCAGATCTTTGTGTGTATTATAGTGCTGAATTCCACAGCACTTTAAATTTATTTTATCCGTTCACATCTGGCCCTGCCCCAAAGAGATTACAATCTAATCAATGAAGGTGCCCATACATATAGCTTACCTGCCAGACATACAATCAATTTAGCCGGAACTGCCTTTCCAGACTTTCTTTGCAACAAATATACGATGGCAAAATGAATGGGTACAGGTGGGATCTCACAATCCTATGTCGGACGCAAAGAAGATCTGGCAAGGCAGTTGCAGTGAAAATGATTTTATGTTGCATGATCGGTCTGGTAATGTATGGGCACCTTGGTTCTTGTACACACAACCAATCCGTAGGTATTTATGATTTCACAAGGAAATCAGAGTGCCCAGAGGAAACCCACACAAACACGGGGAGAACATACAAACCCCTTGCAGATGTGGCTAAGGGAGGATTTGAAAATGTCACAATTACTAAATCTGTCCAATGTTAGAAGATAGCCCCTAACATATTTAGCCCTTTAAATATTCCTTATGCATTTCCAACCCTGATGGTAGAGGATGTAGCCCCCAAGAAGGCAGCACCAGGTCCACCTTTGTTTTTTAAATATTGTGGATGTCATTGTTAGGCCACCTTAAATCTGTATAACTCATATTCTCTTTCTATACTCTCTTATGTTCTAGCTCCCTGCGTCAGCTTGTTTCAGATGCACATCACCAAAGGTGACAGCTCCCCATATCAGGGGCGTAACTACCAGGGGAGCAGGGGAAGCAACCGCAGGGGGGCCCAGGAGCCATCTTCAAAGTTTCCCTATAACAGATACAGCCTACTCCCTGAAAACCACTGTGGATGAAGCACAGATAGGGGCACATCATAGTTTTGCTGGGGGGCACAGTGATTCCTAGTTACGTGACTGTCCAATATTTAACAGAATCTCTGTACATGGTACCATAGAGTATAAGATCCAAGATGATGTTTGAAATCTTCCTGATCCTGATCTTTTTCCATTTTCGCCTCCATGTACCCTCAATCAAATCGTTTCTTTGTGTGCTATGAATGGATCAGTTTTGGTTCTGCATTCTACCATATAATTGTCAGACGTTTTACGTTCCTAGTTCCTGTGACACAACAATCAATAATCCACATATAAAAAAAGCAAAAAACACTATCCATTATCAAATGGACTTTGCTGCAATTCTTTGTTCAGACTCTGGGCGGCAGACACACTCCATTCGCTACACACTTTGATATTCTGTAATGCAGAGTCTATGCTAGAGCCTTATTACACCTCACATAACATTTTGTCAAGTAATGGTTTATCTGATGAGTTTTCACCAGAGTCTGATAGCTTGGAACAAATAGTAGCAATAGGATATATATTGTAATACACACTATTACAGGCTGCTTAGAACAACCAATTGAACACAAATTCCAAAACTAAATAGGACTGACAAAAACAAGTTGAATATTACAGATATGAATTATTATCTCTTCATTCTTTTATTTTCTAAAGAATTTTTTCAGATGCAGTGCCCTAAAAAAATCAGGGATTTAAAGGGGAAGTTTAGCTACATATGCTTTCAAGAAAATAAGGGACCTTTTTTCCCACTTCAATTAGCATAATTTGTCCGTCCAGTAATTGATCTGTAAATAAATAAATGATTCCAAAGTACTGACTTCCTGTTTAAGAAAAATCCCAGGAGGTGGGATCCTTGGAAGAAGAAGGACCATTGCAGAACCAAAATGGCACGCAAGGAGGGAGGTGAGCTCCGCGGGTGGGGGTGAGGGGCGCACCGCAAGGACAATTCTGTATAGAATCGGAGGTTTGCTGGTCATAAAGTATTTAACAAATATGTAGTTTATTTTCAGTTAAAATATAAAATTAAACACAAAGCTATCAGTATTGGGCAATACAGCTGAGCCTTTTATCTCAACTTCATCCCACATTTATTGACAGACACGCACAGACACACAAAATGGTAGATTGTTTTTTGTTTTTTTTTGTCGGGAACCAGACTGCCAGTGGAATTTATAATTCAGTTTGCTCTGTCAGGGGGTTGTTCCCGTGTTTGAACTATTCTACAATATGTTGCTGCTAAATGCAGCCTGTCTGGGAGAAGAGATAATTAGCTCCAGCCAATGTCTTTCAAGACTTAAAACCAAGTTGGCTGTGATATTCCTTTTGATATAAAGTACCGGGACAAGGATATCTGTGCTAAAAAGAAAACAAATCCTTACAATCCCAACAGAAAGCAACATATGAACACGTCCTTCTGTCCAGGCCCCAGCTGGATGATTTCAGGCTGGTTACATTAAAGTGGTTTACTGCCCTCCTGCTTCTAAAATATCACCAAGCAGGAAAATGCAAAGTCCTATACCAATAAAATACATTTCTAAAGCCAATGTGGCTAATAAACATTCAAATATATGGATGACTATCTTATGTATGTGGTGGCTCCCATAGTCATTGCGTATGATTCATCCTACCAAGTAAATGAACTATGCTGACTAGGGATGGACTAGAACTCAATCAATTCTAGTCGGATTTTATGAGTTTGTAGGAACTTTTTCAGACTCTTCGAACTACGAACTTTCGGACTTTTCCAACTCACAGACTTTTCTTTGATAATTATTGAAAATTCAAGGATTCATGAATTTTCTAATTAACAACTTTCAACTTTAAGTGCTCCATAACCCTCGAATCTGGCGATAACCCTCAACTTTATCGCTCCATAACCATAGTATGCGACGTTCGCTAACCCTCGAATTCGGTAATAACCCTCAAACGTGGTGTTCGCTAACCCTTGAATTCACCCATAACCCTCGAATGCGCCTTTCAGTAACCCTTGAATTCGGCAATTACCCTCGAAAGTAGCAAAAACTCAATGCGGAAATCCGAAAATTGCCCGATCATGGGGGGAAAGTTAGTGTATACGTGTTTCCCAGACCATTTCCCAGATCCCAGAGCCATTTACAGTAAGTTACCATTGCTATTTTAACTGTATTATATCAGAACTTTCAAACTATTTGTCCCCATTGACTTTAATGGGTTCCTTTCCGAACTAATATAATTATTATTATAGATTTATATAGAACTATAGAACTTTTACTGAAGTTCGAAAATTCGAACTTTAGGAAGTTTGGCCATCTCTAATG
Organism: Hymenochirus boettgeri; assembly: GCA_019447015.1. NCBI lineage: Eukaryota > Metazoa > Chordata > Amphibia > Anura > Pipidae > Hymenochirus > Hymenochirus boettgeri. The sequence goes on from CM033472.1 coordinate 238,380,574, forward strand.
CTGACATGAGCCACTATCCAGGTATCCCACATCTCCTGAAAGTACAGAGAGTCTTCCTGGTATTATTAATAATCTCCCTGAAATTCATTGTTTAAATAGACTGAGGAAGGCACAGATTTCCAGAGCTTATTGAAGGAGAGCAAGTGAAAGAAATTCATGCAATGGTTATGTGGGTCTGATACGCTCCTACACAAGTTGAATATTATAGATTATTTTTTATCTCTTCATTCTTTTATTTTCTAATGTTTGCGGCCCCCTCAAAAATCAGGGCTTTAAAGGGGAAAAGTTTAGCTACATATGCTCACGAAATTAAAGGAGCTTTTCCCAATTCTATTACCATAATTTGGCCATTCAGTAACTGATCTGTAAACAAATAAATGATTATTTCCAAAATACTGACTTTCTGTTTAAGAAAAATCCAAGGCAGTGGTGCATCCTGGGAATAAGAACCAAAAATGTCTATTGCATGCATAACATAATAATATTAACATCTCAGAATGTTACCATCGTTACAGAGTAAATGCATCATAATAGCAGCTGTTGAAATGTAGACCCCCAAAGAAGTATTAAGTATAAATGTTATGGGTTTTTTCTGGCCTATTAAATCGATTTTGCAGGAAGTTCTCAGCAGCTGAGATTCAAAACTCAGGAAGACCATGTCCTGTTGATCAAATAATTTTAACAGGAACATTTTTTAGTTATAACCTAAACTGGGAGCTAATGTCACCAATCTTAATCATTTATACAAAATATATTAGTTTATATATATATATATATATATATATATATCTATAGTATATATATATATAGGCGGCCTGCAGTGTACTATACTGTTTACTGTAACATCTATCCACCATGGTGCTTTCTCACGTAGCAATTTCAGGCGTAACACTCATCTGGCAAAAGAAGATTTTTTTATTATCAGAACACAACCAAGGCATTTCAGTCCATTGTGAGCAATGTCTCTGTTTATTGGAAACTTCAAATGATGGGCAATTGCTGCAGGCAGATCTAGATAGATTAGCAAATGATATTCAATGTTGACAAATGTAAGGTGCCAAGTGAAAATCTCTGAACAAATGTTGAGGTTCTGGTAGATAACAGACTTACAGGGAGATTCAATAAAAGTTCTTATCGTTTAAATTGGTGCTAACATTGCCCCAACCAATCAGATCTTATTTAACATTTGTAAGCTAACATCTGATCGGTTGGGGCAAAGTTAGCACCATTTTAAATGATAAGAACTTTTATTGAATAACCCTGCTTGTTGTAGCAAACAATGTCAGACAGCAATGGATAGAGCTAGCAAGATATTGTCTTGTATAAAGAGGGGAATAGATTCAAGGTAGAAAAATAATATTCTCCCTCTATACAAGACACTGGTAAGGCCTCATTTGGAATATGTGGTGCAGTTTTGGAATCCCATATACAAAAGGGACATCTTGGAAATGGAAGCAGTTCAGAGAAGGACAACTAAAATAATAAAGGGAATGGAGGGACTTGACTATGCAGGCAGATTAGACAAGCTAGGGCTTGTGATGCCCGGAGTCCCCGAGTATACCTTCAGCACCTATACCCCAATCTACAGCCGCTGTCTTCACCTATAGACAAGCCCCCGATCTTCAGGAGACTTGTAGAGCCTTGCTGTACATGGTTACCCCCAGGACTTAGAGCGCAAGGTATAGACGCTGAGGCCAGGTATACTCTGGAAAACCGGAACACCAATGGAGCTGAACAGGAACTGGAAGACAGGAAAAGTACAAAAAATACAAGGAAAACAATGAGAAGAGCAATGAACAAGAACAATGAGGAGAACAATGAAAAAAACAATGTTAGGCTACAAGAACCAGACTTTGGCTACTATAAGAAATAGCAGGGACCACTAGCTTGGCTAACTAAAACTATAACAGGCAACGACTGAGTGCCAAAAACAGACTTAAATACAGCAGGGGACCCAATGGGGAACAGGAGGACAAGAGACAGATACATGATTGGCCAGTTTGAATAATTAGGAATCTTCTCTGTCCAATTAGCGTTTGCGGGAGCGGAGAAGAAAAGAAGTGGTGCCCTCGTGCATCCACGGGGCACCAGAAGACAGCCGGGCCGTTCTGCGAGAAGAGGAGTGCGAGCGCGTGCCTGAAGATACCGGCTGCAGAGTGATGACGTCACTCGCGGCCGACTCCAAAAATCCCTGAAGCGAGTGAGGAGACACGCCGAGGGAACAAGGACAAGGTAAGCGCTTAACAGGGCTGTTTTCCATTGGAGAAGCAGCAATTGCACCGAGATATGATCACTTAACACAGATAAATTAATGGGCCATACAATAAACTCTCTGTTTCATCATTAGGTAATTTCAGAAGACTTTTTAAGATTAGATGAAAAGAAGATCACCATCTACCATCTCCAGGGTGGGAAAGGGTTTCTTTACAGTGAGAGAAGAGAAGTAGAGCTGTGATGAGAACAGTGAAACTGTGGAACTTCCGGCAGATGTGTTAATAGCAGGTTCATTAAATAGCTGGATCAACTGTTAGGTAGGGATCATGGGTAGGCTAAAAAGTTTACTAGATGGACTAGATGGACATATGTATTTACTCAACCTCCATAAATATGTAAATGTGTGTGTAAAGTGATTAGGAAATAGTTCAGTATTCTATTTTATAACAATAAAAACTGATAAACACTATGTCCTTATTTTATGTCATGTTAAAGTGTTAAAGTGGGTTCCAAATCGGGGCGAGACTTGCTAACCTTCTCCCATAATCCCTTTTTGTCTAATAATATCTAATACTATCCTGTAATCCGAATGCCCCGGGATGTAGAATCCAATCACACCCAGTAAATGTGGAACAGAGCAGAACATTTCTTGCCAACATTAAGGGAAGATAAAGAGTTTGGAATGTTTAGTTTGGATATTTATCTCTATTTTCCGAATTCCAGAGCTATAATTAGAGTATTTAGCTGCCAACCAAAGGCCAGTGTCCCTACCAACAGACTGTTCATACAGAAAGAGGGACATTGGTGCAGCTTAACTGGTGTGACTTACCTGAATTATACCAACAGCGATGGTCAATGTTAAAATATCACTGACCTGCTTCTTATGACTTATTGTGTTTAATGCATTATAGTATCAGTACATTCTATAATCATGATCTATTTGGCTTTTGCCATTCCATTGTATACACATGGCATTAATTATTATCAATGAGGATAAGGACAAAAGGAAATAAGGAATGTAAATACAGTATATGCAGAAGATATAGGGGTCAGGTGATACTGTAGATGTGTCAATCAATGCTGAACTGGTAAAAGGGTTGTTTTGTGAAGATGAGAGGCCACAGCTTGCCATAGGAACTGCTATGGAAGTTTATTATTTGTATTTTTAACACTGGGCCCCATTTAACAGTTTTCTAGTTATTTATTTCCATGTCCTATCATGCCATCACGAACGTATAATAAACACCCGAATAAAAATGTGTAATGCGTGCCAAGACCCCATTATATATATAAACAAACATTGTCTTATCCAGGCTCCATACATTAATCCATACATGTTATAAATTATTGGGCCCTCTGGGTGAATAAGCTATTATCTTTAATCCAGGAATGTAATGGCCTGTGTGCTTAATTCGCTGTAACTCCGCACTGCAACCTCAATGCTCGCTTGTGTTCTGTGCTGGACTCTTGCTGGGTTTTGGCAACATTCTGACTGTCCCCCGTAGTTGTAACAGGAGGAGAAGGGTGGGAAGATGTGAAGGAGAGAGAAGTCTGCTGTGTTATGGACAAAGGGACCAGTGTGCTATTTAACCCTTATGCAGTGCGCAGTGGATGGTCCCATGTACGCACTCACAATCTTTCACACCTGGCAGACAAATTGTGGGTTGGGAAATCAAATCAATTAGAGCAGCCAAAATAAAATGATGAAAGTGTTTACTGGCACTAAAGGGGCTGTTCAAAGTCCTACCACACGTAACCTACCTGTTGGATGTCACCGTAGTGTTACAATGAGATAAATTCTAAGAAATAAAAATTATTAAATGATTTATGTAGACATAATTATCCAATTAACTCTCTGCTGATGATCTGCAGCAGCAGGTCAGTTGATTCCAGGCAGGGTTTCCAGATCAGTGAAAAATCAAGGGACATCGATTAAAACACATGCAAGGGACATCGATTAAAACACATGCAGAATGGCTAAGATTGCATTCATATTGCTTAATTGCAATAACTTTGCAATTAGTGCAGCCCTACTACTTGCAAGTATTAACAGGGTTATTCAATAAAGGTTCTTATCGTTTAAAATGGTGCTAATTTTGTCTCAACCAATCAGATCTTATTTAACATTTGAAAGCTAACATCTGATTGGTTGGGGAAAAATTAGCACTATTTTGAATGATAAGATCTTTTATTGAAAAACCCTGAAAGTGTGTTACACACTAGGATCACATTATCTGGGTTGCCAGATCATCTAATCAGATAAGGGCAGAGCGAAAGGTTTTCCTAGATCTTTTGTCACCTGAAACCAATATTTAAAGCAACCCCACTATAATGGTGAACTGGAGAGCTGACCTAACACTGGCTTGTGGATTGGAGGGCTGGCTTAAAAGAAATGTACACTGAATTCATCTATAAGTGAACATGTGTTTGTGTTTGCTGCATAACTTCAATCTAGTACTTGATTTGCTTGAGCATGGTCAGTAATACCAATGAGGCAGCATTGGAAGAGGGAATTTCCCAGCATGAATATTCTCATAACAACTGTCACTATTCCAGCTACAGCAAATCTATACATAACAAGAGTTTGTGATACTAAGGCACTTGATTGACTGAAATGTAAGATATTGTATATCTAAAAAAAACGGGACATATTAACAAATAAGGGTACAATGGTAGTTGGGATGAATTATAGTTTCCATTAATGGGCAATTAAAAAAAAAATTTCCCAGCCAACATATCATTTAACACTGACTGGTGAACTGAAGGACTTATAGGCTTATATCTTATTAATTTCAGTACATGGTACATTATTCTTAATTCATTATTTTCTACTGGGATCACATACAAAGAAACACATTTCCTTTTGTTTGAGTTTAGAGGATAGAGGGATTGCAATATTTTTGTTCTGGCTGAACTTTTTTAAATGGAGGGAAATACAATTATTAAGTCACACTTTTTATTAATACCTGTAAACAAACCCTTTAAAGAACAATTCCGCCCTTTTAAATACAAAAAATAGGATTTATGTAATTCCCCCCAACCTGTAAACGTCAATTGTTCTCCCCTTTCACTCTGAATCTCAAAAGGTTTCTGCCTACTCTTCAAGCTTTCTAAGCTTATTTTAACTTTGAGTATGCTCAGAGGGGGCAGCTAGATGAATAGAATTCAGTCATTGACTGTGATGTCAACTGTCATACCCATGACTAATAGTTGCTATCAGTAAGAATCAGCAAATACAATGAGGGGTATCAGGACATTCTGCAGCATTTCTGGATAGTCTTATATGTTTCAGATTTCTAACTATTGCAGGTATAGTATAGTATAGTATAGTATAGTATAGTATTTGAGGTTGAATAAAAACATACGTCTATCCAGTCCAACCTACTCAGCATATCCCTTGTTGATCAACTCTAATTTATGTATCAAATTTAAATCTTAAGGGATGTCCACATGTCCTCTGACATGTTCCATTAGTAAACAATGCTCCAGATAATATATTGTATGGCCCGTTAATGTATTCACCATATTCATATCCCCGAGTGCCTTTTCTCTAGTGTACATCATTGTAACTTATCCAATCTGTCTTTAAATTCAAGCTCCCCAATCCCCTTATTAATTTAGTTTCCCTTCTCTGAACCCTTTCCATTTCCAAGATGTTCTTTTTGTACACAGGATTCCAAAATTGCACTGCATATTCCAAATGAGGCCTTACCAATGCTTTGTAAAGAGGGAGAAAAACATTTTCCTCCCTTGAATCCATACCTCTCTTTATACAAGACAATACCATGCTGGCTCTGGCTGTTGCCGCCTGGCACTGCTTGCTACCTTTAAGTTTGTTATCCGCCAATACTCCAAGATCCTTTTCCAACAGGGATTCACTTAACTATAACTATATACAAATTCTCATTTGAAGGGTACACTTTACCTTTAAATTCTCATTACAAACTTGTATTTAATGTCCGCTGGTTCCAAAAAACACTCTATGAATGGTTGCATAGTTCTTACAATATTACCCCACCCACACTACTTGTAATAGCTAAATATCCAGTTATAAAGCAATTAAAACTGGCACAATTTGCAACTCCATTGGGAGACAAACAAAATGCAGTATGGGCTATAGGACAGTTACAGTTGCCTTTAGCCATGTAGAAAATAATGAATCTCAGTTTGGAATCAATTAGTCGCAGCGGCTGGATTACAGCAAAGCCATAGAGCGAATATAATCTAACGTCTTGTTTACTCTAACGGATCTGCAGCTGTAATTACAAATAGATACAATTTTAAGTATGAAATGGAGCGACAATATTACACATGTTTTTTTCTTCTGCGCAGAACATACTGCAATATAATGAAAATACAGTGATCTCTGAAGCTTAAAGGGCAACTGGAACCAGTTTAAAGATGTCCAAACACACACAATTGTCAATTCCATGCTCTGTTCCACTCCTAAGTTTGCAAACAGTAGTGAAAAGAATTGTAAGACCCCCCTGAATTAAGGGAGGACAATACTGCCTTCTGTCAGGCTGTCAGGCTCATAGTGCCAGTCTCTCCCCACCTCCTCCATAGTTCCGGACTTGTCCAATGGGGAGACACACTTCCCATTGGCCAGTCCAGAAACAGTCCTGGACTGTGACAGGGGGCAGGGCCAGAATGGCACTAGTAGTCAGATTTTGACAGAATGGTATCGGAAATCAGCAAACCCAGGGGTAAGGTCCTCACTCTTGGTATTATAAGTGGGAGGGAGGTTTAGGGCAGTAAAATTGCACGTACAATAAAAATAATTTTGTCATGGTAGGAACCACTATTTCTGTCAGCATTAGTATAGGATTGTGGTGGGGGTGGGGAAATCAGCCAATAAAGGGAGCGTAGGAATAGCAGTTTCTTGCCTTTACTTACACAAAAAAAATTGTACGTATTGTAGATGACCTTTAAACAATGTCTACCTTCATTTGGCTTATTACCAAACGCAGACACCAAATAAAAGATTTTCGGACCATATCTCCCCGTGTCTGTGAAATGGCATTTCCTGCGCAGGTAGCAAAGAATAAGAGTTCTAAAATGGAACCACAATGGTGTTTACAGTTCCAATTCCTTTAAAGGAAGAACAGTGCATGGTCCAGGAAACCACACGGTCCTTGAGTCCAGCTGATGGATGCAGACTGTGAATCAGGCATTCCTGGGCTGCAGATCTCTGTATATAGCTGACTGACTGAGCCCATTCACACAGCCTGGGTGTTCCCTAGTTAAATGAAGAAAAACATGCAGTGTCTGGCTCAATTGGTTGTAAAGTTTCTCTGTGGCTGCCTATTGGTTGGCAAGATTTAACAGGGAGTTTCAGTTCACTGTTAAAGCCTCATGAATCAGACTCTCCCTCTGCTCTAAATTAGAGCAGCACAAGGTAGGACGCATCCCTCACAGGCACAGGCTGTATGGGAGATGGACCTCAATGCTGGCATCCAGAAGGTGAGTGCCGCAGTAGGAAATAGTATTGATTAATGTGCCTCTCTGGAAGCTTCCTGCAGCTCTGACATATATATTACTTTTCCCCTTTGGTTCATATATCTGCTAATGTATGAAATAAATGAAAAGGCAAGAAGGAGGCAATGAGAATATATTTATTCATCATCTACAGCATGTGTGACGTAACACGCAGGAGCCTTTCCTTTATAAATCAGTCTAGAATCCGGTGGAATGTTGGTTCTGCTGGTGTCTGCCCGTTCCAAATTGATGTAATCAGCTTGAAAAAGGAACTAGAATGTTTGGAAAGCTTGCTATGATTATCTTAGTTATCCAATAGAGATGGCCGAAACTCACTAATTTTGATCCGTTTTCGGATTCTTAGGAAAATCCTGAAGATCCGAAAATCCGAGACCATTAGAAATTTTCGATAATTTTTCAAATGTACAGATCTATTTTCAATAATTTTCGAAAATAGCCTTGACCGTTCAAAAATTCTTGAAAATACGATTGTAGACCATTTTCGAGTTTACAATCAGATTTTCAAGGATTTTCGAATGCTTGATGCTATTTTCAAAAATTATCGAAAATAGCCCTGTACATTCAAAAATTATCTACATTTTTCCCCAAAGTCCTGAAATCTGGACGATCCGTCCAGATTCGGATGGATCATTCGGATTTCGGAATCGAGGAGTTTCGTGTCGGACCCGGATCCCATCTCCATTAGCTAATAAAGGTACACCTTTATAACACTTCTGTTATTTTTTTTATTTCAAAAGGGTTGGTTATCCTGTAAACATTTTGACTGGCTAACACGGTACATCACCTTTCCCTGAATTGATTCGCTAATACATTGATTTAAATTAAGAAAGAGACAGATTTAAAGAAAAGGTGGATGACAAAATTAATGGCAAATTTGGGATTTTTTGGCTGCTTTGGGGTAGTTTAGTAGCAATATCACGGGGAAGGCAATACAGATGTTGTATTGATTTTGTCTGGTGTAATAGGCTTTTTGGCCTAGGCCATCCTAATGCGTTTCTCCACACTTACGATGGCGCTTTGTTATCCATTAGTGCATGAGAAGCACATCTCGTTGTGGGTGTTCTTTGTTTTGTTTTATTTGTTTTGTTTTTGGAGTGCATGCAATCACATTTTTTGCGAATTGCATTCGCTCCAGTTCAGGACTATTGCATAAATTGCAGCAGAAGCGCGTGTGATATGCTCGCTAATGCGAGTTGCTGAGTCTGTTGTGTGACTGAGTCTACTAAGGCTAAGGATATGGACAAATGGCAAGCAATGGTGGAGATGCACTCTGTCCAACGTGTGGGTGCAGACACCTCGTGGGTTCTTCCCTTAGGAACCAGCAGTATTACAGGAATCAAAAGACTGGGGGTCGCACTCAAGAAGGGGATATACCCCCGAAACGTTGTGTTACGTGTGATGTGTGGTTCACAATAAATTCAATTATTATTTGGAGTGCGACCCTCAGTCTTTTTATTCCTGTAATATGGAAAAATGTCCATTATCTTGGACCATAAAAGTGTTAGGCATCAGAACGAAAGAATGAGGTCTATTTCCCAAAGAGCTTACAATCTACAGGTTATCTTTTCAATTTCCCTTGATCATTTTTTCTCTATGCAAGCAGGCAGTCTGCAAGTACAACGGAGTTTTAAACCATAATTAGTTCTGACAGATGAAAGGAGACGTGCGGCGAACCCTGATCAGGATAAATTCTACCTTTGTATCCGGAACAACTTAAAGATAACACGAGAAACTGAGTCGCCATGATCAGAAGTTTTAAAGCAGCAGGGGAGAGTCAGTAATTACCTAATGAGCCAAAATGACTTGTAGTGACGATGACTATGTCTATTTCCCTTTAATTAATGACACAGTTGGAGATTAAATGAGTTTAAAGTGAAGCCAACAGGAGAATGTTTGTTTATAAAGTCGTAGGGTAGGTTTGTCTTAACATTAACCAATGGGAATCACATTCATATCAATGGTCACATGTACTATAAAAAAATATCATCTAAAAAAGTATGAATTTTGTGTCTCTGTGACATCACAAGATGAAGAGTTACACTAATGGAATGTTGGGTAAATAGGACTTGAATATTAGTTATTTTCTAAAAATTCACCATATTAAAGGGTTTCTCCACTCTTAATAACAAGTTTTTGCCATTTAGTTTTATTGAAGAACGTGGGGGTAAAGGAGCTGTGTCTTACCTCCCGTTCATCAATAAATCAATCAGGAGCCAGGAGAGAAGGTAAGGTACTTACCCACTCGCTCGCTCCCCCGGCACGTAGTCTGACAGGTCCTGAGGGAAAAGTTTTAGCTTTGGGGTTATAACATTGCTTGTGCTGGCGTCTTATGTTAAACCGCGCAGCCTGGGCCAAAAGTCACGACAAGCGATAAAACACGACTTTGCTGTCAGTTTTACAGTTACCATCCATTGGTGTCCAAACTCAGATTTGAACCTTTGGAAAAACAGAATTTTGTTTTTTATAATAAATCTTATCAATCTTGGACACGTAATAGAAACTTATAATTTCTTATTGGAAACTCCCATACAGGAAGATTAATTAGGCTTCTGTCAGACCAGGCAGGACATATTTATACAAATGATTTAAAGGGACACTAAACAGATTTTATGTATTTTATTTTATGTTAGGTACATAAAATCTGTTTCTATTATTCACAGGGAGATGAAAACGGTTATTCCCAACTCCCTGTGAATAATAGGACACTCAGGGACACTGGAACTTACCTTACTGCGCTCCACTCGCGGTCGCTCCATAGCTGTCAGGAGAGCAGTGCCTCTTCTGCGCATGCGTGCCAATACAAGAGATAGGCGCTCGATCGGGCAGCGTGGCTGACAGCTAAGGAGCAGCCGCAAGTGGATTGCAGGTAAGGTAAGTTCGGCAGTGTCCCCCAGGCATTCTATTAAATACAGGGAGGTGGGAATAAGCGTTCTCATCTCTCTGTGAATAATAGAAACAGATTTTATGTTCCTATAACTGGCGGTTTAGTGTTCCTTTAACATGTGGATAGCAGATTCATTTGAGGCGTTCTGCTAAATTCTGTTTTCCCCTTCATGAACATTTTGTTAAATATGCCGTCAAACAGGATTTATGTTGCTGTGTGTAATTCTGTTGGATTAGAATAGGGTTACCACACCCAGAACTTTTAGACTCTTCATACAATTCTGAATGTATTGAGGTAATGATGTGGAATGTATGGTGGAGTAATACATTTTATTAATCTTCTGTATATTACCCTAGAAGAGCCTGCGAGTTAATACAGCTAATGGCTTAATACAGATAGTGGGTTAATACAGCGAATGGGTTAATACAGATAATGGGTTAATACAGATAATGGCTTAATACAGATAGTGGGTTAATACAGAGAATGGGTTAATACAGATAATGGGTTAATACAGCTAATGGGTTAATACAGATAATGGGTTAATACAGCTAATCGGTTAATACAGCTAATGGGTTAATACAGCTAATGGTTAATACCGCATAAGGGTTAATACAGACTATTGGGTTAATACAGATAATGGGTTAATTCAGCTATTGGGTTAATACGATAATGGGTTAATACAGCTAATGGCTTAATACAGATAATAGTTAATACAGATAATGGGTTAATACAGATAATGGGTTAATACAGCTAATGGTTAATACAAGATAATGGGTTAATACAGCTATGGTTAAATACAGCTAATGGGTTAATACAGCTAATGGGTTAAACAGATAACGGGTTTAAAACAGTAACTGGTTGATACAGCTAACGGTTAATACAGCTATTGGGTTAATACAGTATAATGGGTTATTACAGATATGGGTTAATACAGATAACGGTTAATACAGATAGCGGTGTAATACAGATAACAGGGTTAATACATAACGGGTTAATACAGATAATGGGTTAATACAGATAATGGGTTATACAGATAACAGGTTAATACAGATAACGTGGTTAATACAGATATAGGGTTATACACTAATGGATTAATACAGCTAATGGGTTAATACAGATAATGGGTTAATACAGATAATGGATTAATACAGCTAATGGGTTAATACAGCTAATGAATTAATACAGATAATGGGTTAATACAGCTAATGGATTAATACAGCTAATGGGTTAATACAGATAACGGGTTAATACAGCTAATGAATTAATGGGTTAATACAGCTAATGGATTAATACAGCTAATGGGTTAATACAGATAATGGGTTAATACAGATAATGGGTTAATACAGATAATGGATTAATACAGCTAATGGGTTAATACAGCTAATGAATTAATACAGATAACGGGTGATACAGATAACCGTTAATAAGCTAATGGATTAATCAGCTAATGGGTTAATAAAGCTAATTGGTTAATACAGATAATGGGTTAATACAGCTAATGGGTTAATACAGCTAATGGGTTAATACAGCTAATGGGTTAATACAGATAATGGGTTAATACAGATAATGGATTAATACAGCTAATGGGTTAATACAGCTAATGAATTAATACAGATAACGGGTTGATACAGATAACGGGTTAATACAGCTAATGGATTAATACAGCTAATGGGTTAATACAGCTAATGGTTAATACAGATAACGGGTAATACAGATAAGGGTAATACAGCTAATGGGTTAATACAGATAACGGTTAATACAGATAATGGGTTAATACAGATAACGGGTTGATACAGCTAATGCTTAATACAGATAATGGATTATCACGCTAATGGGTTATCAGCTAATGGGTTAATACAGATAATGGGTTAATACAGCTAATGGTTAATACAGATAATGGGTTAATACAGCTAATGGGTTAATACAGATAACGGGTTAATACAGATAACGGTTAATACAGCTAATGGTTAATACAGCTAATGGGTAATACAGCTAATGGGTTAATACAGATAGGGTTATACAGATAATGGGTTAATACGTAAGGGTTAATACAGATATGGGTTAATACAGATAATGGGTTAATACAGCTAACGGGTTAATACAGATAACGGGTTAATACAGATAATGGGTTAATACAGATAAAGGGTTGATACAGCTAATTGCTTAATCAGATATGGATTAATACAGCTAATGGGTTAATACAGCTAATGGGTTAATACAGCTAATGGGTTAATACAGATAATGGGTTAATACAGCTAATGGGTTAATACAGATAATGGATTAATACAGATAACGGGTTAATACAGATAATGGGTTAATACAGCTAATGGGTTAATACAGATAATGGATTAATACAGATAATGGGTTAATACAGCTAAGGGGTTAATACATCTAATGGTCAATACAGCTAAGGGATAATACAGCTAATGGTTAATACAGCTAATGGGATAGAGCTTATGTGTAAATACAGCTAACAGGTTAAAACAGCTAACTGGTTAATACAGCTAATTTGTTAATACAGCACAATGTATTAAGGAGGCTGAAAGTTTTTGAAAATGTAAATCAAAGTATTTGTTTTAAAAGGCATTATTACATATTAAGGTTATCTTCACTGGTAAAATGCTTTTCCCATTCAATTTTATTGAAGAACAGGAGGTAAAGGAGCTGTGTCTTAACTCCGCTCCTCAATATATTTAAAGATATGTATATATATATATATAATACACATAAAGAAATATAGGAGCACTCCAAGGAATTTCAGTGAAATTTATTCACACACACAAACGTGTGTGAATAAATTTAACTGAAATTCCTTGGAGTGCTCCAATATCTCTTATGTGTCTATTTATGAACCAGTAGGAAACAACCAGGTGCTATATACAAAAGAGCCATGAGCCATGAATATCCTGAACATTAATTCCCTATGCCATCAGTTATAATCAGTGTTTAGCTATGCCATCAATTATAATCAGTAATTAGCTATGCCATCAGTTATAATCATGTGTTGCTATGTCATCAGTTATAATCAGTGTTAGCTATTCATCAGTTATAATCAGTGTTTAGCTATGTCATCAGTTATAATCAGTGTTTAGCTATGTCATCAGTTATAATCAGTGTTTAGCTATTCCATCAGTTATAATCAGTTTGGCTATCCAATCACTTGTAATCAGTGTTTAGCTATATCATCAGTTATAATCAGTGTTTAGCTATGTCATCAGTTATAATCAGTGTTTAGCTATGTCATCAGTTATAATCAGTGTTTAGCTATGTCATCAGTTATAATCAGTGTTTAGGTATGTCATCAGTTATAATCAGTGTTTAGCTATTCCATCAGTTATAATCAGTTTGGCTATCCAATAACTTGTAATCAGTGTTTAGCTATATAGAAGTAAGAATCCGCTACTCACAAGGGTTTGAACATTGCATAATCACTTTTTTAAGTCATATACAAAATAGGAGGCACATGGAGCAAACACAGCGAACAGAAAGGAGAGCCCACCTGCCTGACGTGTTTCAGTGATTATCTATGTCATCAGTTATAACCAGTGTTTGTTTAGCTATGACATCTTAATAATCAATGCTTAGCTACGTTATCAGTTATATCAGTTAGCTATGTCATCTGTAATAATCTGTGTTTGCTGTCTCATCAGTTATAATCAGTGCTTATCTATGTCATTAGTTATAATCAGTGTTTGTTTAGCTCTTTATAATCAATGTTTAGCTATGTCATCAGTTAAATCAGTATTTTTTGTCATTAGTTATAATCAGTGCTTCGTTACAGTATGTCATCAGTTATAATCAGTGTTTGTTTAGCTATGCTATCGTTTATAATCAGTGTTAGCTATGTCATTAGTTATAATCAGTGTTTTTTCTGTGTCATCAGTTATAATCAGTATTTTGCTGTGTCATCAGTTATAAACAGTGTTTAGCTATGTCATCAGTTATAATCAGTGTTTAGCTAGGTCATTAGTTATAATCAGTGTTTTGCTGTCTCTTCAGTTATAATTAGTGTTTCGCTATGTCATCAGTTATAATCAGTGTTTTGCTGTGTCATCAGTTCTACTCAGTGCTTAGCTGTGTCATCAGTTATAATCAGTGTCTAACTGTGTCATCACTTATAATCAGTGTTTTGCTGTGTCATCAGTTACAATCAGTGTTTAGCTATGTCATCCATTATTCAATCTTTAGCTATGTCATCAGTTTAATCAGTGTTTAGTTATGCATCAGTTATAATCATGGTTTAGCTATGTCATCCATTATAATCAATCTTTAGCATGTCATCAGTTATAATCAGTGTTTAGTTATGTCATCAATCATAATCTGTTTAGCTATGACATCAGTTATAATCAGTGTTTAGCTTTGTCATCAGTTATAATCAGCGTTTAGCTATGTCATCAGTTATAATCAATGTTTAGCTATGTCCTCAGTTATAATCAGTGTTTAGTTATGTCATCAGTTATAATCAGTGTTTAGCTATGTCATCAATTATAATCAATGTTTAGCTATGTCATCAGTTATAATCGGTGTTTAGTTATGTCATCAGTTATAATCAATGTTTAGTTATGTCATCAGTTATAATCAGTGTTTAGCTATGTCATCAGTTATAATCAATAGTCATCAGTTATAATCAGTGTTTAGCTGTGACATCAGTTACAATCAGTGTTTAGCTATGTCATCCATTATAATCAATCTTTAGCTATGTCATCAGTTATAATCAGTGTTTAGTTAGTCATCACATAATCGTTTGCTATGACATCAGTTATAATCAGTGTTTAGCTTTGTCTCATTTATAATCAGTGTTTAGCTATGTCATCAGTTATATATCAATGTTTAGCTATGTCATCAGTTATAATCAGTGTTTAGTTATGTCATCAGTTATAATCAGTTGTTGCTATGTCATCAGTTTAATCAATGTTTGCTATGTCATCAGTTATAATCGGTGTTAGTTATGTCATCAGTTATAATCAATTTTTAGTTATGTCATCAGTTTAAATCAGCGTCTAGCTATGTCATCAGTTATAATCAATAGTCATCAGTTATAATCAGTGTTTAGCTATGTCATCCGGGGGTCCCTTGACTAACTCACTGAAACTTGATAATTATAGAAAACAAAAGTCCTGGGTGATCCCTAATATTCTAATAGTTTACAATTAGGGGTACGCATTCAGTATATAGCATTATTATTATATATTTAAGTAGGGACTGTTCAGTGGAAATGATCAATATTTATAAATTGTTAGTTTTGTAATGCCTTCTTAGTTATTCTACATATTCTCTCCCATTTTGAAAAACCAGTTGATTTCATACCCTTTGCTGTTCCCAGCTAGTGAGCTGACATTTCAGGTTCTAACGGACCCTCTTCTTCCAGGATGCACCACATCTTTGGAATGTTCCTAACAGTAATTTCTACTGATTGGTTGTAGGATGGGTCAAACATGCTCAGATCTCTACTGAGCAACTGAATCAACCCAGGCGCTGGGTCAAGGGCAAAACCATAACAGTCTCTACTAGGGGTCCTGCAAACAGGAAGTCAGTATTTCAGTTGCATTTATTTATACATAGACAAAATGCTGAATTGGCAGATTAAGGTCATTGGGATGAAAAAATACTGCTCTTTTTTCTGAAAAGTACATGTATTTGCACTGAACTTCCCCCTTAAGATCATTATAAATTCAGTCCAGTAAAGTAGTGATAAGACTCGGTGGCAGCTGATTGCCAGGATCATTACTGATTAGTTAAGTTACGACAGGCTTGGCAATGCACTTTTCATAATGGGGCAGTTTGAAAGGAAAAAACAAGTGCAAACTTATCAGGGATCCACAGTAAACAGAATAATATGTTTTAATGGTGATGCATTTATTGTTTGCAATAAACAGCCTCGTGATAAGCTAATTATCAATACAATACAAATCAAAAAACTACATTCAAACATCAAAACTTCCTATTTAAACCGAATACTGTGATTTAAAATTTGAAAAATTCCAATTAAATTGGTTTTGAATTTCATGAAGCACTGGTAAGGCCTCATTTGAAATGAGATGCAGTTTTGGAATCCCATATACAAAAGGGACATCTTGGAAATGGAAGCAGTTCAGAGAAGGCAACTAAATTATTAACTGAAATAAATTAATAAGGAGTGGAGGGGCTTGAACTATGATCACTTTATACAAATAAATGAATGGGCCCTATAATAAACTCTCTGGTGCATTGTTCACTAATAGGTCATATCAGAGGACATCATGTGCACCTAGTGAGCCAATTGCCCAAAACTAGTGTGCACTTTTTAACGTGCATTAAAAGGATCAGTGTTTCATCTCCAGGTTGGGAATGTTTTTTTTACAGTGAGAATGGTGAATCTGTGGAACTATGGAGCTATTGAATAGCTTTAAAAGTTGGCTAGATATGTTTTTAAAATTCAAAAATATTGAAAATTACTGGTATATATATATTGTTCTAGTTGATCCAGGAAAACTTTTTCCCACCTTTCTAATTGTTCCCCCACCCTTCCTCTAGATCAACTGTTAGGTAGTGTTAAGAGGAGGGTATGAAGGTTGGACTAGATGGACGTATGTCTTTATTCAATCTCAATTACTATGTTACTATGTAATGCTTGGGCTAGAACATAATTATTATAAATAATATAGTATTTGTATTACAGTTATTATTATTAGTGCTATTTTTATTACCTTTATAACTTTACAGCTGCATTGTAATTTTATAATCAGGGCCTAATTCCAACCTAATGGTAAAAGCAAAAAAACAAATTGAAAAGCTCATTGAGCGTTGAGGGAGGAGAAAGATACCTTTGCCAGAATGGGGGAAAAGTATCATTACATATCTGGTTACAAATGCTCGTAATAAACTGATAAACATAGCATTTAGGATGGCAGGCAGATAACTGGCAAGTCACTGTTTTTTTGTTTGGATGGACATGCCCTTTAATGCCGATCACTATTGATATTCCACAGCTGTCTGTGTTTCATTATTGCTTTGTGATATATCACAGTGTGTTTGTACTGGGGGATACCGTGCAATCACACAACAAAACTGGCATGTGCAGTATGACCCATATAAATGTTCCCCCAAGCATCTTTGGTTTGTTTCCTTGCAATCCATGGTAGTTTCCAAAGTTTTCGCTATCACTGCTTATTTTTATCCATAATGAATGGAAATACACTGTCCTAGGCAAGTCTATGTTTTTCTATGAGCTCCTTTGTATATTTAGAATCTTTCATCCTCATTCTACTTTCTATTAGTGTGCATTGTGTTCACATGTCTAGTATGCAATTGTCTTCGCCTCAACATAGTCATCTTCAATGTTTAACAGTAGTTTAATTGTATTTATTTAACTTTCCTTAAGGGTCTGAAAGTTGAAGTTACATAATACATGTAAGCAGCACTTGTGCTTGTGTTGCTGCTGACTTCAATCCAGTACTTGTTTTGCTCAAGCTCAGTCCCTCACCAGACTATCTGACTCTCTTACTGCTCAGTAATCACTATTAGGCAGTACCTTAAGTTCACGTACCAAATGTCACATTCCAGCTACAGCAAAACTATACATATGGAAGAGTTTATGATAATAAGGCACTTGATTGACAGCTGTAATGTAAGATGTTTCAGACTGGATATCTTAAGAAATAGGAGGCTGATCAACAAAAAATGGTACAGTGATAGTTGGGAAGAATATATTTTCCAGTAATGGGCAATTTAAAAAAACATATTTCCCAGTGTACAAATCCTTTAAACCTGAATTATGTTCCTCTTACCATATGTTTCTGTAGAGATAGATTTCAGCCTTGTCTACCATCTTTCAGTCTAGAACTGGTCATTTCTTTCATAAATATGGAGAAAACAGAGATTGTTAGGTTTGTATACCTATCAGGGTTATTCCTAATTTAAAAACAAGGTCACCTTTTTTTGTATCCCTTTTTCTCAATATACAAAATCGCAATGGTAATTTATTGAATATAGTAGGTGGGCTATTACAAAACCCTCTCTGTAACATGAGTATCCTATCTCGGCTGCACTGGTCCCAGCCAAAAAATAACAAACATAACAAAAAAATGATGTCTAAGATAATCACTGGTTTGTTGCAGAAAACGTGCTCCAGTTTATTTACCCATATTACAAGAATAACAGGCAACATTAGAGAAAGGGTGGAACACTACAACACGTTGCCTGTGTTTTTGAAATATGGGTAAATAAACTTGAGCACTTTTTTCTGCACGTCTTCCCTGTGCAAGTGTTACAGTTCGCACGCGATTGCAATTAAAAGCGCAATCAGATCTCGCTTAAAAGCACATCAGTGTGGCCTAGCCCTTACTGTGCATGGCCTGGGACCTGGGAAATGGTCTGGGGAACACGTACAAATATCCAGAAACTTCCTTCAGACGCACGCTACTTTCGAGCTTCCACATTCACAAATACAGTATTTCCCTCCATGTATACGGAATTTAGGGTTAACAAACTATGTAAACCTCCCATATACAGTTCATGATCATTTCTACAAACTGGATAAAATCGAATGCCAAATTAGAAAATCCTCGACCCTTGAAAAAAAATTTTGCGAGTTTGAAAAAACCAAAACGTCTAAGTCCGTTCAGATCGGTAAAATCCGATTCTGAACCAGTTTCAGGTTGGAGTGCGAGTCCGTCTCCATTAACAACAATTCGGATGCAGTACTATGGAATCTTATAAAATATATGTGCAATTGTGTTTACGGTTTCAACCCACGTTATATGTAATTTATTATAGCAACTGCTGTTAATTTGTGTGGAACATCAGCCAATTAGCTGAACTATATACCACACAACCATTTAGACAACAATACTATTTACCGAGGTAGTGTTTCTACCTGTCTCTGGTTCTGTGGGAGGAAGAATTTAGTAATCCTACCTTTCATTCCTGCTTGTAATATCAGCTGTGAAGGGCCAAAGCCACCAGAATTGTAAAAGCTAAAGATCAAAACTCCCAGTTCCACTTTCAAATTTCTGCTGGTCGAAATTACAGATGTGATTTTTAAAAACATGGTTTGGTGTTGAAATTTCATAGTT
Organism: Hymenochirus boettgeri; assembly: GCA_019447015.1. Lineage (NCBI taxonomy): Eukaryota > Metazoa > Chordata > Amphibia > Anura > Pipidae > Hymenochirus > Hymenochirus boettgeri. The sequence goes on from CM033472.1 coordinate 238,400,224, forward strand.
TTTATGGACAAAGGTCTAGCCAAAACTATAACCCTATCTGGAGGAGACAGATGGTAGAGACTTTCAGAGGGACAGAGGTGGTAGGGACTGTCAGGAGGACAGAAGAGGTAGGGACTCAGGGAGATAAGTGATAGGGATTTTGGGAGGAGACAGGAGACAGGTGGTAGGGACAGTTTGGGACTGTCAGGGCAGAGGTTTTAGGGACTGTCAGATGAACAGAGGTAGTAGGGACTATTGGTAGAATTCAGAAGCATATAATGTGAATTCTTTTATTGAACCATTACACACAATGTTTCGGAGGGTTCCACCCCCTTTATCAGGATCACCTGATGAAGGGGGTGAAACCCTCAGACCTTTCTGAATGGGATATCAGTTACCCCAGTGGTAGGGGTTGGAAGAGTCTGCACCCTTGCTGGTGGATGTGCCTGGGAAAACTATTTTTACTGTTGGTAGAACCAGCCTGCAGACACTAGCGTCAAACTTTACCCTTTCACATACCATACCATAAAGAATGGAAACGTCCTATTCCCCACTTTAGTTATTCTGTATATTGCTAAAATGATTGAGCTTTGATCATTGTTTAAAGAATCAGATATCATGAAATCTCCCCAATGCATGAGATGTAGATGTAGATGATAGATTGAGGGTTTTCAGTAGAAAGACAGCCTTGCAAACTTGCTGTATTCTCAGTCACAGGCACTGGACCATAATTCAGGTAGAATAACACAAGCCCATTTGTCATAGGAATTTATGGCCGCTGTCAGGAAGGATAAGACCTTTAGCAGTATACGCTGGTCCTCCCTTCCTTGTTATTGTCAAGCAATTCATTCCAGATGGAAAGTTCTTTTATTCCCAGTCTCACATTGGGCGGTGCTGTGCGGCCATATTCACCCACATCGCATTATTATCAGAAACTTGATGTATTTTGTAAAATGAGAAAATTGCTCTCAGCTGCTGAGCAGATTGTTTGGAAACAGAACTGAATTTAACATAGTCTAGGATGTGGAATATAATAAATAATAGTGGATGCAACCCAGGGCCCAACTGAATCCCCAGCTTGTGCAATGGGATGGGAAATTGCAAGTTAATAATCTTACAGTGAGATTCAATAAAAGTTCTTATTGTTAAAAATGGTGCTAACATTGCCCCAACCAATCAGATCTTATTTACCGTAACATTTGAAAGCTAACATTGGTTAGCGGCAAAACTTGCACCATTTTTAACGATAAGAACTTTTATTGAATCTCCCTGATAATACAGTATGTAAGGACTAGGCCACACTGGGGCGTTTTAATGTTCAAGCGATCGCATTTATTTGTCGAATCGCATTTGCTCAGATTGCGCAAAAATTGTGCCGTTCGCACGAGTACTATTCCGGGTGTTGCTGTCGCTGTAGTGTCCCCTCAGCCTTAATCTCCTTTATAGTTTATTTCCTTATGTGTAGTTTATGAATTACTGGGTATTTTAGAACATTTAAACTATAAAATTATTTTATTTGTTTTTTCTGAGACATTTGACTGCATGTGTGACGTATTGACAACAAGTTAAAGGTCTTGTTCCCGACACCTACAGAGATCTACTGCTTAGTTTTGATAAATGTTCATTTCATTCACTTGATATGGAAAAAATGACCATATGCTATTGTAGTTCCTGCCAATCTTGAAAACAAAATGACTTTAGCCTGATATATATATATAAAAAGTAGTCCAAATAGAAAGCACTCACGACTCCTCGGGTGCAAATTCACATATCACATCTTCCTCTAAATGACTGCACTCACAGGACTTAAACATCCAATTATTTATTTACACCATATTGTGTCGACGCGTTTCAGCCCCCACGGGCCGTCCTCAGAACCCGTGTGGGGGCTGAAACGTGTGTGGGGCTGAAACGCGTCGACACAATATGGTGTAACTAATAATTGGATGTTTAAGTCTGTGAGTGCAGTCATTTTAGAAAAGATGTTATATATATATATATATAATATATATATTATATAAACAAGGTGTCCTATTTACATGACTATAACTAGAACATTTTATAATTAAAATTGAAGTAATCCTATGTATATACTATGTAATAAGATATAGTAGTTAAAGGGCATGTCCACCCCCTAGCAAATTTAACAAAATCAGGAATTACATTTTTAATTCATCAAGTCAGATGATTATTGGGAGATTTAATAAAGTTCTTATCGTTAAAATGGTAATAATTTTGCCCCAATCAGAGCTTATTAACATTTGAAATCTAACATCTGATAGGCTGGGGCAAAATTAGCACCATTTTAACGATAAGCAGGCTTTTAACGATAAGCAGGCTCTGTCAGCTGGCGTTCAAATCAGCGAAAACTACGCAAACACATATTAATCGCAAGCGTTGGATGTGCTGGTCTCTTTTGCGTAACCTGGGCATCCGACGCTAATATGGAGTTAAAGTCGCTCTAACTGGTAGCGATTGGCTCTAGGTAAATCGGCCCCAGAACTTTTGTTGAATAACCTTATTAGAATTTAAATCAGCTATATTTAAAGCTACATATGTAAATCACGTTCGGATCCTTCGCCACAATCGACCATTCGACATTCGACGCAACTGGTAAGCCTGTAAAGGACTACACGACTGTCTGTGGTTTTCCATACTGTCCGATCATCCATTTGTCCAATTCGGATGCCAGTCTTTGATGGCCAAGAATATTATTCAATCACTGAAATATCAGTTGATCGGCCAGAATATTGGATGGTGTGTACCCAGCTTTAGAGAATTACTCTACCAATTCCAATACAGACAGGATGTTCAGCAGTAGGGGGAACCATGAGAGCCTCCAATGCAAGGGAAAAAAAAGGCTGTCACTTCCCGACATTTAACAGGTGCAACCCCAACACGCTAGATTGTCAACTGACATATTATGTGTTGCACACTGAGATTGCAGATCACATAACATTAATTTAGGCCTCGTTCACACTAGGGGTGTGAGCATTGTTACTATTGTCTGTGTGCCAAGCATTTAACCAGTGTCTGGCTGTGTGCAGTGCCAGTTTCCCAACCAGTTTATCAGTGTCTGCATGCCAAGCATTTAACCAGTCTTTGTGGCAACTATTTTACCAGTGGTTATATACAAAGCATTTTACCACTTCTGTGTGCCAAGCATTTACTAGCGTCAGTTGGTTAGTTATTTTGAAGGTTTGAGGATCTAAGTTTAGAATACTGTTTGAATCTGATTGAATAGTTTTGCTAGGTCTTTGGGTAAAGTATGTTTGTCAATTTTAAAATGAGTGCCTTTAAAAAAAAATGTTAATGATGAATTTGGATGTTTTATGGAATGATTATTTGGTTTGGCGTGCCAATTTGTGTTGGGGGAAATGATTATTTGGTTTGCGGCGGTGTTGGGGGGCCAATGCCCAAATTTTGCATTTGGCTGACTAGTGTGAACCAGCCTTAATGTAGGTCCTTTGCAGTACTATGGTGGATTTTGTTTTAAATACTTTTTGTTTCCATTATAGTTTCCCTGATTGTGCATGTTTTTCCTTTTTTATGTGATTGTGTGTGCCAATGAGTTTGTGGGAAATTTAAAGGGAAAGTTTTATAGCCCCCCCCCCCCCCCAGTCAAACTTATCTTTAGCTGCAGACTCCCTCCCCCCTAACCTTAAGAATATCTGGAAAATAAATACTTACCTTTTTCTGCAACATCCCTAAAATCCGCTATTTTATCCCGCTAATTATGCAGAAGTTGCCATCTTCTCTTCAAGTTCTTTAGGCTAGTAGGCAGCTGGTGGAGCAGCCATCAGTCATTGGCCCATACTGGCAGCTGCTACCCAGACTGGAAAGAAGACAGGCACCAGCAGAGATTGGGATAATAATGTCATTAGGGACAATGTGGAAAAAGTATAGTATAGTGAACATGGGGTTTGAGGGGATCTGAAGTTGAAATGTTAGGGGTTGAACTTGCCCTTTAAACGCAGATGACATGTGAGCACAAGGTTTGTACTTTGAATGAAGATCTCCCATTATACAGAACATACCATGATTTTAATTATGAAGAATAGATAGCAAGGACAACACTTGCTTAGTATTAACTAGAGATGGACTAGAACTCGAAACCCGAGTTCGAGCCGAACTATTCGAATTCAAACGACTTCGGACTTCTCGAACTATCCCGGATTTTCGATATTTTCGGACTTTCGATAAATATCGAATGTTCAACAGTTCAAATGTGCGAGTAAAATGCCTATTATACCTATACGAGAGCATCCGCGAGTTAAGGGTCCATTAAAACCTATACACGAGCATCGAATCCGCGAGTAAAATGTCCATGTATCTAGGTGCGAACATCGAATCCGCGAGTAAAATGTCCATGGTATCTAGGCGCGAACGCGAGCATCAAATCCGCGAGTAAAATGTCTATTAAAACCTATACGCGAACATCGAATCCGCGAGTAAAATGTCCATGGTATCTAGGCACGAACATCGAATCTACGAGTAAAATCCAATGGTATCTAGGCGCGAATGCTAGCATCAAATCCGCAAGTAAAGTGTCCATTAAAACCTATACGCAAACATCGAATCCGCAAGTAAAATGTCCATGGTATCAAGGCGCGAACGCGAGCATCACATCCGCGAGTAAAGGGTCCATTAAAACCTATATGCGAGCATCGAATCCGCGAGTAAAATGTCCATGGTATCTAGGCGCGAATGCTAGCATCAAATCTGTGAGTAAAGTGTCCATTAAAACCTACACGCGAGCATCGAATCCGTGAGTAAAATGTCCATGGTATCTAGGCGCGAATGCGAGCATCGAATACGCGGAGTAAAGTGTCCATTAAAACCTATATGCGAGCATCGAATCCGCGAGTAAAATGTCCATGGTACTTAGGCACGAACGAGCTCGAAAATAGCTAAATGAGAGTAAAATAGATTTTTCCTATGTCCTGGATATTCAAACATGTTCCCCAGACCATTTCCCAGGTCTCACAGCCATTTAATTAAGTTACCATTGATATTTTAATTGTACTAGTTGTTTGAACTTTTCAAACAATTTGACTCCCATTGACTTTAATGGGTCCATTTTCGAACTTTCGAACTTTCCATATAGTTCGAAAGTTCGAAAACGGACCGAACTTTCGAAAGTTCTGCCATCTCTAGTATTAACGTGTAGCTGTTATAAAGATTGCAGCCCAGGGCCGAACATTGCTGCATTTTGTTAAATTCTGGCAAAAGGTACATTATAATAAATAACAACACGAAAATAAGACTGTTCCAATGTGAGGACATTATGTAGATTAAGCAACTTTTCCTGCCTGCTCTGCTGAGTTCGGTGCTTTTCAGATATTCAGGTCTAAAACATATTTTTAGCCTAGAAATCCAGATTGAAACACTGTATTGCTTTCAGACGCTTCCTAACAAAGATGTTCGCTGATGTGAAATAAGTAAAAGAAAGCCCTGTAGTTAGTTTCACATTCATTCCCCCTCCTCTCAGCACAGGGAGATACAAAGTAAGCCATTGAACTCTCCATCTGTCTGGGTAAAGCACACTGAGCATGCCTGAGTCAGTGGCTTCAGAAGGTGGATTAAGAAGTGACTGGATGGATTGACTGGATCGTTTAAAAAAAATGATACATCATGATATGTTGTAGACTTCTCCATTGAGTAAGTTAAGGTTTTTAGAGCTGTTTTTATTGTTCAGTTTTTCTAAAGGCAGATTTCTTAAAATGTTCAAATTCTTTCAACGATAAACAAGGTTTATCAAGGACTGGAGGTAACATTTTCTAGAAGGAAAGGGGAGCATACATATGGATTTTGTGCATTACAGGTTTTTCTTTCTTAAATTTTGCCAGCACATAAAGACTTTTGGGAGGTAGAAATATGGCCTCCTTACCTCTCATAATCGTCTACTTTGAAGGGGGATTTTTTTTTTTGCATTAGTAACCATTTAAGCTTTTTCTCTTTAAAACTGTTTGTATTTCAATAACATGAACTAGGCTACAAGGGTAGTAAAGGCTTTTATGTTGACAGCGTATGTGACATCAAATCCTGTAAATTGTGTGATCAAACAGTCAGAAGTTTAAATTATACTGATAACTACTTTTATTTAAATGTCAGAGACGAGCAGCTGCCTATGTTAATAACACGTACTTGACTTTGATCCTTTAAGCTAATGTTTATTTTTAAAAGATCTTCCGTTGTTTTAGACAGAATAAGCAAACAGTATGAGGCTTGTGCTGTTATACTAAGTTGTGACATATGATGTCAACAACCACTTCCCCCCCACGTTTGCAAGTGAGACCACCAGAGACTTGAACATGTTGTATAGATCTAATGGTTATAAAATATCTGCAGTTTAAAATCTGGAAAAAGGAAAATCATTTTAGCTCAATAGGATTAATTCCCTTATTGTGTATGACAGAGATTAATTCCATTTTTGTAAACTGATGGTCTTCTGGCAGCCATATTTAATTCATTATTATCCAGATGGACAGTCTTCTCACACTGGGAGTATAACAGCAGAACATCATTGATAGCAAAAACCTTCATAAATTACTTATACCCCTATATCGTGCAAAACCAGTTGTAGATCGCAATAGATTACTAATAGACCTGGCAAAACACAGTGGGGAATGGGATTCACTGGGCGTAAAAAGGATAAGCGTTCCTCCATACTGGTAGGCTAGGGATATTTCATTTGTAGTGGGAAATACAAGAGGTAGAAATTTTCAACAGTATTGGTGCAAGTTTATCCCAGTTTTGCTGCCAGAGGAGTAACTAGAACCTCCATAATTTTAAGGCTATTGAGAGGATTTTGAATTTAGAAAAGGGGAAAAATTTTGAAAAAAATTAGGCAATTTGGAATTTACAAAAATGGGAGCAATTTGGAATTTAGAAAAAGGGAGCAATATGGTATTTAGAAAATGGGAGCAATCTGGATTTAGAAAAAAAGGGCATATGGAATTTAGAAATTGAGCAATCTGGATTTAAGAAAAAGGGGCAATATGGAATTTAGAAAATGGGAGCAATCTGGATATTTAAGAAAAAGAGGGCAATATGGAATTTAGAATTGGAGCAATCTGGATTTAAGAAAAAGAGGGCAAATGGAATTTAGAAATGGGAGCAATCTGGATTAAGAAAAAGAGGGCAATATGGAATTTAGAAAATGGGAGCAATCTGGATTTAAGAAAAAGAGGGCAATATGGAATTTAGAAAAAGGTGGTAAATTAGGAAATCAGAAAAAGGGGGCAATATGGAATTTAGAAAAAGGGGGCAATATGGAATTCAGAAAAAGGTGGTCAGTTTGGAATTTAGAAAAAGGGGGCAATATGGAATTTAGAAAATGGGAGCAATCTGGATTAGAAAAGAGGGTAATATGGAATTTAGAAAATGGGAGCAATCTGGATTTAAGAAAAAGAGGGCAATATGGAATTTAGAAATTGGAGCAATCTGGATTTAAGAAAAAGAGGGCAATATGGAATTTAGAAAATGGGAGCAATCTGGATTTAAGAAAAAGAGGGCAATATGTTAGAAATTGGAGCAATCGATTTAAGAAAAAGAGGCAATATGGAATTTAGAAAAAGTGACATATGGAATTTAGAAAAAAGTGGTCAATTAGGAAATCAGAAAAAGGGGGCAATATGGAATTTAGAAAAAGGTGGTCGTTGGAATTTAGAAAAAGGGGGTAATTTGGGAATTTAGGAAAAGGAGGCAATTTGGAATTTAGAAAAAAAGCAGCAATATCGAATATAGAAAAAAGTGGGCAATTGGGAATTTAGAAAAGGGGGGGCAATATGGCAATAACGGCTCTTTAAGGTAGAGAAATATGGCGAAATTGTTCAGTTGTAACATGAACACAGAGAGTTTGTTAATCTATCTCCCATTTTTGCAAGCCTGGGAAAATATGTAGCTCAATTTGTGAAAAGTTTCCCTGAAAATAAAAAAAAGAGAGAAAGGAGAAAGAAATTGGGAGAGAAAGGGAGAGAATAGGGAGAGAGAGGAGAAATGTAAGGGAGAATAGTGGAGAGAATAGGGAGAGATAGGGATATGGGAGAAAGGGAGAGAATAGGGAAGAAAGAAGGAGATAAAAGGAGTGGAGAGATGGAGGAATGGAGGGAGAATAGGGGAGAAAGGAAGAATGGAGAAAGGGAGAGAAAGGGGATGAGAATAGGGAGAGAAAGGAATAGAGAAGTGGAAGAATAGGGAGAGTGGAGAATATTGGGAAGAAAGAGAGGGAGCGAGAAAGGGAGAGATAGGAGATAAAGAGAAAGGGAGAGATGGGAGAGAGGGGGGGTGAGAGATGGGATGAGAGGAAATAGTGGTCCAGAGAATAGTGGATTCCTGTAAGAGCTTTAGGTTATGTTGCCAGATCTATTCCTGTCGGGTGTTTATCACGCACATAAAATGCTGTGACATCACCTTCTCTGTCCGTATAGTTAGACCAATGTCCTATGCTCTAGTGAACTCCCACAGGACTGGAATATCTTCCACACAACACAATGTATTCTGAAAATGACACCTCACATCCAATAAGAGACAGGTGAACTGGATTAGCACAAGGTTATCTCGTGGCATGTTCAGCATTCACATTCTAGAGCTTTAAAATAGACTGAAATTGACACTGAACCAAGCGGCCGGACATTCAGACTATGTATTGTGCAGAAATCTGGTTACATGATTGGGCTATATTATATTCTTGTGTAAGGGGAAAGCGGCAATGATAAAGTGTGTTTTAATATACATACAAAATAGAAGCCGAGTGCACATCCAATTCAAATTGCTTCATGTGTTTTCCCTTTACAATGCTGCTTTAAAAAGCCTGCCCTTCTCTCTGGATAAATAAAAGCAATTAGTTCAATAACTTAGTCAAATTATTTATGCTCAGCAACCATTTCAAGGTTTGATTTATTCGCTGGGGTATAATGAACAGAAACCCCTTTTTAATCTTTTTATATATACCCAGTGCTGTAACTAGGAATCACACAGCCCCCTGCAAAACTATGATGGGGCCTCCTCCTGCTTCATCGACAGTGGTTTTCTGGGGGAGGCTGTATCTCTGTCATAGCGAAATTAAGAAGGATCTGTCTCTGCAATCAAGGGTCTGCTCCCCTGGTAGTTATGCCCATGTTATATACCTTTATATATCTTCTTATATAGACTAACTATATATATACTTGTAAATATGGATATGCATATATATGGCTATAAGCCTTTGAAATCATGCTGTTTGCGAATTTGTTGATGTCAAGTTTTTAAATGATTCATGTTGTCCATCACTAAAGTCACCTGGGGACTACTGGCTGAGAAACATTGGGGTTGTTGTAATAAAAGGTGCAAAAGTTTGCATCAACCAATCAGATATAAGCTTTTCACTGGGTTACTCCAGTTAGATAACATCTGATTGGCTGCTGCTAATTATTAGCACAGGAAAATGTTTTTACATTCTACATTAGCAAAACCGAAGTAGGCCTTTCGATTCCAATTGAGTGGGACTCAATGTTTTGTCTGGCATCATTTGGCAGAAAGTGAAATTCTATTTTATAATTCTTCATTTTTAGATTTTACTTGTTCTTTAAGTTCTAAGCTTTTCCTTAGGACCATCCTGAACTCACATTTTATTTCCTTTCTCTCCCAGATGTCGGTGGGATCCCTCCCAACAGGCCAAGGAGCTTCGTGGAAGAGGTGTCCGGGAAGTTGCACGGATTCCATCTCACTCTTGGAGTGTAGCATTTTTTTCCGCCTGACTACAAAGATGAATAAATACAGATAATGGGTTAATACAGATAATGGGTTAATACAGCTAATGGATTAATACAGCTAATGGGTTAATACAGATAATGGGTTAATACAGCTAATGGGTTAATACAGATAATGGGTTAATACAGCTAATGGGTTAATACAGATAATGGATTAACACAGATAACGGGTTAATACAGATAATGGGTTAATACAGATAATGGGTTAATACAGCTAATGGGTTAATACAGATAATGGGTTAATACAGATAATGGGTTAATACAGCTAACGGGTTAATACAGATAACGGGTTAATACAGATAATGGGTTAATACAGATAAAGGGTTGATACAGCTAATTGCTTAATACAGATAATGGATTAATACAGCTAATGGGTTAATACAGCTAATGGGTTAATACAGCTAATGGGTTAATACAGATAATGGGTTAATACAGCTAATGGGTTAATACAGATAATGGATTAACACAGATAACGGGTTAATACAGATAATGGGTTAATACAGCTAATGGGTTAATACAGATAATGGATTAATACAGATATTGGGTTAATACAGCTAAGGGGTTAATACATCTAATGGTCAATACAGCTAAGGGATAATACAGCTAATGGTTAATACAGCTAATGGGATAATAGAGCTTATGTGTAAATACAGCTAACAGGTTAAAACAGCTAACTGGTTAATACAGCTAATTTGTTAATACAGCCAATGTATTAAGGAGGCTGAAAGTTTTTGAAAATGTAAATCAAAAGTATTTGTTTTAAAAGGCATTATTACATATTAAAGGTTATCTTCACTGGTAAAATGCTTTTTCCCATTCAATTTTATTGAAGAACAGGAGGTAAAGGAGCTGTGTCTTAACTCCCGCTCCTCAATATATTTAAAGATATGGATTATATTATATATATACACATAAAGAAAATAGGAGCACTCCAAGGAATTTCAGTGAAATTTATTCACACAACACAACGTGTGTGAATAATTTAACTGAAATTCCTTGGAGTGCTCCAATATCTCTTTATGTGTCTATTTATGAACCAGTAGGAAACAACCAGGTGCTATATACAAAAAGCCATGAGCCATGAATATCCTGAACATTAATTCCCTATGCATCAGTTATAATCAGTGTTTAGCTATGTCATCAGTTATAATCAGTGTTTAGCTATGTCATCAGTTATAATCAGTGTTTAGCTATGTCATCAGTTATAATCAGTGTTTAGGTATGTCATCAGTTATAATCAGTGTTTAGCTATTCCATCAGTTATAATCAGTTTGGCTATCCAATAACTTGTAATCAGTGTTTAGCTATAATAGAAGTAAGAATCCGCTACTCACAAGGGTGTGAACATTGCATAATCACTTTTTTTAAGTCATATACAAAATAGGAGGCACATGGAGCAAACACAGCGAACAGAAAGGAGAGCCCACCTGCCTGACGTGTTTCAGTGATTATCTATGTCATCAGTTATAACCAGTGTTTGTTTAGCTATGACATCTTTAATAATCAATGCTTAGCTACGTTATCAGTTATAATCAGTTAAGCTATGTCATCTGTAATAATCTGTGTTTTGCTGTCTCATCAGTTATAATCAGTGCTTATCTATGTCATTAGTTATAATCAGTGTTTGTTTAGCTCTTTTATAATCAATGTTTAGCTATGTCATCAGTTAAAATCAGTATTTTTCTGTCATTAGTTATAATCAGTGCTTCGTTACAGTATGTCATCAGTTATAATCAGTGTTTGTTTAGCTATGCTATCGTTTATAATCAGTGTTAGCTATGTCATTAGTTATAATCAGTGTTTTTTCTGTGTCATCAGTTATAATCAGTGTTTAGCTAGGTCATTAGTTATAATCAGTGTTTTGCTGTCTCTTCAGTTATAATTAGTGTTTCGCTATGTCATCAGTTATAATCAGTGTTTTGCTGTGTCATCAGTTCTACTCAGTGCTTAGCTGTGTCATCAGTTATAATCAGTGTCTAACTGTGTCATCACTTATAATCAGTGTTTTGCTGTGTCATCAGTTACAATCAGTGTTTAGCTATGTCATCCATTATAATCAATCTTTAGCTATGTCATCAGTTATAATCAGTGTTTAGTTATGTCATCAATCATAATCTGATAATTTTAATCTAACGTCTGTTTACTCTAACGGATCTGCAGCTGTAATTCAAATAGATACAATTTTAGTATGAAATGGAGCGACAATATACACATGTTTTTTCTTCTGCGCAGAACATACTGCAATAATGAAAATACAGTGATCTCTGAAGCTTAAAGGGCAACTGGAACCAGTTTAAAGATGTCCAAACACACAAAATTGTCAATTCCATGCTCTGTTCCACTCCTAAGTTTGCAAACAGTAGTGAAAAGAATTGTAAGACCCCCCTGAATTAAGGGAGGACAATACTGCCTTCTGTCAGGCTGTCAGGCTCATAGTGCCGTCTCTCCCACCTCCTCCATAGTTCCGGACTTGTCCAATGGGAGACACACTTCAGGGTCTTCCCATTGGCCAGTCCAGAAACAGTCCTGGACTGTGACAGGGGGCAGGGCCAGAATGGCACTAGTAGTCAGATTTGACAGAATGGTATCGGAATCAGCAAACCCAGGGGTAAGGTCCTCACTCTTGGTATTATAAGGGGAGGGAGGTTTAGGGCAGTAAAATTGCACGTACAATAAAAATAATTTTGTTCATGGTAGGAACCACTATTTCTGTCAGCATTAGTATAGGATTGTGGTGGGGGTGGGGAAATCAGCCAATAAAGGGAGCGTAGGAATAGCAGTTTCTTGCCTTTACTTACACAAAAAAAATTGTACGTATGTAGATGACCTTTAAACAATGTCTACCTTCATTTGGCTTATTACAAACGCAGACACCAAATAAAAGATTTTCGGACCATATCTCCCCGTGTCTGTGAAATGGCATTTCCTGCGCAGGTAGCAAAGAATAAGAGTTCTAAAATGGAACCACAATGGTGTTTACAGTTCCAATTCCTTTAAAGGAAGAACAGTGCATGGTCCAGGAAACCACACGGTCCCTGAGTCCAGCTGATGGATGCAGACTGTGAATCAGGCATTCCTGGGTGCAGATCTCTGTATATAGCTGACTGACTGAGCCCATTCACACAGCCTGGGTGTTCCCTAGTTAAATGAAGAAAAACATGCAGTGTCTGGCTCAATTGGTTTAAAGTTTCTCTGTGGGCTGCCTATTGGTTGGCAAGATTTAACAGGGAGTTTCAGTTCACTGTTAAAGCCTCATGAATCAGACTCTCCCCTTGCTCAAATTGAGCAGCACAGGTAGGGACGCATCCCTCACAGGCACAGGCTGTATGGGAGATGGACCTCAATGCTGGCATCCAGAAGGTGAGTGCCGCAGTAGGAAATAGTATTGATTAATGTGCTCTCTGGAAGCTTCCTGCAGCTTGACATATATATTACTTTCCCCTTTGGTTCATATACTGCTAATGTATGAAATAAATGAAAAGGCAAGAAGGAGGCAATGAGAATATATTTATTCATCATCTACAGCATGTGTGACGTAACACGCAGGAGCCTTCCTTTATAAATCAGTCTAGAATCCGGTGGAAATTGGTTCTGCTGGTGTCTGCCCGTTCCAATGATGTAATCAGCTTGAAAAAGGAACTAGAATGTTTGGAAAGCTTGCTATGATTATCTTAGTTATCCAATAGAGATGGCCGAAACTCACTAATTTTGATCCGTTTTGGATTCTTAGGAAAATCCTGAAGATCCGAAAATCCGAGACCATTAGAAATTTTCGATAATTTTTCAAATGTACAGATCTATTTTCAATAATTTTCGAAAATAGCCTTGACCGTTCAAAAATTCTTGAAAATACGATTGTAGACCATTTTCGAGTTTACAATCAGATTTCAAGGATTTTCGAAATGCTTGATGCTATTTTCAAAAATTATCGAAAATAGCCCTGTACATTCAAAAATATCTACATTTTTCCCAAAGTCCTGAAATCTGGACGATCCGTCCAGATTCGGATGGATCATTCGGATTTCGGAATCGAGGAGTTTCGTGTCGGACCCGGATCCCATCTCCATTAGCTAATAAAGGTACACCTTTATAACACTTTTGTTATTTTTTTATTTCAAAAGGGTTGGTTATCCTGTAAACATTTTGACTGGCTAACACGGTACATCACCTTCCCTGAATTGATTCGCTAATACATTGATTTAAATTAAGAAAGAGCAGATTTAAGAAAAGGTGGATGACAAAATTAATGGCAAATTGGGATTTTTTGGTGCTTTGGGGTAGTTTAGTAGCAATATCACGGGGAAGGCAATACAGATGTTGTATTGATTTGTCTGGTGTAATAGGCTTTTTGGCCTAGGCCATCCTAATGCGTTTCTCCACACTTACGATGGCGCTTTGTTATCCATTAGTGCATGAGAAGCACATCTCGTTGTGGGTGTTCTTTGTTTTGTTTTATTTGTTTGTTTTTGGAGTGCATGCAATCACATTTTTGCGATGCATTCGCTCCAGTTCAGGACTATTGCATAAATTGCAGCAGAAGCGCGGTTGTGATATGCTCGCTAATGGAGTTGCTGAGTCTGTTGTGTGACTGGTCTACTAAGGCTAAGGATATGGACAAATGGCAAGCAATGGTGGAGATGCACTCTGTCAAAGTGTGGGTGCAGACACCTCGTGGGTTCTTCCCTTAGGAACCAGCAGTATTACAGGAATCAAAAGACTGGGGGTCGCACTCAAGAAGGGGATATACCCCCGAAACGTTGTGTTACGTGTGATGTGTGGTTCACAATAAATTAATTATTATTTGGAGTGCGACCCTCAGTCTTTTTTATTCCTGTAATATGGAAAAATGTCCATTATCTTGGACCATAAAAGTGTTAGGCATCAGAACGAAAGAATGAGGTCTATTTCCCAAAGAGCTTACAATCTACAGGTTATCTTTTCAATTTCCTTGATCATTTTTCTCTATGCAAGCAGGCAGTCTGCAAGTACAACGGAGTTTTAAACATAATTAGTTCTGACAGATGAAAGGAGACGTGCGGCGAACCCTGATCAGGATAAATTCTACCTTTGTATCCGGAACAACTTAAAGATAACACGAGAAACTGAGCGCCATGATCAGAAGTTTTAAAGCAGCAGGGGAGAGTCAGTAATTACCTAATGAGCACCAAAATGACTTGTAGGACGATGCTATGTCTATTTCCCTTTATTAATGACACAGTTGGAGATTAAATGAGTTTAAAGTGAAGCCACAGGAGAATGTTTGTTTATAAAGTCGTAGGGTAGGTTTGTCTTAACATTAACCAATGGGAATCACATTCATATCAATGGTCACATGTACTATAAAAAAATATCATCTAAAAAAGTATGAATTTTGTGTCTCTGTGACATCACAAGATGAAGAGGTTACACTAATGGAATGTTGGGTAAATAGGACTTGAATATTAGTTATTTTCTAAAAATTCCCCATATTAAAGGGTTCTCCACTCTTAATAAAAAGTTTTTGCCATTTAGTTTTATGAAGAACGTGGGGGTAAAGGAGCTGTGTCTTACCTCCCGTTCATCAATAAATCAATCAGGAGCCAGGAGAGAAGGTAAGGTACTTACCCACTCGCTCGCTCCCCGGCACGTAGTGACAGGTCCTGAGGGAAAAGTTTTAGCTTTGGGGTTATAACATTGCTTGTGCTGGCGTCTTATGTTAAACCGCGCAGCCTGGGCCAAAAGTCACGACAAGCGATTAAAACACGACTTTGCTGTCAGTTTTACAGTTACCATCCATTGGTGTCCAAACTCAGATTTGAACCTTTGGAAAAACAGAATTTTGTTTTTATAATAAATCTATCAATCTTGGACACGTAATAGAAACTTATAATTTCTTATTGGAAACTCCCATACAGGAAGATTAATTAGGCTTCTGTCAGACCAGGCAGGACATATTTATACAAATGATTTAAAGGGACACTAAACAGATTTTATGTATTTATTTATGTTAGGTACATAAAATCTGTTTCTATTATTCACAGGGAGATGAAAACGGTTATTCCAACTCCCTGTGAATAATAGGACACTAGGGACACTGGAACTTACCTTACTGCGCTCCACTCGCGGTCGCTCATAGCTGTCAGGAGAGCAGTGCCTCTCTGCGCATGCGTGCCAATACAAGAGATAGGCGCTCGATCGGGCAGCGTGGCTGACAGCTAAGGAGCAGCCGCAAGTGGATTGCAGGTAAGGTAAGTTCGGCAGTGTCCCCCAGGCATTCTATTAAATACAGGGAGGTGGGAATAAGCGTTCTCATCTCTCTGTGAATAATAGAAACAGATTTTAGTTCCTATAACTGGCGGTTTAGTGTTCCTTTAACATGTGGATAGCAGATTCATTTGAGGCGTTCTGCTAAATTCTGTTTTCCCCTTCATGAACATTTTGTTAAATATGCGTCAAACAGGATTTATGTTGCTGTGTGTATTCTGTTGGATTAGAATAGGGTTACCACCCAGAACTTTTAGACTCTTCATACAATTCTGAATGTATTGAGGTAATGATGTGGAATGTATGGTGGAGTAATACATTTTATTAATCTTCTGTTTATTACCCTAGAAGAGCCTGCGAGTTAATACAGCTAATGGCTTAATACAGATAGTGGGTTAATACAGCGAATGGGTTAATACAGATAAGGGGTAATACAAGATATGGCTTAATACAGATAGTGGGTTAATACAGAGAATGGGTTAATACAGATAATGGGGTTAATACAGTATGGGTTAATACAGAAAGGTAATACAGCAATGGTTAATACAGCTAATGGGTTAATAAGTAATGGTTAATACAGATTGTTAATACAGCTAATGGGTTAATACAGCAAGGGGTAATACAGAAAGGTTAATAAGTTGGGTTAATACAGATAATGGGTTAATACAGCATTGGGTTAATACACGATAATGGGTTAATACAGCTAATGGCTTAATACAGATAATAGGTTAATACAGATAATGGGTTAATACAGATAATGGGTTAATACAGCTAATGGGTTAATACAGATAATGGGTTAATACAGTAATGGGTTAATACAGCTAATGGGGTTAATACAGCTAATGGGTTAATACAGATAACGGGTGTTAAAACAGCTAACTGGTTGATACAGCTAAGGGTTAATACAGCTATTGGGTTAATACAGATAATGGGTTAATACAGATAATGGGTTAATACAGATAACGGGTTAATACAGATAGCGGGTTAATACAGATAACAGGGTTAATAACAGATAACGGGTTAAACAGATAATGGGTTAATACAGATAATGGGTTAATACAGATAACAGGTTAATACAGATAACGGGTTAATACAGATAATGGGTTAATACAGCTAATGGATTAATACAGCTAATGGGTTAATACAGATAATGGGTTAATACAGATAATGGATTAATACAGCTAATGGGTTAATACAGCTAATGAATTAATACAGATAATGGGTTAATACAGCTAATGGATTAATACAGCTAATGGGTTAATACAGATAACGGGTTAATACAGCTAATGAATTAATGGGTTAATACAGCTAATGGATTAATACAGCTAATGGGTTAATACAGATAATGGGTTAATACAGATAATGGGTTAATACAGATAATGGATTAATACAGCTAATGGGTTAATACAGCTAATGAATTAATACAGATAACGGGTTGATACAGATAACCGGTTAATACAGCTAATGGATTAATACAGCTAATGGGTTAATAAAGCTAATGGGTTAATACAGATAATGGGTTAATACAGCTAATGGGTTAATAACTAAGGGTTAATACAGCTAATGGGTAATAAGATATGGGTTAATCAGATAATGGATTAATACAGCTAATGGGTTAATACAGCTAATGAATTAATACGATAACGGGTTGATACAGATAACGGGTTAATACAGCTAATGGATAATACAGCTAATGGGTTAATAAAGCTAATGGGTTAATACAGATAAACGGGTTAATACAGTAATGGGTTAATACAGCTAGGGTAATACAGATAACGGGTTAATACAGATAATGGGTTAATACAGATAACGGGTGTTGATACAGCTAATTGCTTAATACAGATAATGGATTAATACAGCTAATGGGTTATACAGCTAATGGGTTAATACAGATAATGGTTAATACAGCTAATGGGTTAATACAGATAATGGGTTAATACAGCTAAGGGTTAATACAGATAAAGGGTTAATACAGATAACGGGTTAATACAGCTAATGGATTAATACAGCTAATGGGTTAATACAGCTAATGGGTTAATACAGATAAGGGTTAATACAGATAATGGGTTAATACAGCTAATGGGTTAATACAGATAATGGGTTAATACAGATAATGGGTTAATACAGCTAACGGGTTAATACAGATAACGGGTTAATACAGATAATGGGTTAATACAGATAAAGGGTTGATACAGCTAATTGCTTAATACAGAAATGGATTAAACAGCTAATGGGTTAATCAGCTAATGGGTTAATACAGCTAATGGGTTAATACAGATAATGGGGTAATACAGCTAATGGGTTATACAGATAATGGATTAACACAGATAACGGGTTAATACAGATAATGGGTTAATACAGCTAATGGGTTAATACAGATAATGGATTAACAGATATTGGGTTAATACAGCTAAGGGGTTAATACATCTAATGGTCAATACAGCTAAGGGATATACAGCTAATGGTTAATACAGCTAATGGATAATAGAGCTTATGTGTAAATACAGCTAACAGGTTAAAACAGCTAACTGGTTAATACAGCTAATTTGTTAATACAGCCAATGTATTAAGGAGGCTGAAAGTTTTGAAAATGTAAATCAAAAGTATTGTTTTAAAAGGCATTATTACATATTAAAGGTTATCTTCACTGGTAAAATGCTTTTTCCCATTCAATTTTATTGAAGAACAGGAGGTAAAGGAGCTGTGTCTAACTCCGCTCCTCAATATATTTAAAGATATGTATATATATATATATATATACACATAAAGAAATATAGGAGCACTCCAAGGAATTTCAGTGAAATTTATTCACACACACAAACGTGTGTGTAAATTTAACTGAAATTCCTTGGAGTGCTCCAATATCTCTTTATGTGTCTATTTATGAACCAGTAGGAAACAACCAGGTGCTATATACAAAAGAGCCATGAGCCATGAATATCCTGAACATTAATTCCCTATGCCATCAGTTATAATCAGTGTTTAGCTATGCATCAATTATAATCAGTAATTAGCTATGCCATCAGTTATAATCAGTGTTTAGCTATGTCATCAGTTATAATCAGTGTTAGCTATGTATCAGTTATATGTGTTTAGCTATGTCATCAGTTATAATCAGTGTTTAGCTATGTCATCAGTTAATCAGTGTTTAGCTATCATCAGTTATAATCAGTTTGGCTATCCAATCACTGTAATCAGTGTTAGCTATATCATCAGTTATAATCAGTGTTTAGCTATGTCATCAGTTATAATCAGTTTAGCTATGTCATCAGTTATAATCAGTGTTTAGCTATGTCATCAGTTATAATCAGTGTTAGCTATGTCATCAGTTATAATCAGTGTTTAGGTATGTCATCAGTTATAATCAGTGTTTAGCTATTCCATCAGTTATAATCAGTTTGGCTATCCAATAACTTGTAATCAGTGTTTAGCTATAATAGAAGTAAGAATCCGCTACACAGGGTTGTGAACATTGCAAATCACTTTTTTAAGTCATAACAAAATAGGAGGCACATGGAGCAAACACAGGAACAAAGGAGAGCCCACTGCCTGACGTGTTCAGTGATTATCTATGTCATCAGTTATAACCAGTGTTTGTTTAGCTATGACATCTTAATAATCAATGCTTAGCTACGTTTCAGTTATAATCAGTTTAGCTATGTCATCTGTATAATCTGTGTTTTGCTGTCTCATCAGTTAAATCAGTGCTATCTATGTCATTAGTTATAATCAGTGTTTGTTTAGCTCTTTATAATCAATGTTTAGCTATGTCATCAGTTAAAATCAGTATTTTCTGTCATTAGTATAATCAGTGCTTCGTTACAGTATGTCATCGTTATAATCAGTGTTTGTTTAGCTATGCTACGTTTATAATCAGTGTTAGTATGTCATTAGTTATAATCAGTGTTTTTCTGTGTCATCAGTTATAATCAGTATTTTGCTGTGTATCAGTTATAAACAGTGTTTAGCTATGTCATCAGTTATAATCAGTGTTTAGCTAGGTCATTAGTATAATCAGGTTTGCTGTCTCTTCAGTATAATTAGTGTTTCGCTATGTCATCAGTTATAATCAGTGTTTTGCTGTGTCATCAGTTCTACTCAGTGCTAGCTGTGTCATCAGTTATATCAGTGTCTAACTGTGTCATCACTTATAATCAGTGTTTTGCTGGTGCATCAGTTACAATCAGTGTTTAGCTATGTCATCCATTATAATCAATCTTTAGCTATGTCATCAGTTATAATCAGGGTTTAGTTATGTCATCAATATAAGTGTTTAGCTATGTCATCCTTATAATCAATCTTTAGCTATGAAGGGTTAATACAGATAACGGGTTAATACAGATAATGGGTTAATACAGATAATGGGTTAATACAGATAACAGGTTAATACAGATAACGGGTTAATACAGATAATGGGTTAATACAGCTAATGGATTAATACAGCTAATGGGTTAATACAGATAATGGGTTAATACAGATAATGGGTTAATACAGATAATGGATTAATACAGCTAATGGGTTAATACAGCTAATGAATTAATACAGATAACGGGTTGATACAGATAACCGGTTAATACAGCTAATGGATTAATACAGCTAATGGGTTAATAAAGCTAATTGGTTAATACAGATAACGGGTTAATACAGCTAATGGGTTAATACAGCTAATGGGTTAATACAGCTAATGGGTTAATACAGATAATGGGTTAATACAGATAATGGATTAATACAGCTAATGGGTTAATACAGCTAATGAATTAATACAGATAACGGGTTGATACAGATAACGGGTTAATACGCTAATGGATTAATACAGCTAATGGGTTAATAAAGCTAATGGGTTAATACAGATAACGGGTTAATACAGATAATGGGTTAATCAGCTAATGGGTTAATACAGATAACGGGTTAATACAGATAATGGGTTATACAGATAACGGGTTGATACAGCTAATTGCTTAATACAGATAATGGATTAATACAGCTAATGGGTTAATACAGCTAATGGGTTAATACAGATAATGGTTAATACAGCTAATGGGTTAATACAGATAATGGGTTAATACAGCTAATGGGTTAATACAGATAACGGGTTAATACAGATAACGGGTTAATACAGCTAATGGATTAATACAGCTAATGGGTTAATACAGCTAATGGGTTAATACAGATAATGGGTTAATACAGATAAGGGTTAATACAGCTAATGGGTTAATACAGATAATGGGTTAATACAGATAATGGGTTAATACAGCTAACGGGTTAATACAGATAACGGGTTAATACAGATAAGGGTTAATACAGATAAGGGTTGATACAGCTAATGCTTAATACAGATGATTAATACAGCTAATGGGTTATACAGCTATGGTTATACAGCTAATGGGTTAATACAGATAATGGGTTAATACAGCTAATGGGTTAATACAGATAATGGATTAACACAGATAACGGGTTAATACAGATAATGGGTTAATACAGCTAATGGGTTAATACAGATAATGGATTAATACAGATATTGGGTTAATACAGCTAAGGGTTAATACATCTAATGGTCAATACAGCTAAGGGATAATACAGCTAATGGTTAATACAGCTAATGGGATAATAGAGCTTATGTGTAAATACAGCTAACAGGTTAAAACAGCTAACTGGTTAATACAGCTAATTTGTTAAACAGCCAATGTATTAAGGAGGCTGAAAGTTTTTGAAAATGTAAATCAAAGTATTTGTTTAAAAGGCATTATTACATATTAAAGGTTATCTTCACTGGTAAAATGCTTTTTCCCATTCAATTTTATTGAAGAACAGGAGGTAAAGGAGCTGTGTCTTAACTCCGCTCCTCAATATATTTAAAGATATGTATATATATATTATATATACACATAAAGAAATATAGGAGCACTCCAAGGAATTTCAGTGAAATTTATTCACACAACACAAACGTGTGTGAATAATTTAACTGAAATTCCTTGGAGTGCTCCAATATCTCTTTATGTGTCTATTTATGAACCAGTAGGAAACAACCAGGTGCTATATACAAAAGAGCCATGAGCCATGAATATCCTGAACATTAATTCCCTATGCCATCAGTTATAATCAGTGTTTAGCTATGCCATCAATTATAATCAGTAATTAGCTATGCCATCAGTTATAATCATGTTTAGCATGTCATCAGTTATAATCAGTTTAGCTATGTCATCAGTTATAATCAGTGTTTAGCTATGTCATCAGTTATAATCAGTGTTTAGCTATGTCTCAGTTTAATCAGTGTTTAGCTATTCCATCAGTTATACAGTTTGGCTATCCAATCACTTGTAATCAGTGTTTAGCTATACATTATAACGTGTTTGCTATGTCATCAGTTATATCAGTGTTTAGCTATGTCTCAGTTTAATCAGTGTTTAGCTATGTCATCAGTTATAATCAGTGTTTACGCTATTCATCAGTTATAATCAGTGTTTAGGTATGTCATCAGTTATAATCAGTGTTTAGCTATTCCATCAGTTATAATCAGTTTGGCTATCCAATAACTTGTAATCAGTGTTTAGCTATAATAGAAGTAAGAATCCGCTACTCACAGGGTGTGAACATTGCATAATCACTTTTTTAAGTCATATACAAAATAGGAGGCACATGGAGCAAACACAGCGAACAGAAAGGAGAGCCCACCTGCCTGACGTGTTTCAGTGATTATCTATGTCATCAGTTATAACCAGTGTTTGTTTAGCTATGACATCTTTAATAATCAATGCTTAGCTACGTTATCAGTTATAATCAGTTAGCTTGTCATCTGTAATATTGTGTTTTGCTGTCTCATCAGTTATAATCAGTGCTTATCTATGTCATTAGTTATAATCAGTGTTGTTTAGCTCTTTATAATCAATGTTTAGCTATGTCATCAGTTAAAATCAGTATTTTTCTGTCATTAGTTATAATCAGTGCTTCGTTACAGTATGTCATCAGTTATAATCAGTGTTTGTTTAGCTATGCTATCGTTTATAATCAGTGTTAGCTATGTCATTAGTTTAATCAGTGTTTTTTCTGTGTCATCAGTTATAATCAGTATTTTGCTGTGTCATCAGTTATAAACTGTTTAGTAGCTATGTCATCAGTTTATAATCAGTGTTTAGCTAGGTCATTAGTTATAATCAGTGTTTTGCTGTCTCTTCAGTTATAATTAGTGTTTCGCTATGTCATCAGTTATAATCAGTGTTTTGCTGTGTCATCAGTTCTACTCAGTGCTTAGCTGTGTCATCAGTTATAATCAGTGTCTAACTGTGTCATCACTTATAATCAGTGTTTTGCTGTGTCATCAGTTACAATCAGTGTTTAGCTATGTCATCCATTATAATCAATCTTTAGCTATGTCATCAGTTATAATCAGTGTTTAGTTATGTCATCAGTTATAATCAGTGTTTAGCTATGTCATCCATTATAATCAATCTTTAGCTATGTCATCAGTTATAATCAGTGTTTAGTTATGTCATCAATCATAATCTGTTTAGCTATGACATCAGTTATAATCAGTGTTTAGCTTTGTCATCAGTTATAATCAGCGTTTAGCTATGTCATCAGTTATAATCAATGTTTAGCTATGTCCTCAGTTATAATCAGTGTTAGTTATGTCATCAGTTATAATCAGTGTTTAGCTATGTCATCAATTATAATCAATGTTTAGCTATGTCATCAGTTATAATCGGTGTTTAGTTATGTCATCAGTTATAATCAATGTTTAGTTATGTCATCAGTTATAATCAGTGTTTAGCTATGTCATCAGTTATAATCAATAGTCATCAGTTATAATCAGTGTTTAGCTGTGACATCAGTTACAATCAGTGTTTAGCTATGTCATCCATTATAATCAATCTTTAGCTATGTCATCAGTTATAATCAGTGTTTAGTTATGTCATCAATCATAATCTGTTTAGCTATGACATCAGTTATAATCAGTGTTTAGCTTTGTCATCAGTTATAATCAGTGTTTAGCTATGATCATCAGTTATAATCAATGTTTAGCTATGTCATCAGTTATAATCAGTGTTTTTAGTTATGTCATCAGTTTATAATCAGTGTTTAGCTATGTCATCAGTTATAATCAATGTTATCTAGTCTCAGTTTAATCGTGTTTAGTTATGTCATCAGTTATAATCAATGTTTAGTTATGTCTCTATGTCATCAGTTATAATCAGTGTTTAGTTATGTCATCAATCATAATCTGTTTAGCTATGACATCAGTTATAATCAGTGTTTAGCTTTGTCATCAGTTATAATCAGTGTTTAGCTATGTCATCAGTTATAATCAATGTTTAGCTATGTCATCAGTTATAATCAGTGTTTAGTTATGTCATCAGTTATAATCAGTGTTTAGCTATGTCATCAGTTATAATCAATGTTTAGCTATGTCATCAGTTATAATCGGTGTTTAGTTATGTCATCAGTTATAATCAATGTTTAGTTATGTCATCAGTTATAATCAGCGTCTAGCTATGTCATCAGTTATAATCAATAGTCATCAGTTATAATCAGTGTTTAGCTGTGTCATCAGTTACAATCAGTGTTTAGCTATGTCATCCATTATAATCAATCTTTAGCTATGTCATCAGTTATAATCAGTGTTTAGTTATGTCATCAATCATAATTAGCTAAAACATTGATGATAACTATGACATAGCTAAACACGTGATTATAACTGATGACCAAGCAAAACACTGATTATAACTGATGTCATAGCTAAACAGATTATGATTGATGACATAACTAAACACTGATTATAACGGATGACATAGCTAAAGATTGATTATAATGGATGACATGCTAAACACTGATTGTAACTGATGACACAGCTAAACACTGATATAACTGATGACTATGATATAACTGATGACATAGCTAAACACTGATTATAACTGATACATAACTAAACATTGATTATAATGATGACATAACTAAACACCGATTATAACTGATGCATAGCTAAACATTGATTATAATTGATGACATAGCTAAACACTGATTATAACTGAGACATAACTACACTGATTATAACTGAGGACATAGCTAAACATTGATTATAACTGATGACATAGCTAAACGCTGATTATAACTTGACAAAGCTAAACACTGATTATAACTGATGTCATAGCTAAACAGATTATGATTGATGACATAACTAACACTGATTATAACTGATGACATAGCTAAGATTGATTATAATGGATGACATAGCTAAACAATTATGATTGATGACATAACTAAACACTGATTATAACTGATGACATAGCAAAGATTGATTATAATGGATGACATAGCTAAACACTGATTGTATGATGACACAGCAAACCACTGATTATAAGTGATGACACAGTTAGACACTGATTATAACTGATGACACAGCTAAGCACTGAGTAAAACTGATACACAGCAAAACACTGATTATAACTGATGACATAGCGAAACACTATATTAAACTAAGAGACAGCAAAAACACTGATTAACTAATGACCTAGCTAAACACTGATTATAACTGATGACATAGCTAACACTGTTTATAACTGATGACACAGCAAATACTGATTATACTGATGACACAGAAAAACACTGATTATAACTAATACATAGCTAACACTGATTATAAACGATAGCATAGCTAAACAAACACTGATTAAACTGATGACATACTGTAACGAAGCACTGATTATAACTAATGAGAAAAATACTGATTTTAACTGATGACATAGCTAAACATTGATTATAAAAGCTAAACAAACACTGATTATAACTAATGACATAGATAAGCACTGATTATAATGATGAGACAGCAAAACACGATTATTACAGATGACATAGCTAAACTGATTATAACTGATAACGTAGCTAACATTGATTATTAAAGATGTCATAGCTAAACAAACACTGGTTATAACTGATGACATAGATAATCACTGAAACACGTCAGGCAGGTGGGCTCTCCTTTCTGTTCGCTGTTTTGCTCCATGTGCCTCCTATTTTGTATATGACTTAAAAAAAGTGATTATGCAATGTTCACACCCTTGTGAGTAGCGGATTCTTACTTCTATTATAGCTAAACACTGATTACAAGTTATGGATAGCCAAACTGATTATAACTGATGGAATAGCTAAACACTGATTATAACTGATGACATACCTAAACACTGATTATAACTGATGACATAGCTAAACACTGATTATACTGATGACATAGCTAAACACTGATTATAACTGATGACATAGCTAACCTGATTATAACTGATGCATAGCTAACAGATTAACAGATTAGCTAACACTGATTACAAGTGATTGGATAGCCAACTGATTTAAACTGATGGAATAGCTAAACACTGATTATAACTGATACATAGCTAAACACTGATATAACTGATGACATAGCTAAACACTGATTATAACTGAGACATAGCAACACTGATTAATAACTGATGACATACTAAAACACTGATTATAACTGATGGCATAGCTAATTACTGATTATATTGATGGCATAGCTAAACACTGATTATACTGATGGCATAGGGAATTAATGTTCAGGATATTCATGGCTCATGGCTCTTTGTATATAGCACCTGGTTGTTTCCTACTGGTTCATAAATAGACACATAAAGAGATATTGGAGCACTCCAAGGAATTTCAGTTAAATTTATTCACACACGTTTTGTGTTGTGTGAATAATTTCACTGAAATTCCTTGGAGTGCTCCTATATTTCTTTATGTGTATATATATATATATATATACATATCTTTAAATATATTGAGGAGCGGGAGTTAAGACACAGCTCCTTTACCTCCTGTTCTTCAATAAAATTGAATGGGAAAAAGCATTTTACCAGTGAAGATAACCTTTAATATGTAATAATGCCTTTTAAAACACAATACTTTGATTTACATTTTCAAAAACTTTCAGCCTCCTTAATACATTGGCTGTATTAACAAATTAGCTGTATTAACCATTTAGCTGTTTTAACCTGTTAGCTGTATTTACACATAAGCTCTATTATCCCATTAGCTGTATTAACCATTAGCTGTATTATCCCTTACTGTATTGACCATTAGATGTATTAACCCCTTAGCTGTATTAACCCAATATCTGTATTAATCCATTATCTGTATTAACCCATTAGCTGTATTAACCATTTATCTGTATTAACCCGTTATCTGTGTTAATCCATTATCTGTATTAACCCATTAGCTGTATTACCCATTATCTGTTATAACCCATTAGCTGTATTAACCCATTATGCATTAACCCATTAGCTGTATTAATCCATTATCTGTATTAAGCAATTAGCTGTATCAACCCTTTATCTGTATTAACCCATTATCTGTATTAACCCGTTATCTGTATTCCCCGTTAGCTGTATAACCATTATCTGTTTAACCCATTATCTGTATTAACCCATTAGCTGTATTAACCCTTATCTGTATTAACCATTATCTGTATAACCCATTAGCTGTATTAACCCTTAGCTGTATTAATCCATTAGCTGTATTAACCCGTTATCTGTATAACCCGTTATCTGTATTAACCCATTAGCTGTATTAACCCATTATCTGTATTAACCCATTAGCTGTATTAACCCATTATCTGTATTAACCCATTAGCTGTATTAACCCATTAGCTGTTTAATCCATTATCTGTATTAAGCAATTAGCTGTATCAACCCCCCGTTATCTGTATTACCCATTATCTGTATTAACCCTTATCTGTATTAACCCATTAGCTGTATTAACCCATTATCTGTATTAACCCGTTATCTGTATTACCCTTAGCTTTATTAACCCATTAGCTGTATTAATCCATTAGCTGTATTAACCCGTTATCTGTATAAACCCGTTATCTGTATAATTCATTAGCTGTATTAACCCATTAGCTGTATTATCCATTATCTGTATTAACCCATTATCTGTATTAACCCATTAGCTGTTATTAACCCATTAGCTGTATTAACCATTAGCTGTATTAACCCTTATCTGTATTAACCAATTAGCTTTATTAACCCATTAGCTGTATTAATCCATTAGCTGTATTAACCGGTTATCTGTATCAACCCGTTATCTGTATTAATTCATTAGCTGTATTAACCCATTAGCTGTATTAATCCATTATCTGTATTAACCCATTATCTGTATTAACCCATTATCTGTATTAACCCATTAGCTGTATTAATCCATTAGCTGTATTAACCCATTAATTCATTAGCTGTATTAACCCGTTATCTGTATTAACCCATTAGCTGTATTAATCCATTAGCTGTATTAACCCATTATCTGTATTAATTCATTAGCTGTATTAACCCATTAGCTGTATTAATCCATTATCTGTATTAACCCATTATCTGTATTAACCCATTAGCTGTATTAATCCATTAGCTGTATTAACCCATTATCTGTATACCCTTTACTGTATTACCTGTTATCTGTATTAACCCTTATCTGTATTAACCCATTATCTGTATTAACCCGTTATCTTTATTAACCCTGTTATCTGTATTAACCCGCTTCTTGTATTACCCGTTATCTGTATACACCCATTATCTGTATTACCCATTATCTGTATTAACCCAATAGCTGTATTAACCCGTTAGCTGTATCAACCAGTTAGCTGTTTTAACCCCTTATCTGTATTAAACCCATTAGCTGTTAACCCATTAGCTGTATTAACCCATTAGCTGTATTAACCCATTATCTGTATTAACCCATTAGCTGTATTAACCCATTATCTGTATTAACCCATTATCTGTATTAACCTATTATCTGTATTAAGCCATTAGCTGTATTAACCCATTATCTGTATTAACCCAATAGCTGTAATTAACCCATTATCTGTATTAACCCATAGCTGTATTAACCGTTATCTGTATTAACCCATTAGCTGTATTAACCCATTAGCTGTATTAATCCATTATCTGTATTAACCCATTAGCTGTATTAACCCATTAGCTGTATTAACCGATTAGCTGTATTAACCCATTATCTGTATTAACCCATTAGCTGTATTAACCCATTATCTGTATTAACCCATTCTCTGTATTAACCCACTATCTGTATTAAGCCATTATCTGTATTAACCCATTATCTGTATTAACCCATTCGCTGTATTAACCCACTATCTGTATTAAGCCATTAGCTGTATTACTCGCAGCGCTCTCTAGGGTAATATACAGAAGATATAAAATGTATTACTCCACCATACATTCCACATCATTACCTCAATACATTCAGAATTGATGAAGAGTCTAAAAAGTTCTGGGTGTGGTAACCCTATTCTAATCCAACAGAATTACACACAGCAACATAAATCCTGTTTGACGGCATATTTAACAAAATGTTCATGAAGGGGAAAACAGAATTTAGCAGAACGCCTCAAATGAATCTGCTATCCACATGTTAAAGGAACACTAAACCGCCAGTTATAGGACATAAAATCTGTTTCTATTATTCACAGAGAGATGAGAACGCTTATTCCCCACCTCCCTGTATTTAATAGAATGCCTGGGGGACACTGCCAACTTACCTTACCTGCAATCCACTTGCGGCTGCTCCTTAGCTGTCAGCCACGCTGCCCGATCGAGCGCCTATCTCTTGTATTGGCACGCATGCGCAGAAGAGGCACTGCTCTCCTGACAGCTATGAGCGACCGCGAGTGGAGCGCAGTAAGGTAAGTTCCAGTGTCCCTGAGTGTCCTATTATTCACAGGGAGTTGGGAATAACCGTTTTCATCTCCCTGTGAATATAGAAACAGATTTTATGTACCTAACATAAAATAAAATACATAAAATCTGTTTAGTGTCCCTTTAAATCATTTGTATAAATATGTCCTGCCTGGTCTGACAGAAGCCTAATTAATCTTCCTGTATGGGAGTTTCCAATAAGAAATTATAAGTTTCTATTACGTGTCCAAGATTGATAGATTTATTATAAAAAACAAAATTCTGTTTTTCCAAAGGTTCAAATCTGAGTTTGGACACCAATGGATGGTAACTGTAAAACTGACAGCAAAGTCGTGTTTATAAATCGCTTGTCGTGACTTTTGGCCCAGGCTGCGCGGTTTAACATAAGACGCCAGCACAAGCAATGTTATAACCCCAAAGCTAAAACTTTTCCCTCAGGACCTGTCAGACTAACGTGCCGGGGAGCGAGCGAGTGGGTAAGTACCTTACCTTCTCTCCTGGCTCCTGATTGATTTATTGATGACGGGAGGTAAGACACAGCTCCTTTACCCCCACGTTCTTCAATAAAACTAAATGGCAAAAACTTGTTATTAAGAGTGGAGAAACCCTTTAATATGGGGAATTTTTAGAAAATAACTAATATTCAAGTCCTATTTACCCAACATTCCATTAGTGTAACTCTTCATCTTGTGATGTCACAGAGACACAAAATTCATACTTTTTTAGATGATATTTTTTTATAGTACATGTGACCATTGATATGAATGTGATTCCCATTGGTTAATGTTAAGACAAACCTACCCTACGACTTTATAAACAAACATTCTCCTGTTGGCTTCACTTTAAACTCATTTAATCTCCAACTGTGTCATTAATTAAAGGGAAATAGACATAGTCATCGTCACTACAAGTCATTTTGGCTCATTAGGTAATTACTGACCTCTCCCCTGCTGCTTTAAAACTTCTGATCATGGCGCTCAGTTTCTCGTGTTATCTTTAAGTTGTTCCGGATACAAGGTAGAATTTATCCTGATCAGGGTTCGCCGCACGTCTCCTTTCATCTGTCAGAACTAATTATGGTTTAAAAACTCCTTTGTACTTGCAGACTGCCTGCTTGCATAGAGAAAAAATGATCAGGGAAATTGAAAAGATACCTGTAGATTGTAAGCTCTTTGGGAAATAGACCTCATTCTTTCGTTCTGATGCCTAACACTTTTATGGTCCAAGATAATGGACATTTTTCCATATTACAGGAATAAAAAGACTGAGGGTCGCACTCCAAATAATAATTGAAATTTATTGTGAACCACACATCACACGTACACACAACGTTTCGGGGGTATATCCCCTTCTTGAGTGCGACCCCCAGTCTTTGATTCCTGTAAACTGCTGGTTCCTAAGGGAAGAACCACAGGTGTCTGCACCCCACACGTTGGACAGAGTGCATCTCCACCATTGCTTGCCATTTGTCCATATCCTTAGCCTTAGTAGACTCAGTCACACAACAGACTCAGAAACTCGCATTAGCGAGCATATCACACCCGCGCTTCTGCTGCAATTTATGCAATAGTCCTGAACTGGAGCGAATGCAATTCGCAAAAATGTGATTGCATGCACTCCAAAAACAAAACAAATAAAACAAAACAAGAACACCCACAACGAGATGTGCTTCTCATGCACTATATGGATAACAAGCGCCATCGTAAGTGTGGAGAAACGCATTAGGATGGCCTAGGCCAAAAAGCCTTTACACAAACCAGACAAATCAATACAACATCTGTATTGCCTTCCCCGTGATATTGCTACTAAACTACCCCAAAGCAGCAAAAAAAATCCCAAATTTGCCATTAATTTTGTCATCCACCTTTTCTTTAAATCTGTCTCTTTCTTAATTTAAATCAATGTATTAGCGAATCAATTCAGGGAAGGTGATGTACCGTGTTAGCCAGTCAAAATGTTTACAGGATAACCAACCCTTTTGAAATAAAAAAAATAACAGAAGTGTTATAAGGTGTACCTTTATTAGCTAATGGAGATGGGATCCGGGTCCGACACGAAACTCCTCGATTCCGAAATCCGAATGATCCATCCGAATCTGGACGGATCGTCCAGATTTCAGGACTTTGGGAAAAATGTAGATAATTTTTGAATGTACAGGGCTATTTTCGATAATTTTTGAAAATAGCATCAAGCATTTCGAAAATCCTTGAAATCTGATTGTAAACTCGAAAATGGTCTACAATCGTATTTTCAAGAATTTTTGAACGGTCAAGGCTATTTTCGAAAATTATTGAAAATAGATCTGTACATTTGAAAAATTATCGAAAATTTCTAATGGTCTCGGATTTTCGGATCTTCAGGATTTTCCTAAGAATCCGAAAACGGATCAAATTAGTGATTTTCGGCCATCTCTATTGATAACTAAGATAATCATAGCAAGCTTTCCAAACATTCTAGTTCCTTTTTCAAGCTGATTACATCAATTTGGAACGGGCAGACACCAGCAGAACCAACATTCCACCGGATTCTAGACTGATTTATAAGGAAAGGCTCCTGCGTGTTACGTCACACATGCTGTAGATGATGAATAAATATATTCTCATTGCCTCCTTCTTGCCTTTTCATTATTTTCATACATTAGCAGATATATGAACCAAAGGGAAAAGTAATATATATGTCAGAGCTGCAGGAAGCTTCCAGAGAGGCACATTAATCATATACTATTTCCTACTGCGGCACTCACCTTCTGGATGCCAGCATTGAGGTCCATCTCCCATACAGCCTGTGCCTGTAGGGATGCGTCCTACCTTGTGCTGCTCTAATTTAGAGCAAGGAGAGTCTGATTCATGAGGCTTTAACAGTGAACTGAAACTCCCTGTTAAATCTTGCCAACCAATAGGCACCACAGAGAAACTTTACAACCAATTGAGCCAGACACTGCATGTTTTTTCTTCATTAAACTAGGGAACACCCAGGCTGTGTGAATGGGCTCAGTCAGTCAGCTATATACAGAGATCTGCAGCCCAGGAATGCCTGATTCACAGTCTGCATCCATCAGCTGGACTCAGGGACCGTGTGGTTTCCTGGACCATGCACTGTTTCTTCCTTTAAAGGAATTGGAACTGTAAACACCATTGTGGTTCCATTTTAAACTCTTATTCTTTGCTACCTGCGCAGGAAATGCCATTCACAGACACGGGGAGATATGGTCCGAAAATCTTTTATTTGGTGTCTGCGTTTGGTAATAAGCCAAATGAAGGTAGACATTGTTTAAAGGTCATCTACATACGTACAATTTTTTTTGTGTAAGTAAAGGCAAGAAACTGCTATTCCTACGCTCCCTTTATTGGCTGATTTCCCCACCCCCCACCACAATCCTATACTAATGCTGACAGAAATAGTGGTTCCTACCATGACAAAATTATTTTTATTGTACGTGCAATTTTACTGCCCTAAACCTCCCTCCCACTTATAATACCAAGAGTGAGGACCTTACCCCTGGGTTTGCTGATTTCCGATACCATTCTGTCAAAATCTGACTACTAGTGCCATTCTGGCCCTGCCCCCTGTCACAGTCCCAGGACTGTTTCTGGACTGGCCAAATGGGAAGACGCTCTTGCAAAGTGTGTCTCCCCATTGGACAAGTCCGGAACTATGGAGGAGGTGGGGAAGACTGGCACTATGAGCCTGACAGCCTGACAGAAGGCAGTATTGTCCTCCCTTAATTCAGGGGGTCTTACAATTCTTTTCACTACTGTTTGCAAACTTAGGAGTGGAACAGAGCATGGAATTGACAATTGTGTGTGTTTGGACATCTTTAAACTGGTTCCAGTTGCCCTTTAAGCTTCAGAGATCACTGTATTTTCATTATATTGCAGTATGTTCTGCGCAGAAGAAAAAAACATGTGTAATATTGTCGCTCCATTTCATACTTAAAAATTGTATCTATTTGTAATTACAGCTGCAGATCCGTTAGAGTAAACAAGACGTTAGATTATATTCGCTCTATGGCTTTGCTGTAATCCAGCCGCTGCGACTAATTGATTCCAAACTGAGATTCATTATTTTCTCACACGTCTGAACGTGCTACCTATAGCCCTATACTCCTACTGCATTTTGTTTGTCTCCCAATGGAGTTGCAAATTGTGCCAGTTTTAATTGCTTTATAACTGGATTTTAGCTATTACAAGTAGTGTGGGTGGGGTAATATTGTAAGAACTATGCAACCATTCATAGAGTGTTTTTTGGAACCAGCGGACATTAAATACAAGTTTGTAATGAGAATTTAAAGGTAAAGTGTACCCTTCAAATGAGAATTTGTATATATTATAGTTAAGTGAATCCCTGTTGGAAAGGATCTTGGAGTATTGGCGGATAACAAACTTAAAGGTAGCAAGCAGTGCCAGGCGGCAACAGCCAGAGCCAGCATGGTATTGTCTTGTATAAAGAGAGGTATGGATTCAAGGAGGAAAATGTTTTTTCTCCCTCTTTACAAGCATTGGTAAGGCCCTCATTTGGAATATGCAGTGCAATTTTGGAATCCTGTGTACAAAAGAACATCTTGGAAATGAAAGGGTTCAGAGAAGGGAAACTAAATTAATAAGGGGATTGGGGAGCTTGAATTTAAAGACAGATTGGATAAGTTACAATATGATTACACTAAGAAAAGGCACTCGGGGATATGAATATGGTGAATACATTAACGGCCATACAAATATTATCTGGAGCATTGTTTACTAATGGAACATGTCAGAGGACATGTGGACATCCCTTAAGATTTAAAAAGAAAGATTTGTCAAGTTCAAAAGGGTTTTTTTTACTGGAGACAGTACAACTTCCATTAGACGTGGTATGCAGGTTCTAAATAGTTAAAAATTAGCGGGTGATTTCTAAACAAGAAGTGCAATTGATGATCATAAATTAGAGTGATCAAAGGGTAGCTGATAGGTTGGACTGGATAGACGTATGTTTTTATTCAACCTCAAATACTATACTATACTATACTATACTATACTATACCTGCAATAGTTGAAATCTGAACATATAAGACTATCCAGAAATGCTGCAGAATGTCCTGATACCCCTCATTGTATTTGCTGATTCTTACTTGATAGCAACTATTAGTCATGGGTATGACAGTTGACATCACAGTCAATGACTGAATTCTATTCATCTAGCTGCCCCCTCTGAGCATACTCAAAGTTAAATAAGCTTAGAAAGCTTGAAGAGTAGGCAGAAACCTTTTGAGATTCAGAGTGAAAGGGGAGAACAATTGACGTTTACAGGTTGGGGGAATACATAAATCCTATTTTTTGTATTTAAAAGGGCGGAATTGTTCTTTAAAGGGTTTTGTTACGGTATTAATAAAAAGTGTGACTTAATAATTGTATTTCCCTCCATTAAAAAAGTTCAGCCAAACAAAAATATTGCAATCCCTCTATCCTCTAAACTCAAACAAAGGAAATGTGTTTCTTTGTATGTGATCCGTAGAAAATAATGAATTAAGAATAATGTACCATGTACTGAAATTAATAAGATATAAGCCTATAAGTCCTTCAGTTCACCAGTCAGTGTTAAATGATATGTTGGCTGGGAAATTTTTTTTTTATTGCCCATTAATGGAAACTATAATTCATCCCAACTACCATGGTACCCTTATTTGTTAATATGTCCCGTTTTTTTTTAGATATACAATATCTTACATTTCAGTCAATCAAGTGCCTTAGTATCACAAACTCTTGTTATGTAATGATTTGCTGTAGCTGGAATAGTGACAGTTGTTATGAGAATATCATGCTGGAAAATTCCCTCTTCCATGCTGCCTCATTGGTATTACTGACCATGCTCAAGCAAATCAAGTACTGATTGAAGTTATGCAGCAAACACACACACATGTTCACTTATAGATGAATTCAGTGTACATTTCTTTTAAGCCAGCCCTCCAATCCACAAGCCAGGTTAGGTCAGCTCTCCAGTTCACCATTATAGTGGGTTGCTTTAAAATTGGTTTCAGGTGACAAAAGATCTAGGAAAACCTTTCGCTCTGCTGCCATCTGATTAGATGATCTGGCACCCAGATAATGTGATCCTAGTTGGAACACACTTTCAGGTTTTTCAATAAAAGATCTTATCATTCAAAATAGTGCTAATTTTTCCCAACCAATCAGATGTTAGCTTTCAAATGTTATAAGATCTGATTGGTTGAGACAAAATTAGCACCATTTAACGATAAGAACCTTTATTGAATAACCCTGTTAATACTTGCAAGTAGTGGCGCACTAATTGCAAAGTTATTGCAATTAAGCAATATGATGCAATCTTAGCCATCTGCATGTTTTAATCGATGTCCTTGCATGTGTTTTAATCGATGTCCCTTGCATGTGTTTTAAATCGAGTCCCTTGATTTTTCACTATCTGGAAACCTGCCTTGGAATCAACTGACCTGCTGCTGCAGATCATCAGCAGAGAGTTAATTGGATATTATGTCTACTAAATCATTTAATAATTTTTTTATTCTTAGAATTTATCTCATTGTAACACTACGTGACATCCAACAGGTTAGGTTACGTGTGGTAGGACTTTAACAGCCCCTTTAGTGCCAGTAAACCATTTCATCATTTTATTTGGCTGCTCTAATTGATTTGATTCCCAACCCACAATTTGTGCTGCCAGTGTGAAAGATGTTGTGAGTGCGTACATGGGACCATCCACTGCGCACTGGCATAAGGGTTAAATAGCACACTGGTCCCTTTGTCCTAACACAGCAACTCTCTCTCCTTCACATCTTCCCACCCTTCTCCTCCTGTACAAACTACGGGGGACAGTCAGAATGTTGCCAAAACCCAGCAAGAGTCCAGCACAGAACACCACGAGCATTGAGGTTGCAGTGCGGAGTTGCGCATTACACACGGCCATTACATTCCTGGATTAAAGATAATAGCTTATTCACCCAGAGGGCCCATAATTTATAACATGTATGGATTAATGTATGGAGCCTGGATAAGACAATGTTTGTTTATATATATATGGGGTCTGGCACGCATTACACATTTTTTATTCGGGTGTTTTATTATACGTTCTGATGGCATGATAGGACATGAAAATAAATAACTAGAAAACTGTTAAATGGGGCCCAGTGTTAAAAATACAAATAATAAACTTCCATAGCAGTTCCTAGGCAAGCTGTGGCCTCTCATCTTCACAAAACAAACCCTTTTACAGTTCAGCATTGATTGACACATCTACAGTATCACCTGACCCCCTATATCTTCGCATATACTGTATTTACATTCCTTATTCCTTTTGTCCTTATCCTCATTGATAATAATTAATGCCATGTGTATACAATGGAATGGCAAAAGCCAAATAGATCATGTTAATAGAATGTACTGATACTATAATGCATTAAACACAATAAGTCAAAAGAAGCAGGTCAGTGATATTTTAACATTGACCATCGCTGTTGGTATAATTCAGGTAAGTCACACCAGTTAAGCTGCACTTGTCCCTCTTTCTCTTTTTGTATGAACAGTCTGTTGGTAGGGACACTGGCCTTTGGTTGGCAGCTAAATACTCATATTAATAGCTCTGGAATTCGGAAAATAGAGATAAATATCCAAACTAACATTCCAAACTCTTATCTTCCCTAATGTTGGCAAGAAATGTTCTGCTCTGTTCCACATTTACTGGGTGTGATTGGATTCTACATCCCGGGGCATTCGGATTAGGATAGTATTAGATATTATTAGACAAAAGGGATTATGGGAGAAGGTTAGCAAGTCTCGCCCCGATTGGAACCCACTTTAACACTTTAACATACATGACATAAAATAAGGACATAGTGTTATCAGTTTTTTATTGTTATAAAATAAATACTGAACTATTTCCTAATCACTTTACACACACATTTACATATTTATGGAGGTTGAGTAAATACATATGTCCTCTAGTCCATCTAGTAAACTTTTAGCCTACCATGATCCCTACCTAACATTTGATCCAGCTATTTATGAACCTGCTATTAACACATCTGCCGGAAGTTCCACAGTTTTCACTGTTCTCATCACAGCTTACTTCTCTTCTCTCACTGTAAAGAAACCCTTTCCCACCCTGGAGATGGTAATGGTGATCTCTTTCATCTAATCTTAAAAAGTCTTCTGAAATTAACTAATGATGAAACAGAGAGTTTATGTGTATGGCCATTATTTATCTGTGTTAAGTGGATCATATCTCGGTGCAATTGCTGCTTCCTCCAATGGAAAACAGCCCTGTTAAGCGCTACCTTGTCCTTGTCCCTCGGCGTGTCTCCTCCACTCGCTTCAGGGATTTTTGGAGTCGGCCGCGAGTGACGTCATCACTCTGCAGCCGGTATCTCAGGCACGCGCTCGCACTCCTCTCTTCTCGCAGAACGCCCGGCTGTCTTCTGGTGCCCCGTGGATGCACGAGGGCACCCTCTTTTCTTCTCTCCGCTCCCGCACGCTAATTGGACAGAGAAGATTCCTATTATTCAAACTGGCCAATCATGTATCTGTCTCTTTGTCCTCCTGTTCCCTCCATTGGGTCCCCTGCTGTATGTTAGGTCTGTTTTTGGCACTCAGTCGTTGCCTGTTTAGTTTTAGTTCGCCAAGCTGTGGTCCCTGCTATTTCTTATAGTAGCCAAAGTCTGGTTCTTGTAGCCTAACATTGTTTTTTTATTGTTCTCCTCTGTTCTGTTCATTGCTCTTCCTCATTGTTTCCTTGTATTTTTTGTACTTTTCACTGTCTTCCAGTTCCTGTTCAGCTCCATGTGTTCCGGTTTTCCAAGTAATACTGGCCTCAGCGTCTATACCTTGCGCTCTAAGTCTGGGGGTAAACCTGTACAGCAAGGCTTCGACAGTTCTCCGAAGATCGGGGGCTTGTCTATAGGTGAAGACAGCGGCTGTAGTGGGGTATAGGTTTGAAGGTATCGGGGAACTCCGGGCATCACAAGCCCTGCTTGTCTAATCTGCCTGCATAGTCAAGTCCCTCCATTCCCTTTATTATTTTAGTTGTCCTTCTCTAACTGCTTCCATTTCAAGTGTCCCTTTTGTATATGGGATTCCAAACTGCACCACAATTCCAATGAGGCCTTACCAGTGTCTGGTATAGAGGGGAGAATATTATTTTTCTACCTTGAATCTATTCCCCTCTTTATACAAGACAATATCTTGCTAGCTCTATCCATTGCTGTCTGACATTGTTTGCTACAACAAGCAGGGTTATTCAATAAAAAGTTCTTATCATTTAAAATGGTGCTAACTTTATTGCCCCAACCGATCAGATGTTACTTACAAAATGTAAATATTGAATTGGTTGGGCAATGTCGCACCAATTTAAACGATAAAGAACTTTATTGAATCTCCTGTAAGTCTGTTATACCAGAACCTCAACATTTGTTCAGAGATTTTCACTTGGCACCTTACATTTGTCAACATTGAATACAGTTGCTAATCTATCTAGATCTGCCTGCAAGCAATTGCCCATCATTTGAAGTTTCCAATAAACAGAGACATTGCTCACAATGGACGAAATGCCTTGGTTGTGTTCTGATTAATAAAAAATCTTCTTTTTGCCAGATGAGTGTTACGCTAAATTGCTATGAGAAAGCACCATGTGGATAGATTTACAGTAACCAGTTTAGTTACAACTGCAGGCAGCCGCCTATATATATAGTATATATATATATAATATAATATAGATATATATAAACTAATATATTTTGTATAAATGATTAGATTGGTGACATTAGCTCCCAGTTTAGGTTATAACTAAAATGTTCCTGTTAAATATTTGTCAACAGGACATGGTCTTTTCCTGAGTTTTGAATCTCATGCTGCGAGAACTCCTGCAAAATCGATTTAATAGGCCAGAAAAACCCATAACATTTATACTTAATACTTCTTTGGGGGTCTACATTCAACAGCGCTATTTGATGCATTTACTCTGTAACGATGGTACATTCTGAGATGTTAATATTATTATGTTATGCATGCAATAGACTTTTGGTTTTTATTCCCAGGATGCACCACTGCCTTGGATTTTTCTTAAACAGAAAGTCAGTATTTTGGAAATAATCATTTATTTGTTTACAGATCAGTTTACTGAATGCCAAATTATGGTAATAGAATTGGGAAAAGCTCCGTTTAATTTCGTGAGCATATGTAGCTAAAACTTTTCCCCTTTAAAGCCCTGATTTTTGAGGGGGCCGCACAACATTAGAAATAAAAGAATGAAGAGATAAAAATAATCTAAAATTCACTTGTGTAGGACGTATCAGACCACAAAAACCATTGCATGAATTTCTTTCACTTGCTCTCCTTCAATAAGCTCTGGAAATCTGTGCCTCCTCAGTCTATTTAAACATTGAATTTCAGGGAGATTATATAATACCAGGAAGACTCTCTGTTTTCAGGAGATGTGGGATACCTGGATAGTGGCTCAGCAGCATTAGAGATGGCCAAACTTCCTAAAGTTCGAATTTTCGAACTTCATAAAAGTTCTATAGTTCTATATAAATCTATAATAATATATAATTAGTTCGGAAGAAACCCATTAAGTCAATGGGACAAATAGTTTTGAAAGTTCTGATATAATACAGTTAAAATAGCATGGTAACTTACTGAAATGGCTCTGGATCTGGAAATGGTCTGGGAACACGTAACACTAACTTTCCCCCCATGATCGGGCATTTTTCGGATTTCCGCATTGAGTTTTTGCTACTTTCGGGGTATTGCCGAATTCAAGGGTTACTGAAAGGCGCATTCGAGGGTTATGGTTGAATTCAAGGGTTAGCGAACACCACGTTTGAGGTTTATTACCGAATTCGGGGTTAGCGAACGTCGCATACTATTGTTTGGAGCGATAAAGTTGAGGGTTATCGCCAGATTGGGGTTATGGAGCACTTAAAGTTGAAAGTTGTTAATTAGAAAATTCATGAATCCTTGATTTTTCAATATTACAAAGAAAAGTTGTGAGTTGGAAAAGTCGCGAAAGTTCGTAGTTCGAAGAGTCTGAAAAAGTCCTACAACTCATAAATCCACTAATTGATTGAGTTCTATCCATCCCTAGTCAGCATAGTTCATTACTTGGTATGATGAATCATACGCAATGACTATGGGAGCCACCACATACATAAGATAGTCACCATATATTTGAATGTTTATTAGCCACATTGGCTTTGAAATCGTATTTTATTGGTATAGGACTTTGCATTTTCCTGCTTGGTGTATTTTTAAGAAGCAGAGGCAGTAAACCACTTTAATGTAACCCAGCCTGAAATCATCCAGCTGGGGCCTGACGAAGGACGTGTTCATAGGTTCTTCTGTTGGGTTGTAGGATTTGTTTTCTTTTTAGCACAGATATCCTTGTCCCGGTACTTTATATCAAAAGGAATATCACAGCAACTTGGTTTTAAGTCTTGAAAGACATTGGCTGGAGCTAATTATCTCTTCTCATCTCTTCCCCAGACAGGCTGCATTTAGCAGCAACATATTGTAGAATAGTTCAAACCGGACACCCCCTGACAGAGCAAACTGAATTATAAATTCCACTGGCATCTGGTTCCGCAAAAAAACACAAACAATCTACATTTGTGTGTCTGTGCGTGTCTTTCAATAAATGTGGGATAAGTTAGATAAAAGGCTCAGCTTTTATTGCCCAATACTGATAGCTTTGTGTTTAATTTTTATTTTTTAACTGAAATAAACTACATATTTGTTTAATACTTATGACCAGCAAACCTCCGATTCTATACAGAATTGTCCTTGCGGTGCGCCCCTCCACCCCCACCCGCGGAGCTCCCTCCCTCCTTGCGTGCCATTTTGGTTTCTGCAATGTCCTTCTTTCTTCCAAGGATCCCACCTCCTCGGGATTTTTCTTAAACAGGAAGTCAGTACTTTGGAATCATTTATTTATTACAGATCAATTACTGGACGGACAATTATGCTAATTGAAGTGGGAAAAAAAGGTCCCTTATTTTCTTGAAAGCATATGTAGCTAAACTTCCCCTTTAAATCCCTGATTTTTTTAGGGCACTGCATCTAAAAAATTCTTAGAAAATAAAAGAATGAAGAGATAATAATTCATATCGTGAATTCAACTGGTTTTTGTCAGTCCCTATTTAGTTTTTGGAATTTGTGTTCAATTGGTTGTTTCTAAGCAGCCTGTAATCGTGAGTGTATACAATATATATCCTATTGCTACTATTTGTTCCAACATCAGCCTCTGGTGAAAACTCATCAGATAAACCATTACTTGGACAAATGTTATTGTGAGGTGTATAAGCTCTAGCATAGACTCTGCATTACAGAATATCAAAGTGGTAGCGAATGGAGTGGTTCTGCCGCCCAGATTCTGAACAAAGAAGTGCAGCAAAGTCCATTTGATAATGGATAGTTTTTTTTGCTTTTTTTATATGTGGATTTGATTGTTGGTCACAGGAACTGAGGAACGTAAAACGTCTGACAATTATATGGTGAATGCATAACCAAAACGAGATCCATCATAGCACACAAAGAAACGATTTGATTGAGGGTACATGGAGGCGAAAATGGAAAAGACAGGATCAGAAGATTTTCAAACATCATCTTGGATCTATCTCTATGGTCCCATGTACAGAGATTCTGTTAAATATTGGACAGTCACGTAACTAGGAATCACTGTGCCCCCCAGCAAAACTATGAGGTGCCCCTATCTGTGCTTCATCCACTTGGTTTTCAGGGAGTAGGCTGTATCGGTTATAGGGAAACTTTGTAAGATGGCTCCTGGGCCCCCCTGCGGTTTGCTTCCCCTGCTCCCCTGGTAGTTACGCCCTATAGGGGGAGCTGTCACCTTTGGTGATGCATTGAAACAAGCTGACCGCAGTGGAGCTAGCAACATAAGAGAGTATAGAAAGGAATATGAGTTTACGATTTAAGGTGGGCCTTAACAATGACATCCACATATAAAAAACAAGGTGGACTGGTCTGTGCCTAACCCTAATTAAACACAATATTAAAAAACACAGGTGGACCTGGTGCTGGCCTTCTTGGGGTCTAACATCCTCTACCATCAGGTTGGAAATGCATAAGGAATATTTAAAGGGCTAAATATGTAGGGGCTATCTTCTAACATTGGAAGTCAGATTTTATAATGTGACATTTTTTCAATCCTCCCCTTAGCCCAATCTGCAAGGTGGTTGTTGTGTTCTCCCCGTGTTTGTGTGGGTTTCCTCTGGGCACCTGATTTCCTTGTGGAAATCATAATACTACGGATTGGTTGTGTGTACAAGAACCAAGGTGCCCATAATTACCAGGACGATCATGGCAACATAAAATCAGTTTCCTGCAACGGCCTTGCCAGAGATCTTCTTTGCGTCGAACATAGGATTGTGAGATCCCACCGTACCCATTCACTTTTGCCATCGTATATTGTTGCAAAGAAAGTCTGAAAGCAAGAGTTGTTCGTAAGTTGTTGTATGATTCTGGCAGTAGCTATATGTATGGGCACCTTCATGATTAGATTGAATCTCTTTGGGCAGGTGCGATGTGAACGGATAAAATAAATTAAGGGCGGGACATGGAATTCAGCACTATAATATCACACACAAGATCTGGTTGGCTGCTACAGTAATGGTTAAAAACATTTGCAATGTGTTGTTTACACATTAGGCATGCATGAAATAGTATAATACCTATTAGATTGTATTACAGAAAGACCCATTTACTTAGTCATACTCGTAATAATCCCTACAATGCCTTATAACTTTAAACAACATTAAAGTCTATATCATTTAAATTGCCCAATTACTGAAACTATTTAATCTTCCACTATCATGTCCCATTTTATTTGTTAATCTGTCCCCTATTTCTTTAGATATCCAGTCTGAAAACATCTTAAGTACAAGCTGTCAATCAAGTGCCTTAGTATCATAAACTATTCTGTTGTTGGTAGTTTTGGCTGGAGCGGAATGTGCCAGTTTTATACGTAACATCTGCATGGTGGGAAATTCCCTCTCCAATTCTGTCTCATAGGGATTAACCTGAGCAATTCTTTGCCCTTCATGAGAGTCAGTAGTCTGGCAGGGAGGCTGGGGACGAGGGCTGATCTTAGTAAAACAAGTACTGGATTGACAAAAAAAAAATCAGAGTAAGGCTACTACATGGATCTCGTCATAGATGAAATTGAGCAAAGTAATTTTTTACAGTGTATATTCCTTTAAAAACAGATATTATTCTAAACAATCTAATTA
This sequence comes from Hymenochirus boettgeri, assembly GCA_019447015.1. Classification (NCBI taxonomy): domain Eukaryota; kingdom Metazoa; phylum Chordata; class Amphibia; order Anura; family Pipidae; genus Hymenochirus; species Hymenochirus boettgeri. The sequence continues at coordinate 238,444,149 of CM033472.1, forward strand.
GTTTCACATTGGCTGCCCCGAGTTTGCTCTCTATTAAATACAATCTTTTCCATTTCTCGTGTAACGTATGGGCAGGAAACACATGTTATATTTATGGTCAGCAGATATCCTTAATTGATCAGAATGACTAATTACTTGTATGGACAGGAGGAAAAAAATGCCACTTTGTGTGTGCAAAATCAGCTTTTAAAGCAGAGAGACTGATTGCTTGATGTTTTGATTTGACAGGACCTTCTTTAATAACAGTGTTTTTTTATTAGGGTTAGTTCATTGCATGTTGCCCACATTAAACCAATGTTTTATTCTGTGTTTGAAAAATATTTTTTTTCATATACAGGGCAACCGGTCCTCCAAAAGATCAGCTAACGACACAGCTAGCGAAGTTTGCAATTTTTAAAGGTTTCCTAGACCTTTTACAAGTCCCATGAATAGAAAAACCACTGCATGCACTCTTTTTGAAATGCTAGAAAAACCATTCAACCTGAACAACACATGCATACAATGCACAACTTAACACAAAGGACAGGCGCTAAAGCAAAAGAAAAAAATAAAGGAGGTTTACAATCGTTGTAGTATAATACCCCTGACTGTATTGTAATGTAAAAAAAACCCTTTCTAAAGCACCACCCCACTTTCTAAGGTCACTCCACTTCAAGACTGATATTTACATTTTACTTGCTGCCTGCGACATTTTCCAAGTTATGAATGTGATTTTATTATCGCAGAAACATCTAATAGACTGAAGGCTCTGGGTTGATGACATTGGTTCTAATAAACTGGAGGCTGACAAACATGTCTAATGAAATGGAGGGCTGACAAACAAGATTTTAATGAAAAGGAGGTTACATGACCCACCAACGAAGGCTGTACCACACTGTCTAAGATCTGGAGGGCTGACACACACCGTCTAAAGAACTGGAGAAGGGTGAATAACAAGCTAATATACTATACAAAGTACTATACTATAAATACTATACTATCACGTATCATCATTTTAACCAACCATATTGGCTAAATGCCAGCAATGGGTTACTCATTTTTTCCTTTCCCTTCAATCTGTTTCTTTTGCTCTTGTAATCTTATTGTCTGACAGCTCCTGTGTGTCTTTCAGGAGTTTGTAGCTCAGACCTGGCAAGATAGACTTCTGCTGAGTCAGTCTTCAAATTTTGGAAATACCAGGGCCGTTGTGAGCTTTATACATATTTTAGAACTTATTCCCTGGATGGACCTTCACACATTGTTAGTAAGAGAGAACAGGAATGGGAAAGCAGAAATTCTAATGTGAATCCAACACCTCATTAATTGTAAATAAAAATAGAGTTTTTGTAATTTATCCAGTAAATATGTATATTTTAATTCACCGTAGTTTTTGGGGGGGGGGCCCCCCCCCCCCCCCCCCACAGATTATCATATACACACATATACTCGTATCATAATTCTAATAATAATACATATTGCTAAAAACATCTGGGCAGTAGAGATGGACTAGAACTCAGGTCGGCTCGAGCGACTGATCGAGTCGGGACTACTCAGACTTCTCAGACTTTCAAACTTTTTTCCATAATTTATCGAATTCGAAATCGAACGATCTTCGTATCATTTATGGATTATTTTAATAAATGTTCGAATCGTTTATGGGCTAATTATCGAAAATTGAAAGGCGGGAGTTGAAAGTATCGTGCGTGAGAATAAAAATTGATTTTAGGCTAATAATCCATCAAGATGGTGGGGAGCAGTCTCTCCACCTACTATCCCTGATACTTAAAGCAGTTGCCCTAGGCACTCAGCCCTCCTAGTCTGAGAAATATGGGGACTAGTCTAGTGACCCTACTGCTAGTCTACGAACAAGGTGACCTAACTGCTAAAAATCAGAACACAGGGAAAATCTCGGAGGGGCGTAGCTAGAAGTCTTAGTTTGAACACGACAAGATGTCAGCAACTTAACATCCTAAGGTAGGCTCTGGAGGGCTTAGGAGCAGAAAATAGGGGCAAATGTATTTTAAACTGCAGCTCTTCCAGTTTCAGCATAAACTTGCATTAACAGTGTACATTCCTTAAATTAAATGTTTTAACTTTCATTGCCCGAAACGAACCTAACCCTATTTTCACCAAATATTAAAGGGGATTCGCTATTTACATTCAATATCACCCTCTCCCTCTCTTAACCACTCTTTCTTTTCCTCTGACCTGACTTTTTTTTATAAACTAAACATGCCTCCGTAATCACTATCATCTAGCCACTGAGAATAATACAATAAAACAATTCCCCAACTAGACACCACCCAATACTAGTTTACAGTTTACAAAAAAAAACAACACAACACCTTTCATTTTTACACACAAAATCCAGTATTGCACACAGCAGAAGATAAGGACTTGATTGCCAGCTTAAGCAATTTATGCTGAAGAAATAGGGGACTGATCAATCACGAAAAAATAATGGTACAGTGATGTTGGGATGAATTATTATTTTCTGTAAATGGGCAATTAAAAAAAACATCCTTCAAAAATATCCTTTAAAAGGAATTGTTTGTGATTGCTGCATGACTCTTCAATCTGGTTCTGTTTTGCTCAGCTAGGTGCCTCATTCCCCCGACCCTGCCAGACTGAGGTGGTGGCCAGAAACCAAGCAATACCGGGTGATCGGACATAGTCCCCTCTGTGTACTTGTGCCCAAAAATCGGGCCCATATGAATTTAATAATCATAATAGTGAAAGATTCAGCCGTCCCTATATTATCGCCACATTGCCGAAAAATTTTGACATTGATCGGCGATGGTGCATATGATTGTTTCAACATTTCGGCTATCAAAGATGTGTAGTACAACAGTCTGTTTATCCTAAAGTACGCAGTACAGATCACTGAAAGATGACAGACAAATCTGCAAGATCTAGTCTGCGTCGGGCCGATGGAAATTTTTTGGTCATCTCCCGAAGAGCGTTTTCGCCGACCCGATCGTTTGGGGGGGCGCTGCCCCCGCTCGTTCGTAAATGGAAGTACACATATACCGATAAACCCAATAACCGACGGTATCAGGGCTTTATCGTTACTGTGTGTCCAGCTTTAGGTTCTTTCACAGGAGCCATTTTGGGTAGTTGAATCATCATGATTGGTTAAAAAGATCAGGACAATTCCTACACATAAGATTACTTGGTCAAAAACTTGGTCGATACCTCGTTATTCCTGACTACAAACTACCCATTGGTTTACCATTTGGTAGATGCTGGCAGGATTATTGATCCCCTGTATACCAGGCCTTGGGCCCATTGAATTTAACACATTTTTGGCATAACACAGAAATCTAAGTAAGAAATCCTTAGCTATGAGTGGATAATTCTATCGTCTAACCACAGCGTGGCACACCGGAACATGTTCTACGGTATAAAGAATTGATTTCCTGACAAAATCGCCCTTTTCCTCTCTTTCCTTGGATGCCTCGTGTTCCTTGTACATCAGGATTGTGTGGTTTTTCCCACACCAGAACGGAAGGAAATGGGACGATCAGGGCCCCAAAATGATGAAAGTGATTCCGATGTGTCCAATGTGTAGACCTGTAGCTATTGCTAAATTAATCTCTCTGGGTTTTTATACAGACCCTACAAGAAACGTGTGCAAATTAAATACTACAGTGTCATTTATTACTCACCATTCTGTATTATACGACCCTGTTCACTTGTGGCAAAGGGCCCTTGTTTTTGGGGTTTGGGGAAAATGCCCAATACGTCTCACTAAAAGCCCCTGGTTATTGTAATGAATAAGATACTGTGCAGATTTTCCATTAGGAAATGTCGCCGTTACTCACGTGACAATATGATTGTGTCCATCTCAACCCTTTTCCTAAAGTATTTTTTGTGTTCATGCCCTGAGAAGCTTTGAATAATGCATATGAATCCTTCCTTGATGCCACACAGCGCGTTTTGTCGATTGCGCCCGGGATTTTCCTGAAATGTAAACCACGGGCCGCGTTTTGGCAACACATGCATTCACCATTTTTCAATATTCCACTCTGAACACAATCTGAAGTTTTAGAGCATATTCTGTAAGCAGTTTTGCTGTAGCCAGAATGGTTTGACAGTTGGTAAGCTGTAAATGCATTTTGGACAGTTTGGTATGTGGGAAAATAAGTCAGGTCAGTGGTCATAGCCTGAGCAAAAAAGTATTGCAGGCATGCAGCCACACACAACACCGTTCAGAGTAAGTGTTACTTACATGTATTTCTAGATTAAGAGAACACAAATTATTTTTTCAGTATCATACACTTTAAAAGTCTGAAAAAAATTGGACTGTACCCTCAAGTCCTTTCTACAAGGGGGAAAATTGGGGAAGTACTGTCATTGTTTTTTCAAAATTTCACAAAACCAAACTAAACTGCAAAGTAGGCACAGTATACAGGACTCTATTTTCCCTCTTTAACAATTGGGTTCTCCCAAAACAATTTTACACACTTTACTTCATAATTAATGTCTAGACTCTTTGATCTGATTGCCTCTTTAAACCCATTACTGACCTGTGTCAGTCAGCCATGCTGTAGCTCTAAACCCTCATCCTCTGTCCTGATTCTTTACGCTGGGCATTGCAGAGATTTTTTATTAGTCTATGTAGTCCAATCATTGCAAACAACACCCAGTGCCTCTAAATATTAACCGAACCCTTTTTACAACTTACAGCATACATAAATTAAGGGACTGGTTTGCAGTTCATAAAACTCTCTAAACAACTTCATGTCACCATAGTTTTAAGGTTAGTACACAACGTGTGATTGCATGTGTCTGGTGCAAGCATGAAAGGCTGGAATGGCCATTCCTTGATGACAGAACAGAATCCTATCTGGCCGATCAATAAACAACGCCTGACGAGCCACCAGTCCTTTTTGTTGGGCATCAACAGATGTTTGTTGGGCCCTCATTGACAATGCTTTGGGCCGCTCACATGGAACAACACTTACACTCTTACTTTTCCAAAGTTTCGCTTTAGGCTCGGGCCATGTTCTTTACACTCTCTTAATTGATAACCTTTCTAGAGAATCCACCAAAATTTTTTAGCCTCACACTGAGAATTTCACCTGATCGTTGGCACAGAATAAACTTGTAGGGGGTCAGGAGATGGGCAACTGTGTCCTCCTAGCATAACTGTTTGTACTTCTAACATAACCACATTGGTGACGCGGTTAATTGCTTTTTAACTATGATTATAATCAGGAAATAAAATCTAAAAATCCACCATAAAACTTGTTCATTCATTAGATTTAAAAGAGAAAATTAAGTAATTACGGCTAACACCTTTCAGCTTCATACCTGTAGAACTTTCAAGGCGATGGAAAATTCGAATGGTGGTCCATATCTAACAAAGACAAATTTAACAGCCAGACCTAAAGTCCAATGATGCTTTTACTTGTTTGGTGGCCCGAAAATGACCCACAGCAGCAGCACATTAATAGGAGACACCATGTGTAACCCATCAAATTGGTATTCCGTCATCCCTTGGTCTCCAGGCCTTTTGGGCCTCTGATATTTTGAAAACTACTACGGGACAGTCCCAGCATTCCTTTCTGCCCTCTGCAACATCTGGGCACAAATTCGTTTGGATTCCTGCTGTATAAACCTGTGTTTTTTCAAGCATTAAAATACTGGGATGACAGTACCAATGTTTCATCCAATTGACAATCAGTAAAGGATAAAAACAGGAACAAAGCCTAATCTCAAAGCCTTTGGGTAAGTGGTTAGAACTCGACCTAAGCTGAATTTGCTTTATTTGATATTGTAATACATTTAAACTCTCTAGTAGTATTAGAGGGTATGTATCTCTTAATCACTTTGAAGATCTTCCGTTACATTTTACATGTGTTTAAAATATAACCCAGCCCCTAAATATCCTCCGGTAGTTTTCATCCAGCAAACACAGACAGATCCCCAAGAAAGGTCTTTAAAGTGAATGCATTGCAGTAAAAATTAGACAATGTAGGATTGTGGTTTTCTTCTTGGTTCAGTGTTTAGTTATGTCATCAGTTATAATCAGTGTTTAGCTATGTCATCAGTTATAATCAATGTTTAGCTATGTCATCAGTTATAATCGGTGTTTAGTTATGTCATCAGTTATAATCAATGTTTAGTTATGTCATCAGTTATAATCAGCGTCTAGCTATGTCATCAGTTATAATCAATAGTCATCAGTTATAATCAGTGTTTAGCTATGTCATCCGGGGGTCCCTTGACTAACTCACTGAAACTTGATAATTATAGAAAACAAAAGTCCTGGGTGATCCCTAATATTCTAATAGTTTACAATTAGGGGTACGCATTCAGTATATAGCATTATTATTATATATTTAAGTAGGGACTGTTCAGTGGAAATGATCAATATTTATTAAATTGTTAGTTTGTGTAATGCCTTCTTAGTTATTCTACATATTCTCTCCCATTTTGAAAAACCAGTTGATTTCATACCCTTTGCTGTTCCCAGCTAGTGAGCTGACATTTCAGGTTCTAACGGACCCTCTTCTTTCCAGGATGCACCACATCTTTGGAATGTTCCTAACAGTAATTTCTACTGATTGGTTGTAGGATGGGTCAAACATGCTCAGATCTCTACTGAGCAACTGAATCAACCCAGGCGCTGGGTCAAGGGCAAAACCATAACAGTCTCTACTAGGGGTCCTGCAAACAGGAAGTCAGTATTTCAGTTGCATTTATTTATACATAGACAAAATGCTGAATTGGCAGATTAAGGTCATTGGGATGAAAAAATACTGCTCTTTTTTCTGAAAAGTACATGTATTTGCACTGAACTTCCCCCTTAAGATCATTATAAATTCAGTCCAGTAAAGTAGTGATAAGACTCGGTGGCAGCTGATTGCCAGGATCATTACTGATTAGTTAAGTTACGACAGGCTTGGCAATGCACTTTTCATAATGGGGCAGTTTGAAAGGAAAAACAAGTGCAAACTTATCAGGGATCCACAGTAAACAGAATAATATGTTTTAATGGTGATGCATTTATTGTTTGCAATAAAACAGCCTCTGTGATAAGCTAATTATCAATACAATACAAATCAAAAAACTACATTCAAACATCAAAACTTCCTATTTAAAACCGAATACTGTGATTTAAAATTTGAAAAATTCCAATTAAATTGGTTTTGAATTTCATGAAGCACTGGTAAGGCCTCATTTGGAAAATGAGATGCAGTTTTGGAATCCCATATACAAAAGGGACATCTTGGAAATGGAAGCAGTTCAGAGAAGGGCAACTAAATTATTAACTGAAATAAATTAATAAGGAGTGGAGGGGCTTGAACTATGATCACTTTATACAAATAAATGAATGGGCCCTATAATAAACTCTCTGGTGCATTGTTCACTAATAGGTCATATCAGAGGACTATCATGTGCACCTAGTGAGCCAATTGCCCAAAACTAGTGTGCACTTTTTAACGTGCATTAAAACGGATCAGTGTTTCATCTCCAGGTTGGGAATGTTTTTTTTACAGTGAGAATGGTGAATCTGTGGAACTATGGAGCTATTGAATAGCTTTAAAAGTTGGCTAGATATGTTTTTAAAATTCAAAAATATTGAAAATTACTGGTATTAATACATATTGTTCTAGTTGATCCAGGAAACATATTTCCACCTTTCTAATTGTTCCCCCACCCTTCCTCTAGATCAACTGTTAGGTAGTGTTAAGAGGAGGGTATGAAGGTTGGACTAGATGGACGTATGTCTTTATTCAATCTCAATTACTATGTTACTATGTAATGCTTGGGCTAGAACATAATTATTATAAATAATAATAGTATTTGTATTACAGTTATTATTATTAGTGCTATTTTTATTACCTTTATAACTTTACAGCTGCATTGTAATTTTATAATCAGGGCCTGAAAATTCCAACCGTAATGGTAAAAGCAAAAAACAAATTGAAAAGCTCATTGAGCGTTGAGGGAGGAGAAAGATACCTTTGCCAGAATGGGGGGAAAAGTATCATTACATATCTGGTTACAAATGCTCGTAATAAACTGATAAACATAGCATTTAGGATGGCAGGCAGATAACTGGCAAGTCACTGTTTTTTTGTTTAAGGGATGGACATGCCCTTTAATGCCGATCACTATTGATATTCCACAGCTGTCTGTGTATTTCATTATTGCTTTGTGATATATCACAGTGTGTTTGTACTGGGGGATACCGTGCAATCACACAACAAACTGGGCATGTGCAGTATGACCCAATATAAATGTTCCCCCAAGCATCTTTGTGTTTGTTTTCCTTGCAATCCATGGTAGTTTCCAAAGTTTTCGCTATCACTGCTTATTTTTAATCCATAATGAATGGAAATACACTGTCCTAGGCAAGTCTATGTTTTTCTATGAGCTCCTTTGTATATTTAGAATTCTTTCATCCTCATTCTACTTTCTATTAGTGTGCATTGTGTTCACATGTCTAGTATGCAATTGTCTTCGCCATCAACATAGTCATCTTCAATGTTTAACAGTAGTTTAATTGTATTTATTTAACTTTCCTTATAAGGGTCTGAAAGTTGAAGTTACATGAATACATGTAAGCAGCACTTGTGCTTGTGTTGCTGCATGACTTCAATCCAGTACTTGTTTTGCTCAAGCTCAGTCCCTCACCAGACTATCTGACTCTCTTACTGCTCAGTAATCACTATTAGGCAGTACCTATAAGTTCACGTACCAAATGTCACCATTCCAGCTACAGCAAAACTATACATAATGGAAGAGTTTATGATAATAAGGCACTTGATTGACAGCTGTAATGTAAGATGTTTCAGACTGGATATCTTAAGAAATAGGAGGCTGATCAACAAAAAATGGTACAGTGATAGTTGGGAAGAATTATATTTTCCAGTAATGGGCAATTTAAAAAAAACATATTTCCCAGTGTACAAATCCTTTAAACCCTGAATTATGTTCCTCTTACCATATGTTCAGTGTAGAGATAGATTTCAGCCTTGTCTACCATCTTTGCCAGTCTAGAACTGGTCATTTCTTTCATAAATATGGAGAAAACAGAGATTGTTAGGTTTGTATACCTATCAGGGTTATTCCTAATTTGAAAACAAGGTCACCTATTTTTTGTATCCCTTTTTCTCAATATAGCAAAATCGCAATGGTAATTTACTGAATATAGTAAGTGGGCTATTACAAAACCCTCTCTGTAACATGAGTATCCTATCTCGGGCTGCACTGGTCCCAGCCAAAAAATAACAAACATAACAAAAAAATGATGTCTAAGATAATCACTGGTTTGTTGCAGAAAACTGTGCTCCAGTTTATTTACCCATATTACAAGAATAACAGGCAACATTAGAGAAAGGGTGGAACACTACACGAAACATTGCCTGTGTTTTTTGAAATATGGGTAAATAAACTTGAGCACTTTTTTCTGCACGTCTTCCCTGTGCAAGTGTTACAGTTCGCACGCGATTGCAATTAAAAGCGCAATCAGATCTCGCTTAAAAGCACATCAGTGTGGCCTAGCCCTTACTGTGCATGGCTCTGGGACCTGGGAAATGGTCTGGGGAACACGTACAAATATCCAGAAACTTCCTTCAGACGCACGCTACTTTCGAGCTTCCACATTCACAAATACAGTATTTCTCCCATGTATACGGAATTTAGGGTTAACAAACTATGTAAACCTCCCATATACAGTTCATGATCATTTCTACAAACTGGATAAAATCGAATGCCAAATTAGAAAATCCTCGACCCTTTGAAAAAAAATTTTGCGAGTTTGAAAAAACCAAAACGTCTAAGTCCGTTCAGATCGGTAAAATCCGATTCTGAACCAGTTTCAGGTTGGAGTGCGAGTCCGTCTCCATTAACAACAATTCGGATGCAGTACTATGGAATCTTATAAAATATATGTGCAATTGTGTTTTACGGTTTCAACCCAACGTTATATGTAATTTATTATAGCAACTGCTGTTAATTTGTGTGGAACATCAGCCAATTAGCTGAACTATATAACCACACAACCATTTAGACAACAATACTATTTACCGAGGTAGTGTTTCTACCTGTCTCTGGTTCTGTGGGAGGAAGAATTTAGTAATCCTACCTTTCATTCCTGCTTGTAATATCAGCTGTGAAGGGCCAAAGCCACCAGAATTGTAAAAGCTAAAGATCAAAACTCCCAGTTCCACTTTCAAATTTCTGCTGGTCGAAATTACAGATGTGATTTTTAAAAACATGGTTTGGTGTTGAAATTTCATAGTTTTTATGGACAAAGGTCTAGCCAAAACTATAACCCTATCTGGAGGACAGATGTGGTAGAGACTTTCAGAGGGACAGAGGTGGTAGGGACTGTCAGGAGGACAGAAGAGGTAGGGACTCAGGGAGATAAGTGATAGGGATTTTGGGAGGAGACAGGTGGTAGGGACAGTTTGGGACTGTCAGGGCAGAGGATGAAGGGACTGTCAGATGAACAGAGGTAGTAGGGACTATTGGTAGAATTCAGAAGCATATAATGTGAATTCTTTTATTGAACCATTACACACAACGTTTCGGAGGGTTCCACCCCCTTTATCAGGATCACCTGATGAAGGGGGTGAAACCCTCAGACCTTTCTGAATGGGATATCAGTTACCCCAGTGGTAGGGGTTGGAAGAGTCTGCACCCTTGCTGGTGGATGTGCCTGGGAAAACTATTTTTACTGTTGGTAGAACCAGCCTGCAGACACTAGCGTCAAACTTTACCCTTTCACATACCATACCATAAAGAATGGAAACATCCTATTCCCCACTTTAGTTATTCTGTATATTGCTAAAATGATTGAGCTTTGATCATTGTTTAAAGAATCAGATATCATGAAATCTCCCCAATGCATGAGATGTAGATGATAGATTGAGGGTTTTCAGTAGAAAGACAGCCTTGCAAACTTGCTGTATTCTCAGTCACAGGCACTGGACCATAATTCAGGTAGAATAACACAAGCCCATTTGTCATAGGAATTTATGGCCGCTGTCAGGAAGGATAAGACCTTTAGCAGTATACAGGCTGGTCCTCCCTTCCTTGTTATTGTCAAGCAATTCATTCCAGATGGAAAGTTCTTTTATTCCCAGTCTCACATTGGGCGGTGCTGTGCGGCCATATTCACCACATCGCATTATTTATCAGAAACTTGATGTATTTTGTAAAATGAGAAAATTGCTCTCAGCTGCTGAGCAGATTGTTTGGAAACAGAACTGAATTTAACATAGTCTAGGATGTGGAATATAATAAATAATAGTGGATGCAACCCAGGGCCCAACTGAATCCCCAGCTTGTGCAATGGGATGGGAAATTGCAAGTTAATAATCTTACAGTGAGATTCAATAAAAGTTCTTATTGTTAAAAATGGTGCTAACATTGCCCCAACCAAGCAGATCTTATTTACCGTAACATTTGAAAGCTAACATTGGTTAGCGGCAAAACTTGCACCATTTTTAACGATAAGAACTTTTATTGAATCTCCCTGATAATACAGTATGTAAGGACTAGGCCACACTGGGGCGTTTTAATGTTCAAGCGATCGCATTTATTTGTCGAATCGCATTTGCTCAGATTGCGCAAAATTGTGCCGTTCGCACGAGTACTATTCCCGTGTGTTGCTGTCGCTGTAGTGTCCCCTCAGCCTTAATCTCCTTTATAGTTTATTTCCTTTTATGTGTAGTTTATGAATTACTGGGTATTTTTAGAACATTTAAACTATAAAATTATTTTATTTGTTTTTTTCTGAGACATTTGACTGCATGTGTGACGTATTGACAACAAGTTAAAGGTCTTGTTCCCGACACCTACAGAGATCTACTGCTTAGATTTTGATAAATGTTCATTTCATTCACTTGATATGGAAAAAATTACCATATGCTATTGTAGTTTCCTGCCAATCTTGAAAACAAAATGACTTTAAGGCCTGCATATATATATATATAAAAAGTAGTCCAAATAGAAAGCACTCACGACTCCTTCGGGTGCAAATTCACATATCACATCTTCCTCTAAAATGACTGCACTCACAGGACTTAAACATCCAATTATTTAGTTACACCATATTGTGTCGACGCGTTTCAGCCCCCACACACGTTTCAGCCCCCACACGGGTTCTGAGGACGGCCCGTGTGGGGGCTGAAACGCGTCGACACAATATGGTGTAACTAAATAATTGGATGTTTAAGTCCTGTGAGTGCAGTCATTTTAGAGGAAGATGTTATATATATAATATATATATTTATATAAAACAAGGTGTCCTATTTACATGACTATAACTAGAACATTTTATAATTAAAATTGAAGTAATCCTATGTAATAATACTATGTAATAAGATATAGTAGTTAAAGGGCATGTCCACCCCCTAGCAAATTTAACAAAATCAGGAATTACATTTTTAATTCATCAAGTCAGATGATTATTAGGGAGATTTAATAAAAGTTCTTATCGTTAAAATGGTAATAATTTTGCCCCAATCAGAGCTTAGTTAACATTTGAAATCTAACATCTGATAGGCTGGGGCAAAATTAGCACCATTTTTAACGATAAGCAGGCTTTTAACGATAAGCAGGCTCTGTCAGCTGGCGTTCAAATCCAATTGACAAAACACAATATATAATCGCAAGCGTTGGATGTGCTGGTCTCTTTTGCGTAACCTGGGCATCCGACGCTAATATGGAGTTAAAGTCGCTCTAACTGGTAGCGATTGGCTCTAGGTAAATCGGCCCCAAGAACTTTTGTTGAATAACCTTATTAGAATTTAAATCAGCTATATTTAAAGCTACATATGTAAATCACGTTCGGATCCTTCGCCACAATCGACCATTCGACATTCGACGCAACTGGTAAGCCTGTAAAGGACTACACGACTGTCTGTGGTTTTCCATACTGTCCGATCATCCATTTGTCCAATTCGGATGCCAGTCTTTGATGGCCAAGAATATTATTCAATCACTGAAATATCAGTTGATCGGCCCAGAATATTGGATGGTGTGTACCCAGCTTTAGAGAATTACTCTACCAATTCCAATACAGACAGGATGTTCAGCAGTAGGGGGAACCATGAGAGCCTCCAATGCAAGGGAAGAAAAAAGGCTGTCACTTCCCGACATTTAACAGGTGCAACCCCACACGCTAGATTGTCAACTGACATATTATGTGTTGCACACTGAGATTGCAGATCACATAACATTAATTTAGGCCTCGTTCACACTAGGGGTGTGAGCATTGTTACTATTGTCTGTGTGCCAAGCATTTAACCAGTGTCTGGCTGTGTGCAGTGCCAGTTTCCCAACCAGTTTATCAGTGTCTGCATGCCAAGCATTTAACCAGTCTTTGTGGCAACTATTTTACCAGTGGTTATATACAAAGCATTTTACCACTCTCTGTGTGCCAAGCATTTTACTAGCGTCAGTTGGTTAGTTATTTTAGAAGGTTTGAGGATCTAAGTTTAGAAATACTGTTTGAATCTGATTGAATAGTTTTGCTAGGTCTTTGGGTAAAGTATGTTTGTCAATTTTAAAATGAGTGCCTTTAAAAAAAAATGTTAATGATGAATTTGGATGTTTTATGGAAATGATTATTTGGTTTGCGGTGCCAATTTGTGTTGGGGGGAAATGATTATTTGGTTTGCGGCGGTGTTGGGGGGCCAATGCCCAAATTTTGCATTTAGGCTGACTAGTGTGAACCCAGCCTTAATGTAGGTCCTTTGCAGTACTATGGTGGATTTTGTTTTAAATACTTTTTGTTTCCATTATAGTTTCCCTGATTGTGCATGTTTTTCCTTTTTTATGTGATTGTGTGTGCCAATGAGTTTGTGGGAAATTTAAAGGGAAAGTTTTATAGCCCCCCCCCAGTCAAACTTATCTTTAGCTGCAGACTCCCTCCCCCCTAACCTTAAGAATATCTGGAAAATAAATACTTACCTTTTTCTGCAACATCCCTAAAATCCGCTATTTTATCCCGCTAATTATGCAGAAGTTGCCATCTTCTCTTCAAGTTCTTTAGGCTAGTAGGCAGCTGGTGGAGCAGCCATCAGTCATTGGCCCATACTGGCAGCTGCTACCCAGACTGGAAAGAAGACAGGCACCAGCAGAGATTGGGATAATAATGTCATTTAGGGACAATGTGGAAAAAGGTAAGTATAGTGAACATGGGGTTTGAGGGGATCTGAAGTTGAAATGTTAGGGGTTGAACTTGCCCTTTAAACGCAGATGACATGTGAGCACAAGGTTTGTACTTTGAATGAAGATCTCCCATTATACAGAACATACCATGATTTTAATTATGAAGAATAGATAGCAAGGACAACACTTGCTTAGTATTAACTAGAGATGGACTAGAACTCGAAACCCGAGTTCGAGCCGAACTATTCGAATTCAAACGACTTCGGACTTCTCGAACTATCCCGGATTTTCGATATTTTCGGACTTTCGATAAATATCGAATGTTCAACAGTTCAAATGTGCGAGTAAAATGCCTATTATACCTATACGAGAGCATCCGCGAGTTAAGGGTCCATTAAAACCTATACACGAGCATCGAATCCGCGAGTAAAATGTCCATGGTATCTAGGTGCGAACATCGAATCCGCGAGTAAAATGTCCATGGTATCTAGGCGCGAACGCGAGCATCAAATCCGCGAGTAAAGTGTCTATTAAAACCTATACGCGAACATCGAATCCGCAAGTAAAATGTCCATGGTATCTAGACGCGAACGCGAGCATCAAATCCGCAAGTAAAGTGTCCATTAAAACCTATACGCGAGCATCGAATCCGCGAGTAAAATGTCCATGGTATCTAGGCACGAACATCGAATCTACGAGTAAAATGTCAATGGTATCTAGGCGCGAATGCTAGCATCAAATCCGCAAGTAAAGTGTCCATTAAAACCTATACGCAAACATCGAATCCGCAAGTAAAATGTCCATGGTATCAAGGCGCGAACGCGAGCATCACATCCGCGAGTAAAGGGTCCATTAAAACCTATATGCGAGCATCGAATCTGCGAGTAAAATGTCCATGGTATCTAGGCGCGAATGCTAGCATCAAATCTGTGAGTAAAGTGTCCATTAAAACCTACACGCGAGCATCGAATCCGCGAGTAAAATGTCCATGGTATCTAGGCGCGAATGCGAGCATCGAATACGCGAGTAAAGTGTCCATTAAAACCTATATGCGAGCATCGAATCCACGAGTAAAATGTCCATGGTACTTAGGCACGAACGAGCTCGAAAATAGCGTAAATGAGAGTAAAATAGATTTTTCCTATGTCCTGGATATTCAAACATGTTCCCCAGACCATTTCCCAGGTCTCACAGCCATTTAAATTAAGTTACCATTGATATTTTAATTGTACTAGTTGTTTGAACTTTTCAAACAATTTGACTCCCATTGACTTTAATGGGTCCATTTTCGAACTTTCGAACTTTCCATATAGTTAGAAAGTTCGAAAACGGACCGAACTTTCGAAAGTTCTGCCATCTCTAGTATTAACGTGTAGCTGTTATAAAGATTGCAGCCCAGGGCCGAACATTGCTGCATTTTGTTAAATTCTGGCAAAAGGTACATTATAATAAATACAACACGAAAATAAGACTGTTCCAATGTGAGGACATTATGTAGATTAAGCAACTTTTCCTGCCTGCTCTGCTGAGTTCGGTGCTTTTCAGATATTCAGGCTAAAACATATTTTTAGCCTAGAAATCCAGATTGAAACACTGTATTGCTTTCAGACGCTTCCTAACAAAGATTCGCTGATGTGAAATAAGTAAAAGAAAGCCCTGTAGTTAGTTTCACATTCATTCCGCCCCTCCTCTCAGCACAGGGAGATACAAAGTAAGCCATTGAACTCTCCATCTGTCTGGGTAAAGCACACTGAGCATGCCTGAGTCAGTGGCTTCAGAAGGTGGATTAAGAAGTGACTGGATGGATTGACTGGATCGTTTAAAAAAAATGATACATCATGATATGTTGTAGACTTCTCCATTGAGTAAGTTAAGGTTTTTAGAGCTGTTTTTTAATTTGTTCAGTTTTTCTAAAGGCAGATTTCTTAAAATGTTCAAATTCTTTTCAACGATAAACAAGGTTTATCAAGGACGGGAGGTAACATTTTCTAGAAGGGAAAGGGGAGCATACATATGGATTTTGTGCATTACAGGTTTTTCTTTCTTTAAATTTTGCCAGCACATAAAGACTTTTGGGAGGTAGAAATATGGCCTCCTTACCTCTCATAATCGTCTACTTTGAAGGGGGATTTTTTTTTTTTGCATTAGTAACCATTTAAGCTTTTTCTCTTTAAAACTGTTTTGTATTTCAAATAACATGAATACTAGGCTACAAGGGTAGTAAAGGCTTTTTATGTTGACAGCGTATGTGACATCAAATCCTGTAAATTGTGTGATCAAACAGTCAGAAGTTTAAATTATACTGATAACTACTTTTATTTAAATGTCAGAGACGAGCAGCTGCCTATGTTAATAACACGTACTTGACTTTGATCCTTTAAGCTAATGTTTATTTTTAAAAGATCTTCCGTTGTTTTAGACAGAATAAGCAAACAGTATGAGGCTTGTGCTGTGTATTACATAAGTTGTGACATATGATGTCAACAACCACTTCCCCCCCACGTTTGCAAGTGAGACCACCAGAGACTTGAACATGTTGTATAGATCTAATGGTTATAAAATATCTGCAGTTTAAAATCTGGAAAAAGGAAAATCATTTTAGCTCAATAGGATTAATTCCCTTATTGTGTATGACAGAGATTAATTCCATTTTTGTAAACTGATGGTCTTCTGGCAGCCATATTTAATTCATTATTATCCAGATGGACAGTCTTTCTCACACTGGAGTATACAGCAGAACATCATTGATAGCAAAAACCTTCATAAATTACTTATACCCCTATATCGTGCAAAACCAGTTGTAGATCGCAATAGATTACTAATAGACCTGGCAAAACACAGTGGGGAATGGGATTCACGGGCGTAAAAAGGATAAGCGTTCCTCCATACTGGTAGGCTAGGGATATTTCATTTGTAGTGGGAAATACAAGAGGTAGAAATTTTCAACAGTATTGGTGCAAGTTTACCCCAGTTTTTTGCGCCAGAGGAGTAACTAGAACCTCCATAATTTTAAGGCTATGAGAGATTTTGAATTTAGAAAAGGGGAAAAATTTTGAAAAAAATTAGGCAATTTGGAATTTACAAAAATGGGAGCAATTTGGAATTTAGAAAAAGGGAGCAATATGGAATTTAGAAAATGGGAGCAATCGTGGATTAAGAAAAAGAGGGCAATAGGAATTTAGAAATTGGAGCAATTGGATTTAAGAAAAAGAGGGGCAATATGGAATTTAGAAAATGGGAGCAATCTGGATTTAAGAAAAAAGAGGCAATATGGATTTAGAAATTGGAGCAATCTGGATTTAAGAAAAAGAGGGCAATATGGAATTTAGAAAATGGGAGCAATCTGGATTTAAGAAAAAGAGGGCAATATGGAATTTAGAAAATGGGAGCAATCTGGATTTAAGAAAAAGAGGGTAATATGGAATTTAGAAAAAGGTGGTAAATTAGGAAATCAGAAAAAGGGGGCAATATGGAATTTAGAAAAAGGGGCAGCAATTGGAATCAGAAAAAGGTGGTCAGTTTGGAATTAGAAAAAGGGGGCAATATGGAATTAGAAGGGAGCAATCTGGTTTAAGAAAAAGAGGGCAATATGGAATTTAGAAAATGGGAGCAATCTGGATTTAGAAAAAGAGGGCAATATGGAATTTAGAAATGGAGCAATCTGGATTTAGAAAAAGAGGGCAATATGGAATTTAGAATGGAGCATCTGGATTTTAAAAAAGAGGGCAATATGGAATTTAGAAAATGGGAGCAATCTGGATTAAAAAAAAGAGGGCAATATGGAATTTAGATTGAGGCAATTGGATTTAAGAAAAAGAGGGAATATGGAATTTAGAAAAAGTGACAATATGGAATTTAGAAAAAAGTGGTCAATTAGGAAATCAGAAAAAGGGGGGGGCAATATGGAATTTAGAAAAAGGTGGTCGGTTGGAATTTAGAAAAGGGGGTAATTTGGAATTAGGAAAAGGAGGCAATTTTGAATTTAGAAAAAAGCAGGCAATATCGAATATAGAAAAAAGGGGGCAATTGGGAATTTAGAAAAGGGGGGCGGCAATATGGCAATAACGGCTCTTTAAGGTAGAAATATGGCGAAATTGTTCATGTTGTAACATGAACATCAGAGGGAAATACAAGAGGTAGAAATTTTCAACAGTATTGGTGCAAGTTTATCCCAGTTTTGCTGCCAGAGGAGTAACTAGAACCTCCATAATTTTAAGGCTATTGAGAGGATTTTGAATTTAGAAAAGGGGAAAAATTTCGAAAAAAATTAGGCAATTTGGAATTTACAAAAATGGGAGCAATTTGGAATTTAGAAAAAGGGAGCAATATGGAATTTAGAAAATGGGAGCAATCTGGATTTAAGAAAAAGAGGGCAATATGGAATTTAGAAATTGGAGCAATCTGGATTTAAGAAAAAGAGGGCAATATGGAATTTAGAAAATGGGAGCAATCTGGATTTAAGAAAAAGAGGGCAATATGGAATTTAGAAATTGGGAGCAATCGGATTTAGAAAAAAGAGGGGCAATATGGGAATTTAGAAAATGGGAGCAATCTGGATTTAAGAAAAAGAGGGTAATATGGAATTTAGAAAAAGGTGGTAAATTAGGAAATCAGAAAAAGGAGGGGTAATATGGGAATTTAGAAAAAGGTGGTAAATTAGGAAATCAGAAAAAGGGGGCAATATGGAATTTAGAAAAAGGGGGCAATATGGAATTCAGAAAAAGGTGGTCAGTTTGGAATTTAGAAAAAGGGGGCAATATGGAATTTAGAAAATGGGAGCAATCTGGATTTAAGAAAAAGAGGGCAATATGGAATTTAGAAAATGGGAGCAATCTGGATTTAAGAAAAAGAGGGCAATATGGAATTTAGAAATTGGAGCAATCTGGATTTAAGAAAAAGAGGGCAATATGGAATTTAGAAATTGGAGCAATCTGGATTTAAGAAAAAGAGGGCAATATGGAATTTAGAAAAAGTGACAATATGGAATTTAGAAAAAAGTGGTCAATTAGGAAATCAGAAAAAGGGGGCAATATGGAATTTAGAAAAAGGTGGTCGGTTTGGAATTTAGAAAAAGGGGGTAATTTGGAATTTAGGAAAAGGAGGCAATTTGGAATTTAGAAAAAAGCAGGCAATATCGAATATAGAAAAAAGTGGGCAATTGGGAATTTAGAAAAGGGGGGCAATATGGCAATAACGGCTCTTTAAGGTAGAAATATGGCGAAATTGTTCAGTTGTAACATGAACACAGAGAGTTTGTTAATCTATCTCCCATTTTTGCAAGCCTGGGAAAATATGTAGCTCAATTTGTGAAAAGTTTCCCTGAAAATAAAAAAAAGAGAGAAAGGGAGAAAGAATTGGGAGAGAAAGGGAGAGAATAGGGAGAGAGAGGGAGAGAATAGGGAGATAAAGGGAGAGAATAGGGAGAGAATAGGGAGAGAATAGGGAGATAAAGGGAGAGAATAGGGAGATAATAGGGAGAGAAAGGGAGAGAATAGGGAGAGAAAGGGAGAAAATAGGGAGAGAAAGGGAGAGAAAGGGAGAGAATAGGGAGAGAATGGAAGAGAATAGGGCTCCCGATAAGGGAGAGAATAGGGAGAGGATAGGGAGAGAAAGGGAGAGAATAGGGAGAGAGTGGAGAATATAGGGAGAAAATAGGGAGAGAAAGGGAGAGAATACAGAGAGAAAGGGAGAGAATAGGGAGAGAAAGGGAGAAAAGGGGAGAGAATAGGGAGAGAATAGGGAGAGAAGGGGAGAGAATAGGGAGAGAAAGGGAGAGAATAGTGGTCCAAGAAGAATAGTGGATTCCTGTAAGAGCTTATGAGGTTATGTTGCCAGATCTATTCCTGTCGGGTGTTATGGATATGACACGCACATAAAATTGCTGTGACATCACCTATCTCTGGTTCCGTATAGTTAGACCAATGTCCTATGCTCTAGTGAACTCCCACAGGACTGGAATATCTTCCACACAACACAATGTATTCTGAAAATGACACCTCACATCCAATAAGAGACAGGTGAACTGGATTAGCACAAGGTTATCTCGTGGCATGTTCAGCATTCACATTCTAGAGCTTTAAAATAGACTGAAATTGACACTGAACCAAGCGGCCGGACATTCAGACTATGTATTGTGCAGAAATCTGGTTACAATGATTGGGCTATATTATATTCTTGTGTAAGGGAAAGCGGCAAATGATAAAGTGTGTTTATAATATACATACAAAATAGAAGCCGAGTGCACATCCAATTCAAATTGCTTACATGTTGTTTTCCCTTTACAATGCTGCTTTAAAAAGCCTGCCCTTCTCTCTGGATAAATAAAAGCAATTAGTTCAATAACTTAGTCAAATTATTTTATGCTCAGCAACCATTTCAAGGTTTGATTTATTCGCTGGGGTATAATGAACAGAAACCACCTTTTTATATCTTTTTATATATACCCAGTGCTGTAACTAGGAATCACACAGCCCCCTGCAAAACTATGATGGGGCCTCCTCCCTGCTTCATCGACAGTGGTTTTCTGGGGGGATGGCTGTATCTCTGTCATAGCGAAATTAAGAAGGATCTGTCTCTGCAATCAAGGGTCTGCTCCCCTGGTAGTTATGCCCATGTATATACCTTTATATATTCTTCTTATATAGACTAACTATATATATTACTTGTAAATATGGATATGCATATATATGGCTATAAGCCTTTGAAATACATGCTGTTTGCGAAATTTGTTGATGTCAAGTTTTCAAAATGAAATTGCATGGATTTGTCCATCACTACAGGTCACCTGGGGACTACTGCTGCTAATTATTAGCACAGGAAAATGTTTTTACATTCTACATTAGCAAAACCGAAGTAGGCCTTTCGATTCCAATTGAGTGGGACTCAATGTTTTTGTCTGGCATCATTTGGCAGAAAGTGAAATTCTATTTTATAATTCTTCATTTTTAGATTTTACTTGTTCTTTAAGTTCTAAGCTTTTCCTTAGGACCATCCTGAACTCACATTTGTATTTCCTTTTCTCTCCCAGATGTCGGTGGGATCCCTCCCAACAGGCCAAGGAGCTTCGTGGAAGAGGTGTCCGGGAAGTTGCACAGGATTCCATCCTCACTCTTGGAGGTAGCATTTTTTTCCGCCTGACATACAAAAGATGAAATAATAATGTCACAACATACAAATACATTGGGGAGACAAAGATCAGAGGCAGAGAATGAAATTGAAAACAAGCAATCTAAAAATATGGTTGAAGATGACAAATGAATTGTCCTTTTTCTCGTTTCTCCAAGTTCCCTCTGAATTATTAATAATAATACACTGCAGCCGTGCAGGAACAAAATTCTAATCTGCTTGAATATAAACAGTCCTAATGCGAATCTGCAGAGCATATGGATGTAATGTATCAATCATACTGCTCGATAATGA
Organism: Hymenochirus boettgeri; assembly: GCA_019447015.1. Taxonomy (NCBI): domain Eukaryota; kingdom Metazoa; phylum Chordata; class Amphibia; order Anura; family Pipidae; genus Hymenochirus; species Hymenochirus boettgeri. The sequence continues at coordinate 238,465,686 of CM033472.1, forward strand.
AGCAATTTATGAACCATATCCAGTGCATAAGTAATGTTAGAAATCAGTAAAACATATTGACTTGTTATCCATCGCAGTCTTTAATTTGTAGGTTTAAGTACTCAGCCAGCTGTCTGGATAGGCTACTGAATGCTCTGCTGAGCACGGACGTAATGCAAATGATGAACCTACAGACATAAAAACTAATAAGCAACAGGAGATTCAGCGCTGAAAAGTCTTCAAATAAACTAACCGAAGTGCACAAAGAACTCATATATCTGAAGAGCTTCAGGCATCAGATAGTGGAAGCTTCAGAGAGTTTTTTTTCCTCTCTATGTTTGAGACTGAATGTAGTCTGAGCAGCATAATTAGGCATAGGAGGAAATTCTAGGGATAGGTGCATGATCCTAAAGGCTTAAACAGTCTGACTCTGGGACAATCTCCCTGTACGTCACTCATTGGGGGGATAAAGTGTGTAGTTCTTTTTGGAATTTCTGGAGATAAACTAAAGGTCAGGACGTGTATTTAGTTCACCCTCTCTAATAAGGTTACGGTAATACGGAGAAGGCTGGAATGCTAAACTTGTGGCATTGCCTGAAATGACAAGAGTAGGTGTCGGCGTCATGTATAAAGGAGATAGCTATAGTAAGATTTAGTTTCTGTTTAATACAATCGGAATGCTTTGCTTTCCTGGAGTCATTTGAGCCTCATCACTAACCCCATGAGATCTGTTTGAATATTAAATATCAGATTCATGGCTGGTCGTGTACAAGCCATAAAGCTCATAATAATGTTGATATAAAGTAACACTGACATGGGTAATCCCAATACAGGAGTTAAAGGTACAGTATACAAAATGAGGATTGGTCCATAGAGATTGCATTCTGATTACATGGAGTGCAGTTAACCAACCATAATATGAAATGTCAATTCACATTAATCAGGCCTTTGTAATAAAAGTTCTTATCATTAACAATGGTGCTAATTTTGCTCCAACCAATTAGATGTTTCAAATAGTAAATAACATCTGATTGTTTGGGGCAAAATTAGCACTTTTAGCACATTAGCATTTTTAATGATAAGAACTTTTATCCCATAGGCCTCAATCATCATGTCACCATTTTCATTTAAACAAATATTGAATGCCTTTTTAATGGACAAACAAAAGTAGTTAGCATAAAATAGCCATTTTGTTACAAGGACATCAATTTAAAAGTTTGCATTTTTGGAGGGTGTCATTGCTGTCCTCCCAACCAAACCACTTTTTACAGTGTCCTGCTGTCCGGGGATGTTCTGGAAGGGCAACTCCCTCATAGCCAATCCTTGCCCAAAATACTGTAATTATACAAACGTGGATTCCCACAATAATTTTTACTTTTTAATGAAAAAAAAAGGAGAAAATATTAGTTTCATTCAAAGGAGAACTAAACTTATTTTTAACCCTTAGGGTTGCCAGATTTTTTTTTTTGTCCTCGAGCGGGAGGGGGCGGGACTGTGACATCAAGGTTATAGTGGCTGTTTCGGGGGTGGGGCTGCCAGGGACTGTGTTTGGACAGGATTTTGACCTTGACTGCGGGACTCGGGATTTTGTCCCTGGGGGCAATCCCACCCAAATAGTGACGCCTGGCAATCCTCTGCCACACTATAGAAGACAGTACCACACACAAAAGCGCACGTTAATGTCCTCTTGCGCTGCAATCTCTATTCAGGTATCAGAGCTCGTGTGAATCACACTAAAAATGATAAACGCATGCACACGGATAATTGGATCGCGGTGCAACAGACTCCAGCACACCTAGTGTGGCCAGACAAATTGGCTAGTGGGCACTTTTTAACATGCGACTGGATCGCGTGTTAATATTGAGTAGTGTGGCCTTGCCCTCAATGTGAAAACTTTCCTCCCCAAAACACCAATGCATTGCAAGCGCTAGGTACCAGTGAGCTTGCATTTGCGTGCACTTTTTGTTGCATTTGCATTTGTGTCGATTTGTCTGCATTTGTTTTGTTTCCTAAAGGATTGTGAGTAAAATGCACTAAAAATGTATTTCCGGCGCATTTCAGTCCACTTTTTTCTGAACTCCAATAGGCTTGAATTGAAGTACACAGGAATGGACACAAACGAACCAAAAGTCGTGCTCGCCTGCAATTGGATCACAGCGTAACGCACTTACAGGGAGATTTAATAAAAAGTTCTTATAGTTAAAAACGGTGCTAATTTTGCCCCAAACAATCGGATATTATTTAACATTTGAAAGCTAACATCTGATTGGTTGGGGCAAAATTAGCACCATTTTTAACGATAAGAACTTTTATTCAATAACCCTGATAGTGGGAACAGTCACACTTATTTACAGATCTATCTCACATCTTCAGAGATGGATTAAGATCAAGCGTGACCCTGTGCAGGGCTGATATGTGTATATAGCCCCCTTGTTCCATATACAGTACTTGTATTGTATGGGTTGTAGTACTGAACACGGGCCCCCTGGTGTCTACTGGGCCCTAGGTAGCTGCCTAGGTTGCCTTGTGGATAATTCTGCCCTGCTTACTCTAAATTTCCTTTGTATCTAAATGTTATCAGTTTTCCTATGTTTGATTAATGAATGGACTGTGGGCCCACCGGGATTTCCCTGGTATCCTGGTGTTCCAGTCCAAGCCTTTTCCTGCCATTTACTTACTCTGTGTGCTTGTTAGACACATTTTTTACATTACTGTATGTTTCAGTGAAATGTCTGGTATTTAACAATGTGCTCTGAGCTGTTTATTTCCAGGCAAGGAACCCCCTAATTTTCATCCTTCAATGTGCGGAATGGCGCACTCACTTCTTTTCCATAGATACTTGCCAGTTACCTGGAATGCCCTGAACATCCAGCAGTTTTTCTGGCCTTGCGAGCTTTATCCCTGTAGACACGTGAATATAGGAATCTGAGGTTCTCTTCCACCTATTTACTTCAATGCAGTTTTTTGTTGCAGGAAAACATGTGGATGTTGCCAGTGCCCCCGTGAAGAACATTCTTTACCTGCAGACTTGGAAGAAGACTCCAGAATAGGGCAGTTACTCTCAGACTCTCGCTACTCCGGGCTGACAGCTCGAGTGAAAGGCACAGAGGGCGCCCGTGTCTATAAGAGGAACCGCATGATTATTACCAACCCCATCACCTCCGGCAAGGACCCCACCTTCCTTACTGTCACTTATGAGTGGGCACCACCAGGACTCAACCAGAAACTGGTACTTAAAAGGCAATTAAGGAGAAATCAAGCCAAAATATAAATTAACAGATTGCTTTATCTCGTACATTTAAAATGAACGGCATTTAGAGAAATCTTGTTTTTCTACGTTTCTTATTTATAGAAAGTGAGTTATAGACCACAATACATTGTTGTACATGCTCAATGTAAATCCCACCCTCCCCAAAAAAGCTGTCAATTAAATCTTAGTTGATTATGACTGAGCAGTCAGAAAACCAGTTGCTACTCACAATGAAAAAGGGCTTTAACCCACCCTAACCTGATATTACATTGGCTAGTGTGACTTTAACACTGATTTGTCTGGTTTAGGGCTATTACCACAACTCCCCATTAGTGCTTACATTTTTGATACATGAAAACTTATTTGAACCTGTGGAAGCACTAATGAGATTGCAAGGAGACAGCCACATGAGCTACTTTACTACCTCCTAATATTCCATTGTCATGACCAGAGCTATTCTTTGACTATTCTTTGCCCAGCTCTAGGTAACTTCACCTGACATACCCCCAACTTGCCCAAGCCTCACTCATTGCTCCACCTTTAAAACGGGGCTGTCCCAGTGAAGCCAGTGCAGTTGGGGCCGATTTTAAAAACTGCAAGGTTAACTTAATGGTGAGCACCCTGCTTTAAGGTGACCACACATTATTTAGTTATACACATTGCCCTGTTGAGGTAAACAAATTAATCTCAAACATTCAGCAGAAACATATGAAAACATAGTGAAAAAATATGACAAAATATATAAAACTTTTTAAAAATCGATTTAAATCTGTGAGGCGATCTTCCTGTATGTACAGTGTATATAACTACCCACTGGACCATTATATACAGCAGATACAGTAGCTGATAAGCTGCTTAGAATCTTACGATTTTAGAATACATAAGTGTGATATTTTATAATGGTGGCTGCAGTGGTATATATCCTTATAAAAATCACTCAGTTATGTCACTAAGTGACTCATTTTGTTATAACCCACTGCCCCTCCCATTCCAGTATTTATGCCTGAACAATGACTCAGCGTTATTGCAGTGTTTAAAGGGGAACTAAAGTCTCCGGACAACATTGTCCCAATAGACAGAGCACATTCCCAAACATACAACAAGCTGTGTCTTACCTCTCCCTTTGCTGTGGCCATTGGGTAATTTATGAAAATAACCTGTGAGTACTAGGGGTCAGCTCCCACAACCCACCTTAGCTGGGTAAACACCCAGCTAAGTGTCTGCGTACAGGTACACACTCTGTAGAGCTCAACAGATCCAAACAAGAAAGTTGCAGCCTTGCTTCCTAGAAGCTGATAGCCAATCACATTATATCACAGAGATCCTCCCTCTCCCTGACACAGAACAGAGATTTCAGTTTTTTATTTTCAAATACATTCAATGCTCCTGTCCTAACAATGATATAATCCTTAAATTTTCATACAAAAAGAAAAGTAATCTTTGCAGTGTATTTCAAAGATAGCATGGATGTAAGAAATGGAATACTAACATTTCAGCAAAAATAAAAGTCTGGGGAATAGAACCTGCAACTTGTACATTTCCTCTGTCTTGCTAAAAGCAGAGCTCTTATGGTACCTCTAGGCTAAGAGAGACACTACGCCTCCAATGGAATCTGCAATTTGCGATGGTATGGCGGCCTTTAGCCTTGGTTGACACTAAAAACCCGCACTGTGCCAAATCCTTCATCTCCGCATTAGTGTCTAAAAATCTCTATGTCTTATTAAACACCAACTCATCAGACCCTGTACATACAATAATGGATCGTTCTTACTCTTATATACAGTATATACAGTATACCTATTATATTCAGATCGCCAGCCCATATTACCCAGTTATAGACAATTTCTCCTAGGACCAATCATCATCTTCCTTACCTAATAGAGCTAGAACCTATTGCTATACATGAAGGTGAGGTTCAGTTCTGTAACAATGTACAAGATAAACAAAAATGTATGGCAGTTTTTTGCTGGATCTTTGCACAAGTGGATATTAATGTGTTTAGTCTGTGGAATCATCAGACACATCAATAGGGAACTGTAAAAGATTAAAGGAGAACTATAGTGCCAACCACATTTTTTTTTTTTAAATCAGTTAAAATGAAATGTACCTGGGGCAGGTAGGATTGGTAATTCCTACCTCCCAATATTGTTTCTGTGAGAAGCACCAGCACAAAGACAACTGTTCAGGCGACGACTGGTCCAGTAGGCTGAGGGGCAAATGCCCCCGTGCTGGTCTCCAAAGAAAAATTTGGGCTGCCACAGAAGCTATTAGTAAGTTACTCCATTCCAGACTTAATAAACTAATAGAAGCCCTCCAGATCTTTAGCTGTTGTCAGCCCTCCAGTTCATTAGCCACGGTTACATCAGCCCTCCAGATCATTAGTCAACAATCCAAATCCTTAGCCAGTGTTGTCAGCCCTCCATATTATTACCAAGTGTGATCAGCTCTCCAGATCACTAGTCAGTGTTAAGTCAGCCCTCCAGTTTATTATCCTGTTAGTTATCTTAGCTGCATCATACACTTGAAAATGTTGCAGGCAACAATGTAAAATGGGAATAGTAGACTTTTAAATGGGCATAACTTAAAAAAAGTGTGTGTGACCTTAGCAAAGTGGACGTGGTTAAACATTTTGCATTCTACAGTGAAATGGTCACTTGGTTGTATTTGCCCCCCAGACCAAAAAGTCCCGGTCCTCCCCTGCAACTGTTTTTCCAGGCTTCCTTAGTGCTCCAGCGTAAACTTAAATACAGGTAAGACCAGGACACTAACCTGGCAGAAGAAAACTGGAAGTGTAACAAAATAATATTGGGAGGTAGGAATAATTAATCCTACCGCCCTGGCCCATGTACCTTTTAATTTTGGAAAAGTCATTTTTACAGCGTATTGGTCCTTTAGTGTGCATCCTTTCTCTGATCATTTACATTTCACTGTCTGAGATGCTAAATAAGAAGTTTTTCCTTATAACTATGACTACCACCACTTCATATCCAACATTAACAGGAAGTGAATAAAATGGACATTTTTGTAAATACAATTTGCATATTAATGATGTTGAGAAGAATATAAGGTTATATTTGTATTACTATAATAACCCTATATGCTTCTTATACCAGGCCATGCAGTACATGGAACTGATACCAAAGAAAATGCGACCTGTCGCTGGGACAGAAGGCGCCATCTATCGGCGAATCCAACTCCTCCGCCAGCTGCCCCCACATGACCAGAACCCCGATCTTTGCAGGGGGTTGTCAGAAAGAGACAGACCAGGGATGCAGGAGTTTGTGAAGAGGTACAAGGAAGGGGCCCTGGGGGTTGCTGAAGTTGCTTTGCCTCACACCATAAAGCAACAGACTGAGAAAAATGGTGGCGAAACCAAAGCGACGAATGGCGCAGAGAAGGAAACTCCTGGAAAGATGAATTATGTGAGTCCAAGTTACAGTTTCTTGGGATTAAAGCCAAATGCATAAATCAGAGTTATTTTTCCCTGAAAAAGGATCCCAGTCTCCCTGCAAAATGTCTATATCCCCAGTTCAGTTCTTTCAGTTTGCTTTTAATTCTTTTTAAATATATATTATTTAAAGGGCAACTACAGTAACAAAACTTTTATTAGAGCAAAGTGCACATGCATGGCTGCAGTGGCGTAACTAGGAATCACTGGGCCCCCATCAAAACTATAAAGGGGCCCCTATGTCTGCTTCCTCCACAGTGGTTGTCTGGGGGGAGGCTATATCTGCCATACGGAAAATAAGAAGATGGAGCCCCACTGCTCCCCTGGTAGTTACACCCCTGAGTAAATAGTTATCACTGGGCCCCCCAGTTAAACAATGATGGGGCTCCCCTACCTGCTTCATCTGCAGGGTTTTCTGGGGGGCAGGCTGTTTTCTTTTATCGAGTCTTTCTCTTCTTCTATAACTATGTGCTCCTGGTAGTGAAAACCATGTGACCAGTACCCCTGCTATGGCGTTCTGGTCCATATTGGCCCCATCTTTACATTTGATGTGACATAATTAAGGAACGGGGAATTCATTTTTTAGTTTTAATTCTACTGTAATATATAACAATGATTGGCTACTTTATTTTAGGTTACCACTTTGTGCCCTGTAAATCTGTGGCAACAATTCCACTCCAGGTATCCTTATATGTACACAAGACTTGCACATGTGCAGCCTCTATATTTCCAAGCCATGGATGCATACATTTTGCATACTCTCCGTGATTATAGCTACTGTACAGTGCCAGCTTTATAGGGCACAACGCATAATGGTAACTGAAAGTTATGGGAAGCATTTTAATATACTAAAATATTGGCCACTTAAAGAAGAATTATACTCATGCAGTTACTTCTTTCTGGCTCCTCCCACAGTCATTGTAACTGACAATTCTTCCATCTCTGACATAACTGCATGAATAGATTTCTCTGTTGTCATGTAGTAATGATGTCATTTCCAGTGCAGTTACCATGGGCACCCATGAATTTGCTCTCAAGTAAATATCACCCAATTTTTGGCTAAATTAGCATAAAACCCATGCTATCTGATGTATTATCGGTTTTGTGTGGGTTGTACACTAATTTTGCATAAACACACAATAGGGGGTATGTAATATAGGTTCATGTACCATGTAATGAGGGAGACACAAAGCGATGCTTCTTAACTTACTGAATCGCAGTATCTCAAGGGTAAGAATCACGGCTTTGCATATAGCATTGCTCAGTTAGAGCATTTTTCAAAATACAAAGACATTGTTTTTTTCTCCTGTAGTTAATCCATGTTGGCGTTCCCATTTAAATTCTCAAAATCTTAATATACTATATAAATATTATAACATTCAGGGAGATTTACTAAAAGTTCTTATCTTTAAAGAGGAACTGTGGTCTCCAAACACATTTATTTTAAATGAAAGGCCAGGTTCCTACCTTTAAAACGAGCCATCAACCACCTCTCTACGTGCTGCACAGCCCATAATATGAAGAAATCACTGATCAGAAAGGTAGGGGGTGGGAGGTTCTGAATCTGTGGTCAGAAATACTATTTCCTCCTCTAATCTGCGGTTGGCACATGCTCAGTGCATGACTGAAGGGTAGGAGGGGGGTGGGGAGAACAGCACAGCCCACAGCACTGCTTTTTTTAATGTCTCCCACTTGCTGGCCCTTCCCAATTGTGAGCGCTGTGTCCCCTCCCTTTGCAGCCCCCTGTGGCCTCTCCCACTCATGCACTCTGTGGCTCGGCAAACTCGTGGGTCCTGTGGCCCCTCCCTCATTTTCCCCTGCAAGTGGGAGGGGGCCCACAAGTGGGAGGGCCCCAGGGCCCACAAGAGAGTGGGGCCTGGGTCCCTCAAGTAGGAGGGGGCCCACAAGTGGGAGGGGCCCAAGAGCCATGAGTGGGAGGGGGCCCAGAGCCATGAGTGGGAGGTGCCACAGAGCACATTAGTGGGAGGGGCCATGGGAGGCTGCAAGGTAAAGGTCCAAGGGGCTGCAAGGGGAGGGGCCATGGGGGCCCACGAGGAGGAGGAAACACGGAACAGGGACTGTCACATGGTTTCAGTGCAGGAAGCAGGAAGTGCAGGGGATCTGGTGATGCTGCAACCATATCACACATATAAATGTAAATATCTTCAGAACTATGTAAAATAAATAATAAAAGTAAATTGCAAAAATCCTCAGGAAAGCAATTCCTGTCAATTACTGGACCACAGTTACCCTTTAAAAATGGTGCTAATTTTACCCCAACCAATCAGATCTTATTTAACATTCGTAAGATAACATCTGATTGGTTGGGGCAAAATTAGCACCATTTTTAACGATAAGAACTGTTATTGAATTTCCTTGTATATATATACTATAACATATATATAGTTTTTGTTGTTTTTTTCCCCTGACAGTTTTGTGAGTTTTGTCAAAAGCCTATGACAAATGATGCCCCTGCCATTTATGCAGATCGTGCTGGCTTTGAAAAGCAGTGGCACCCAGCCTGTTTTGTGTGCTGCCAGTGCAGGGAGCCTCTGGTGAATTTGATCTATTTCTGGAAGAACAGCCATCTTTGGTGTGGACGGCATTACTGTGAGAGTGAGAAGCCGCGATGTGCCGGATGTGATGAGGTGAGTGTGCCCAGAAAAAACACACCCAGTGGGATAGGGCACCGTTTCTCCCAGATGTTTAGTAATATAAACTAAGAGATACTGGTAACTTTAAGGCTCTATAGTATTCATGTGTCACACACTGAGCATGTCCAGTGTCACTGACTTTAGGCAAAGATACAAACTAGAAATAGGGGACATATTTGCAAGCATGTATCTTGGAAAGTCACAATTTATTAAATGTTAATAGCTCCATTACCATTTGGGCATTATTCTTCACACTTCATATCCTTCTCCCATTTCTCTTCCAAGCTGTTATAGTCTTCCCAGTGTTCATCTCTTCCTGCTGCCACCAGCTGCATACTGAGCATCTGCACCTCTTCTATGTGATTTTATAGGACAGTGACATTAATTTCCTTTTTGCGGACTGGGGCTGTACAACCTTGAACTAGATGTACTGGGCATGCTCAATAATCAGAAAATCCCATTGGATCCTGACTGCTTGCAACTAGAATAAATAAAATAATTGTTTATAGGAATATTAAATAAATATGTGAATGTATATAATACAATAGGAGTTTATACAGGATAACATTATATTTGAGGTTAGTGGGAAATAATTCACAGGACAAATTGTAATATGACTGTCTGTCTGTGCTTTGACCCTGCAGGTTATTTTCTCTGAAGATTATCATCAGGTTGATGGCACCTTCTGGCACAGTAACCATTTCTCCTGTGTTGGCTGTGACCAGACACTTAATGGAAAACCCTACGTTTTACAGAAATCTCAGCTGATGTGTGAACACTGTGGCAAAGCTAAGACAGCCCACTGACCAGTCCATGGGTCCCTCCAATCACAAATTCATCTCTTCCAGTTTAAGTTAAAAGTAATCCAGTGCAAACCCCCCATTACCTGGAACTTTTCTCTGCAGTAGTTTCAGCTCAGCCTTCAAGGGGGTATTGGGTGGTAATTCATTAAGGATTCTATATGGTATACTGGACATTAATGGCAGAGGGAAATTCTATTTACTTAGCTGAACATTAAAGGAGAGTTATCATTAACAAACGGTACACATGAGAGTGTGTAGCGTGTTCAGTGATATGGTAATAAACAAATACTGGGACTCTATCATAGATTTCTCTTTGTATTTTTAATGTGGTTTAATAGTCTTTTAATGGTGTGTTTGATAATCCCCCATAAGCAATACGAAGTGTAAATGGTAAATGGAAATATTAAATCATCAGGTTAAACCCCATTTATTCCAGACTAGAGATGGCTGAACTTTATAAAGTTCGGTCCGTTTTTCGAACTTTCGAACTTCTAAAAAAGTTCTAAAAAAGTTCAAAAGTCCGAAAACAGACCCAATAAAGTCAATGGGGGTAAATAGTTCAGAAAGTTCGAATGATCTTTCCGAAATATTACAGTGTAAACTTACCTTACAGGCCTCTGGGACCTGGGAGATGGCCTGGGGAACACGTCTGTGCGCGGGGAACAGCAAAAAAAACGGACGTAGCGCACACACACGCTGCAATCTCCCTATAGGGAAGTTGGCCGCGGTTGATGAAAACACAAAGTCCCGAGCGGCCTCCCTATGCTGTGCATATGCTTGTTGTTTAGTTCTAATATAAATATATACTATGTTTATGTGTGTGAGACTAATTTAATTGACAAGACATTGGATAGAATGATGCCTTAATAAAAAAAAATGCTTTATTGTACTAGTTACTCTAGTTACTCGTTACTAGAAATGTTCCCCCACAATGCACTGGTGCTCCGTACCTACTATTTAAAAAACATTTTGTTGGATAGTTCTGCCAATTGCAAACTCTGAGTTGGTCTAATCATATTACCTATTAGCCTATGGAAGTTAGATAAATCATATGCAATAATAGGCAATCTGACTCATTTACCCAGAGCCAATGTGAAGTCACGCTAACCGATTCAATATTGACAGCCTCGCAACCGACGTTCAAATTCCTTTTTGGATGGCAAACGTGATATTGAATTGCACACGGGAGATTTACCCAGAGCGATGGTGGCTCTGTGTTAATCTCACACAATGTTTTTTTGGGAGAAGGAAATAATATTGAATGGCAGTGGGGGTTAACTGAAATCCATAGCATGGTTTGAAGATATAACCCCATTTTATTCGCATTCACATTTCTCTGAAAATCACAGACATGTCGGTGGAACTACACGTTTTGTGTAAATTTATCTAAGGCCAACGTATACATGGGGCGTCGTTTCAGCCTGACCAAAAAAATGGATGTGAAATGTCTGTGTTCAATAGGCCACCCAACTACCACTTATGTTCCCAATGACAGGGTATCGGGGCTTTATCGCTAATAGCGGTGTGTAGCGGTTTTCCCGAATGAGTGAGTGGCAACGTTCCCATTAGCCGAGTGGTCGTCTGGGAAAAAACGAAAATTTACCTCCCTATAGAGGAGTCTACCATGGCCGAGGGAAACACACAGTCCCGAGTGTTCTTTCTATGATGTGTATAGGGAGAACGCTCAGGACTGTGTGTATGCTGATCTTTGAAAGATAGAAGACAGGATCTTGCATGTCTTGTCTGTCATCTTTCAAAAATCTGTAGTGTGTGTACTTAGCTTTAGACACCCTGATTACACCTACCCTGGCAAATTTGCTAAATAGGAGACACGTCCGGGACCCCTGGACTCACGGGAGTTTGGTGTGGTCTCGTGGGTGTGCAGGAGATGACATCAGAATCCGGGAGATTCCAGGAACTACCAAGAGGAGCCTATTACACTTTGAAGCTATATGGCATATGTGCAACATGTACCAAGCCTACGAACACAGCATGAACAGCATTAATTTAGCAGAAAGGAATGTGATAAATAAATAAATGATAGGCTGATAATTAACCTGATTTTCAGTAAGAGTGACCAGTATTAGCCCTAAGGCTGGGTACACACTAGGGGAATATTTATCCCGATCAAGCATTCAATGTCGGTCGCGGCCGACAGTTCGTGCGACTGATCATGCAGTCCCATAGGAGATACATGGAAGTATTTGTTGATTGGCCCAAAAAATCTGCCCATGTGTACCCAGCCAAAGGGATCATACCCACACAAGACAACACCCGAGCAGTTGTAATGTGTAACCCTAGAATTATCAGCTGAAATGGTCATTGTTCAAACCCTTGTCTCCCGCTCGGGCATTGAGCGCACATGTGCATGAGGTCTAAAAATCTAACCCTTCGGATTAATTGATAAGCAGGGACCCTGGAGGGACATTTCATGTTAAACGTAGGTGTAAGATTTAGAGGTGTCAAACTTCCCTTGGTAACACTGCATATTAAATTGCACAATTTGGTTAATATACACACGGCTTTAATATAGTTCCCAATTACTCTGTTTCATTCATATAAATACAAGGAGACTTGCTTGGCTCAGTTCCATGAATAATGTTTGTAGATTCAGAAATTGTTAGTCTGGTTTTCCAAACATTCATTCTAGCCGCAATCCAGCATGTCGATTACCAAGTAAACAAGATCAAGGCAGCTTTAAAGAATCAAAAAGCTTTAGATAATCAAGGCCCGGATAGGGAAAAAACTGTGATGATTACTTTCAAAGTTAAAACGGGTCATTTGTGAATAAACACACCATCAACATAAAGAAGATTTATTGATGCAATGTACTGCTAAGCGGGCAATCGGTCTTTGATGATTTATGGTAAAACTATCTGTTAAAAGGCTATGACGTATCCATAACTAAGAAGGTAGGTTGTTCCATTGCTGAAATGCTTCTAGAATGCATTTAGGCCTGGTACACACCTTACAATATTTTGAGCCTACCAACCGATATTACCGTGTATCAGTCAATGGTGTGGGTGCCAATGGCTTTTGTTCGCCACTTCATCTGGATGGGCTGAACAGGCAATCGGGTATGCAGGTAAGTCATTTGCGGTGAACTGTTGGCCGCAGCTACTTTTGCTGCAACCATCAGTGATTTGTCCCAGTCACCACTCGCTAGTGCCAAAACTTGTTGTAGTGCTCAGTGGGAGGAAGCAAGTTGTTCATTATCAGAAGCCAAACAATATGCATGTCCAAGTTCCATTAAATCACCTATAACTGCATCATGGCCCATTTATCATTTAGAATCTGTTACCAAGGGGCAAAAGTATTTCCATTAGATGCCCCCTCATATATATACTGTACATATGTACTTGCACCACACTAGACACGTCCGTTGCAGTAGGTATTTTTTACAGATCGGCTTGACCCAGTCTTTTAAAAAAAAAACACTGGTTCACGAATTCCTGTCCGTAACCGGACACGATTTAACAAAAAAGAGAGGGAAAAAAGGACAAAGAAAATGGCCAAAAACCCCGACTACATGTTTTTGGAACTTTTGGTCCATCCTTGTGTGAACGGGGCCTAAATGGTGTTCCAGAAAAGGTCCTGCCCCAGACAATTCAAACGACCTATCACATTAGTTCTTTCCAAACAAACTTGTTTTTTTATGAGGAAGTGAGTAAGAATTTAGACACCATGCACTAAGGCTGAGTACATTTCAGTATATCCATTGACCGGCCCGAACTATTGGATGTTTTTTCGGGTTACCGATGTCTGGCCATTTGTTTGTCTTAATGGGATGCGATCCTCTATGGACTGCACGCTCGGTGGCGAGAACTGTTGGCCATGGCTCCTTTTGCTGTGACAGTGCTCCATTTCAGGAGACCGTTCGAGTCACTAGTGGCAAACAAAAAAATTCAATGATGTGTACCCAGCTGATGGTCTATTGGTATTTAATATGGAGAGAGTATTGGTTGATAGATAATGTACAGAGAGTAGTTGTTAAGGAGCTAATGAAATTACCGTTTTATATCATAATTTCCCTGCCCTTTAAATTCCTATTTCCTAGGAAAAACCATTCCTGGTTCACAGTCCTGTGGTGAAAACATTGCTACGTAGATATTACATTTTGCCTACTCCATTTACATTTCCCAGGTGGAATCATACTGTGGGTTAAGCCCATTACTGGCCAGTCTCTAGTACATTCTACTATACAGTTTTATGCAGATTTAATTCAGACAAAGTCTCAGGACTCTATGAATGAATTTTCTTAGATGAAAGACAAATTTGAAAATCTATTTAATCCCAGACCCGGTCAGAGAAGGACTGCTATTTCCCAAACAATTGGATGCGGAAGATTTTATTAGAAGAAATGAAAGAAAAATCCCGTTCCTTGCTAAAGCGAATTTAATTTCTTTCCTCTGCGGCTTTCAGCAGAATGAAAAAGAATTAGGATGAAAAATAAACCTTCTCCGGCGTTTCACCCAATTAGAAATCAGCATTGTGACAAGGTTCGGTATTTATACTCGATTCATAAGTGTTTCCATTCTCATTATCATCCAGATTTCAAAGAAAACATCCAACATCAATGATGGGAGATGCGGAAAAGTCATTTGGTTTTCTGTAAAATGAATGGAATGACATTTATACAAGCTTCTTTGTGGTACAAATTGTACACACCATATGCACTGAAAGAATATTAACGTTTTTATGGTATATTCCGGTAAAAGCTATTCGTTAGCTGCAGAGCATTAATACCAAAGCATAACACAGATATAATAAACACAGATATATAAATATATGATATAATCAGAGGATATTATTAAAACATTGCACCATGTGCTTTGAATGCATAGCAACCCGTGCAGTCCACTTAATTGCATTTATTAAAGGAGAATTACAGTGATAACCCCCCTCCTTCCTCCCTTCAATAAAGTACACTGGGTGGAAACCTAAACTACTCTGTCCTATTCCTAGGTTGGCAATAGTTAAAGAGAAATACTTAACAAAAGTTAAGCTCATTAGGTTACAGTCCACACCTGCCCACATTCTGAGTCCTAGTCCAAGTTCTTGCAGAGCATGCCTTCCCATTGGCCAGGCCACAGACACCCCTAGGAGGCAGACCAGACCTAGCAAGCTACACTTTAGGTAACTATTTCTCTTAAAGAATATGTTCACAAAACGAACAATCATTGCAATCATTGAAGACCAGGAGGTAAATAAGCTATGACTTCTTCAATGAATGCAAAAATTCACACTTTATGAGTGAACTATACCTTTAAACTATTGAGATCCCAGGAGTTAGGACCAAACAGTAGAATGAAGGATTGTAGAGATGGAATTGTCCTTTAAGAGGGTCCTTCAGGCAGTAGGGTCCTGAGTTCCAGGGATGAACAGTACAAGTATGTCTGGGTGCTCTGGTTTAATGCCAATGGGTGTGGTGACATCAGTTTCATAATTCTCATAGCATTAGGAGAGCCTGTATTGTCCCATTTACTTTCTTCGATGACTTTTATCATTCATATTATAACCATTAATTCATAAGTAAGAAAACAAACCCTTCTAGCTCCATCAGCCCTGACTTCCTCATACACATTCACTGCCAAGAATTCCCCTCCAGGAAGAGCAGCAAATGTTGAAAAGGGGCCCAGACTCGAAAGACTTGTGAACAAGGATAAAATATCAGCTGTGAACTTTACTATCTTCCATTTAACGTCGGATTTCTTAGTTGACCCAGAGTCCCTCTCAGTGGAGGTATTTGGATGTCTGCCTTGTTTTCTGTACATACATTATGGTGTTTTAAATCCAGGAAACATAGAAACTATGAGAAGGAAAAGAGAAAGTCAGTTCCTTTATTTAGCAGGCTAAATGGAAACCCCATTTTACAGTAGCCTTTAGACAGTGGTCTTTATACAGTGGTCTTATGAATATTATTTCTGTTTCAAGAAGGCTTTAACACTTTGGCTGTAATCTTTGCATAATTGATTTCTTTTAAAGGGGCACAAACAGTAAAAATATAAATTTAAAAAAAAAGAATACCTTTCAAGGAGGTAGGAAACCCACCTCCTACCATCCATTCTTACCTTAGAGCTAAAATTAAAGATGGCAACTGCAATGTGACTGACAGCTCTCTGCTCCTCCCCCTGCCAGACACAGTTACACAGCCAGATCTCTGACCTGGATTGACATGCACCCTGTGTCAGAGATGGAGGGGGTTTGAGAATGGATGGATGAGCTATAAGAGGAAATTTGAACTGTAGGTAGAAGGTGTGTCTCCTACCTTACTGAAAGGTATTTTATTATTATTATTATTTCATGTTTTAGTGTCACACTAATTTATTACAATGTATACTGTAATGTAATATATATTATAAAAAAAAATAACTGATAAAATGAAAAAATACATTAGGAAGGGAAGTAGGATAATTCCTACCTCCCAATATTGTTTATGTTAGGAGCACCAACATAAAGAAAACTGCTTGTGCCAGGCTTCAGCACTTTTTTAATACAGGAAGGTCCTGATCATATTAGGAGGTAGGAATAATCAATCCTACCTCCCTACCCCAGGTGCTTTTTTTTTATTTTTAAAAAGTACATTTTTACAATGTAATTAATGTGATTAATGTGTTAATGAATCACCACAATAAACCTTTCCAGAATGTTATAAGCAGTCTTACTAAGCCTAGAGAATTAAGTGTGTCTGGCCTGCTCAAGAATGCTGTCACGCCTAATTAAATTATAACAGAAATGTTTGTTCTGCAGTCATATCCACATTATACACAGCCTGGCTCCGATCAAAGTTACCATGTGGAAAACACATACTGCAGGCTTTTCAGATGCAGTATGGCATGCTAACCAGTAGAAATTAGAGTTAGAATTCAAATGGTAAACCATTGGTTGAATATTTTCTTTTGCTTTTTACCCCCTGGCGATTGGACCCTTGGACTTTATGTAACGAGATCTTTACAGACAAAACAGTAATTATTAAAAACCAACATTTCTCAGACACTGATCTCAGAACTTTCAGAAGTTAACCCTTAAAGAGGTCATTCTGAACAAACAAAACCTTCCCGTTGATCAGATTAAAGGAGAAGTAAACTGGAGGATATACAGTACTTTATATCAACGTTTTCCACAGAACTAGAGAACTGACATCATGACAGCTCTCCCTTATTAGCATGTGAAAAAATCTGCCACTAGTGATGGACCTGAACTCGAACCCGAATTCAGACGAACTTGAACTATCCAAACTGTATCCAAACTATCCGAACTTCCAACTAGTTTGGGTTTTCCAAACTCACGGGCTAAATTCCAATAATTAACGAATTCTCGAATCGGTAACCCTCGAATGTAACTTTGAGTTCGGTAACCCTTGAATATATCTTTCGATTTCGGTAACCCCCGAATGTAGACTTTGATTGTGGTAACCCTCGAATGTATCGTTCAATTACGTTTGAACAGGGGGATCAACGGATGAACAAACGACCCCCGTCCGAGCGCCTACACAAGGCCGTTCGTCAGGTGAACCATTCTTCCGTCGGGGATCGTGCCTCGCTCAAAAATTGAGCGTGTGTACGAGGCTTAAGTGTATGCTCAGGTAGGTGTGTCCACCCTTGGAGCTATTTTGCCCCAACCAATCAAATATTATTTAACATTTGAAAGCTAACATCTGATTGGTTGGGGCAAAATCAGCACCATTTTTAACGATAAGAACTTTTATTGAATAACCCTGTGTACTTTTGAAGGCTGGCCTGCTTATAGTATTTTATTAGAGTGTATACTGTATATAGGCATAATAAATTATTGTCATATATATTGTATATATTGGTTGTCTCTTTCCCATCACACAGGTTATCCCTTATTCTGAATAAAGTTAGTGTTTATACAAGTTAAATGTGATATGTTCATGTTCCCCAGATCATTTCCCAGGTGCCACAGCCATTTAGACTATTGCTATTTTATTTTATTTGTATTTAATGTGAACTTTTCAATCTATTGGACTCCCATTGACTTTCATGGGTTCCTTTCCAAACTTCTGAACTTTCACTGAAAACAAACCGAACCCAACTTTAGGAAGTTTGGCCATCTCTAACTGGCACATGCTCAGTCCAGCTCCCCCTGCTCCCTGGCTAATAAGAGAGGAGGTACAACATTTTCTGACAGAGCTGGGTAAGATCAGTTTTGTTTAGAGGTAAGTGTTATCTTCCCTAAATTCTCCTATAAACACCTTAACCCTTTGCTTGTGAAGGTTCTCATTCATCCAGGTCATGGTATATCTGTTGTATTCAATTAGATCAACTGGACTTGAAATGTAGTTCTTGAAGACGTTTCACTAGTCATCCGACTGGCTTTCTCAATTCAGAATTTCAAGTCCAGTTGATCTAATTGAATACAACAGATATACCTTAACCCTTTGTTATAATATTTGGGGATTTTCTGCCATGTAAAGTCATAAACATGGCACTGATAGCGCCAATAAAACTCCCTTGACCCGAACTCCCAACCTTAACCATTAACTTTCCCTCCTCCAAACCAAAGGAGTATCACTTGTTGGAACAAAAGGCCACAGCAGGTTTCTTTATTACATTGTCTACATATTTATAAATAATAAAGTGCAAATTATAAACAAACATCCTGAACATAGAGGCCTGTCCCCCTTCCTACAAACCTTGTGCTGCTCACATCGGCTCAATGGGTGCCCTCCTTTTTACAATCTGATCACCCCTCCCTAGCCAAAGGACCTATCCAACCTGTAAACTGATTTCTCACCTTTTCCACTCAGTCTGTCCTTTATGGACCACCACCAACTGCTGTAACAAAAGGAACAGACCTACCTGTCACCCCAGCCCTTACAATCTTCCCTTCCATCCACCCCCAAACCGTATACCACATTATATGGGGAGGGCCACGCTTCACTTCTCCCTGGTTCTGGTGCGAAAGAGGCCCTTTCCTTACCCTGCACCCCTTTTATTCACTTGTTATCACCTTTTGACTTCACTTACCAATCAGCTCATCTTTTTCCTTTTCAAACCCCCAAAAAGAACGTACTTTCCCATTTTAGCCTCATCCCTGCCATGTCCTCCTTTCTCTATGGTCTCCCTGGGTCTTAACATTTTCTTTTATCTTTTCTTTTTACTTCTTCTTATCATCTTGGATAGTCAAGAATTGTGGGTAAAAGGGTCAAACTTCACAGACAAGGGTCTAACTTTAACTGCCAAGTGACTACATACATATAACATGAAATGGGTTTGTATGCCGTTATATATATTATTTTATTACGTTAAGTATTCAAACAAAATGTCAAGTGATCCAACCTGGTGAAAGGGTTTATTCTAATTCTCTCATATACAATCACCTACAACAAAGATTGGGCAGGTTTTCACATCTAGAGAAAGGGTATGAGGTATGGGTCCAAGTATAGCTCAGATCGCAATAGACTTTATTTCTAAGTGAAATCTTCATCTAGCACCTTTATAGACTGCACGAGCTGTAGAAAATCACCAAACCACATAGGCGTAAAGACATGGCAGCTCCATCCTGGATACCATGCTGGGGTAAAATGCTTTTCTAAACTGCGTTTGGCAAGATAATTCCTTGGGGTACTTCCTTTTGTTTCTGGTCCCTTTCAGTCCATCTCACTTTCTAACAGTTTGTTTATTAAGGGAATAGTTTACTGGAAAAGGGAAGTATTCCTTTAATGCATTGGTAAACTATCTACCTTCCATTCTTCAATCAATCGACCAAGAGCCAGGAACGAAGGTGAGTTTATTTACCTCACACACGATCCATCGCTGGTTCCATTGACAAGTCCCGACCGCTTGCGGGTTTAGTCTAACTATAGCACACATGCATGTAATGCACGTTATAGTTAAACTAAACCCAGAAGCTGTCGAGAATTTTCAATTGAGCTGGCGGTGGATTGTGCGCAAGGTAAATATACTTACCTTCATTCCTGCTTCCTGGTTGATTGATTGAAGAACAGAAGGTAAGCCATAGGTCCTTTACCTCCTGGTCTTCCCTCAATGCATTAAAAGAATAGTTCACTTTTTCAGTGAACTTTTCCTTTAAAAATACGTCAAAATATAGCCATAACATTATAAGTACAAAACCTAGAAACAGCAAACATGTGAAATAATAATATACAGTACTGTAAGTACAAAGGTTTCTTTTGATTATAAATTTCCTCTTGTCTCAAATCTTAGGAATTTCTAATAGTCCTACCTGATGGACGAATGTCTTTATTCAACCTTAATTACTATGTTACTATGTTACTATGTTACACCTTAACCTCTACTGCATCTGGATGATTATTGGTTTGATTAAAATAAGTAGGACACAGGTCTAGAAGCAGGGAGGGTTCTTTACAGTAACATTAGTGAAATGTTAGAATTCAAACATTTAACAAAGATAAGACCTGCATCCCTGTATTGTATTTGTACAGTACCTCTAGATTTCCAATGAAATTAGCAATATATATAGAAATGGGATAGTATACATCCAAAACTATGTAAGCAAATTAATTGGATGTGCACAAGGCTTTTATTTTTGTATGTATTGAATTAATTTGGTCTCTAGTTGCACTCTGCGTGGATGTATACTATCCCATTTCTAAATATATATATTGCTTGTTGCATTGGGGGTTTGACCAAGCCTCTGGGAAATTTGTACTCCACCCACAGTGGGTCATGTGTTAAGTACTGAAAGCTGGAGAGTTAGTCCCAAGAAAGCAAACGAAAGAGCAGCCGGGACTTTCATCTCATAAAAGGCAGGTACTGATATAAAGATAAAGTTTGAGAATTGCGTCTCCTAAGAAGGTAAAAAGTTACTTAAGTAAAAAAGGTTAAAAGTTAGAACCCAGCAGAATAAAGCAAACCGTGAAGTGGTTGCTGGGCTTAAAATAATTTGGCCAAGTTATTGAACTAATTGCTTTAATTTATCCAGAGAGAAGGGCAGGCTTTTTAAGTCGCATTACAATAAAAAGTAAAATGTAAGCAAATAAATTGGATGTGCCCCAGGCTTCTAATTTCCAATGAAATTGCAAAATAGGTAATCCCTTAGAAATCACCGACCCCCCCCCCCTTCTTATATATTAACAGGGTTATTCAATAAAAATTCTTATCGTTAAAAATGGTGCTAATTTTGCCCCAACCAATCAGATGTTGGCTTTCAAATGTTATATAACATCTGATTGGTTGGGGTAAACTTAGCACCATTTTTAACAATAAGAACTTTTATTGAATCTCCCTGTAAAATCTGCCACTTAATGTATACAAGTACAATGTAGGGATCAGATCAATAATTATTTGATTTCAATACATAAATGTGAATTGCAAAATGTAAAAATTACAAGCATTCCCGTTATAAGTTTCCTCATTGAAGGATGTAATAGATAACCTTATTTTATACTGGACCTGCTACAGAGAGTGTGGTTACATAAGTGTCTATTAGTGTGTCATTAAAGCATGGAGGATGAAAGGGTGGATCTTTAAATAAGGGTGTTTGGACCTCATACAGCTGCTTTAAGCATGATGTCATTAACTGTTGGCTAAGGGGAAAAAACAATAAAAAAAGAGAAATTTACGAGTCCATTTATGGAAATCTATTTGCAAGATAAAAAAATTGCTTAAAGATAAAACAAAAAAACAAAGAAGGAAAATTAAATTATATGTATATAACAGGTAGAATAATAGGTAGAACTCTATATGGAAAATTCAGGAGAAAAAAAGAAAAAAAGAAAGTTTCAGTTGTTTTTAATTATTTTATACTTTTTCTGTTTTGCTGCATTAAGTTAATTGTGAACTTTCTGTTTTGATTGGCTAATATTTTATTCCTGTGAAGGTTTCCAGTGTTTTGATTGGTCTCTAATGTATTGTTCTAGTCATGTTCATTACAGGGATGAATAAAGGGCAACTAATTTAGGAAAGTAAGTTGAAGTGGAAAGAGAGATAGGAAAATTAAACGGAAGCTGAATATTACAAGAACGACTGTACAACAATCAAGGGTAGGGGATAGGTTATCCCTTAACGGTCACTTATGTGTAAGTAAACAGCCTACATAGGAACATGCTGCATCTTCCACAATTGGTGTCTAAGGCCTGGCTTAACTAAGGGATTCACTCCATTAACTGCCTTCAGTAAATCCAGTTGCACGTACTGACATTGGTGGAGATTTGGTGGAATTTCAACTTAAACTTGGTTTCAGGTCAAAAAAAAAATTTTTGGTTCAGTTTTCAGAATTTTGATCCGAAACCTAGTATTGTGGTTTACACTGTCTAGATTTCCCAACCTGCAGACACGTTAACACAAGTATAGGAAACCAGTAAATCTACAGATGTTTGAAAACTTCAACTCCCAGCATTCCATGACTTAAAGGGTATGTCCACCCCCAAAACGAACTTTGGGGGTAAGGTAGGTAACCCCTACCCACCCCCAACTGCTGCAATATTTCTTTAAAAAATCAGAGATTTCTACTTACAGAGCCCTCTCTCTGCAGCAATCCGATCCGGCCGCCTGCTTGCAAGCAGGGGCCGGACCGTCAGCCGTGTCTGTGATTCGCTGAGAGGCGGCTAATGTTACTGGAAATGCCACTGGAGAGAAGGTTCCCTTAAGAAATATTGCGGCGGTTGGGGGCAGGCAATGGTTACCTACCTTACCCTCAAAGGTTATCACGATAGTTGCAACGATGGCTGAGGATGGATCGGGCTGGTGGGAGGGGGGGAGAGACTGCCCAGGTCACAGACCTTATTGAGGATGAGAAATCAGCAAGGACCGGATGCCTCTCTGACATCATGGACTATTCAGTTTCCTGGACTTTTAAAAGGCATTGCTGGAGAACCATAAGGAGCAGAGATGCAAGGTAAGGTTTATTTTATACTACAGAGTGGGGCAAATAGTGGGTTAAATTATAGTTTTGGGGTGGACATGCCCTTTAAGAGTTCTTGTAGAAGAATGCTGTGAGTTGTAGTTTTTAAACATCTGGAGATCTACTTGTGACGGGTACACTACAACCCTCAGCCCAGGGGCTCTCTGAGCACGCTTAGCTCACTGCAAAAACCCTAAACCCCGACCGAGAGTTGCCCGCCACTTATATATATTTACCATAAACCATCGGTATCTGCCACCAGGTGTGTTAAAAGGTACACCAACCTATCCAGCATGGATAAACAGAGAAAAGAGAAAGTACCGCACTCAATTATTACTGAATATAAATAAAAACCCTTTATTTGGAGAACCATATAGGTCCACAATGGGGTACATATATAGAAGGCAGAGACAAAGTTAAAATCTTAAAAACATGTAACTTAACGTTATCCCACTCAGCATAATAGTAAAGTGATCGGTGCACACAAAGAGCTCTAACCCCAAAGTCCCACAGTCAAAAAAGTCTCAGTCCAGTACCCACTTATCTGTCTAGGGTGCTGCAACGTAGAACACAATGTCGGGGGGGGTCCCGAGGGACGGGAAAGGCAAATGCAGAAGGGAACACCGGTTAGCCAACCATTGAGACAATCGCCGAACGCGTTTCGTCCAAACCACAGACTTTCCCAGCATGCACAGCTGTACAATAAAACTAATAATATTGACTGTTAATTCACTGCCATGTACAGGTAGGAATATAACAGGATACAATAGAATAGAATATACTGGTCTCAGAGTTCCTTAGTTCTAATTAGAGCAATCAGAGATTCAGCTTTGAATATCGTTTAATATAAACAAAAACAGTGCAAACAATAAACTACAGAAAAATATAACAGACATGACAGACAAAAAACACAACATAAGCAACAGTAAAACAAAATGGGATGAAAAGTGAAAATAATACTTAATATAGGTCCTTAGTGTTCCAGGATAAAATGAAGAAGGTAATTCCGTGTACGACGAGTCCAGAGTTATTGGACCTCAAAATAACTCTTATTAGTCCGATATTAGATGGTAAATGGAGAGCTCGCTCTTTGGGTTTCAGAGCTATTATTATACCCCTGGACAGGGGTGTAACCAGATCACCACAACCAATCAGAGAATGGTGTGGGTTGAGCAAGAGGAGTGTAGCGCACTCCAGGTGGTCTCCCTAACACACCCACTAGGTGGCTATCCCTGCCAAATCCAGTTAATACAAATGACTGGGACCACAAGATGTCCTTTCATCCTGCTAACTATACATAATGAAGTTACCTGTTGGATTGTGACACTACAGGTTGCCTATCCCTGTGTTAACAAAACAAACCCCAGCAGTTTCATTCATCCATAGGTGTATATAGTTTTATAGTTTCTTAAAGGGTATGTCGACCTGAAAATAAACAATTTTCTATAGTGTAGCCCCCCCCTTCCAACCCTAACCGCATGGCCACGGCCTCTAATGTTACTTCCGGGAGTGGGGTAACATTAGGGGCAAGATCGGATGCAGCGCCTGTGACTAGTTGAGTGTCACATCTGGCAAACTATTTGAAAGTAGCATTTTCATTCCGCAAAATGTCATTAATAAACAATTGGAAAATAAAAACTGGTAAAAAAAACAAAAACAATGCATGTATTTATTTAGAATATCTTTTTAAATGAACAGACCAGGATGTGGGCCCCCTACCACCAGAACATTGAACTATGCCCTCTGAAATGCACGGGGTCCCGCCCCTGTACCAACCAAGCCTTGCCCACTTTGCTTGGTTGGTTCACAACTACTCTGTTTTTAATATACTAATCTATTTTCCATGTTACTCAAAAGAACACATTTTATCTTTGCCAACTATCAGCAATTTTAAAGCTATTTAAAGATGGTTTCTGCTTTTGGTAAAAAACCAAAGAACTGCTTGCTAGGAAGCTGACCCAATACCTGATTGGTCATCCAAGCCTATCACTTTACTTTATTAAACCGTACTGGTACATTTTGTGCCGACACAGATTGTAGGTAGCCAGTAATTGCTTCCAGCTCCTCGTCCCTGGATGGAGCACTGTGGAAAATTCTGGAGCAACAGAATTATTGATGTAGAAATGCAGAAATGCAATTCCAAGTTTTGTCTGCTACTCATAAATTCCTCAGTAGGGGTACATTGTATTTGGGCCTCTTGGCAGATGTTACAGTCAATACGTCTGATCCAACAAATGTCAATCTGATAACTGCAGATCATAAACCTATTCTTACCTTGCCACCTTCCTGCGATGTTCCCTGGCTGGAACATGCTTTCCAATCTGCTGATCAGAACTGGCAGATTGAGGACCGTAGTGGAATCATTTATGGACAACTGTACTGTATGTTTCTGATTATTGTGTTTATTTATATTATCATCCCACTCTGAATGAGATGTTGACATTTTATAATACATCAGTGGATATTTACCAGTTATGACAGGGTTGGATCCATTATCTCTATATGGTCCATATTTATAAAGCCACTGTATCGCTTTTTACCGCGGGTTAGTTCATTTACGATCACGATCGTACATTTACGACAGAATGTTCGTTAATTAACAAATGTTCGATCGTAGAACACCGTGGGAAAAAGTACCGCAATGGTATTCTATGGGGATTGTAAATCTACAATTTTGTTATCGTAGTGTTACATTGGGTATCGTCAATTTACGATCGTTAAATCGATAGTTTTAACAATCGTAAATTTACGATAGCCATTGTTAAAGTTGCGGTATTGCTAAAAAGCGATACCACGGCTTTATAAATATGGCCCTATGTTCACTAACATATAGAGATAATGGATCTATAAAGGTAATATCGCAATGTGAACATAAGTAAGGGAAAAACCAAAAAGAGATTATTCCCAACTATGGACATAACATGGACAAACTGGGATAACTCCACAAATATTTGTAAAAATAGGTCATCTAAATACTTGCTATGTAATTCAATTAATTAACTATGTAGACACATGCAGCTTTATCTAGTAAGAAGGAGGAATTGTTTTAGTTACTGTATTCAGGGACATTTCTATTCCAACATGACGTTTAGCCAAGGCTCCCTGGGGGGTGATAAAGGAGGTTTCTCTATACCAGGACCAATCATGTACTTTGCCTGGGGCCTGGATAGTTACTGCTTTAGAGGCCTACAGGGAGCATAGAAATGTAATTAACATGGGACCTTATAAACTTTTATGGAGACCCTGCATTAAGCAGAGAGTCTCTTTTCAGAAAATATTTAATAGAGTTTATGGTTAAGGCCTGGGCTTTAGGTTACAAAAAATTAGCATCCAAGGGAATTCTGGTCCAAGTAGCATTTGTGCTTCTCCAGTTTGATATATATGGACTGGCTGTTTTTATTGTAAGTATGTCAGCCTAAAACAGTACAAAGAGTTAAAAAAATTTACATATTGTGTCTTAAATGATTCCTAACCCCCCCCCAAAAAATCAATATTTCTGTACAGGGAGCGTTAAAGTTACTGCCTCCCATCAGTTACTGTCTATGACCCTGTACTAAAGGGTGGGAGAGTAAGACTGAAGGTAAGACTGAAAGTGAAAGTAAGTGCTTTCTACAATAAAAGACTTTATAGTACGTTTTAAATTAGGCATTACACAGAAAAATTACAAATTATTTTAATCTGCAGTTTCAGGGCTACAAATCAGGTAACATATTTTAGCCTGCAAATGTGCTTTGAAGAGAATTCAAGTGTTTATATAGAGACTACAAGAGCCAAGATTTCAGGAGTACAGGAACTGTGTCAGGTTAACGGCTTTCTGATAACTGAATGGGTTTTATCTGCTGTCATCTCTGTACCATCAACATCTACTGTCATCATCTACTGTCATCTCTGTACCATCAAACATTACTGTCATCTTGTACATCAACATCTACTGTCATCTCTGTCCATCAAACATTACTGTCATCTCTGTACCATCAACATCTACTGTCATCTCTGTACCATCAACATCTACTGTCATCTCTGTACCATCAACATTCTACTGTCATCTCTGTACCATCAACATCTACTGTCATCTCTGTACCATCAACATCTACTGTCATCTCTGTACCATCAACATCTTTGGTCTTCACTGAACCATAAACATCTTATGCCAGAAAAAAGATTGTGTTTTATTTAATTCCACCTGGACCCTAGTTCCCTGCCCAGTCCATCTGGCCAGCACATACGTACAGCAAATGAAATCCATTAACATGTTGTACTGGTTAATCATGATTTAACACTGTTATATACTTGGGGTAAACTAGTTCACTCCAGATGTCAGACAATTACACGCAGGATAACATGGCTGTTTGCATATTAAAGGGCAAGTTTGAAATAAGGAATTTTAAACTAAGCTCAGGTGTTAAGAAAAGAGGGGTAGGAAATCCTATACCCGCATCCCTGGAGGGTTGAAATCCATTGCATTGGTAGGAAATCATTTACTGACTCCCTGCAGGGACAAGCCCTGGATTTCAAAGAGGAGACTCCTGAAAGGGTTTTCACCTTAATTCTAGCCACATGCCCTTTTAAAAGTCACTCCTTTCATACAGCATGCCTTCTGTATATTTTCCATGCTGTTTCTCTGTAGATGCTCATTTGTATATATATAACCGTGTCATAGAAGCCAATAATAACGGTGATCGCACCTCCTTGAGTTACATACAGTATGTATGTATGTATTTATTTATATAGTGCCACTAGCAGACGCAGTGCTGTCCAAGATAGAATACAAAAAGTTGTACAAGGAGGACAGTAAATAAATACATAAATATATAAATAAGTATGAGCATCATAAAATATACTTAAGTGCTTGAAACTTGTAACATAAGGAAAGAGGTCCCTGCCCCATCGAGCTTACAATCTACTAAGGTGGGTAACATACAGATACATAGGAAAGGGTGGAACTGCTTAAGTAATAACTGGTGGTGCAGTGTCAACAGTCCTACGCTGTGCGATGCTCAGAGAGATAGGAGGAGTGGTTAGATTTGAACTTGTTTATTGAGGTTTCTTGACATAGAGAGAGGGGAATAGAATTCCAGAGGATGGGAGCCACAAGAGAAAAAGGTTTAAGGCGAGAGGAGTGTGAGTGGGGGATCTATATAAGAGATGGTTCTGTGATGAGCGGAGGGTACGGACACTAGAGAAGAAATATAAGAAGTGAGTGAAAGGATTTAAATGTTAAGAGAAGTATTTTGTAGATAATGCATTGTTTAATGGGGAGCCAGATAGATGTGCGGCAGAGCGGAGATTTAATTTCCCAATTGTTAGAGAGCGAGATAGTGCATGCAGCAGAGTTAAGTATGGGCTGAAGTGGAGAAAGATGGGAAGCAGGAAGACCAGACAGCAGAAGGGTACAATAGTCTAGATGTGAAAGGATGAAAGCATAGATAAGCATAGCAATAATTGGAAGAGAAAGGAATTTTCACAATGTTACGAAGAAAAAAGCAACAGGTATTAGAAACATAGTTAAAGGGTATGTCCACCCTTAAATCTAATTTTTAATATAGCCTTCCCCCTGGTCCCCCAGCCCCAACCGCATCATTTAGAAAGTGCCCCAAACTTTTACTTACCTCCCCTCTTTCCTCCGCCACGCTCCCGGCCCTCTGCTTGCGAGAAAATGAGTGGCAGCCAATCACGGACGCGGCTGCCGGTCATTCAGTGCAGCGGAGGAAAGAGGGGAGGTAAGTAAGAGTTTGGGGAGCTTTCTAAAAATAAAAATTATGCGGTTGGGGCTGGGGGACCAGGGGGAAGGCTATATTAAAGGGGATAAATGCTAGGGGGAGGGAATCCGGAGAGGGAGGGAGAGGGAGGGGGAGGGAGGGGGAGAAGGGCTGCAGTACGCATGCCAAACTTCTCTAGGAGGCCAGGTAGGAGGCAGAGTCCTATATGGACTCTTGCTATCCTCCTGGTGGGCTGTTTTTGGGACTTTGGGGGGGGGACTACAGGACAACCCTATGGAGCTGGGATGTTAGGTAAGGATTAAACTACACTACATGGTGGGGCCAGTAGTTGGGGGGGATTATAGTTTTGGGGGTGGACATGCCCTTTAATGTGATTGGAAAAGAAGAGAGCAGAATCAATAATAAAACATAAAATGTTTGTCTTGTCTCCTGCAGACTATGGACGCCCTACTGGATGTCTATTTTCCCCACTGGAAAAATGCCTATTTGAACATTAAAGTAATAACAAATCTTGAACAAAGGGTTTAAACCTTGAACAAAGGGTTTATTAACAGTTAAACATAAGACTTCCCAATTTAAAGGTAATCCTGGATAAGGATGGAAATTAATGGGGTCTTTAAAAAAATATTTTTTAACCCCAACAAAAATTGCAGGAGGTTTACATTAAGAGAAGTGCAAGCATCTAAGTGTTTAGTTTATTGCTAAAATTACTGCTGTATCTCTGTGACAAAACCATCTTTATCCTGTACATTTATCGTAGTACTGGGTTATAAGATGGTAGTTTAGTCAAAATAAAGTGCCTGCCCATTGAATACAATTCTTTTACGTAGCGGGCTGTCTTTCCTATTGCAGACATCTCACAAGACATATAAAGCGTCAACTGCATGTGGGTTTAACTTATTGTATATGAGATCTTAATGCAGAATTTAAAAATATTTCAACTTTATCTTTATTCAATACTCCGCATATTCTTCTGAGACTTGGAACAAATGAAAAGGCGACATTCAACAGATCAATCAAGGCAAAGGAAGCCTGGAGATTTCACTACACTGAATAATATTTAAAGACATGTTGCTCAAAGTTTTCATTTTACTTTTAATTTCTAAATGTTGCTAGTCTGATTCCACTAAGGATCAACTCCATGTCAACCTGGTCTTGCTTTCGCCATTTCTATGTACAGTATATCTGTTTTCATATAGAGCATCAAGAGCAAAAGGACAAGTGCAATGGGCTGCTTAGTGCTTTTAGAGCCCAGCGGCTATGTCATGCTCTGATTGGTTGAACAGATTAATAAAAAGACCTGGTTGAAACAACACACTGGGGAATTGTGAATGGAACCCACAATGTCATTCTCTTGGTATCTTTATAGTTCATCTCTTTTATCTCTAAAATATCACTCTGTCTCTGTTATAGTGGACATATTTACTGTAGATATCTTTATATCCTTGTTATTCCAGGGAAATGACTGGGCTACGTGGAAATCCCTGGCAACATTTTAAAAATGTAGAATTGTCTCACATTCTTCTTTTGGAATGCTGGGAGTTCTGCAGGCAGCATTAGACAGTATTACAGCATTAGACATTAATACAGCATTAGACAGTATCAGAGCATTAGACATTATTACAGCATTAGATAGTATTACAGCATTAGACATTATTACAGCATTAGGCATTATTACAGCATTAGGCATAAATACAGCATTAAACAGTATTACAGCATTAAAAAGTATTACAGCATTAGACAGTATTGCAGCATTAGACAGTATCAAAGCATTAGACATTATTACAGCATTAGATAGTATTACAGCATTAGACATTATTACAACATTAGGCATTATTACAGCATTAGGCATTATTACAGCATTAGGCATCAATACAGCATTAGACATTATAACAGCATTAGACAGTATTACAGCATTAAACATTAATACAGCATTAGACATTAATACAGCGTTAGACAGTATTACAGCGTTAGACATTATCACAGGATTAGACAGATTACAGCATTGGACATTAATACAGCATTAACAGTATTATAGCATTAGATACTACTTTACAGCATTAGACATTATTACAGCATTAGACAGTATTACAGCATTAGGCATCAATACAGCATTAGACATTATTACAGCATTAACAGTATTACAAGCTAGACATTATCACAGCATTAGACAGTATTACAGCATTGGACATTAATACAGCATTAGACAGTATTATAGCATTAGATACTATTACAGCATTAGACAACAAGCGTGCCTTCCTATTGGCCTCGTCCCCGACGGGGAGGAGGGGGCGGAGCCTACCAGAGCAGCGTTGCTCTGAAACTCTGCTGTAGGCTGCGCGAACCCAGGGTTGAGGACTTAGCGGTTCAAGTCCTCACCCTTGGTAAAAGGTAAGAAACAAGGAAGAGGAGCGGAGGGAAGGTGAGTATAATTGTCCTTTAATACAACATTTGACATTATTACAGCCTTAGAAAGTATTACAGTAGTATAGCTGTAATAATGTCTAATGCTATAATACAGTCTAATGCTGTATTAATGTCTAATGCTATAATACTGTCTAATGCTGTAATAATGTTTAATGCTGTAATACTGCCTAATTCTGTAAAACTGTTTAATGCTGTAATAATGTCTAATGCTGTATTAATGCCTAATGCTGTAATGCTGTAATAATATAAAAAGGACATTGAAACAAGAAGGGCAATTAAACAAGGTTTGTGCGTCACTGTGTTGGTGTGGTGTATTAGAAGGGACAGTTTTGTCAGTACCATGCAATGTGCATCGTGCCACATGTATAGGAACCTGGAGCAGATGTTCTGGGGAACCCATGTCTGTGTCAGGTGTGAGTGGGTTGCCCGTTTGGAAGCTGAGGTGGAGAGTCTAAGGGGGCAGCTTGCAGCGTTGCAGGGATTGGCAGAACTGGGGGGTCAGCAGGCACTGGCTGGGGAAGTGGGGGGGTCAGCAGGCACTGGCTGGGGAAGAGTAGGGGGGCTTCTTCCCAGATTGTCCATCCCAACAGATTTGCCGCCTTAGGTAATGAAGTGGAGGAGGACACCTCGGAATTAGCATGTATGGAGGGGGCTAGTCCCTTGAGCACCCAGGGGACTGCCATCTCTGATACAAGGGAGGAGGAACGGAGGGTCAGGAATGCAAGGCAGGTGGTAGTGGTAGGGGACTCCATTATAAGGAAGGTAGATAGGGTAATCTGCCGCCAAGACCCTACATGCCGAACTGTGTGTTGCCTGCCTGGTGCTAGGGTTCGGCATGTGGTGGATCGTGTAGACAGATTATTGGGTGGAGCCGGGTGTGACCTGGCGGTCTTGGTTCACATTGGTGCCAATGACAAAGTTAGAGGTGGAGGTGAGGTCCTTAAACATGATTTCCGAGAACTAGGGGCCAAGATAAAAGCAAGGACCTCCAGGGTAGTGTTTTCAGAAATACTACCGCAGCCACGTGCTAAGCCAAGGAGACAGCGGGAGCTTAGGAGCATTAATGCGTGGCTAAGAGAGTGGTGTAAGGAAGAAGGGTTTGGGTTTATTGAGAACTGGGCAGACTTTGCTGTCGGCTAAAGGCTCTTTAGTAGGGATGGGTTGCACCTCACTGATGGTGGTGCAGCTGTTTTAGGGGAGAAGATGGCTAGAGGGTTGGAGGAGATTTTAAACTAGGTATGGGGGGGGAGGGTATTAGCAGTCTCACTGGGATAGATTGTCCAGGAGGAAAGCAGGGTGTAGATAGGCCAGTGGTGGGTGGAAAGGGGTGTGTGGCTAGCATAGGGGATAGGGAGGAATGTGTATCAAAGTGTACGAATAAATTACAGGATCATAATCTAAAATGTATGTTTGCAAATGCGAGAAGCCTGGCTGACAAAATGGGTGAATTGGAAATGATGGCATTGAATGAAAAGTATGATGTAATAGGTATAGCAGAAACGTGGTTGAACAGTTCTCACGACTGGGCTGTAAATATAGAAGGATATGCCTTGTTTAGGCAGGACAGAAAAAAAAGGAAAGGGGGAGGAGTATGTGTTTATGTTAAAAAAGAATTGAAGCCAAATTTAAAAGAAGAGATAACTGGTGATATGGATGATAAAGTGGAGGCAATATGGGTGGAATTAGGCAACAGGAAAGGGGGTAATGTAATTGTTGGTGTCTGCTATAAGCCGCCAAATGCTAGCAGAGAGGAGGTGAGTCAACTTCATATGCAGTTGGCAAGGGCTGCAAGTTTGGGGAGTGTGCTCATTATGGGGGACTTCAATTACCCTGACATTGATTGGTGTGGTGGAACTGCCATCACAGAAAAAGGCGATGAGTTCCTGAATTTGCTGCAGGATAATTTTCTCTCACAGGTGGTTGAGGTTCCTACTAGATAAGGAGCTCTGTTGGATCTGGTAATATCTAACATTGTGGAGCGCATTATAGATATAAAGGTAACTGGAGGCTTAGGGAATAGTGACCATGAAATAGTGGCATTTGGACTTTGTTATCGAAAGGAAAAGTGCGCTGGGTTAACAAAGACATTTAATTTCAGGAAAGCAAATTTTCCCAGGTTAAAAGCAGCTCTTCAGAATGTCAACTGGGATAATGTATTATCAGGTAAAGGTACTGAACAGAAGTGGACTGTGTTCAAGGGGATTTTAAGTCAGTTCCCATCTAAATTTATACCCTTGGGAAATAAATGTAAAAAAAATAAATCCGCGCCCATGTGGCTGAATTCTGATGTAAAGAGGCAAATGGTAAGGAAGAAAAAGGCTTTTAAAACCTTTAAGGCCGAGGGAACGGAAAGGGCCTTTAGGGAGTATAAAAACTGTAACAAGGAGTGTAAGAAAGCAATCAAACTAGCTAAAATTAATAATGAAGTTAGGATAGCTGAAGAAAGCATCACTAAGCCTAAACATTTTTTTAAGTATATTAATAGTAAGAAGATGAGGACTGAGAATGTGGCACCATTAATTAATGGGGATAAGTTAGTTACGGAGGATGGCGATAAAGCAAATGTCTTGAATATTTTTTTTTCCTCTGTATACACTATAGAAGATCCAAGTACAGATATCATAGAGTATAGTAGCAATAAAGGTATACAAGATTCAAGTTCACTTTGGTTAACCGAGGATATGGTACAGAAAGAACTAAATAAGGTTAATATTAGTAAATCTCCTGGACCGGATAAAATACATCCTCGGGTACTTAAGGAGCTAAGTTCAGTTTTATCTAGGCCATTGTTTCTTATTTTTGCTGATTCCCTCAAAAAAAAAAAAAAAAAAAAAAAAAAAAAAAAAAAAAAAAAACAATATTCAAAAAGGGTAGTCGTTCACAGCCGGGTAATTACAGGCCTGTAAGTTTAACTTCAGTGGTGGGGAAGATCCTGGAAAGTTTAATAAGGGAACATGTTCTAGAGTATGTTTCAAGGACTGACATTATAAGTAGTAACCAGCATGGATTTAGGAGAAATAGATCTTGTCAAACTAACTTGCTTGGCTTTTATGAGAAAGTAAGTAGAAATTTAGACTCTGGTATAGCAGTAGATGTAGTTTACTTGGATTTTGCAAAGGCTTTTGATACAGTCCCCCATAGGCGACTAATGTATAAGCTAAGGTCTGTTGGTCTGGGGAGTCACATTTGTACATGGATAGGTGAATTGGAAATGATGGCATTGAATGAAAAGTATGATGTAATAGGTATAGCAGAAACGTGGTTGAACAGTTCTCACGACTGGGCTGTAAATATAGAAGGATATGCCTTGTTTAGGCAGGACAGAAAAAAAAGGAAAGGGGGAGGAGTATGTGTTTATGTTAAAAAAGAATTGAAGCCAAATTTAAAAGAAGAGATAACTGGTGATATGGATGATAAAGTGGAGGCAATATGGGTGGAATTAGGCAACAGGAAAGGGGGTAATGTAATTGTTGGTGTCTGCTATAAGCCGCCAAATGCTAGCAGAGAGGAGGTGAGTCAACTTCATATGCAGTTGGCAAGGGCTGCAAGTTTGGGGAGTGTGCTCATTATGGGGGACTTCAATTACCCTGACATTGATTGGTGTGGTGGAACTGCCATCACAGAAAAAGGCGATGAGTTCCTGAATTTGCTGCAGGATAATTTTCTCTCACAGGTGGTTGAGGTTCCTACTAGATAAGGAGCTCTGTTGGATCTGGTAATATCTAACATTGTGGAGCGCATTATAGATATAAAGGTAACTGGAGGCTTAGGGAATAGTGACCATGAAATAGTGGCATTTGGACTTTGTTATCGAAAGGAAAAGTGCGCTGGGTTAACAAAGACATTTAATTTCAGGAAAGCAAATTTTCCCAGGTTAAAAGCAGCTCTTCAGAATGTCAACTGGGATAATGTATTATCAGGTAAAGGTACTGAACAGAAGTGGACTGTGTTCAAGGGGATTTTAAGCCAGTTCACATCTAAATTTATACCCTTGGGAAATAAATGTAAAAAAAATAAATCCGCGCCCATGTGGCTGAATTCTGATGTAAAGAGGCAAATGGTAAGGAAGAAAAAGGCTTTTAAAACCTTTAAGGCCGAGGGAACGGAAAGGGCCTTTAGGGAGTATAAAAACTGTAACAAGGAGTGTAAGAAAGCAATCAAACTAGCTAAAATTAATAATGAAGTTAGGATAGCTGAAGAAAGCATCACTAAGCCTAAACATTTTTTTAAGTATATTAATAGTAAGAAGATGAGGACTGAGAATGTGGCACCATTAATTAATGGGGATAAGTTAGTTACGGAGGATGGCGATAAAGCAAATGTCTTGAATATTTTTTTTTCCTCTGTATACACTATAGAAGATCCAAGTACAGATATCATAGAGTATAGTAGCAATAAAGGTATACAAGATTCAAGTTCACTTTGGTTAACTGAGGATATGGTACAGAAAGAACTAAATAAGGTTAATATTAATAAATCTCCTGGACCGGATAAAATACATCCTCGGGTACTTAAGGACCTAAGTTCAGTTTTATCTAGGCCATTGTTTCTTATTTTTGCTGATTCCCTCATGTCCGGTGGTGTGCCTCTGGATTGGAAAAAGGCTGATGTTCAATATTCAAAAAGGGTAGTCGTTCACAGCCGGGTAATTACAGGCCTGTAAGTTTAACTTCAGTGGTGGGGAAGATCCTGGAAAGTTTAATAAGGGAACATGTTCTAGAGTATGTTTCAAGGACTGACATTATAAGTAGTAACCAGCATGGATTTAGGAGAAATAGATCTTGTCAAACTAACTTGCTTGGCTTTTATGAGAAAGTAAGTAGAAATTTAGACTCTGGTATAGCAGTAGATGTAGTTTACTTGGATTTTGCAAAGGCTTTTGATACAGTCCCCCATAGGCGACTAATGAATAAGCTAAGGTCTGTTGGTCTGGGGAGTCACATTTGTACATGGATAGAAAATTGGTTAATGAATAGGATGCAGAGAGTAGTTGTTAATGGGGCTTCATCATTATAGACTAAAGTGCTAAGTGGGGTGCCACAGGGTTCTGTGTTGGGGCCGCTTCTATTTAATCTATTTATTAATGATTTGGAAGTGGGTATTGTCAGCAAGGTTTCTGTGTTTGCTGACGACACAAAACTTTGTCGACCATTAAAAACTTCAGAGGATGTGCAATCGTTGCAAGGGGATCTAGATAGATTATCACATTGGGCTGCTAAGTGGCAGATGAAATTCAACGTTGATAAATGTAAGGTGATGCATTTTGGACTTAAAAATACTTGTGCTACTTATACTATAAATGGCTCTGTGTTAAGTGAATCCCTGTTGGAAAGGGATCTTGGAGTTTTGGTGGATAACAAACTTAAAGGTAGCAAGCAGTGCCAGGCGGCAACAGCCAGAGCCAGCATGGTATTGTCTTGTATAAAGAGAGGTATGGATTCAAGGGAGGAAAATGTAATTCTCCCTCTTTACAAAGCATTGGTAAGGCCTCATTTGGAATATGCAGTGCAATTTTGGAATCCTGTGTACAAAAAGGACATCTTTGAAATGGAAAGGGTTCAGAGAAGGGCAAAGACTGGAAAAGTTACAATTATGTACGCTGGAGAAAAAGGCGCTTGCGT
The DNA here is from genome assembly GCA_019447015.1 of Hymenochirus boettgeri. Classification (NCBI taxonomy): domain Eukaryota; kingdom Metazoa; phylum Chordata; class Amphibia; order Anura; family Pipidae; genus Hymenochirus; species Hymenochirus boettgeri. The sequence goes on from CM033472.1 coordinate 238,502,437, forward strand.
GGGGATATGATTACTGTGTATAAATACATTAACGGGCCATACAATAAACTATCTGGGGCATTGTTCACCAATAGAACATGTCAAAGGACACGAGGACATCCCTTAAGACTTGAAGAAAAAAGGTTTAGGCTTCAAGCTCGGAAAGGGTTTTTCACTGTGAGAACGGTAAAGCTATGGAACTGTCTTCCAGTGGACGTTGTAATGGCAGGTTCATTGGTCAGTTTCAAAAAAAAGCTGGATGAGTTTCTGCAAACAAGGAATGTTGCAAGTTACTGGTATTGATACATAAAGTAGAGTTGATCCAGGGAAATTTCCGATTGCCACTTGGAGTCAGGAAGGAATTTTTTCCCCCTTCATAAATTTGGTGGGGTTTTTTTGCCTTCCTCTGGATCCACAGTTAGGCAGGAAATGAGGATATTGCTAGATGGGTTGGACTGGATGGACGTATGTCTTTATTCAACCTCAAATACTATACTATACTATACTATACTAATATCTAAAGGTATAATACTGTCTAATGCTGTATTACTGTCTAATGTTGTATTAATGTCTAAAGAATTAGACAGTATTACAGCATTAGACATTATTACAGCATTATATAGTATTATAGCATTAGTAGTAGAGAATTGTACCGTGTTAGCCATAGATGAAAGTGAAGACATCTTGGATATGAAATAATACCTTTTATTGGCTAACTAAAGTGATTGAAAATGCTTTGAAAGTGCTTCGAAAGCTTGTATTTTCAATCATTTTAGTTAGCCAATAAAAGGTATTATTTTATATCCAAGATGTCTTCACTATTATAGCATTAGACAGTATTACAGCATTAGACATTATCACAGCATTAGACAGTATTACAGCATTAGACGCTATTACAGCATTAGACATTAATACAGCATTAGACAGTATTATAGCATTAGACAGTATTATAGCATTAGACATTATTACAGCATTAGACAGTATTATAGCATTAGACAGTATTACAGCATTAGACATTAATACAGCATTAGATAGTATTTCAGCATTAGACAGTATTATAGCATTAGACAGTATTATAGTATTAGACATTACTATAGCATTAGACATTACTATAGCATTAGTCATCATTGCAGCATTAGACATTATTACAGCATTAGACAGTATTATAGCATTAGACATTATTATTGCCGTAGACATTATTACAGCATTGGAAAGTATAACAGCATTATGCATTATTACAGCATTAGACAGTATTACAGCTGTTTTCAACACTATTCAACAAGCAGGGCCAACCAGAACAGAAGGTAAGAGTACTTATACCTCCCAGGAAATTATGGATTTTAATACAATAGACTTAAAGGGCATTTCTACCCTCATATTGACATCATTAAAAAAGAAGCACCCCTTTAAACTATGTTGACATATCGTTGATATATCCTTGTCCTCTGGAATAATTTGCTTATGCCTGTTATGTTCCGTGATGCTTTGTAAAAACTAAGGTGTTGTGTGTGTTATTGACTATATTTGTTCATGCCCCTTTCAGAAATTTAGTGAGCTGGTTATGAGCTTGAGCATGCTCAGAGGAGACAGCTAAGGGAATAGCATTTAGTCACTGCCTGTGATGTCAGCTGCCACATCCGTGACTGACAGTTGCCAAGAAGAAGAACCAGGAAGAAAAAAACAAAGGCAAAAGGTTATTGTGCAGAATTTCCGGTTAGTCTTATATATCTTTCTCCCCCTTTAAAGATAACCCTTTAATTGTTCTTTAACCCCCTCCATAGGCATTATAGCTACAACATGAGGCGTTCTCCTGTGTGTCCCGGTGAACTCTAATAGGACACAATGATCTGTCTCCCTCACCTTGATTCCTTTCTGTTCCCCAGTTCAAATGGAAAAATGAAGGTTCCTGCAAAGTTAAGTTATTGAAAAGGAATTTTCAATATAAATCAAAACATTATCTTTCTTTGTAGGATGTGAAATGAAGCATTTGAAGTTTCGTAATACCCCAATGACCAAGACAAATCCACTACAACAGGCTGAAGTAATGACAATGAGAAATCTTTGATTTTCCTTTCCTAGATCTTAATAAACTTCTTCCATCCCCCCGAAGAGAAATGAGATTGAATGACAAACTCTTAAATCATCATCAGACTGAGCAATAACTATCATATGCCATATGGGACCCACTGGCATTTGACATTAATACTGAGGATTTTCAAAAGTTTCCCTTAAAACATCAGAAAGATGATTCCCTATTTATCTCTATTAGACAATAAAATATAACTCTGAGCTTACTGTGGATACACATTCTGCCCAGTCCATCCTTGATAACAGGAGTTAAACCCACGTTAACCATTTCAATAGCAGTCACCTATTGCTTGAGGTGGCTGCACAAGTATCTCAAAAGACACCAAAAGACACAAACTATTCAGTACCGGCTTTGTGGCCCATCCTAGGTGACTATTTAAGGCTAGCTTATAGTTGGGGTTAAAGACACAAAGGGGTTAACCCTATTTGGGATTTACCCTGAGCATATCCTGGGTGACTATTTAAGGCTAGCTTATAGCTGGGGTTTAAGACACAAAGGGGTTAACCCTATTTGGGATTTACCCTGAGTCTATCCTAGGTGACTATTAAAGGCTAGCTATAGCTGGGGTTTAAGACATAAAGGGGTTAACCCTATTTGGGATTTACCCTGAGCCTATCCTGGGTGACTATTTAAGGCTAGCTTATAGCTGGGGTTTAAGACACAAAGGGGTTAACCCTATTTGGGATTTACCCTGAGCCTATCCTAGGTGACTATTTAAGGCTACTTATAGCTGGGGTTTAAGACACAAAGGGGTTAACCCTATTTGGGATTTACCCTGAGCCCCAAAGCTGGTATTGAATCTCCTTACTGGGGCTCCAGGTTAAACTACCGGGATATTTTTCATTTCATTTCATTTCATACTATTTCCTTACACTTGTCTACTTTCACGGAAACAAATAAAAACAAAACAGAAAAACAAAGGACTTTCACAGGAAATCTTTTCGACTATTCTGTAATCGATCTCCCTCTGCGGCTGTCCTTCCTGCAGCATTTACAAAAAGCTAAAGGTCTGAACTGGTTGAAACAGGCCCTACTCCTAGACTCCAACATCAGACATGGCCGCCTCACAGAAATCCTTTCCACTAAATCCACCTGAATTAAGGTGTAAATAGTAAAATGGGACCCTGGTCCCACTCAGACCAAAATCCGAACCAAAACCATTGGTTCCGAAATCCGAATGTTCTGTCCGAAACTGGGAAGGTAGTTTAGATTTCGGTACTTCGGAGACAATTTCTATGAATATCAAATGTTCAAGGCTATTTTTGATAATCCTTGAAAATACGATCGGAATTTCAAAATGCAAACAGCAACTGCGCCAACGTATGGCCCAGCACAGAAGAGCCAATTTCACAGGTCAGACACTGCATCTTAAGGATAAGGACATACCTTTGAAGAATGTAATGTCAACTTCTTGGCAAAGGAACATGACTAGTTAAAGAGAGGTGTCAAGGAGGCCATTTATGTGAAAATAAAAACCAAGCCTGAATAGAGGTGGGAGGGTTCGACACCAACTGTCTGCCATGTAACTGCTATTTGATACCTTACCCGGGCGTTCCTATAACACCTCTTAGCCACTATCCAATCATGCCCTTAACACCTGGCTGTGATATGCTAATTGGTTTTCCAGGGTACATAATTGCCACAGATCTTGTACAAGTCATTCTGAATTGAGAAAGCCAGTCAATGACTAGCGAAACGTCTTCAAGAACTAAACTTCAAGTCCAGTTGATCTAACTGTATACAACAGATATACCATACCGGATGAATATTCCAGATATATACCATGACCTGGATGAATATGATATACTATGACCTGATAATAATATTACAGATATACCGTGACCTGGATGAATGAATATACAGATTACCATGACCTGGATGAATGAATATTACAGATTACCATGACCTGTGATGAATATTACAGATATACCATACCTGGATGAATGAATATTACAGATATACCATGACCTGATGAATGAATATTACAGATATACCATGACCTGGATGAATGACTATTACAGATATACCATGACCTGGAAGAATGAATATTACAGATATACCATGACCTGGATGAATTTACAGATATCCATGACCTGAAGAATGAATATTACAGATATACCATGACCTGGATGAATGAATATACAGATATACCATGACCTGGATGAATGACTATACAGATATACCATGACCTGGATGAATGAATAACAGATATACCATACCATAGGATGAATATTACGATATACCATGACCTGGATGAATATACGATATACTATGACCTGGATGATAAATTTACAGATATACCGTGACCTGGATGAATGAATATTACAGATATACTATGACCTGGATGAATAAATATTCAGATATACCGTGACCTGGATGATGATATTACAGATATACCGTGACCTGGATGAATGAAATATAATATACCATACCTGATGAATGAATATTACAGATATACCATGACCTGGATGAATGAATATTACAGATATACCATGACCTGGATGAATGAATATACAGATATACCATGACCTGGATGAATGAATATTACAGATATACCAGACCTGGATGAATGAATATTACAGATATCCATGACCTGGATGAATGACTATTACAGATATAACCATGACCTGGATGAATATTACAGATTACCATGACCTGGATGAATATTACAGATATACTATGACCTGGATAATAAATATTACAGATATACGGGACCTGGATGAATGATATTACGATCCATGACCTGGATGAATGAATATTACAGATATACCATACCTGGATGAATGACTATTACAGATATACCATGACCTGGATGGATGACTATTACAGATATACCATGACTGGATGAATATTACGATATACCATGACCTGGAAGAATGATATTACAGATATACCATGACCGGATGAATAAATTACAGATTACCATGACCTGGATGATGAATATTACAGATATACCATGACCTGGATGAATGAATATTACAGATATACCATGACCTGGATGAATGAATATTACAGATATACCATGACCGGATAATGACTATTACAGATATACCATGACCTGGATGAATGACTATTACAGATATACCATGACCTGGATGAATGAATATTACAGATATACCATGACTGGATGAATGAATATTACAGATATACCATGACTGGATGATGAATGAGAACTTCACAAGCAATGTCGTGGCGGATCCATGAAATCCACTATGGAACTAGGTTCAGGTTCGGATCCATTTCTCCCAACATCACTCCTTTGGTCATTACACCTCTCTGCCAATGGTTGATACCGAAATCGAAAGTAGACGATTACCGAAAATCAAAATTAGCGATATACCGAAAATCGAAATTAGACGATTATTGAAAATCAGAAGTAGATGATTATCGTAAATCGTATCCTCGAAAGTCGATTTCTGTACTCTCGAAAATGAAATGCGGAAGCTCGAAAACATCCCGATTGTGAGGAAAGATAGTTTTAAAGGGACAGTTTAGTGGAAATGATCAATATTAGTTAAATTGTTAGTTTGGTAATGCCTTCTTGGTTATTCTACATATTCTCTCCCATTTTGAAAAATCTGTTGATTTCATTCCCTTTGCTGTTCCCTGCTGTTGCATTAGTGAGCTGACATTTCAGGTTCTACAGTCCCTCTTCTTCCCAGAATGCCCCACATCCTTGGAATGTTCCTAACAGTAATTTCTACTGATTGGCTGTTGATGGGTCAAAGATGCTCAGATCTCTACTGAGCAACCCGTGACAACCCAGCGCTGGTCAAGGGCAAGACATACGTCTCTACTAGGGGTCCTGCAAACAGGAAGTCAGTATTTCGGTACCAATGGAGAAGTAAGTACAGTACTGGTAGCTCTCCTGCTGCAGTATTTAAAAGCTTTGGGTTTATGTCTTTAGATGTGGGCAGGAGCATTGTGGCCTAAGTTTGTTTAACCGTGCCACTCCAGATGTTTAGAAAACTTCAACTCCCAGCAAACAAAGCATACTGGGAGTTGTATTTTCTAAACATCTGGAGTGCCAAGGAATTGTCTGTTACTGAATTTATAGAGGGCTGTGTATGAGAGAAAGTCATACATGTTTTGCTAATTTTTTATGTAACATATGTATCTCAGCTTTTACTCGTGTCTATACGGTATCAGTGATGAGATCTGACCAGATTTAGTATTTTTAAAGCACCCAAAGTCTGTCCAGAAAACTCAACTTTAAAGAAACCCAGCCTCTAGGTTAGTAGAGCATTTAGCAGAGGCTTTCAGCTCGTAGGGTATTAGGCGTTATGCTGATCCCGTCGGATTCTGTCACAACTGATCATGAAAAACCCTTTTGAAATCAGAAACCAATTACAACTACAAATGTTTGTCTAATTTATTAAATGAACTCTACAATGTGCAGTAACTGACAGCTACATAACCGATTATTATTTACCCCATTTTAAAGAACAATTATTCACACAACAGACAGACTTGTACATACCCCTGGCACATAATTCAGTTGGGTACAGCCTGCCCAAATGGATTTTGGGCATGCAAGTTGGCACCAAGTCTGCAAAATAGCCATTTTTGCATATTTGAATAAGAAACTGGTGTATTCAATAGGTAAACCCCGCTTTGGGCCACTGAAAAAACACCACGAAAGACTGGTACATACCCCAGGCACATAATTCAGTTGATCCAGCCTGGCCCAAATTGGTTTTGGGCATGCAAGTTGGCACCAAAGTTTTGCAAAATAGCCATTTTTGCATATTTGAATAAGAAACTGTTGTATTGCAATAGGTAAACCGCTTTGGCCACTGAAAAAACACCAGCAGAACGACTAGTACATGCCCCTGGCAAATATTCAGTTGAGTCGCAGCCTGGCCCAAATGGTTTTGGGCATGCAAGTAGATATGTCCGAACTTCGCAAAATCCGTCCGCTCGAGGATCCGCGAATTTTCGAAAAAATTCGAAATTCGAAAATCCGCAAGCGACCCGTAAAAATTAAAAATACCCTCGAAATATGTTTTGTATTTTTGAAAATTTTCGAAATTACGAGTTTTCATGTATTTTCAGGAATTTTCGAAATTACGAGTTTTTCATGTATTTTCGAAAATGTATTTTCAAAATACAAGTAATCCTCGTAATTTCGAAAATTTTCAAAATTACGTATGATGGAATTAAGAGATATCCTTGTATTTACGATAATTTTCGAAGATACGTTGTTTTCCCGTATTTTCGCAAATTTTCGAAAATACGTGTTTTTTCCCGTATTTCGAAAATTTACGAAAATACGAAAAATCCGCGAATCGGAAGTTCAAAAGGCGAAAAATCCGTCGTTCGCGAACGGGATAATCCGCGGCAGATCCGGGTTCGGATCCGTGAACCGGCCATCCCTACATGCAAGTTGGCACCAAAGTCTGCAAAATACCTTTTTTGCATATTTGAATAAGAACTGGTGTATTGCAATAGGTAAACCAGTTTGGCCAGGCTGGCCTCAACTGAATTATGGGCCAGGGGTATGTACATGTCTGTCTGCGGTCTTTTTTCAGTGGCCCAAAGCGGTTTACCTTTTGCAATACACCAGTTCTTATTCAAATGTGCAAAAATTGCTATTTTGCAGACTTTGGTGCCAACTTGCATGCCCAAAATCAATTTGGGCCAGGCTGGACGCAACGGAATTATGTGCCAGGGGTATGCACAAGTCTTGTCTGTTGTGTTTTTTCAGTGGCCCAAAGCGGTTTAACCTATTGCATACACCAGTTTCTTATTCAAATGGCAAAAATGGCTATTTTGCAGACTTGTGCCAACTTGCATGCCCCAAATCAATTTGGGCCAGGCTGGACTCAACTGAATTATGTGCCAGGGGTATGTACAAGTCTGTCTGCGGTGTATTTTCAGTGGCCCAAAGCGGTTTACCTATTGCAATCCATCAGTTTCTTATCAATGTGCAAAAATTTCTATTTTGCAGACTTTGGTGCCAACTTGCATGCCCAAAACTAATTTGGGCCAGGCTAGACCAACTGAATTATGTGCCAGGGGTATTTATGTGTGTGTCTGTGGTGTTTTTTTTCAGTGCCCAAAGCATTTTACCTATTGCATAACACTAGTTTTCTATTCAAATTGCTAAAATGGCTATTTTGCAGACTTGGTGCCAACTTGCATGCCCAAAACCAATTTGGGCCAGTCTGGACTCCAACTGAATTATGTGCCAGGGGTATGTACAAGTCTGTCTGCTGTGTTTTTACAGTGGCCCAAAGAGGTTTCCTATTGCATACACCATTTCTTATTCAAATGGCTATAATAGCTATTTTACGACTTTGGTGCCAACTTGCATGCCCAAACTAATTTGGGCAAGGCTGGACTCACTGAATTATGTGCCAGGGGTAGGTACGTGTGTGTCTGCGTGTTTTTTTTAGTGGCCCAAACGGTTTAACTATTGTAAACACTAGTTCTTATTCAAATGGCTAAAATGGCTATTTTGCAGACATTGGTGCAAACTTGCATGCCCAAAACCAATTTGGCCAGGCTGGACCTCAACTGAATTATGTGTGCAGGGGTATGTACATGTCGTCCTGCGATGTTTTTTCAGTGGCCCAAAGCGGTTTACCTATTGCAATACACCAGTTTCTTATTTAAATGTGCAAAATTGCTATTTTGCAGACTTTGGTGCCAACTTGCATGCCCAAAATCAATTTGGGACAGGCTGGACTCAACTGAATTATGTGCCAGGGTATGTACAAGTCTGTCTGCGGTATTTTTTCAGTGGCCCAAAGTGGTTTACCTATTGCATACACAGTTTCTTATTCAAATGTGCAAAAATGGCTATTTTTGCAGACTTTGGTGCCAACTTGCATCCCAAAATCAATTTGGGCCAGGCTGGACTCAACTGAATTATGTCAGGTTGTACATGTGGTCTGTGGCCCAAAGCGGTTTAACCTATTGCAATACACCAGTTTTCTTATTCATCCGAATAAGAACCAACTTCAGTCGGCGAATAGAACTACTGAATAAGAACCAACTTTTTTGAATAGAAACCAACTTCAGCTTCGTGATTGGGACTACGTTTGGAAGAACTGTTTTTGAGTGTTCCATAGAAGATTGAGAGAAGATTGATATCGTGACTAAAGCACGGCTGGTCAAAGGCCCAAATCTCCTAAAATATTTATCACTTTACTACAAGAAAAGACTGTAAAGACATGTTATTACTGTACATCTCTCGTAAAAAATAAATAAATAATAAAAATCACATTTAGCAGCATGATTCACTTAAACCATAATAAATCTGAAGGGGGCAGAGTTCTGCTTGTTGATACGTTTTGAAAACAATCATAAAAATGGATATTTTCTCCCAATGTTTTTGGTATATGACATAACATTTGTGTGTTTTGGGAGGCGTGAGGACGTGTGCAAAACTGCAGGTCCGGGCCCGCCACTAAGTTTGGTGGCCGGCCTTGACACACACCCCTCCCCAGTGGCACTGCAATCAGATGTTTTTAACAGTTGATCGCGCATATGCAGTAAGTGTACGCACTGATCGCTATTATAAAGACCGGTACCTAAGCGGCAGCAGTTTAAAACAGCTGATTGCGTAGCTTTACTCCATACGCAGCTGAAGCTAATCACGTGAGATGGCAGGTACCCCGCCATCAAATGCCTTGTAGTTACGCCACTGCGTGTGGAGTTGCCATGCTGCTTTAGAGACATTCCGGGCTGTTTGGGTTCTAATTGTGCTCCCGAGGAGATTGGCACTTATCATATGCAACACAGCTGCATTAAACATGCATAATACACACACATCTTATTTATTAAGAGGTGCAAAAATTTGCCTCAACCAATCAGATGATACCTTTTACTGGTCAACATTTGTCCAAATTGGACAAGCATAACAATGTCTTCAATGGACCGCAAGATCAGTCACACTAAAATTCTGGCAGTGGCACAGTGACCAGTGACAGTGACCACTCTGATTGAAATATTGTACCGTGTGTTTCCCACCTTAAAGAAAGTACAGTCACTCTGCTAGTGAAAAGCCTGGTCTTCGATCCAGGAAATCGGGGGTTGTTTATTAATACACATTCCCAATCACAGATTAAACAAGAATCTAACCCCTGCTTACCGAGTGCTTCCCTCCACCAACCCTTATTGCCACGTGACCTAGCTCATGCTGTGTGAAATTGGAACCCAGTTCTGTAGTCAGTACATCAATGTTAATGGATAAAAGATGATTGCAGTATTATTAGCAAACAACATTCCATTTGGGATTTATTCATGACAATCTGTCTGGGCATCCACCCTTTGTTTGACACAACCCATCCATGCTTGCTTGTACATTCGCGGTGTAATCCATACCAATAATTACACTGGCATCAATGCCACAAACTTCAGCTGAAGCCATCCAGATGTTTAACCCACATTACATTACAATGACAGTTCCAACCCAGAACTTCTTGTAGATTGCCTATGGCCACCAGGCACAGCATCGCGTTACAGTAAATGTACACAGTACCTGCACAATTACAGTGTATAAGTGATCGCACCCGACTAAGGGCGTGTAAGGGAAACTAGATACAACGACTTTCCTATTTTTAGATGTTATTTGCTCTGTTGGCTATTTCCACAGGGCCTGGCAACCGGTTTGTTATCGGTTAGCGCGACTTTAACTCCATATAGTCAGATGCGTGGGTTGCGCTCGGATTCAATATTGCGTTTGTGACACTTTCAGCTGGTGTAAAATCCTGCTGTGTGAAATCCCTTTTGTGATTTTCCACGTGCGCAACACAATTGAATTGCGGTTGGGAGCCGGTAAATTGCCCTCCGCCGACCCGCAGTAAACTTCAGTCTCTGCCTCCAGAACACCCCTCTTCAGCATCACCTCTAAGCCTCTTTATCTGTTGCACGTCCCGCCCACCGACACGCTCCCAAAATCCGTCCCGCCTTTTGATCACACTTTTTACATGTCACTGGCCTGGTCATGCCCCTTCCCACCATGCTACACCCTCTTCCCACCACCTTGCCTGGAAGCACATTTGGCAGGGTGGGATGTCTGCTATTTCCCATCGGGCACCAATAGGAGAGCAAGGACAGACTCTGGCAGTTAACATGGTCCTTCTAATCCAGAGAAGCAGTCAGGCAAAGACAAAGAGGTTGACTGTGATTTTAACAACAATGACTGTAACACTTGAGTAGTAATGTCTGGCACACACAGTCAACACCATTCCCAACTGGCAAACAACAATCAATAAACCAAATTCTGTCAGTTAGAAATTGGTTTCGCTGATATTTTGACTTACTGACTTTACTGACTTCTAAACTAATGTGGTGGCCCAGCAAGGTGAATATATACATGCCCTGTACAGTGGCCTTTTGTACATTTGTTCCAGTGGCCTTTCATGGAAGCTCTGCACTGCTCTGACCTAAAGAAATGGTAACACAGTCAGGGTTATTCAATAAAAAAATCTGATGGTTGGGGCAAAATTAGCACCATTTTTAATGATAAGAACTTTTATTGAATAACCCTGAATATGTTACGTAAAATTCTTTCATTTCACCATAGAGATACTGTTTCATTCGTTTATCCTTATATAACAGATGAAACCAATTTAGATTCTTACAAACGACATACAAAGGCCTTCCGGCATGTTCCATGAACCCCATATACATCCGGGGGTTCCAACAGCACCCTCAGCCAACTGAAGGATTTTAACTATTGTGCACCTTGTGACAATGTCTACCATGAATTACCTGTGCCAGAGATTTATTGAGGGGCCCTAGGCAGGACTGTGGTTTGGGCCTTCCCTCCTCGCAATTTGAATTCTACTACTTTACAATGAGAATAATGGCAAGACAAAACCACTGTGGATACAACACAAATAGGAAAGGTCATGAAACTTGTCATTAACAATGTCTCCCTTTATGATAACTAATACGAGAAATACGGTTATCTGTCCCATTGAAATCTAATGCAGTGTTCCGCCCCAAATCTCCCTTTATCCCATTAATCATCTTTACTGCATTGTGTGGAATTTCTAGATGAAGCACACCAGGTCTGAGTTTAGAAAACTGTAAAGATTTTCTTCTGTAACTGTAAAAGGGAACATTTGGATGGTGTCTCTGTAAATCCGGTAATTGTTTGTCTGTTCTTCCAGTACATAGCATGCAAACAAAGGAAAGTACTGCAATATATTCACTGCTTAAAGGAACCACAACAGAATGTGCATTCATATCCAGTTATCTTTGCAAAATAGTTAGCTCTGAAAGTACTCTTTTCAATAACATGGTTTTGCTCCTATTTTCCAATACAAAGCCAGACCTCTAGCTCTAAATGGGTATAGACAATGGCATCTTCCATCCTGACCAACCCTTTGCCACAAGTGAGCAGCCTGCCTGGATGACTGTCGTGGCAAAAGTAGCCATGGCAGAAATTTGCCGCAACGAGTGTATGGTTATAGGGACCCATAATCAGCCATGTTTTTTTTTCGACATTACCCTCTGATTCGTCCGAACAAATTGTTTGACCTCAGTCGTGCCGCCACAAATCCACACTGATCAACTGATACACTGAACTTAATCGCCCAAAATTGTATGGTGTGTACACAGCCCAAAAGCCCTGAATCCACATGTTAGTAACCTTTCCCAGAAGCCTGCATTCACCCTGCAGAAGGTGCACACTATTGGTCCGGGGCATGCTTAGAAGTCTGTGGGCAAGGTGGAATGACCATAATAATGTAGATACTGACCCCAGTGCATTCTAGCTGCCCAGAGGTTGAGGGGTATAGACTAACAAGAACAAATATGCAGAAGCACAAATAGCTGTGATTCAAAGTTTTAGTATACACTATAGTGTGCCTCCCATATTTTATTCTGTTGGAGTTCCCTGGCCTGGGATTAGAGGGCAGGAGTTTGCACCTACCAATCATCTGCAAACAGACAACAGCATGTGCTGGAGTTCTCTTGGACTGTATGGGATATAGACTAACCCCATCCCCCTCCTCCCTCCCCCCTTTTATTTGATAGGGATTCCTAAAGAGCCCTGAGCCACTAGTCCAACATAAACAGGGGTGTTTCCTAGGTTTTTTGACACCTAAAACAACTTTTAAATGCCGCCTGTCGGCATGTGAAGTGGGCATGGCTTCATCAGAAATATAGGTGGGTGGGCTGACTAACACTGATTGGTGACTGAGGGATGACTTAACACTGATTGGTGGACTGGTGCTGAAATGCAGTATTGCAGATACTACCGCCTTTGAAATGTTCCCCAGGGTTGTGCCCTGAGCAAATGTTTCAGTTTGCTTCATGGTAGGGGCACCCCTGCAATAACTAGTAAGCAGCACTGAATAATAATATAACTGGATGGACAATCGTAATCCAACATAAACAAGAGATTCTTGTTGAAAAAAATATATTTAAAAAAAAAACGAAATGTGCCAATTTTAAAACCGCTATTTTGCTTATGGTGGATGAAACCTTGTCTCACCAGTTACGTAAGACACTTGGCTTCCATATTCGACATGTCCTGTGGTGACATGGGGTTAGTACAATCGGAAAGACACAATGGGGCTCCAGAAGTTGTGTGTGAGTTGAGCCATTCAGTGAACATTATAAAACAAGCCATTAGCATTCCTAGTTTCAATTTAGGCCGAATTGTGCTCATGGAGCCAGAAACCCTGGATGCCAGAAGCTTATTACAATTCAAACAGCTAACCGTGCAAAATGTCTTTTCTTCCCATTCGCCACATCCATTTGGTAGGTTCAAAAGCCAATTAGAATTGTAAATAACACATTTCCCTTTTTATTCAATCCAAAACTGCTGTTGCTCTATTAAGTGGTTTCCTTTGCTTTCCGTAATCCATTTTGCTGTGCTTGGTGTTAAAGACAACTGTTTTCCTTAATTGTAAATGCTAACAAATAGGAAAGATCAAGCTGGCCTTACGCAGTCTCCGAGCTTTCAAAGAGTCCCAAATTGCTGCCAAGGGGATATTAACACTGCGTGTGATTCTGCTCTCCCAGTCAATGTTAATCCATTTAAATATTTTGTTGTGTCATAGCATTTGCCTGATCATTTCTGTAGTTTATGCATTGGATTATCAGCAATTAAGTTTTTAGAAGTGTACAGGGAATTTATGTAGTGCGTATAGCGGAACCCAATTAGCCTACACCTTATTACTGAACATTCTAGGCTATGACTGGTTATTGAAAACAGAATCACCAAGCAAAAGAAGCATATAAACACATATAATTCATAGTTAGACAACATAATCAAAAAATAACATCACCCCCATTACATGTCACACTTCCAGCATCTGAAATCCAGATGGCCCAGGGCCATGGTTAACATAGCCTTTCATTGGCTGGTGGGAATTCTGTTACAACCTGTCTTCTCCTCCTCTGCCAGTCAATCAAACTTAAAATGTCCTGTTGCTAGCATACAGCCTACATAATCAAGCTGAAGGATGGGTGGAGGAGGTTTTTATCGCATGCTAGTTTTGAGTGACAGTTGAGAAAGACAGATGTTACGCGCCCCCTTCACACGCAGAGAGAGGCTTGAAATCAGGAAAAAAATGTATGGGGAGGGCTGTTACCTTTACTCTTTTTAAAGCAATTAAAAAAATGCATTGAGGCAATACAGTTATCCTTTAATGTAAAACACTATCAGGAGATTCATAAAGGTTCTTATCGTTAAAAATGGTGCTAATTTTGCCCCAACCAATCAGATCTTATGTAACTTTGAAAGCTAACATCTGATTTGGGCAAAAAGAACACCATTTTAACGTAAGAACTTTTATTGAATAACCCTGTTTTGGCCTCATTAGGCACGGCCACACTCAATGAAAACGCAATCGCACACGTAATCGCATGCGATTGGAATCGCGGCAACATATTTTTTCGGGGGCAATGCGATTGCTCTTGCGATTTCGTTCCGCATTTTAAAAACACAATTGCTGGTTTTCCAATACTTAATGAAAAATATTTATGAGATTTAAATGGGGAACGCACGTTTCAGTGCGTTTGCCGCGATTCCAATGAGTTGAAAAAAACGCAAGCGCAGAAAAATCGCAGCATTGTGGCCTAGCCCTCACCCAGAGAAAAAATCCCTCTGCAATTCAATACCAGATTTGTGTTGCCATGTGCTGCACCAGTACCAACATCGTTAAATTTGCCTGGTCACTGTGCCAGTATCACCACTATGAAATGTTTACAGTTTGCTGCATCAGTACCAACATCATACAATTTGCCTGTTCACCTGCCAGTACCAGCATCATTTAACTTGCTGGTTTGCTGTGCCATTACCAATATCATGGAATTGTCCTATTCACTGTGTCATTTCTAACATGATGAAATTGACCAGTTTTTTTGAGCCAGTACCAATATCATGAATTCGCCAGTGTGCTGTACCAGTGCCAGTGATTTGGCGGTTTGCTGTAGAGATGGGGTAGAGATGGAGGGGGTGAGCAACGAAGGGAGGTTGGTAAAGAATTATAGTGGTTGAAGCTGTAGGGAGGAGTAGGGCGCACAGGAAAACCACTTCCGGATGTTTTCGGTTTTCTCTGTGAAATATGAGGCTATTTCATCAGTCGATAGACAGGGGGTAGGGGAGGAGGTGGCGAACAGAGCAGGGAGTTGAAAACTTTGAAGAGCTGTTTGGGGTTATGGGATTGGGAGGATATGAGTGAAGAGAAGTAGTTTTGCTTGGCTAGGACAAAGCCACCTCGATCCGACAAAGGGCACTTTTAAATTAGAGAAAGTTGATATTTTTGTACGTTTGTGTTGGGGGGGTTATGGCCAGGACAGATAACACAAATTAATTTGAGAAGATTATGATCGACAGAGGAAGGGAGAGTTGGAGAAGTTAGATATGAGCAGAGATGGGTAAAGCCAGATCAGTGGTTTGTCCAATACAATGGGTCTGGGCACTGGGCATGGATAGAAAGTGGGACACCCAAGCAGAGAAGTGGCGGGCCACCACTTTTATGATGGTGTGTTAATAAATATTTATGATGTTTTTACAAATAACACTGGTATCGTTCTTTTTAGAGTGTAAGGGGATGCAAGACGATGATAGAGAGATTATTGGGTTACAAGGGAATTGTGTGCTAGCAGAAGGCTCTTCTGGGTTCTGTTCCTGGTTTTATATTATAAGTCCTCAGTTTATACATTAGTCGTCTATGTGGCACAGTATCAAAAGCTTTAGCAAAATCCCAAGTATACTACATCCACTGCTGTGCCTGAATCTAAATTCTTACTCACTTCATAAAAACCAAGAAAATTTGTCTGCCGCAATCTAATTCTGGCTGTGAACGACTACCTTTTTGAATTTGGTATTTACATTGGCTTTTTTTCAATTTGAGAGAAGTAAGATTGTGGTCTGTGATTGCTTTGTCATTAAATATTCATGTATAGTGAGTGCTCCTAATCCCCCCCCCCCCTTTCTCACTGCCTTCTGGTAGTGTCTGCGACCTAATAAGTTCTGCACAGAACTCACCATGGACCCTGCTCTGATTACACAGTCCCCTTGCCTCATGTTTTTTAGCCAGCGCACATCACAAGTGAATCTGAAAAGATGAGAAACAGTGGTCTAGATAAAACTGGACTAAGGTCTTTTAAGATTTGAGAATGTATTTCTCCGGTCCGGGGCTTTATTGATATTAACTTTGTCTAATTGTTTCCTACCATATCAGCCAGAGTGAATATTCTTCATTATAACCCTTGATAATATTACGTTCCTGATATAAGGACTAGGAATCTCAACCCCATTATTTAATGGTCCCACATTCTCAGTCCTCATCTTTTTACTATTATACTTAAAAAAAATTGAGGGGTTAGACTTGCTTGTTCTGCTATCCGTATTTCATTTTTTATTTTAATTGCTTTCCTTATTGCACTCATTATTACAGATTTTAATACTATTTTAAAATACAAAATTTTTAAAAAGCCTTTTTCTTTTTTTCCATTTTCCTTTTAAACCAGAGGCAGGAGTGGAACTAATTTTTTAACACTTGTTCCCTAAAGTTATAAATTTAGAAATGTAATAGTTTAATATCACTTTAAAAGCGTTCCCTTCTGCTCAATATCTTTACCTAGGAAACAATTCCCCGTTTGAGCAACATATAACAACATAAAATATACCTTTTTTTTTTTTTTGTTAAAAGTTTTTGTTGTTTTTTGCAACCTATATTAAATGACAATATATAATGATCATTATTCCCTAAGCTTCCATTACATTTATTTCCAAAATGAGCTCAGGGTTATTAGATACCACCAGATCCAACAATGCATTCTGACCAGTAGGAATGCTCATATAGAATATTAAGAACTTGATACCTTTTGAGGTGCTGGCAGTTTCCTTACTCCAATCTACTAAGGGTAATTGAAAACCCCCATAACCAAACATACCCCATACCAGTAGCCTTGCCAACTGCATTTGGGATTAATTTCCACATTCTCGCTGGCATTTTGCGGCTATAAACCACTCCAACAATAAATTAAACCACCTTCTTGCTTCCTGTACCAGCTCCCTGCATTATCATAATATACCCCCTCTATCTCTTTCTTTTAAATTTGCTTCAATTCTTGTTTAACATACATACAACTCCTCCACTTTTCTTATTTACTCTGTCATGCCTAAATAAGATGTATTCTCCACTATTACTGTCCAGTCTGTGAATCATTTAGCCATGTTTCTGCTATACCGATCACATAATACATTTCCTTTAAAGCTATTATCTCTAGTTCCCCAGTTTTTCCAATCGGATTTCTTGCATTGTAAACATACATTTTAGATATCATTAATTTACTTCCATACTTCCATAACCCCACTATCTACCCCTGTGTAGTCCACATACCCTCCCCCATACTAGTTTAAAACTCTTCTCCAACCCCCTAGCCATATTCTCCCCCCCAAAACAGCTGCACCTTCATCATTGAGATGCAGTCCATCTCTACTAAAGACCCCGTAGACAACAAAAAAGTCAGCCCAGTTCTCTAAAAACCCAAACCCACATCTTCTTACACCACCCTTTTAGCCACGTATTTACACTCTAACTCCCATTGCCTCCCTAATGTAGCACAAGCTGCGGTAGTATTTCTGAAAACACTACCCTTGAGGTCCTTACTTTTAACTTGGCACCTTATCTCGGAAATCATTTTTAAGGACCTCTCCTCACCTCTAACTTTATCGATGTATGTACCTAAAGGGCGTGGCTTATTGGGGTGGGAAGGGCATGCCATAGGGTCCCCTTAACTTTTTAGACCTAAACCACACCCAGCAAACCATCCTCACCCAATAGTGCCAATGTGATACTGAGACATCCCTTCCCAGGATCCTTATTGAAAGGGGAACAGTGGTCTCCAAACAAGTTGAGATTTGCACGAAGGCCAGTTTCCTACCTTTAAAACGAGGCCATCAACCACCTCTCTACTGCTCCACGCCCGCCCAGATTGAAATGACTGACCAGAAGTTAATGGGAGGGAGGCTGACATGTGACATTCCTAAGGCTTCTCCTGCACAGTGCGCCGGCGAGCACAGCCTCAACTCCTCTCTGCTGTGTGAAGACCTGACAGGGAAGGTGTGGTCTCAGCCCTTCTTTTCTACTGTGTGAAAACAGACTTTCACAGGCAGCTGTTTCAGACTTTTCTGTAGGGGGTCTGAGTGGCCCACACTACCATGATGGGCGGGGCTTATGCCCCATGAGTGAGTGGGCTTATGCACCCATAGTGGGCGGGGCTTGTGCACTTGGGTGGGTGGGGCCACATGGGGCTGTAAGAGAATGGGCCAAGGGGGGCCTGCAACTGGAGGGACCTGGGTCCATGAGTGGGAGGGACCAGGGGGGCTGCAAAGGGAGGAGGAGACACAAGCAGATTGAATGACATGGTTTCAGAGCAGGAAGTGCAGGGGACCTGGTGATGCTGCTGCCATATCAGCAGCATGTAAATGTAAAATGTAAATGTAAATATTTTTGCAAAATAAATGTAAATGTAAAATATATTTTGCAAAACTATGCAAAATACACAATGAAAATAAATTGCAAAAATTCTCAGGAGAGCAATTCCTATCATTACCTAAAATCATTTTGGACCATAGTTCCCCTTTAATCTGTATGTTCATGCATTTACTCAATGACACATTTCCAGCCATATGCAAAGAATGTCGCTGCTTGTAGATGCAAATATTCCTGGCATTCTGCAAAGCATGCTGAAATCCAGTTGAACAAAAAATTTGAAATAACACACAAAGGAGTGGAATTTTTAATTTCATTTCATTTCAATTTCGACACAAATTTCAACTTTTTAAATCTGCTTTTCGACGATTTTTTGCATTGAAATTTCCACTTTTCGACGCCCAAAAATTCCATGTATCGAAATTCCAGGACTTTTCACTAGACAATAAACATTGGAAATCATGTTTTATCGTTTAGATCTTTCATTGTGGTTCCATCTAGATGTTCCTCTTACTACGCTCAAACTCAGCCCCACCTGACCACCTCTGACTGTAGTTCTTCATAAAAAATTGTCTATTTTATTTTATTGGGTCATAAAAATGCAGGAATAGAAAAAGATAAAATATAAACAGAAAGGCGGATATGAAGGGTCTAGTTAAGAAAGGTCAGTGAAAAACTATCCAAGATTTATTGTCCATAGTGGGGGTAATTTTCGTATCTCCATTTATTATGGGCAAGGCTTCATTCTGTGTGTTGAATGGAAAATTTTTGTAAAGTTTTAGAGCCACAAAATAATTTGTGTATCGTTTACAAAGTTTAGTTGTTGATAAAACTTTATTCTGCTGCTTTTTAATGAAAATGCCTTGGAGTTTCATGAATTTACATTTTACTAAAACCTAATTAATTCTGTTGATCAATGATTACATTGTTTTGTGGATTCCTATTGGGTACATGAGAGAGAAAACTTGATTAGGTGATACCTCCAGAAACCCATCAAAGTCTTTTGGTAGATCAACTTCTCTTGATCAAAAATGTATTTATTTTTTATATTTTAAAGTGTTTTAATACCAATTAAAGGAGGAATAACCCCATATGTTAAGTTTTGGGGTCAGGTAAGGCAGCTAATTAAGGGGAAAGAATGCATCACACCAGGCAATTATTGTCTGCATCGGCTATACATCAGCCGTTTGTTCATCCGGACGCCTGAACAATGCAAACACAAGGTTGATAATTGTCTGCATCGGCTATACGGAGGCCAGCTGTACATCGCAAATGTCTGAATGTATGCATACACATGGATGATTATTGTCTGCTTGTTTATTGCAGATTGCCCTGTGTGATAAACCTTAAAGGGGAACTGTGGTCTCCAAACAAGAAGATATCCCAGATCAGAAAGTTAGGGGGTGGGAAGGTCTGAATCTGCGGTCACAAATACAATTTCCTCCTTGTAATATGCGGTTGGCACATGCTCAGAGCAGGAGAAGCAGAGAAAACCAGAGATTGAGTTACAGTGAATGAAGGGAAGGAGGGGAGATAACAGCCCAGCCCACAGCAGGAGTGTGTAAGGTGTGTACATGTTTTTTTTAATGGAGGAGGAGGAGACACAGGGATTGTCACATGGTTTCAGAGCAGGAAGTGCAGGGGATCTGGTGATGCTGCTACCATAACACAAAAAAATGAAAATATCTTCAAAACTATGTAAATAAAATGATGAAAGTAATTGCAAATATACTCAGGAAAGCGATTCCTGTCAATTTACCTAATGTATTTTTTGAACACAGTTCCCTTTATGTATGCATGTGCAGAGGCAGACCATAAACTGTACATACAATAAACTGTGAGGTCAGTGGATGGGCTCTGATGATGTAATGAATGCTAATTGACGCCTGTTATCAGTTGCATGAAAGGCTCCGATGAACATGGTGTTGGGAGAATCTATGGCCAAGCTACAACTTCTGTTATGATTCCCACAAAGAGGCAGGATGTGAGAATTTACTTTATTAGTTTAAGACACAAAGGGGTTAACCCTATTTGGGATTTACCCTGAGCCCCAAAGCTGGTATTGAATCTCCTTACTGGGGCTCCAGGTTAAACTACCGGGATATTTTTCATTTCATTTCATACTATTTCCTTACACTTGTCTACTTTCACGGAAACAAATAAAAAACAAAACAGAAAAACAAAGGACTTTCACAGGAAATCTTTTCGACTATTCTGTAAATCGATCCCTCTGCGGCTGTCCTTCCTGCAGCATTTACAAAAAGCTAAAGGTCTGAACTGGTGAAACAGGCCCTACTCCTAGACTCCAACATCAGACATGGCCGAACTCACAGAAATCCTTTCCACTAAATCCACCTGAAATTAAGGTGTAAATAGTAGAAATGGGACCCTGGTCCCACTCAGACCCAAATCCGA
Organism: Hymenochirus boettgeri; assembly: GCA_019447015.1. NCBI lineage: Eukaryota > Metazoa > Chordata > Amphibia > Anura > Pipidae > Hymenochirus > Hymenochirus boettgeri. The sequence continues at coordinate 238,523,836 of CM033472.1, forward strand.
CACAAAACCCATTGGTTCCGAAATCCGAATGTTCTGTCCGAAACTGGGAAGGTAGTTTAGATTTCGGTACTTCGGAGAGCAATTTCTATGAATATCAAATGTTCAAGGCTATTTTTGATAATCCTTGAAAATACGATCGGAATTTCAAAATGCAAACAGCAACTGCGCCAACGTATGGCCCAGCACAGAAGAGCCAATTTCACAGGTCAGGACCTGCATCTTAAGGATAAAGGACATACCTTTGAAGAATGTAATGTCAACTTCTTGGCAAAGGAACATGACTAGTTAAAGAGAGGTGTCAAGGAGGCCATTTATGTGAAAATAAAGAAACCAAGCCTGAATAGAGGTGGGAGGGTTCGACACCAACTGTCTGCCATGTACAATGCTATTTTGATACCTTACCCTGGGCGTTCCTATAACACCTCTTAGCCACTATCCAATCATGCCCTTAACACCTGGCTGTGATATGCTAATTGGGATTTTCCAGGGTACATAATTGCCACAGATTCTTGTACAAGTCATTCTGAATTGAGAAAGCCAGTCAGATGACTAGCGAAACGTCTTCAAGAACTAAACTTCAAGTCCAGTTGATCTAACTGTATACAACAGATATACCATGACCTGGATGAATATTACAGATATACCATGACCTGGATGAATATTACAGATATACTATGACCTGGATGAATAAATATTACAGATATACCGTGACCTGGATGAATGAATATTACAGATATACCATGACCTGGATGAATGAATATTACAGATATACCATGACCTGGATGAATGAATATTACAGATATACCATGACCTGGATGAATGAATATTACAGATATACCATGACCTGGATGAATGACTATTACAGATATACCATGACCTGGATGAATGACTATTACAGATATACCATGACCTGGATGAATGAATATTACAGATATACCATGACTTGGATGAATGAATATTACAGATATACCATGACCTGGATGAATGAGAACCTTCACAAGCATATGTCGTGGCGGATCCATGAAATCCACTATGGAACTAGGTTCAGGTTCGGATCCATTTCTCCCCAACATCACTCCTTTGGTCATTACACCTCTCTGCCAATGGTTGAGGTACCGAAAATCGAAAGTAGACGATTACCGAAAATCAAAATTAGACGATTACCGAAAATCGAAATTAGACGATTATTGAAAATCGAAAGTAGATGATTATCGTAAATCGTATCCTCGAAAGTAATGATCGATTTCGGTAACTCTCGAAAATGAAATGCGGAAGCTCGAAAACATCCCGATTGTGAGGAAAGATAGTTTTAAAGGGACAGTTTAGTGGAAATGATCAATATTAGTTAAATTGTTAGTTTGTGTAATGCCTTCTTGGTTATTCTACATATTCTCTCCCATTTTGAAAAATCTGTTGATTTCATTCCCTTTGCTGTTCCCTGCTGTTGACATTAGTGAGCTGACATTTCAGGTTCTAACAGTCCCTCTTCTTCCCAGAATGCCCCACATCCTTGGAATGTTCCTAACAGTAATTTCTACTGATTGGCTGTTGGATGGGTCAAAGATGCTCAGATCTCTACTGAGCAACTGAATCAACCCAGACGCTGGGTCAAGGGCAAGACCATAACGGTCTCTACTAGGGGTCCTGCAAACAGGAAGTCAGTATTTCGGTACCAATGGAGAAGTAAGTACAGTACTGGTAGCTCTCCTGCTGCAGTAGTTTTAAAAGCTTTGGGGTTTATGTCTTTAGATGTGGGCAGGAGCATTTGTGGCCTAAGTTTGTTTAACCGTGCCACTCCAGATGTTTAGAAAACTTCAACTCCCAGCAAACAAAGCATACTGGGAGTTGTAGTTTCTAAACATCTGGAGTGCCAAGGAATTGTCTGTTACTGAATTTATAGAGGGCTGTGTATGAGAGAAAGTCATACATGTTTTGCTAATTTTTTTATGTAAACATATGTATCTCAGCTTTTACTCGTGTCTATACGGTATCAGTGATGAGATCTGACCAGATTTAAGTATTTTTAAAGCACCCAAAGTCTGTCCAGAAAACTCAACTTTAAAGAAACCCAGCCTCTAGGTAGTAGAGCATTTAGCAGAGGCTTTCAGCTCGTAGGGTATAGGCGATATTATGCTGATCCCGTCGGATTCTGTCACAACTGATCATGAAAAACCCTTTTGAAATCAGAAACCAATTTACAACTACAAATGTTTGTCTAATTTATTAAATGAACTCTACAATGTGCAGTAACTGACAGCTACAATAACCGATTATTATTATCCCCATTATTAAAGAACAATTATTCACACAACAGACAGACTTGTACATACCCCTGGCACATAATTCAGTTGGGTACAGCCTGGCCCAAATTGATTTTGGGCATGCAAGTTGGCACCAAAGTCTGCAAAATAGCCATTTTTGCATATTTGAATAAGAAACTGGTGTATTGCAATAGGTAAACCGCTTTGGGCCACTGAAAAAACACCACAGAAAGACTTGTACATACCCCAGGCACATAATTCAGTTGATCCAGCCTGGCCCAAATTGGTTTTGGGCATGCAAGTTGGCACCAAAGTTTGCAAAATAGCCATTTTTGCATATTTGAATAAGAAACTGGTGTATTGCAATAGGTAAACCGCTTTGGGCCACTGAAAAAACACCACAGAAAGACTTGTACATACCCCTGGCACATAATTCAGTTGGGTACAGCCTGGCCCAAATTGATTTTGGGCATGCAAGTTGGCACCAAAGTCTGCAAAATAGCCATTTTTGCATATTTGAATAAGAAACTGGTGTATTGCAATAGGTAAACCGCTTTGGGCCACTGAAAAAACACCACAGAAAGACTTGTACATTACCCCAGGCACATAATTCAGTTGATCCAGCCTGGCCCAAATTGTGGGCATGCAGTTGGCACCAAAGTTTGCAAAATAGCCATTTTTGCATATTTGAATAAGAAACTGGTGTATTGCAATAGGTAAACCGCTTTGGGCCACTGAAAAAACACAGCAGACAGACTAGTACATGCCCCTGGCAAATAATTCAGTTGAGTCGAGCCTGGCCCAAAATGGTTTTGGGCATGCAAGTAGAGATGTCCGAACTTCGCAAAATCCGGTCCGCTCGAGGATCCGCGAATTTTCGAAAAAATTCGAAAATTCGAAAATCCGCAAGCGGACCCGTAAAAATTAAAAATACCCTCGAAATATGTTTTGTATTTTTGAAAATTTTCGAAATTACGAGTTTTCATGTATTTTCAGGAATTTTCGAAATTACGAGTTTTTCATGTATTTTCGAAATTATGTATTTTCAAAAATACAAGTAATCCTCGTAATTTCGAAAATTTTCAAAATTACGTATGTATGGAATTAAGAGATATCCTTGTATTTACGATAATTTTCGAAGATACGTGTTTTCCCGTATTTTCGCAAATTTTCGAAAATACGTGTTTTTTCCCGTATTTTCGAAAATTTACGAAAATACGAAAAATCCGCGAATCGGAAGTTCAAAAGGCGAAAAATCCGTCGTTCGCGAACGGGATAAATCCGCGGCAGATCCGGGTTCGGATCCGTGAACCGGCCATCCCTACATGCAAGTTGGCACCAAAGTCTGCAAAATATCCATTTTTGCATATTTGAATAAGAAACTGGTGTATTGCAATAGGTAAACCAGTTTGGGCCAGGCTGGACTCAACTGAATTATGGGCCAGGGGTATGTACATGTCTGTCTGCGGTCTTTTTTCAGTGGCCCAAAGCGGTTTACCTTTTGCAATACACCAGTTTCTTATTCAAATGTGCAAAAATTGCTATTTTGCAGACTTTGGTGCCAACTTGCATGCCCAAAATCAATTTGGGCCAGGCTGGACGCAACTGAATTATGTGCCAGGGGTATGCACAAGTCTGTCTGTTGTGTTTTTTCAGTGGCCCAAAGCGGTTTACCTATTGCAATACACCAGTTTCTTATTCAAATGTGCAAAAATGGCTATTTTGCAGACTTTGGTGCCAACTTGCATGCCCCAAATCAATTTGGGCCAGGCTGGACTCAACTGAATTATGTGCCAGGGGTATGTACAAGTCTGTCTGCGGTGTATTTTCAGTGGCCCAAAGCGGTTTACCTATTGCAATACATCAGTTTCTTATTCAAATGTGCAAAAATTTCTATTTTGCAGACTTTGGTGCCAACTTGCATGCCCAAAACTAATTTGGGCCAGGCTAGACTCAACTGAATTATGTGCCAGGGGTATGTATGTGTGTGTCTGTGGTGTTTTTTCAGTGGCCCAAAGCAGTTTACCTATTGCAATACACTAGTTTCTTATTCAAATTGCTAAAATGGCTATTTTGCAGACTTTGGTGCCAACTTGCATGCCCAAAACCAATTTGGGCCAGTCTGGACTCAACTGAATTATGTGCCAGGGGTATGTACAAGTCTGTCTGCTGTGTTTTTACAGTGGCCCAAAGAGGTTTACCTATTGCAATACACCAGTTTCTTATTCAAATGGCTATAATAGCTATTTTACAGACTTTGGTGCCAACTTGCATGCCCAAAACTAATTTGGGCAAGGCTGGACTCAACTGAATTATGTGCCAGGGGTAGGTACGTGTGTGTCTGCGGTGTTTTTTTAGTGGCCCAAAGCGGTTTAACTATTGTAATACACTAGTTTCTTATTCAAATGGCTAAAATGGCTATTTTGCAGACATTGGTGCCAACTTGCATGCCCAAAACCAATTTCGGCCAGGCTGGACTCAACTGAATTATGTGCCAGGGGTATGTACATGTCTGCCTGCGATGTTTTTTCAGTGGCCCAAAGCGGTTTACCTATTGCAATACACCAGTTTCTTATTTAAATGTGCAAAAATTGCTATTTTGCAGACTTTGGTGCCAACTTGCATGCCCAAAATCAATTTGGGACAGGCTGGACTCAACTGAATTATGTGCCAGGGGTATGTACAAGTCTGTCTGCGGTATTTTTTCAGTGGCCCAAAGTGGTTTACCTATTGCAATACATCAGTTTCTTATTCAAATGTGCAAAAATGGCTATTTTGCAGACTTTGGTGCCAACTTGCATGCCCAAAATCAATTTGGGCCAGGCTGGACTCAACTGAATTATGTGCCAGGGGTATGTACATGTGTGTCTGTGGCCCAAAGCGGTTTACCTATTGCAATACACCAGTTTCTTATTCAAATCCGAATAAGAAACCAACTTCAGTCGGCGAATAAGAAACTAACTGAATAAGAAACCAACTTTTTTGAATAAGAAACCAACTTCAGCTTCGTGATTGGGACTACGTTTGGAAGAACTGTTTTTGAGTGTTCCATAGAAGATTGAGAGAAGATTGATATCGTGACTAAAGCACGGCTGGTCAAAGGCCCAAATCTCCTAAAATATTTATCACTTTACTTACAAAGAAAAGACTGTAAAGACATGTTTATTACTGTACATCTCTCGTAAAAAATAAATAAATAAATAAAATCACATTTAGCAGCATGATTCACTTAAACCATAATAAATCTGAAGGGGGCAGAGTTAATCGCTTGTTGATACGTTTTGAAACAATCAATAAAATGGAATATTTTCTCCCAATGTTTTTGGTATATGACATAACATTGTGTGTTTTGGGAGGCGTGAGGACGGTGGCAAAACTGCAGGGTCCGGGGCCCGCCACTAAGTTTGGTGGCCGGGCCCTTGACACACACCCCTCCCCAGTGGCACTGCAATCAGATGTTTTTAAACAGTTGATCGCGCATATGCAGTAAGTGTACGCACTGATCGCTATTTAAAAGACCGGTACCTAAGCGGCAGCAGTTTAAAACAGCTGATTGCGTAGCTTTACTCCATACGCAGCTGAAGCTAATCACGGTGAGATGGCAGGTACCCCGCCATCAAATGCCTTGTAGTTACGCCACTGCGTGTGGAGTTGCCATGCTGCTTTAGAGACATTCCTGGCTGTTTGGGTTCTAATTGTGCTCCCGAGGGAGATTGGCACTTATCTAATGCAACCACAGCTGCATTAAAACATGCATAATACACCAATCTTATTTATTAAGAGGTGCAAAAATTTGCCTCAACCAATCAGATGATACCTTTTTACTGGTCAAACATTTGTCCAAATTGGACAAGCATTACAATGTCTTCAATGGACCGCAAGATCAGTCACACTAAAATTCTGGCAGTGGCACAGTGACCAGTGGACAGTGACCACTCTGATTGAAATATTGTACCGTGTGTTCCCAGCCTTAAAGAAAGTACAGTCACTCTGCTAGTGAAAAGCCTGGTCTTCAGATCCAGGAAATCGGGGGTTGTTTTATTAATACACATTTCCCAATCACAGATTAAACAAGAATCATACCCCTGCTTACCGAGTGCTTCCCTCCACCAACCCTTATTGCCACGTGACCCTAGGCTCATGCTGTGTGAAATTGGAACCCAGTTCTGTAGTCAGTACATCAATGTTAATGGATAAAAGATGATTGCAGTATTATTTAGCAAACAACATTCCATTTGGGATTTATTCATGACAATCTGTCTGGGCATCCACCCTTTGTTTAGACACAACCACATCCATGCTTGGCTTGTACATTCGCGGTGTAATCCATACCAATAAAATTACACTGGTCATCAATGCCACAAACTTCAGCTGAAGCCATCCAGATGTTTAACCCACAAATTACATTTACAATGACAGTTCCAACCCAGAACTTCTTGTAGATTGCCTATGGGCCACCTAGGCACAGCATGCAGCGTTACAGTAAATGTAGCAAGTACCTGCACAATTACAGTGTATAAGTGATCGCCCCGACTAAGGGCGTGTAAGGGAAACTAGATACAACGATCTTTCCTATTTTTAGATGTTTATTTATGCCTCTGTTTGGGCTATTTACCAAGAGGCGCTGGGCAACCGGTTTGTTATCGGTTAGCGTGACTTTAACTCCATATTAGTCAGATGCGTGGGTTGCGCTCGGATTCAATATTGCGTTTGTGACACTTTCAGCTGGTGTGAAAATCCTGCTGTGGGTAAATCCCTTTTGTGATTTTCCCACGTGCGCAAACACAATATGAATTGCGGTTGGGAGCCGGTAAATTGCCCTCCCGCGACCCGCAGTAAACTTCAGTCTCTGCCTCCAGAACACCCCTCTTCAGCCATCACGCCTCTTAAGCCTCTTTTATCTGTTGCACGTCCCGCCCACCGACACGCTCCCAAAATCCGTCCCGCCTTTTTGATCACGTTTTACATGTCACGTTGGCCTGGTCATGCCCACTTCCCACCATGCTACACCCTCTTCTCACCACCTTGCCTGGAAGCCACATTTGGCAGGGTGGGATGTCTGCTATCTTCCCATCGGGCAGCCAATAGGAGAGCAAGGACAGACTCTGGCAGTAACATGGTCCTTCCTAACTCCAGAGAAGCAGTCAGGCAAAGACAAAGAGGTTGACTGTGATTTTAACAACAATGAGCTGTAACACTTGAGTAGTAATGTCTGGCACACACAGTCAAACACCATTCCCAACTGGCAAACTAACAATCAATAAACCAAAGTCTGTCAGTTAGAAATTGGTTTCGCTGATATTTTGACTTACTGACTTTACTGACTTCTAAACTAATGTGGTGGCCCAGCAAGGTGAATATATACATGCCCTGTACCAGTGGCCTTTTGTACATTTGTTCCAGTGGCCTTTCATGGAAGCTCTGCACTGCTCTGACCTAAAGAAATGGTAACACAGTCAGGGTTATTCAATAAAAAAAATCTGATTGGTTGGGGCAAAATTAGCACCATTTTTAATGATAAGAACTTTTATTGAATAACCCTGAATATGTTACGTAAAATTCTTTCATTTCACCATAGAGATACTGTTCATTCGTTTATCCTTAATATAACAGATGAAACCAATTTAGATTCTTACAAACAGACATACAAAGGCCTTCCGGCATGTTCCATGAACCCCATATACATCCGGGGGTTCCAAGCACCCTCAGCCAACTGAAGGATTTTAACATATTGTGCACCTTGTGACAATGTCTACCAATGAATTACCTGTGCCAGAGATGTATTGAGGGGCCCTAGGCAGGACTGTGGTTTAGGGCCTTCCCTCCTCGCAATTTGAATTCTACTACTTTACAATGAGATAAAATGGCAAGACAAATACACTGTGGCTACAACACAAATAGGAAAGGTCATGAAACTTGTCATTAACAATGTCTCCCTTTATGATAACTAATACGAGAAATACGGTTTATCTGTCCCATTGAAATCTAATGCAGTGTTCGCCCCAAATCTCCCTTTATCCCATTAATCATCTTTACTGCATTGTGTGGAATTTCTAGATGAAGCACAAGCAGGTCTGAGTTTAGAAAAGCTGTAAAGATTTTCTTCTGTAACTGTAAAAAGGGAACATTTGGATGGTGTCTCTGTAAATACCGGTAATTGTATTTGTCTGTTCTTCCAGTACATAGCATGCAAACAAAGGGAAAGTACTGCAATATATTTCACTGCTTAAAGGAACCACAACAGAATGTGCATTCATATCCAGTTATCTTTGCAAAATTAGTTAGCTCTGAAAGTACTCTTTTCAATAACATGGTTTTGCTCCTATTTTCCAAATACAAAGCCAGACTCTAGCTCTAAAGATGGGTATAGACAATGGCATCTTCCATCCTGACCAACCCTTTGCCACAAGTGAGCAGCCTGCCTGGATGACTGTCGTGGCAAAAGTAGCCATGGCAGAAATTTGCCGCAACAGAGTGTATGGTTTATAGAGGACCCATCAATCAGCCATGTTTTTTTTTCGACATTACCCTCTGATTCGTCCGAACGAATTGTTTGACCTCAGTCACGTGCCGCCACAAATCCACACTGATCAACTGATACACTGAACTTAATCGGCCCAAAATTGTATGGTGTCTACACAGCCCAACAGCCCTGAATCCACATGTTAGTAACCTTTCCCAGAAGCCTGCATTCACCCTGCAGAAGGTGGCACACTATTGGTCCGGGGCATGCTTAGAAGTCTGTGGGCAAGGTGGAATGTACCATAAATAATGTAGATACTGACCACAGTGCATTCCTAGCTGCCCAGAGGTTGAGGGGTATAGACTAACAAGAACAAATATGCAGAAGCACAAAATAGCTGTGATTCAAAGTTTATAGTATACATCTATAGTGTGCTCGTCCATATTTTATTCTAGTTGGAGTTCCCTGGCCTGGGATTAGAGGGCAGGAGTATTGCACCTACCAATCATCTGGCAAACAGACAACAGCAGTGTGCTGGAGTGTCCTTGGACTGTATTGGGATATAGACTAACCCCATCCCCCTCCTTCCCTCCCCCCCTTTTATTTGATAGGGATTCCTAAAGAGCCCTGAGCCACTAGTCCAACATAAACAGGGGTGTTCCTAGGTTTTTTGACACCTAAAACAACTTTTAAATGCCGCCTGTCGGCATGTGAAGTGGGCATGGCTTCATCAGGAAATATAGGTGTGGCTGGCTGACTAACACTGATTGGTGGACTAGAGGGATGACTTAACACTGATTGGTGGACTGGTGCTGAAATGCAGTATTGCAAGAAATACTACCGCCTTTGAAATGTTCCCCAGGGTTGTGCCCTGAGCAAATGTTTCGGTTTGCTTCATGGTAGGGGCACCCCTGAACATAAACTAGTAAGCAGCACTGAAATAATAATATAACTGGATGGACAATCGTAATCCAACATAAACAAGAGATTCTTGTTGAAAAAAATATATTTAAAAAAAAAAAAAACGAAATGCGGCCAATTTTAAAAACCTGCTATTTTGCTTATGGTGGATGAAACCTTGTCTCACCAGTTACGTAAGACACTTGGCTTCCATATTCGACATGCCCTGTGGTGACATGGGGTTAGTACAATCGGAAAGACACAATGGGCTCCAGAAGTTGTGGTGAGTTGAGCCATTCAGTGAACATTATAAAAACAAGCCATTAGCATTCTAGTTTCAATTTAGGCCGAATTGTGCTCATGGAGCCAGAAACCCTGGATGCCAGAAGCTTATTACAATTCAACAGCAGTAACCGTGCAAAATGTCTTTTCTTCCCATTCGCCACATCCAGTTGGTAGGTTCTAAAAGCCAATTAGAATTGTAAATAACACATTTCCCTTTTATTCAATCCAAAACTGCTGTATGCTCTATTAAGTGGTTTCCTTTGCTTTCCGTAATCCATTTTGTTTGCTTGGTGTTAAAGACAACTGTTTTCCTTAATTGTAAATGCTAACAAATAGGAAAAGATCAAGCTGGCCTTACGCAGTCTCCGAGCTTTCAAAGAGTCCCAAATTGCTGCCAAGGGGATATTAACACTGCGTGTGATTCTGCTCTCCAGTCAATGTTAATCCATTTAAATATTTTGTTGTCATAGCATTTGCACTGCTCATTTCTGTAGTTTATGCATTTGGATTATCAGCAATTAAGTTTTTAGAAGTGTACAGGGAATTTATGTAGTGCGTATAGCGGAACCCAAATTAGCCTACACCTTATTACTGAACATTCTAGGCTATGACTGGTTATTGAAAACAGAATCACCAAGCAAGAAAAGAAGCATATAAACAATATAATTCATAGTTAAAGGACAACAATATCAAAAAAATAACATCACCCCCATTACATGTCCACACTTCCAGCAGCTGAAATCCTAGATGGCCCAGGGCCATGGTTAACATAGCACTTTTCATTGGCTGGTGGGAATGTCTGTTACAACCTGTCTTCTCCTCCTCTGCCAGTCAATCAAACTTAAAATGTCCTGTTGCTAGCATACAGCCTACATAATCAAGCTGATCAAGGATGGGTGGAGGAGTGTTTTATCGCATGCTAGTTTTGAGTGACAGTTAGAGAAAGACAGAATTGTTACGCCCCCTTCACAGCAGAGAGAGGCTTGAAATCAGGAAAAAAAATGTATGGGGAGGGCTGTATACCTTTACTCTTTTTAAAGCAATTAAAAAAAAATGCATTGAGGCAATACAGTTATCCTTTAATGTAAAACACTATCAGGGAGATTCAATAAAGGTTCTTATCGTTAAAAATGGTGCTAATTTTGCCCCAACCAATCAGATCTTATGTAACATTTGAAAGCTAACATCTGAACACCATTTTTAACGATAAGAACTTTTATTGAATAACCCTGTTTTGGCCTCAGTTAGGGCACGGCCACACTGCAATGAAAACGCAATCGCACACGTAATCGCATGCGATTGGAATCGCGGCAACATATTTTTTCGGGGGCAATGCGATTGCTCTTGCGATTTGCGTTCCGCATTTTAAAACACAATTGCATGCGTTTTCCAATACTTAATGAAAAATATTTATGAGATTTAAATGGGGAACGCACGTTTTCAGTGCGTTGCCGCGATTCCAATGAGTTGAAAAAAACGCAAGCGCAGAAAAATCGCAGCAGTGTGGCCTAGCCCTCACCCAGAGAAAAAATCCCTCTGCAATTCAATACCAGATTTGTGTTGCCAGTGTGCTGCACCAGTACCAACATCGTTAAATTTGCCTGGTCACTGTGCCAGTATCAACACTATGAAATGTTTACAGTTTGCTGCATCAGTACCAACATCATACAATTTGCCTGTTCACCTTGCCAGTACCAGCATCATTTAACTTGCTGGTTTGCTGTGCCATTACCAATATCATGGAATTGTCCTATTCACTGTGTCATTTCTAACATGATGAAATTGACCAGTTTTTTGAGCCAGTACCAATATCATGAAATTCGCCAGTGTGCTGTACCAGTGCCAGTGATTTGGCGGTTTGCTGTAGAGATGGGGTAGAGATGGAGGGGGTGAGCAACGAAGGGAGGTTGGGTAAAGCAATTATAGTGGTTGGAAGCTGTAGGGAGGAGCTAGGGCGCACAGGAAAACCACTTCGGATGTTTTCGGTTTTCTCTGTGAAATATGAGGCTATTTCATCAGTCGATAGACAGGGGGTAGGCGGAGGAGGTGGCGAACAGAGCAGGGAGTTGAAAACTTTGAAGAGCTGTTTGGGGTTATGGGATTGGGAGGATATGAGTGAAGAGAAGTAGTTTTGCTTGGCTAGGGACAAAGCACCTCTGATCCGACAAAGGGCACTTTTAAATTAGAGAAAGTTGATATTTTTGTACGTTTGGTTGTTAGGGGTTATGGCCAGGACAGATGACACAAGATTAAATTTGAGAAGATTATGATCGGACAGAGGAAAGGGAGAGTTGGAGAAGTTAGATATGGAGCAGAGATGGGTAAAGACCAGATCCAGTGTGTGTCCAATACAATGGGTCTGGGCACTGGGCAGTGGATAGAAAGTGGGACAACCAAGCAGAGAAGTGGTCGGGCCACCACTTTTTATGATGGTGTGTTT